>LR990111.1:2500000-3750000 GCA_905147225.2 Euproctis similis | reverse complement strand
CGAGGGACGTTTTCTGTGTAATTATTTCGTAGATATAATAATACTAAGTTTACGTAATAATTTAGCAAAATGTAATCTTCATCATAAATTCAATTAACAATTTGTATAAGTTCGAGTATGAGATTGCTAAATCTTGTAAAGGTTTAGTTCCTACAATGGAACTAATTAAGTGCCCTAATACTCTTCGTATTTTTCTGTATCACGATCTATAAACAAGTATAAAAAATCATGTACTCCTAATGCCTCTGGTGTTTATTATTATTTTTATTGGATAGAAGGGCAAACGAGCAGGCGTGTCACCTGATAGTGAGTGACAAGCACCGCCCATGGACACCTGCAACACATATAGTGTTACAGTTGCGTTGCCAACCTTTAAGGGAGTAGGATAGTAAAGGATGGGCAAGGGGGTTTGGCCTCTAGGTACCTCTCTCACCGAACAAAAGGCGGCATGAGCCACTTTAAGTTGATCTTCTGAGAGGCCGTGGTATTTCACCGGTCGAGCCAGCCCATTCATGCAGCGAACTGCTTGGCTCTACCACTGTTAAAAGTTAATTTATATTTTTTTAATTTAGAGACTGATTAGCAATGAATAGTCGTGGTATTTCACTCATCGAGAAGACCAATTTATGCAACGAACTGCGTGGCTCTACCTCTGTAACAATTTAATTACAATTATTGCCTTCTTTGTTTGATTGGTATTTTAGGAAAAAGCCAGGAGTTTAGGAGAGATCCTTTTCATCTTAAACCAATCCCTATCCCCATCCCCATCCCCACTAATATATAAATGTGAATGTAAGTTTGTTTGTTACGCTTTCACGCAATAACTACTCAACCGATCATCATGAAACTTTATACACGTATTCTTGGAGGTATTAGAAGTAGCATGGGATACTTTTTTTTCTTCATTATTTCTTTAATTTACATATGTCTGCACCCGAAAGAAAAACTTATAATATAGTCTACAAAATATCCTCGATTAATACTCTGCATTTATATTTATTTTTGTTACAGAGACATATATTTTACCGTTTGTTGTTGCATTTCAATAAAGTATATTGTAAGTTTTTTAAACGTCATTGTATGTTGTAATTTAAAAAAATTATAATCCCAGCTAGGCAATAAAATAGAGCTATCATAATGATTCATTTCTATGATACTCGCTTCAATGTGAGCGAAGCCGCGGGTAAAAGCTAGTAAATTATATTATTACGCTACTAGGGGAAGCTAAATAAATAGGTACTTATATACTTTTAAAGTACCTCAATGGCTTCGATTTCGATGGATTTCCTGGAAGCTATTTGCAACGCAGGTAGCCGTATAGTCGTGTTCAATTGGAAATTTAAACGGTCCTTAATATATTGTCCTGGATATCCTGGAACGAAATTAAAGTTTCCAACACAACCGTTGTAGAACAATCTTAAGGTTCACGTATGTAATATAGAGTTTCGTGTTTGACCGGCTATTCTACAAACGTCGATGGGTTCGATCTATACCTCAGGACCAAATAATTATTATTAGTTTTTTTCTCCGGCTTTGTTCCCGTTAATGTAGTCTTTTTCATCATGTATTTCTTACTTATTACTGATCTCTGCAGGTGTTTTCACATTTAGATATTGATAGAGTAATATTACAAGAAAATAGCTAGTTATAAAGGGAGGGGCCCTAGCGAAAAGGTTCTTACTTCTTAGTACCTCGTACAACTTCAATTTCTGCCAAACAATGTATATATAATATGTCGTCTATTTTCTAGAAAGCCTCACCAGCGAGCGGTCGCAGGTTCAGGCACGCGCCGGCATGTCCCCGTAACATTAAGGGACTGCTCGTAAATCTAGGACGAATTCCTAACGTATATAAATAAGTAATTTGAGTCCGTTATTGATTTGTTGTGTCTCTGTTTCTCACATGCGAATAAGCTGAATGTTGACTGAAGTAAAAATGTACAAATCACCAACGTCTTACGTTTTCAACGTTACGTTTACTTTTGAGCGATATTAAAACGCTCACTGTATATTTTAATGTTTTAAACATTTCAAAATATATTTATTATGAATGTAACACGTAACAGAATACATAAATCGCAAATAAAACGATTGATCGAATTGAGAGCTATTTCTCTTTTGTTATTTTTTGATGACTGTTTAAAAATATTCAACTTGAATGTGTTTTATGATTCAATAACGCAGACCTTCGTCGTCAATATTCAATAACTTAGTTTGTCTACCAATCAAAGGGAGTAGACCCTCGCGAGATCAAAGGAATCCTTCACAGGGACATGAACCCCACCCACGCTTGTGGAGAAGAGGTTGGCGAGAAAGGGGAGCAAGGAATTAGTGAGATGACAAGCAAGTGTGTGCAGATGCAAGGTGGTCACGTGACATTACATATTTGCACAAATTGAATTTATGTGCCAGCGGCTCTGAGGTGGACCTGAATTAATCTGAGATGTGACTGTATTGTATTTACTAATATTAGCAATTTAAGGTAAACTGTAACTACACACATTCCAAATCCCTTGCGGGATAGGTAGAGAGAACAAAGCGCCATAAGGCTTCGTTGACTTTCATAACTCTTTTCATGCACACGCGTCAATTTTTAAGGCTTCTAGCATCACCTTCGTCCAGAACACGTTCTATATGGTCATTGAATGTGTGTGTCATGGCCGTCCTCGACTCCTACATCCATCCGCTTTTGCGTTTTATATCGGCTTAGTCAATCTTGCATCATGAGTCTTACAATACACAGGCTTACTGTCACACCAAGGCTTGTCATCAGTAGTTATTGTACAGTTTAATGGGTGGAATCCTCCTAATATGATTTCCATCTCAAAATCTAACTTAGGAGAGAGGTGACTTGGAATTGATAAAATGAGTTCTTAAAGTCTTCTTACACCAGTTAATATTGGACAGATACGATCAATAAAGTGGTCCACACTGGTCCATACCACAGTATGACCGTATCGCCGAAGACTGAGTAATGTGCTCCATTTATTGGCCGGAGTCGGTGGCTGTCACGTGACCTTATATAATACTTATTTCACGATTTCACGATTTATGGAGAGATTTTTTATTTTTAGTTGAACACATTTGAGTATGTGGCAAAAAAGAAAATTAAGGTTATGGGCCCATATAAAGGCAATATGCCGTTTTAAATGCAACTACGTCGCTTTGGACACCTACATTACATAACATGACTTCACGCCTTTTTCTATCCGAAGATGTAGGCAGCGGCTGTTAAGTTTATTTATTCATTTTATTAACCCACTTCGAAAAAAGGAGGAGGTTCTCAATTCGTCTGTATGTATAATTTTTTTTAATGTCTGTTCACTGATATTTTCGTCAATTATGGACGGATTTCAAAAAAAAAAATTATCGATTGTGTTTACTTTCGAGGTGATCCCATTTTCACCAGGTCAGGATCTGATGATGGAAATCAGGAGAAATCGATGGCAACCTCCGAAAATTGTATGCGAGGATGGTGTTTTTGTTACGTAATAGTGATGTCTTAGGGATATTCCTTATGGTGCCAACATCTGATGCTGCTTTATCAGCATGAAGAAGCCACCGAACTCCTCAACGGCTAGGAGTTTGAAGACAGCACTGTAATTTTTAGATAGAAACTAGTTGGTAGTAGTTATG
Source organism: Euproctis similis (assembly GCA_905147225.2). NCBI lineage: Eukaryota > Metazoa > Arthropoda > Insecta > Lepidoptera > Erebidae > Euproctis > Euproctis similis. The sequence goes on along the minus strand of LR990111.1, from coordinate 3,746,365 downwards.
TAGGGCTAACGTGTTGTTAGGATACAGTATTGTAAATTTTTTTTTTCTGCAATACTTTTAAGGCTACGATTGGTCTTCATTCGGGCTGCAGTGTTATTGCCTACCCATGATAATAACAAAAATATAAATACTTAACAAGTATTATGAAACTCTTTTAGCTAAGTACCTACTTATTACTAACAATTATAGCTCCCTGCAAAACGTAATACTTTTATATAGTAATCTTTACCTATTATAATATTTACAAATGTTACTTATTTTTGGAGTCGGTGCAAGCCCAGGTATCGTACTCTATTGTGTTGCACCGACTTCGATAATGATCGACAATAGAAAATATTATAACAGTCAAAGATTACTTTATAAAAGTATTACGTTTTGTATATTGTATTAAGTATACAAATGAGTAAGTTTCGTTATTTATCACTTTTTAGTTATGAAGATTTTGTGGTTTACGTTTCTAGAAGTCGGTTTAACTTTTTTTTTAAAAGTAACTTTTTTCAATCTTTTTGTACATAGTTTGCACGTAGGCGGACTTAATACTTATAGCATTCTCTACTAGTCGATCTAGGGTGGTGCAGCGATGTATTGTAGATGTGCATAAGTCTTGGTATCTGTAAGTTAGTAGTTCATGTAAATGATTAAATTCATGTAAGTCAGTAGTTCATGTAAATTAGGTTTCAGGAGCTCGTATGCACCTGCGCGCGGCATAACGCATGCCAAATCAGTAGGTTCAGGTGGCCATTGTATATTTAATGAACAACCACAATTGCCGTTAAAGGACGCCGTGAGTTTTAATTAAAACTTCTGACGACTACAATTTTATTATACATTTCATGTTTATTAATTTCCCAAGAGAGAAATAATAGTTGTTATGATAACGGTTGAGAGTGAATTTTAATTTGTAAAACATTATTGTGAATTATAGACACGTACTGTCAAAGGTTAATGGCAGTTATAAAACACGTAAAAGTTTTATTTTTATAATAGTAAATTTAAATGAGTTAAGTACCTAGAATTTAAAATATTCAATATAACACACTCAGAAATAACAAACTTTTTGGACCCAACGTAAATTACGTATGCAATCAAAGCTTGTTATGGAAACCGTGGTGGAGCCAAGCAGTTCGCTGTATGAATGGGCCGGCTCGACCGGTGAAATACCACAACCTCTCAGAAGAAAGACGTAAAGTGGCTCATGCTGCGTTTCGTTCGGTGAAAGAGGTACCCGGAGGCCCATCCCCCTTCCCCATCCTTTCCTATCCTACTCCCTTAAAGGTCGGCAACGCAACCGTAACACTATTCGTGTTGCAGGTGTCCATGGGCGGCGCTGGTCACTTAACATCAGGTGACACGCCTTATCATTTGCCCTCCTATTCCATAAATCAATTCATTATATAATGAAGGATCGAACCCATGCTTCATCAGATTAATTCCTATAACTTCCAAAAATGACTCGTCTATATAATCACTTAATCGGGTCTCTATATCGATGCCTGACAGTGGTTTTAAAAGTAAAATTATAAAATAGATTATTAGATACTCGGTGGTCTAGTGGTCGAGCACACGGTTTCTGAATCTAGAGGTCGTGGTTTGAATCCTGACACTGGCTTACACCAATAACTTTTCGAAATTGTTTTCGGAAAGTTACGTGTGATAAATACCGATGACTGAAAACTTTGTGCCCGGTATGGCAATAGGTTCGCCACCTATTCCATATGGGACGTAAACATAACAGCGAGACGAGGCTTAACAGCCGCTGCCTACACCTTCGGGTAACAATGGCGTGAAGTTATGTTATGTTAGATACAATTTTAACAATATTGACTTAACTTATTGGTCATAAACATAAGTAAGCCGGGTTTTTTTTGATTGATTTGATTGATTCATGACCAAATAGAATGTGTTCTGGAGGAAGGTGATGTTAGGAGCCTCAAAAATCGACGCACGTCCATGCAAAGAGTTATGAAAGTCAACGAAGCGAGTGAGGTGTGTAAGAATCGTGCCTTATGACGCTCCGTTCTCTCTGACTACCCCGTATGTATGTTAAAATTATGGTGACTCATTTCACTCGGACTCCTCGTGTAGTGGTGGCAGAATGAATAGATCCGCCACTGCACCCTTAACCCCCCACTGCTTATCGTAAAACTTACGCTATAACGATCACAAGTTTTAATACGTTATGCAGCTTTGGTGCTAGTTTGCTTTATGACTCTTGTACTCACCGCTTACTACACATACGCACACATACGGCCTTTACACATACCTGTATTCACTCACGTGCTTGTATGTGTGCGTTATTATTAAATTTGCTGAAGAAATGTTGAATAGACCACGGTTTTCTTTATTATTATATAGTTAATATTGTGCAAGAGCTAGTTCTATTGGCTAACGGCTGCAGGTGTGGATTTTATTAGCTGTAAAAGCATGAGGACGTTCAAATTTAATATTGTTTTGTGGTTTCAACGGCGCGTCGGCGACGTAGAGTGGAACATAAAATTTTCAATGAGCGCTGCACTCACTCACACATTTATAAATTAAGTTTAATATCTATTGCGGTCCGGGATTATTACATACGAGTTCTCCGATATTTTTTTATAAATAAATGCCCATGACAATGACCAAAGGTATAGACGTAAATGATATTTCATATACTAATATTATGCCATGTTTATGGCATGGTTCATGCTGGCTATGGTTCATGGTCATAGAACATGTTAAACTCAGATTACATCTGCACTTTACAGAAGCTAACTTCTGAATATAGAAAACGTAATTAAAAAATATTTGACCATAATTTTTAATTGTTTGATTAATGTAACAATTATTTGAGGATTGTTGGTTTGCGAGAATTATACCACCAGCGTGCTGTTGAATGACAGCTTCTGCAGTTAAATGAATGAATGAATGACTGAATGATTTATTAATTACCTTTTTGCTATTGCTATTGCCTATTGCTATAAAACGCTTCTCAATTATCCCGGGACCTGTGTACTACAGATAGATTTACAGACTCCTACATTCATGTATGTACACACTTATACGGAGATAAAGCAGCTTCATACTTGGTTAATGTGTGCACTCTCAACCAACCTAGTACAATTATGTTTACTTTGCTTTTAAATCCTCGCTAGGATGCATTAGGCGCGGACGAGAGACTTTGAGCATCCATCAAGTTGCCGCAGTTGCACAGATTAAAGAAATTACCAGGGTTCATAGTTCTATGAAATCTTTGACAGTTTTGGGCTTGTTTTGTTAATGAAGTACTTTATCTAATGCATGCCGATAGATTTACAATTTAAGCCGAGAAACTCAATATTTTATTCAGAAATTAAGTAAACCGTACTACCAATTTGATTGCACAAAATTTTATCTCTTTGCACCTCAAGCACAAAAATTGAATGGCAAGATATTATAATTCCTTTTACAAATATGTAAGGAAATGAAGTCAGTTGTTTTAATAACATAACATACCTTCAGGCCTTTCTATCCGAAGGTGTAGGCAGCGGCTGTTAAGGCTCAACTCGCCGTTATATTTACGTCCCAAATGGAATAGGTGGCCACCTATTGCCATAGTGGGCACAAAGATTTCAGCTATCACACATAGCTTTCGAAATTAATGTCGAAAAGTCATTGGTGTGACCCAGGATTCGAACACGCGACCTCTTGATTCAGAAGCGGTGTGCTCGACAACTGGACCACCGAGGCTAAAAATTGTTGTTGTTTTAATAATTGTCATAAAGCTCGCCATTAATATTTATTTATTCTTTATTTTTTTAATTTGTCTATCTTTATTTTGTGGACTTAACATCATGAAGCATTCTCTGCCCGTTCACTCTAATATCAGAACAGAATCACAAACAATACACGGCGCACGCCTACATTTCCTTTGATATTCCCAAAGTACATACGCACATCAAATTATTCCATAATTAATGTACGGAGTAAGGAAAATATCTTTTGTCGAGTTTCATAATTATGACCCGACTTCTAAATTATATTATTTCCATATTTGACATGTATCGCAAAGATTGTTAGACTTACGCGCAAGTGAGTTGTTTTCAAGAAAATTAGAATTTGATTTCAAAGCAGTAATTTGTTGCAAAATATATTTAAACAAATCATTATTCTCTTCAATCTTTGTGTCATGAACAACTGTAAAGATTTTTGCAAAGCAAATTATGTCCAGTCTACAATAAAACTGATCTATGTATCGGGAGACCCCTCAGACTTAGCCGGGCGAGGAGTGTGACCTATTTATAAGTTGGATGGAAGAACGCAGCAAAAAACCGGTTAACGAGGACAAAGTTATCTGAAGCCATACAAAAAGTTATTCCTCGCTTTTATTGGACTCCGAAACACTCTGAACGAAGCCAAACCGAAGTTTTGTTCTAACTTTTTAGAGAATTGCTTCACGTAGGTACTGCTGTCTACTTATTACAGTTCATCAGACTGTACTGCACTAAATATTAGGTTACGTAGAGGAGTTACGGGCAACATCTAGTAGTCATTTTTCTTCAATATTTATGCAAGCTGTAGCCACAGGATACACATAGGCCAGGGCAAGAGTGTCCACGACCGACCAGCGTGTTAGGAAGCTTTAATTAGAGTGGTATCAGAGCAGTCTCTGTCTCCTTTTCATGGGAAAATGGCGTGATCGTTTGTTTAATATATATTTGCTGGTGACAACAGGTCGACCGGTTGTCAAGAGCGAGCGTGCGATCGTGCGGGTGACACTAATGTCGCTTCTAGGTGATATATGTGCGTTACATTACAACTGCATTATCTTTTATGAGTTCCACTATTTAACTTAATTTACATACATTTGACTACTGACCAAGTGTTAAACGTTGTTTTAAATAACACTTTCTGGAAGTGCTTATAATTCTGTGCTAGTTATCAAGGCTTGGTTGTGCCCAATGAGCTCGCAATCTAATTAAAGTAGATTTATTATATATTTCACAAGCAAGACGAACATAACAGAAATGTTCTAAAAATAACTCGAAGACACATTTTTGTCAAAACACGTTACAATTTTGCAAAAATTCAAATTATTCTAAGTTACTTAATCTCTAAGTATTAACGTTGATAATAGTCGCGGAGCTAACGTTAAATTTGCCGGAAGTTAAATTTGGCACATCACAAGCGCACCTTAATCGACCCCTACAACTTAAGCCTGCCTAGTTCATTTTTAACTAACATTTTTTACCACGTCTATCTCTCTGCCGATAACTTCTGTGAAGCAATCAAATAAATTATACCCATTCATTCGAAGATTGATTGCTTGTATGATAAATCAAGTTAAAAAGTATTTCTCTACCTTAATATTTATATTTTATAACTTATATTATCAGTACATGCAAAAAGTATAGTATAAGTATAAGTCTCGGTGGCGTAGTGGTCGAGCACACGGCTTCTGATCCAGAGGTCCGGGTTCGATTCCAGACACTGGCTCACACCAATGACTTTTCGAAAGTTATGTGTGATAAATATCGATGACTGAAAAACTTTGTGCCCGGTATGGCAATAGGTTCGCCACCTATCCATTTGGGACGTAAACATAACGGCGAGAGAGGCTTGACAGCCGCTGCCTACACCTTCGTGAAACAAAAGGCGTGAATTTATGTTATGTACATGCAAAAAAACTTAACAAATAATGTTTTCGGAAGTTATGTGTGATAAATATCGATGACTGAAAACTTTGTGCGCGGTATGGTAATAGGTTCACCACCTATTCCATTTGGGACGTAAACATAACGGCGAGACGAGGCTTAACAGCAGCTGCCTACACCTTCGGGTAACAAAAGGCGTGAAGTTATGAAGTTATGTAAATAATACATTCATGCTTTTCCGGTAATAAGATTTTTTTCTCCATAAGCTTATGATTTAATAGGATATATCTGTTCAGAAGGTTCCTGATTTTAGATCAATCTATATGGCTATTTGATATTGAGGTCATGGAGACATTGCTTAAATAAATATAAGATTTGGTCCAGTCCGTGTGACACTAGCACATCAAAGCAATTTCTTCTGGATACTAGTGAATCTAGAAAAAATGTTTCATTTTAGACTCAACATGTTATGCATTATTTTTTATTAAGTTACATAATATTAAGAACAACAAATTGTATGAAAACTGTTTCAGCAATTTGGCTGCTACGAAGACAACAAGAACATGCTTGCTTAAATTATATATTTTTTTCATACAGTAACAAATCCCGATCTCCGCTTGGATTGAGGATCTCAAAGCGAGTGTACCTCCGTCAAGCCGGCGGCATTACTTGCCTCCCAAGCCTTAAAAATATGAATATTTATTCAAGCTGTAGCCACAGGACACACATAAGCCAGGTCAAGAGTGTCCACGACCGACTAGCGTGTGAGGAAGCGATAGTGAGAGTGGTATCAGAAGCAGACGCTGTCTCCTTTTCATGGGAAAATGGCGTGATCGTTTGTCGCATCACTACTGATAAATATATTGTTTTGACTTTTACTACTCCAATAACAAACAATAAACATTATTATGATAGTGTGATATACATCGAATGTAAATTAAATAGCGGTTTTAACAGTGGTAGAGCCAAGCAGTTCATCTGCATGAATGGGTTGGCTCGACCGGTGAAATACCACGACCTCTCAGAAGACCGACGTAAAGTGGCTCATGCCGCGTTTCATTCGGTGAGAGAGGTACCCGGAGGCCCACCCCCTTCCCCATCCTTTCCTATCCCCTATCCCTTAAAGGTTGGCAACGCAACAGTAACACTATATGTGTTGCTGGTGTCCATGGGCGGCGTTGGTTGCTTACCATCAGGTGACACGCCTGCTCGTTTGCCCTTCTATCCCATAAAAAAAAATTAAAATATATTTTTATTATTTAAATGCATTGTTATTATTTATCTTGTACTAAAACATTGGCAAATATATTCAATATGCCGATGAAATTTCAAAATACAATGCAATTAGAAATTTCGTGAGTCTCCTTCTATTCAGTTTGACAAACAATCTGGAGATGGCATCTTAAATGTTGCTGAAGACACAGCGCTCTTCAAATATTTAGAGGAGTAAGTAAACACGCCATCTTGCATTCTACTATAGATAATAATGAAACGTGAGGATAGAGGCCTGCCTCAGCCATATTTTCACTGTGTATTTTTAAGTATCATTATGAAGAGTATATTATTCCTAAACATTATTTTAAAACATCAATATTTTTGTATATATACCTGTTTTGTGCAGAAATTCACTATACGGAGACAAATCTAAAAATACGACGTTAGACGTTAGATTCCACTGTCTGCCCTAAATAATATCTTCTGACACCTAATGTATAACATATAATATGTATGTATTTTTTGTATTTATGCAGTGTAGATCTTTTGAGGCCGTATTCATTGAGTCGAGGCTAGTAATCGGATAATCCTCTTGAGATTTGGGTCAGATTGAAGAGCTTTTTCCTTGTATTGCTTAAGTAAAGGGAGCCAATAATGAACTAAAATGAGTGAGTGATTTTTCTTTTAAATCATTTTGACAGTTCTGTTTATACGTCTAAATGAAAGAGCTGTATAGTTCAGTATAATCAGTTTAACAAATTAGAAGAAAAACAGTCAAGATGGGTGATATAGCGCGGTAGACAGTAGTACCGGCTGCTGGGCTTATGTTGGCGATTTCGATTCCCGAACGAGAGCAAACATTTAAGTGATGAACATAGTTGTATCATATTGGATTTTTTAACTATATAATATATTGTAAAAATGAATTTAAAACGAATAATATACAAGTACGTTTCATTCTGTTGGCTTTACAACAAGAAGTTTAGTGCCATATCTTGGAAATAGATAGCTCTGTCTGATTTATGTCAAACTTTATTAGATAACTACTTACAGTTTCATAATGACATAGCAAGTAATTTAAACAAATGGCGATCTATAACTATTCCACAAGAGCTCTAATAACACTGAGCAAATACAAGTAATATTTACCTTTACGTGTGATATTCAGAAAAAAATAGAAAAAAAAAAATTTATTTCCTATGTAAACTAGTTTATAATTTTTCAGCTTATACTACTACATGTCCTGTTACTAACTACAGGTGCTGCTTCTAACACGTAAGATGATGTTTGGATGCTTATTATTTGAAAATATTTTTTTGGGTAGTGTTTGGAGCACGATGTCTATGTTAAAATATCTATTGTAATTAGTAAACCACGCGGACAAAGCCGCGTGCAATAACTAGTTGTAGTTAAGTACTTTGTAATTTGCTGCCTCGAGTACAGCCTATAATGAGATTACTTCCCTAATGTCGATTACAGACGCACATCGAGCGAGCCTCGAGCCGAGAGGACCATACCTTCTTCAACCTTATAATTAAGGTCAATATTCTTAAGCGACATTAAGTTTACCTTACTCCAATATATTATAGCCCGTAAACGCGCTAGTTACGTAAGTGTGAAAGAAATATTATTTAAGGTCTTTAATAGTTTGTTTGTATGTCTGGGGTTATCTCAGGGACCACTGAAATTAAAAACTTCTTTCATTATCATCTATACGATGTACTAACGCGAAGTGTTATGGTTATCATGTTAATATATTGTGTCGCAAACCTACTAACTACACTTTTTTTCGAAAATGATAATTTTGATGCCGATAGAATCTAGATAATGTCTAGTTTCTGCCGGTATCAAAATGGCATTTTCGAAAACAAGTGGAGTTATTAGGTTTGCGAATTAGGGTATCGATATGTATATTTAAAAAACAGTTTTAAAGCGTGCTGTGTATTTTAATATCCAATACGTATTTTCGTTTATTACACTATATTTCTGAAAATATATAAAAACAACAAATGAACGTAAGTAGAAATGTTATCGCAAAAGTATTGATAGAACGCTCTGAGTTAGTATATCATACACTGCACTCGTTAAACAGAACACGCAATTTACTCTCAACACACCTTGATCAGACAACATCCGCTCGTAGATCTCGTCACAATCTGTTGGAACAGAACAAAGATATCGTAATACGAATTATAATTAAGAGAAAACATTTGTCGCGTTTAATTCCTGTTCTTTACATTTGTGTAACATGCATTTAACCCAAGTATTTAGTTGATTAACGTGGAACTAGATGACGCTACGTGTCCAAAATATTACTATTATATTATTCACACCTGTTTTCAAAATTGCTAAATTCACAGACTTGAAGACAAATATTTTTTTTTTGTAAATTCAAAATAACTGTGATTGTAGAGTATTCTGGCTGCTACACCTTTTAAACATGAGCCTACTGCTTTGTTTTCGGTAGTGATATTCATATTAGTGTTATTTATGTTTAATAGTTGAAAAAGAGTATGTATGGATGCTGTTAAGCTGTTAAGGGAAATTCATTTAAGTTCTTGAAACCCACCTCTAACTTTCTGTGCGATCATTGGTTGCTGAGATATCGATAATCAAAGACAAAAAGATCCTTTTCCATTAGAAGACCGATATTTCAGCGAGGAGTAGACGTATCAGGGTGTTTAAGAAAAGAAATTAAAGCTAACTGAACAAAGTATCCGATCCTTATGGTGGTTAAGCTAAAAAAATTTTTTCCACGCCCGTAGACCAAAAAAAAACTAAAAAAAATTTGAGAATTTTTATGCTGCTGGTTTTTCTACGATTACTCAGAAACCGCGGAGGCTACAAAATTTTGAAGTTCTAATCCAAAAACTAGACACTTGGAGCTACAATTTCCTTTTTTTTTATTTCCTGTACGACCATTTCTCTCAAAGTTACGGCCTGTTGAAAACTACCGAAAAATTTGGAATTTTTTTTTATCCCTTAATTTTTTCCAGTAGTGTATATGATTTCTTTACAATATCTTGCAAAATTTCAACGTACTAGAAGACAGCTATCATTGATAGAAATCCGATTCTTATTTTCTTATATCGTTTCATAATTTTTTAGAAAAATAATAACTAAAACAATACGCTTGAGTATCGTGCTTACGGTTGATTTTTTTAAAAGACATTTCTAATAATATTATTATTTAAATAGTCCAATATATTATAATGTTTATGGAAAACAAAATGTCCGGAATGTACGGAATAAAATCGAAGCTATAAAAATAAAATGTAACATTCGCTCGTTCGTACGTAACACGACCCGCTCGTGAATAATAACTGATATTATATGTGGATACGAACATAGCAAATAAATGTATATTTATTTAGCGACAAAAAGTTTTTTTTTTTAAACATGTATTTCAGTGTATTAGGAAAGTTAGAGCAGGTAACACCAAAGTATATCATGTTGACAAACTTCTTACGCGGTACGCGAAAACTATATATATCTTTTAGAACACTATCTTAACAAACTCTTGATAGTCAGGAGGTCGAGCACCCTGTTTTTGAATCAAAGTCATGAGATCGACTTCAGACTCTCACTGAGTTTTCTCGAAATGGTTTTATTTAGGTATATGTGATAAATATCGATGACTGACTAATATTGTGCCCAGTGTGTGGAATTAAAAATTCGGCAGGACGAAGTTTAATAGTCACCACTTATTATCACCACTTACCACCGTTTCACCTTCAGGTTATGTAAAGGGCGTGAAGTTTTTTATAAAGTCACACCTTTTTCTACCTGAAGCTGTATGCAGCAGTTTCGCCTCGAATTAAGACTACCTATTTATTTTCTAATAATTAAGTGAGTAAGATAATATAAGTGAGTAAGCCTTCTGATCGTGATAGCCACTTCTCTATTTACCATTTAGTTAATACTCAAAATGTAGTGAAACATTTCTGTTACATGTAGTGTTACTTTGATGAAGGGAATGTCAAAATGTCGCACGTGCAGACTGGTTGCTTTCAAAACTTTAAATTGAACTAGTTTTGTGCCCCCAAGTCATTAGTGTCCTACTATAGATGTACAAATGTATGTAACAAATATTCTCAAACAATTTTGACCCTTTCTCAAAAACAAACCCATATAGCCTACTAAATATTTAAAATTTATATCATTATATATAAAAAGTACACCCCAGCTCCCATTTTCCATACTGACAAGTCCATCCAAAGGTTGTCTGTAAGAGATCGCTGTAAGCGATAAGACCGCCCATTGTACCTGCCTGTGTATAAATTTTAAGTTCTTATGTATTTTCTTTCTGTTTGTGGTGTACAATAAAGTTTATTCTATTCTATTCTATTCTAAATATACAGCGAAAGCGTATTAAAATCCTGTAACTATTATTTTTAATTGGTATAGTAAATATTTGTTTCTAAGATTTTCGCGAATCTCACTCATTGATCAAAACAACCTTTAGGATTGTATCGCGTTTATTTATTATTTATTTATATTTATTTCCCGACGTTTCGAACTCTTTACAGAGATCATTTTCACGAGTATGAACAAAAAGATGGTAGTTGTTCAAAAGCTATCTTCATTGACACAGAGAGCACCCACTCTTTGGAAATAAAAATCAAAAAGTTGATGTTAAAAATATGATTTTTACTATTGGTAACCCACATCAGACCATGAGAACAAAAGTTAAATACTTATTTATAAGATGCATTAATACATCCTGCCTCTAAAGATCCTTTGTTGTATGATTTAATAAGTAAAAGTTGTTATTATTAAATTATTACAAATTATCATATTTTCTAAGTTGGTTCACAATGGTGGTCACAATCAAACAGCTCAAGACAGCGAGATACTATTAGTATAGTTTGCAGGTCAGACCCACATCAGGAACCATAATAATATAGAATTTTGAGTAGTGCAGTAATAATCAAAACAAAATAATTTTAATTTAATTTTTATTAACCTAGAAACCAAGTCCCTTTCTTTTTCTCAAAAACATTATAAATAATAGCAATATCAATAGCCCGTTCAATATGAAATAATAATCAGTTTTGCAGAACAGCCGCTGAGTTTTCTTGCTGGGTCTTTCTCAGGACTGGCCGCGTTTTTGACCCAGTGGTAGATTTTTAATAAACACTTTATCTTTTAATTTAAAATCAATGAATATTTAATAATAGTCATACTTTAATCTCAACCAACTTAGAAAATATGATAATTTGTAATAATTTAATAATAACAACTTTTACTTATTAAATCATACAACAAAGGATCTTTAGAGGCAGGATGTATTAATGCATCTTATAAATAAGTATTTAACTTTTGTTCTCATGGTCTGATGTGGGTTACCAATAGTAAAAATCATATTTTTAACATCAACTTTTTGATTTTTATTTCCAAAGAGTGGGTGCTCTCTGTGTCAATGAAGATAGCTTTTGAACAACTACCATCTTTTTGTTCATACTCGTGAAAATGATCTCTGTAAAGAGTTCGAAACGTCAGGAAATAAATATAAATAAATAATAAATAAACGCGATACAATCCTAAAGGTTGTTTTGATCAATGGTATAGTAAACTTATATATTAAAAGATGCGGTTGGTTATGAAAAACAAATCATCATTTACTCGTCAAGATTTAAAAATTAATTAATTAAAAACAGCCTTGCAGGTCCTGTGGTCGACCTTCCCGATTAATACTCACATTTACAATTCTGGGCTTACAGGAATTATTTCTTTAAATCCTCTTCGGAAGTTATATGTGATAAATATCGATGACCTTATGGTCTGTGTATGGCAATAAGTGCAGCCGCTTATCTCATTGGGACGTAATAATTCAGCGAGTCGAGGCTTAACAGCCGCTGTTTCTGCCTTCGGATAGAAAAGGCGTGAATAAAAAATACAATTTATATTTGGCAGTTACTGAGGGTAATTGTATATATCATTATAAACCTGCATCTTCGAATTCTCAAATCAGATTTTGCTCATAGATCTACCATGAGAAACCGGATATATCTTTGAGAATCGCTGGTTTGGAAACCCGAGAGTAAAGTAATTATGTAGTTGGTCTATTTTATAGTACTTACTGCCAGACAGCTGACAGACTTGCGAATAAATATATTAATGAAGAAAACCACATATTTAATTTAAAATAGAGTCGTTTAGGGATATCTCCACCTATATATTTTGAAAGTATGGATACAATTTCAAATTTCAAATCAGAAACGAAAAAAAATATTTTTCCAAAATTATTTTCCACTACTTATGAATGAGCATTATTAATGGGATTATTACTGTTGTCTATATCTTCGGGCTTTAAAAGCATGAGAGTATATTTTATTTAACAGTATCGTGTGATACTGCTTCGCGAGTTTCAAACCCGATTGATCTTAGGCGTGCAATTTTGGTTCGTTAAATATATATGTTATAACGTTCGCGACAATGGCACCGCTGATATTGCATTGCGCGTGAACAAGTCTCCGCTTATTAATTTTACTGGTTCACTTTTACACGATATTCTCTCACTCTTCTACATTCATTCTCTTCTTTGTTGTACAAAAAATGTGACAAAGACATATTATATCAAAGACAGAAAATTGAAATTTTGCTACTATTTAACATGCCACATATTTCTAAGGACGGCCTGTTTTGAGTCAGCAATGTTTGTTCCAAGAAAAGATAATTCCTAGCTGACTTATAAACTGTGCATTTTTACGGAAAAAAATATCGCTAAATATTATCTGAACTTATTAATCAGATGATAACATTTCAGATGTAGTACAAATACCAGCATCCACCAGATCACAAGTGTTACGTATTCGTGACGTCACTATGGCGCCGATAGTCTCCACTCCGCACTACCCTGGATACTGTCGGGGCTTTTCCGCACGGACGCGCAGACCACGTCGAACAATAATTTTATGTAAATCCCAATATCCCAGACATTGAGCTCGAATTGTAGAGAGCACCAGAGAATATAATGCATTTAAATTTAGTGAATGAAAACGCTTATAATGTTCCTCTGTTACCTCAGCAAAATATTTCCAAAGAATTTCGGGACAATCTATGATTTATAGAGATGTTTGTGTACTTGATTTATGTGGCATGCAAATTTGCATTCCAAGAATTCAAATATATATGTATATTTGCCCTTAGAACTATTTGGCACCAGCTACTACATAATAATGTATGACGACAACAATGTCTACTTTTACAACTGAATGGCCTCGTAGTGCACTTATACAACTTTCATCTGTTAAATACAGATTCGATCCTCACCCAAGTACAAATATTATTATAGTGGATAAGTATGTGGCACCAGATGCATTTCTTTCTACAATCATATAAGTAGCTTAAAATTGAAACTAGATGGTGATCTATAAATTATAGCAGCTAACATCATAATAGGTATGTTTGCCTGTTTGTATAAGGTTAGAACCAAAATTACTGTCTCGAATTTGAAAATTATTCAATTATAATGGCTATCACTTAGCTTTAGATATAAAGTAAGTTCAACATGTACTCACCAACAACGTGCAACGTGACGAAGAACGAGCGCACCGGCTGCGTGGACACCTGGCACTCGTACACGCCGGCGTCCCGGAGCTGCGCCCACTTGATGTGGAGCGTCCAGTCGTCTGTCTGCACCGACTGAGTCGCCTGGAACCTCTGGTCTGACGTGTAAGTATACGCGCCGACTGTCAGGATGTGAAGGTCGCGGTGACGGATCCATGACACCTGCAACAAATGTATAATTAGAGTTTAGATTGAATTGGTTCCAAATACAAAGGGATTGCTTATCCGAATCATATTGATTTTGTTTAGATATTGTGAGATATAGTGGCTTTTAGTCATAACTTGCTTATCAATAATTTCACTTTTAACAATTTTAATAATCGTGGGGACCTTATACAATATTAATATAAAACTTTTTGAAACACAAAAGTTTATTATTTGACACTGAAATATAGTTGATAATTCAAGGGCTGGCATAAACGATAGAAGATGTCATTTAAATGTAATTTCATATTGACGATGCAAATGAAATGGGGCGTATTCCTTTGAACATAGATAGAAATTCATTAGAATATTAATCAAACATCATCACGCTATATATAGCAGTAATAAAATAGCGCATATCACAAACTCCAAGAAAGCGAAAAATAGTATTGAATGTGAAAAAAACTGTATAACGTGTAATGTGCTACGCGTTATCCACGCGTTACAACTATGCGCTACGTAACGCTACGAATGTCTACGAAATGCGTAGCAGTACAACAGACTCAGTAGTAAGTATTTTTTAGTATTAATTCTTCGTCAGAGGTTGTTTTGGGCTCAGCGGCCATTGGAATGCAAATCAGCCGTTTCTATGAAAATTGCGAACAGCTTTTTATTACTCATCCTTTTATTTACTGTTGGCATGTAGAGCTCCGGTTCTTTAATTAACTGGAGCGCGTACAAACTCAACTTTCTTTTTTATTTGTTTACTTAAAATTCCTCTTCAAGTATTTTTCTAGTGTTGAGTTTTTCTAATTATGCCAGCTTATTTATTTATCTACATTATCAGCTTAACATTTTAGTACTTATGAAAATGTACATCGGTGTTGATAGGAAACATTTAACAATAATAAAAATTAAAATACGGTTTCAAAAGTTTATGAATTATTAGATCGCAAGACGTACGAATCTTTGTTATAATTTATTTATTTTACGATGTATATATTTTTTTAGATTTAGCAAGTTTTTAGAACAGTGCTATTGAAAAATATTTTTTTAATTCACAGAAAAAAATTGCAATGGTCTAACCAAATTAAACTCATATATTCTTTGTAAATAATGTACAGATCTTTTCAAAATAATAACTAATTTATGCCAAACAGGCAATTGCTTCGTTAGTAAAATAGAAGTTTCGCTGCTTTTGATTGCAAAATAATAAAACCTGCACAATATAAAATTAACAACAAAAACTATAAACAAGCTACAAAGCAAATCTAAGCGGATCGTATACTCAATACATTTTCATTATACATCCTGCATACTCAACAAAGATACGGCTCTCATATATACATGATCTTATATTTATCGAAAGAAATTTTCCTGGCAGTTGATCAATTTTCTTTAATAGATAAAATTCAATTTGTAAAATGATCTTTAAAAAAATACCGCGTTGTACGAACGCCGTGTCAGACATTTTGTCTGTAATGAAAGTGTCGCTCCCTTCAACCCTTTTTTTATACTTTACCTTCCAGCTAGAGTACAGAGCAATGTCGTGACGTCATCGTTTTCCTCAATACACTCATTTTACGGTTCACGCCGCGGTGGATACGAGAGTAAAAGCTACTTTATTATTATCTCATAGTTCGAGTTCCTCTGTCGATTTTATGTTCACGAAATGTTTTGATTAATATTTACTCGTTTTTTTTCCCCCGCTGTCTGCCTTGGAGTGTAGACGTGTGCACGTATCTAGTTAATGTTTCTTAAATTGTATTTATTTTGTATAAATAAATTGTGAATTTATTTTTTGCAAAGTACTGGGCGCGTAGCAAACTCAAGGGTTGTACACTAGTGATATCATTGTGCGAGCGAGACAACCAGTACATCATCGGCTCTGCGACCACTTGAGATCTGAACCTCGGCAAAAAGAAAACTTTGGTTATGTCGAGAATGATGAGATCGCCTACAGGGAGTGGCTTGCAACATACTGTATCAGATTCAGATGTCACAAATATCCCTCCTGGATTTTCCACACCGTCTTTTATATCCCAACGCAGTAAAAGGCAACGCCAATCAAGCGATCGCTGCTCCATACAGGCGCGGCGGAGCAGCACATGTAACTCCAACTATAAAAGTCTGCAGGTCATACAAAATAAAGCCTTAAAAATCTCTTTTAATACATCATTTAAAACAAATCTCAAAAAATTACATGATAAAGTTAAGTTTCCCCTGATTAAGAATTTTATTTTAAAACAAACACGTAAATTTTATCTCTTAAAAACACCAAATAATACTAACACATTAGTTTCGTCAATAGGTAGAACACGTCTTAAATACTTGCCATATATCGATAAATATAAGACTTACAGATTGCCCCATCACCACGTATTACATTGCGACGTCATTAGGTAGTTTACGCCAGTGATGAAAGGATATGTACTTGTAACTTTCGATATTTATTTATTTTTTGTCTACCGCCGCTTATTGATATTTATGATATATTATATTTATTAAAATTATGTATTCGTGAGGTAGGCAGGTACCTCAAACTATTAAATAATTTAAATTGTACTGAGTAACAAATGTAACTACTAACAATAGTGCATAAAATGATCCTTGGATTCTGTGTTTTTTCAACTTGAAGGTAATTTAATATATTATTATAATTTTAACTCGTGCAGTAAATTTTTTAGAGGCGCTTTATTGTTGGCCTGGTAAAAATGTATTAGCTTTTAAGATATAGTTTGTATTAAACTGTGTAACATTTATTGAATAAAGATATTTTTAAAAGTAAAAGTAAAAGTAATCAAGCGATGAACAACTCTCTTCTTTTAAGGAAGAAATTAGAAACTTGCTGGAAGAATGGAAGGGAACCCAAAACGGTCTGCTGAATAGACTTATCTCAGAGATTGGTGAAATAAAAGTACAAAACACCGAAATAAAACAAACAAACGAAGAAATTGAAAAAAGTTTGCTTTTTATGAATAAACAATATGAAGATGTTCAGAAAAAAGTTGAAGCTTTGGAGAATGAACGTAAACAACACTTATTAAAGATAGCTATGCTTGAATCGTCACTAGAAGACATACAAAGAAATTCAAAATCATCTACTATTGAATTAAGGAACATACCAATTTCAACCAAAGCTGAAACAAAGACCGTCCTATGCAAAATTGTACAAAATACTTGCAAAGTCCTGAATGTTGACGTACAAGAAGCAGCCATCAGAGATGTTTTCCGAGTAAATGCGAAGTCAGGAAAAAGCACAATAATTGCCGTTTTGACTTCCGTCATATTAAAAAACAACATCATACAAGGCATCAAATCTTACAATGTGCAGCATCCTAACCAACGCCTAAACTCTGCTGATATAGGATTCACGGGAGAACAAACACCAATTTATATTTCAGAGGCTTTAACAAGTAAAAGCCGCCGTCTATTTTTCCTCGCAAGGGATGTTGCGAAGACCAAAGAATATAAATTCTGTTGGACTACTAATGGCAAAATATTTCTCCGTAAGGACAGCGAAGCACCTCGCATAGAAGTAAAAGATGAATCGCAACTGATCAATCTTCGAAACCTCATATGACTATGGTTAGTTTTGGGTCCACCACTTTATTTATCCTTATTTTTATCTTACTTTTTAGTTCTTTGGCTGTCACTTTGTTCAGTGTTTGTTTTGCCGTTTTGTTTGATTTTCTGTCAACACTACACAGTTGTATGTATTTATCATTTTTGTTATAATGCTCATTTTATTTTGCGGTTTGAAAATAACTTGATCAAAATTTTTTATCTAAGAGGGAATATAATATGGGCCAAAACTATTACTATTGCTAAACTATTACTATTAAGAATAATAGTTTCCTTGACTACATTACCAACATTCTTAAAACAAAATTCGATTCTATAAATAATGATAATTTGGTACAAGATATAGACAATATATCTGCTGGACCTTCATTCTTGTGTATTCCGGAATCCTGTCAAAATCTATTAACATCCAATTTAACAACTAAAAATAACTTAAAAATCTTAACACAAAATATTAGAAGCATCACAAAAAACATTTCCCAGTTGGAAGTTCTCTTATCTCGGCTTCAAATAACATGCGAGATACTTATCCTAACGGAATCGTGGAACTCTAAAGCTACACATTTTCCTTCTATAAAAAATTATGACACCTACTCTACAAAAAATAATCGAAATCAAAATGATGGTATTGTAGTATACACAAGAGAGGATCTCCACTGTTCGGTAGCAGAAATTCCCCTAATTGAAGCTACGTGTGTGGTCATCGAGATTGACACGGATGTTGTTGTAATAGGTATATACAGATCACCATCATTTTTAAATATAGATAACTTCATAAACTCTTTCGATACCCTTCTAAATACCTACAGCAGTCGTAGCAAAGTAATCGTTATGGGTGACTTAAACATAGATGTGAAACAAGATAATAAAGATCATAATTCCACACGTTATCTTAATTTATTAGCATATCATGGTTTTTTGCCGGGTCGTTTATATCCAACAAGGGATAATAATTGCATAGATCACGCTATGGTTAAATCAAACCTCACTGCGATTACATTTGTTATTCAGTCCACTGTGACTGACCATTCTCCGGTACTTTCATGTGTTACACTTGATTATTCAATAAAATCAATTACACGTAAGACTATAAACAAACTAAATTATGAAGCAATCCTGGCAGACCTAAAATTGATAGATTTTAATGATATTATGGAATCACAATGTGCTCACTGGTCTGCTGAGCAGTTGAGTAACATCCTCAATACATCAATTATGAATAACACCCTCAAACTACTGACACCTAGAGGGCTACGTTGCATTAAGCCGTGGATCACGCCAGGCCTAGTTCGATGCATTAGAAATCGTGATCGTATGCACCTAAGATCTAAAACTGATCCCAGCAATTTAATACTAGCTTTAACGTACAGAAGATACAAAAACTACTGCAATGACTTACTAAAACGTCTAAAACTCAATTTTCTCAAAAATGAGCTAAATAAAAACGCTAAAAACCCAAAAGCTAAATGGAAAATAATTAATAATATCACTAACAGGGATTCTAAAAAAACACCTTCTACAGATCTTCTTAAAATTAATAATACCCCAGTATTGGCCCTCGAAGAAATAAATCTTTATTTTACTAGCATAGCAAAGGAATTGGCGAGTAAGATAACTCCATGTAATAGCCAAATTGAAGAATCTTTTATTTCACCACTTAATTCTATGGTCATGTTAGAAACAACTGAACATGAGGTTGAGTCGATAGTTATGGACCTAAAAACTGATAGCGCAGTGGGTTGGGACGGAATTTCTGCTAAACTAATAAAAATGGCAAAAAATATTATTGTTCCACTAATAACTCGTATTGCCAACCTTTCCATACAAACTGGTGTTTTTCCAAACGTGTTTAAAGTGTCTGTCGTTCATCCTATCTTTAAGACAGGGAGCAGGGCCTGTGCTAGCAACTACCGACCTATCTCAGTGCTGCCCGTGCTGTCCAAGATATTAGAGAAAATTATTAACAAGAGATTACTGGCATATTTAGAAAAACTACAAATTTTATCTCATAATCAATTCGGATTCAGATTGGGCAGATCGACAGCACAAGCAGTCACTGAACTTACTAACTTTGTAGCTACCCATATTGATAGCAAAAGAAAATGTATTGGTGTATTTTTGGACCTGGCCAGGGCTTTTGACACAGTCTCCGTTCCTATCCTAATTAAAAAGTTGGAAAGGATCGGTATTAGGGGTAACGCACTAGATTTATTCAGTGATTATTTAAAAAATAGAACTCAGCGGGTTACAATAGATGGTTTATTTAGTACTGATGCACATGTAACATTTGGTGTTCCTCAAGGTAGCGTGCTAGGTCCCACTTTATTTCTTATTTATATTAATAGTTTATGTAATCTAAAGATACAAAATTGTAAAATTTTCACATTCGCTGATGATACGGCACTAATCTTCCACGGCAACACATGGGATGAGGTAAGGTATTATACTGAAATAGGTCTCCAAAGGACAGCAAATTGGCTTAGTCAAAATTTACTTACACTTAATGTATCTAAATCTAAATTTATCACTTTTGTTAATACTGAACAATCACTAAAAATGGCACAAAACATTAAAATACAGATCCATTCTTGTCAAAACACGAACCACCACTACACATGCGATTGCGGTTATCTGGAACGGGTTGAAACGGTTAAGTATCTTGGCATTCTCCTTGATTACAAATTGACGTGGTGTCCATATATAGATGTATTAACAGGGAGAATAAGAAAGTTGATATATGTCTTCAAGAGACTTAGGCACGTGGCTGATCCTAACGTACTAAAAACTGTTTATTTCGCTCTAGCTGAATCTATCTTATCATACTGCATCACCTCATGGGGCGGAGCACGTAAAACTCACCTCATTAAGCTAGAACGTGCACAACGAGCCCTGCTTAAGGTCATGAACTTCAAACCTTTTAGGTATCCTACAGTCGACCTGTATTCCGAATGTGATGTTTTAACTGTTAGACAGTTATTCATTAAAGAAACTGTTATAGCCCAACATAAAAAACTCAAATATGAAAATACAAAGACCTTGAGACGTAGGGATAGGGTTTGCCCTACGGTTGCTTATAAAACAGCGTTTATTGATAAATTTCAATGTTATCTCGGCCCAATGCTTTACAATAAATTAAATAAAATTATTAAGTTTTACCCATTAAATATACGCTTATGTAAGAAGGTCCTAATATCTTGGCTAAAAACGCAAAATTACGATGACATAGAAAAAATATTTTTTAATGTAAAATAATGCTTCTTATTTATTGTATCCTATTAATATAAATCAATGTATATTTTAATAGCTTTCTATATTTGAACAAATTAAAAAAAAAAAAAAAAAAAAAAAAAATAATAGAAATACCAAACAGAATATAATCTGCAGCTTATAATTAAAAATTGCCCAAGTTCACACTCTTTGTGGTTTCAATTTGTGTGTGCGGTACTTCAGAAAATCTAATTTTAAAGATACCCGCATTGTAATCGAAACTTTTACTTTTTTTATTGTATATTGACCAAAGCATGTTTAATTTCCACTAGTGCACATATCTCATTGTATTTGTAGTTATTATCATGGGAACAAACTAACGTCTAAGATACAGGCTCGGCCTAGTTTAGACGTTAGAATTCATTTCGACCTGTATACTTATTTTAATGTTTTTAGATATTATCAAAAGTGTATTCTTTTTGTCTGGTCTCAATAAAGATTTTTATTTATTTATTTATTTATAAAGCAGCGAACGTTTGTTAATTCAAATTTTCATGGTATGACCGACTTTAAAAGAAAGTTCATGTATTCAACCTCTAGATGTGAATCTATTTGTTAGTCGTAGTTATCTTTGCTAATATTACAAATACACAGATATTTTTGGTTGATAACACTAATATAAGTAAATACAAACTGATAAAAAACACGTCAGTGATATTTACTGTAAGCTTGATAACTTTTAAAGTAAAATGACCGTGTATGTCCGTATATTTTTCCATGAAAACGTCGATAATTATTTTTATTTTAATAAAATACACAGCAAATACAAAATTACAAGCATCTCATAAATTTAACACGACATTTTCAAGGGAATGGAATCCGCTGGAAGCGAAATATTTACACAAGAAAACATACTCTTTGAATAACTTTAAAATACTATGCAATTTGTGGTAGAAAATAACGTGGTGTAAACTATTTTGATATCGATGAGTTATGTCGCCTGCCTTGCCTCATACATGCGAAAAGTACCAACACAATATACTTACTACACAAATAGATTGAAAAATAGTGAAATATCCGGAGGTAATTAATTTCTGAACTTTAATGGATAAACTATAACGTTGTAGCGAGTTGTAACGAATTTAATTGTAGGGCCCTTCCCTACAATTCAATTCTTCCTTTGATGAGTATGTTTTAAAAGTTTATTATTGAACGTGACCGGGGTGGGACAGGTGGCCGCTCACGTGGTCACTCGTGCCTCACTCGCTACCACTACATAGGCACCTATTTTGGTACTATCCCAATTATTCCATGTGATTTCTTGCACTTAGGAATTGAGAGGGAATATCGATAACTGAGCCAAATTTGTTTTAAAATTCCTAAATTACTCGTTATTCGATAATAGTGCCCTAAGAAAATTACCTAAGAATCTCTCACCTGACTTTTGCAGAGGCCACTGATCATAGGAAGTTAAGGAATGTAGCGTAATAATAGTTAGGTATGTAATGATACGATGTGTCTATTGTCTGATACTATATGTCACACATATTATGTGTGTAGATACTTCCCAGAAAATTCAAGACTAGGAATGGATGAACCCCATACCAACACCACGCTTAGTACATTGAACCGGGCTATGAAATCCAAAATATAACCCGATTACTTATAACAACAAGTTACGACCGACGCCTACCAAAATGTCACGATGACAACCATTTAGTTATCTAAACGTTGCCATCTCTCAGAAGCTTAACCAAATCTTTGTGACCAATTATAGATACTAACTCCATAATGATAACGAACTTATAGATA
The DNA here is from genome assembly GCA_905147225.2 of Euproctis similis. NCBI lineage: Eukaryota > Metazoa > Arthropoda > Insecta > Lepidoptera > Erebidae > Euproctis > Euproctis similis. Next base: position 3,723,221 of record LR990111.1, on the reverse strand, counting down.
TAGATATTATTGTAATTATATAGAGTCAGTATGGTATATGGCCATGAAACGGGAGAGTAAGTGGTGTTTATTCAACCGGAAGTAAGTGATGGTTAAGTAAGCGTGTTCAGTTTCAGCCGAGTAGAGTGCTCCAGGCGGTGCCCACCGCATCACGTGATAACAATGACCGGCAATTGTGTTTTAATTAAAAAGTTTTAACAAAACAGTTAATATTGTTTTGAAGTCACTTTGTGGTTTACTATCCATGTTAGACGAATGTTAATGTTATGATAAGGCTGGAATAACACTAGATATTATCAAACTTCACTGATAATTAAGTACAAATTAAGCATAACATAAACAGTGGTAGAGCCAAGCAGTTCGCTGCATGAATGGGCCGGCTCGACCGGTGAAATACCACGACCTCCCAGAAGACCGACGTAAAGTGGCTCATGCCGCGTTTCGTTCGGTGAGAGAGGTACCCGGAGGCCCACCTCCCTTCCCCGTCCTTTCCTATCTCCTATCCCTTAAAGGTCGGCAACGCAACAGTAACACTATATGTGTTGCTGGTGTCTATGGGCGGCGTTGGTTGCTTACCATCAGGTGACACGCCTGCTCGTTTGCCCTCCTATCCCATAAAAAAAAAACATCACTTCACGCCTTTTTCTACCCGAAGGTGTAGGCCGCGGCTGTTAAACCTCGTTTCGTCGTTATATTTACACATCCCAAATGGAATAGGTGGCAAACCTATTGCCATAGCAGGCACAGCGTTTTCAGTCATCGATATTTTTCACACATAACTTCCGAAAAGAACTTCGAAAAGTCATTGGCGTGAGCCAGTGTGAGGATTCAAACCCGCGCCCTCTAGATTCAGAAGCGGGGTGCTCGACCACTGGATCACAGTGACCGTTTGGAGACCAATTAAGATCATTCATTAATAATTATTAATGAAATTATTAATAACAATGAATCTTTCTATTATTATTATTTTTGCGTGAGCCTTAATTCGATCCTAGGACTTCTTGATTCAAATATATTGCATAAATATTTTGTTTAACGGTCAATACAACCCCGAACGGTTGGGGCAACTTTCAATACAATGAGTGAAAATCCCTTAAATCTTATTTCTCTTGGTGAGGGCAGTATTATTCAAATCCTCGTATCTATGTCACTCCAGTCCAAGGGTCGGGATGATCCTTCCCGCCGGGCCCACGTTTTGGATTTAAGGAGTTACACAACGACTCAGGGTTGAGGCTGGCGAGTTTGAACAACTTGTTTATGAAACTACTTAACATCAAATATTTGTGTTATGAACACGCCGTATTTGTAATAAAATAAAATAAAATTGTAATCGCTTTTTAAAATATAATTTACTTGATTGTATTAAATGGAGGATTCTCTTTATTTCAGCGTTTATTTATTTCTTAATTTCACGCTTTTTAAACCCATGTATAAAATATAGGTAGCGCCATTCGTGCCTCGATGTCCCAATTTTTCAAGTCTTAAATCTAATAGCAATTTTCTTAGTCATCGATTTTCGTACCTAACTTTCACATACACGAAAACAATTCCATGAAGTTGGTGTGAGCCAGTATTCGAGCCTGTAACATTTTATTGGGAAGCGGGGTTTTCAACTTCCAGTCACCGAACAGAGTAAGAGCGACAAAGTACGGAAATATGTGGCGCAAAATTTCATGAAGATCAGTATAGTGGTTTAGGTAAGCATGAAAGAGAAAAAAGGAAAAATCTATTTGCATTTATGGTTTTAGTTTGTACCTACGATCCAAGATATTTGATAAACCTCGCTGATCCCCTTAGGTAGAGGTTGGATGTGCGACAAAATGGCGTCGCAGCACTACAGCACTAGTGTCAACAGCACATAATCCTCGTGCAAACATCGCGGGTAAAATATATACACTTCATGGTATTCATTTGACATTACCTAGAGGAATTCTAAAAGTTAATATATTCGAAATAATAATAATGAATTAATTTAACAATGGTAGAGCACGCAGTTCGCTCCAGGAATGGGATGGCTCGACCGATGAAATACCACGACCTCTCAGAATATCGACGTAAATTTTTTTTAAACCAGATTCGGATTGATTATATAGTATTTGTATGGAAAGATTTCTAAAACTCAAAAAGCAAGTGAGATGTGTAAGAATTGTGCTATATTGCGCTCTGTTATCTTTGCCCATCTCGCATAGGACATATTTTTAGGTTAACCACATATATAATATTCAAAATTATTACAAGTTTGGCTGGCCTAATTATTGGCTATGTACTATCCCTTTGAGTGAATTTTTAATTGAGGATAATATTTTGAATATTTTTTATGCTACATATAATTCCAGGTTTAAAAGCAATAGCGAAGTTGAATATTTAACGATTGATACGTACAAAAAACCAACGAGGGCGCAATGCAGAATAAATTTACGTTTTACGTTAAAACATAATTTTGAAGAGAAGAGAGAGTATTATAAATTCTATTTTAAAAAGGTAACTTCACAAAGCATAGATGAATATTATACTTATCAAAATTTCGGAGTCCGAAAATCGTTGCGACTCATAAGTGCTGTATTGTTATACAATAATTCTGCCTTCTTTCATCTTTCGAGCTTGAGACTCAGTTTTTCATCAGTAAAATGATCTTTTGGCATAATAGGATCGCCACATTTAATACATACATAGTATACATACATACATAACTGCACGCCAAATCCCTTGCGGGGTAGGCAGAGAGAAAGGAGCGCCATAAGGCATGATTCTTACACGTCTCACTCGCTTCGTTGACTTTCATAACTCTTTTCGTGCACGCGCGTCGATTTTTGAGGCTCCCAACATCACCTTCTCCAGAACACGTTCTATTTGGTCATGGAATGTGTGTCTTGGCCGTCCTCGACTTCGAAATCCATCCGCTTTTGCATTGTATATCTGCTTAGTCAGTCTTGCATCATTCATTCTTTCTAATTTGATGTAATTAAGTTAATTAATTCCAAATTTAATGTTAGTTAAAAAAAGGATTGTCTTTATAAAAAGTATCGACAATTGAATATACTGTTCTCGAATGTCAATGTATTCTGTAACAACTGTATTTTCGCTTTGACTTTGGGTATAAAACGAAAGTTACAATAAAAAATCTAATGGACGTAAGAATATCAATTATTTGTATTAATAAAAGTAAATTTACTTTAAAAGTAAACTCGCTTCGAACAAAACATTTAGACTTGTGTTCAACTCTCGCGCGATTCAAGGTTTCTTTAATGTTGGCGGTAGCATACAGTAATGGGGACGCTGAATGAAGCCTTCTAAAATGTTACCTCTTTGTATAAAAGTTTGTTGTAATCAAAATTTCAGGGTAGGTAAATGTGAAATTAAGAATATATATTATGTAGAAATAAAATCCGACTTTCACCCTGACCATTTACACCCTGCTTTTTCTTTTGTTAATCAAAACCGTTTTGAAAAAAGCGTTTCACGCTAAATTCTAAAAAACACAAAATTTACGCCAAATCAGAGGGCAAGGGGGAAGTAGGCATAGAGAACAGAGCGCCATAAGGCACGACTCTTAGACGCCTCACTCGCTTCTTTGACTTTCATAGCTCTTTTCATGAACGCGCGTCGAAGGCGGCTTGAGGCTCCTAGCATCACCAGATTAACCATCCAGAATACGTGCTATTTGGGCATGGAATGTGTGTCTTGGCTGTTCTCTACTTATACATCTCAATCTTCTTTCTACATCCGCAGTGTACCTGCCATTCCTATATACAATTTCATTCACCTGCCCCAGCACTACATCATCAAACATTATCCTTACATCCATTTTGGATTCTTCCCTTCCAAACACAAAACTCCAACAAAAAACTAAAAACAAAATGAAACTATTTCGCATTATATTTCGACCAGGTCGATTATTTTGTCAATGATTTTGTTAATGAATAACATAACATAACTTCACGCCTTTTGTTACCCGAAGGTGTAGGCAGCGGCTGTTAAGCCTCGTCTCGCCGTTATGTTTACGTCCCAAAAGGAATAGGTGGGGAACCGATATTCAGTCATCGATATTTATCACACATAACTTTCGAAAACAATTTCGAAAAGTCATTGGGGTGAGCCAGTGTCAGGAATCGAATCCGGACCTCTGGATCAGAAGCCGTGTGCTCAACCACTGGACCACCGAGACTATTGTTGATGATTTTTTGTTGATGAATATTTTCTATTAAATCATAAAACAATATATATAGTGACTAAATATATAGATGCTTGATAAGAACTTAACTTGACAGACTATAGTTTTTGTGCTATTTTTATACTTATTTGGAGAAGAATCCTACTTTTTCTAGAATGCATAATAATAATTTCTAACACAAAAATGTGTTGTTGTTATTATTAGCGAAATAAAGAATGTATATTCCTTAAAACAAATACTAATCAAATAGAAAATTTACGGATGTTGAAACCAAAAAGGAAAACTACCCTGAAACACATTACCTCTCTATCGTGATCTCCACTTATGTACAGTGAGTGGTAACTCTTACAAGATTGAAGTCCGAATACTGAACCGCCACTCAAATATATAAGCGCTATTTAAGCATTTAAGTAGCTGTCACTTTAGACAGAATTCGTGAAATTTGAGCAGTAAGTAGCACTTTATTGATTGTAAGATTTGAGTGGCGGTTCAGTATTCGGGCGTAAAACTTGCAAAGAGTCAGTCGAAGTTGTTGATCAGAGCGCGTCTCAAACTGAGATAAAGTCGACCTCGGGAGGCGGTTGATAACACACTTGTACAACTATATCCTTTTGAATATGTATCTATTAACTGAGCACTCGCCAATAGCTCCATCGAGTTAGTATTGCGGTATCAGTGATTACGAGTATTAGGAATAACCAGTATCTATACCGAGTAATACTTGTGCGTAGTATCGATAAATATCAATTTGAAAGCTATTATGTATCTCATCTATAGCTACGTGACTTGAACTCGAACGATAATAATAATATTTGCTATTGTTCTCTGAAGCAGAGTGGTAGGTATTGAACGATGTGTGGGTTTGTTTGTAATTTCGTACCTCGTGGATATCTAATTTGTTCATGCCTCAATCGGGGAAGACTGATCTTAGTATTTAAAAGGTTTTAAGATGGTTTTTTTTTTATCTAAACCTTAATTATACTGGTGGTTTATTATATGACAGTTGAAATAGAACTATTGTTCGAGATTTGTTTGTAAAACTAAAACATCATAAATTATATTATAATACTCTGCACATTGTTTTTTATTTTTATTTTTGAGTTATATAAGTGCTTGGAAATAAAATGAAGTATCATGGACTTCAACTTAGACCTCAACCTTGGACCTCAGCGTGAAAGCATATTATCTCTTTGTTATCGTTGCTGGTTATAAGAATAAAAATATAAACAAAATATTATAAAGATCAGGGCGTTTTCTAATTATTACATTGTTAAACTTTGTCAAAGTAAAACTCAAGTTTCATTTCTAAAACATCTGACGGCACAATTTTAGAAAGTATCCTCTTTTGTCTGACTGAATAAAGCTTTGGGAATTGTTAGTGCGAAACAATTTTAGAAAATAGTATATTTGGGGTTTCTTTCTGCCTTTTAATCTATTTAATTTTATATTCCTAACAATAAGGTGTAAATAAAAATGTTACTTGAAGAACAGAAAATTAGGAATCATTTGACATCAGAAATGTTTGTTTTTATCCAGAGGTGTGGAGGTTCAGGAGGAGGTTTAGAAGCGGAGGGAAATTCAAATGTCTCAGGATTGAATCCTGGCTTACTTATAGGCATATAGGCTTTACAAAATTATTTCTCATAAAATATTATGCATTATCTGACTGGCGAACTGAGTTGTGCCACGCCTTCACCATCGGCTGAGGTGAAGTTTCGAATATCTATCTATGTAATATAATTATTCTTTCTAAACAATTTAAAACCTATTACTAGTTGTTATTACACCTATTAAGTAGTACATTATGACAGCAAAATGTGTCGTAGAACTCGTAGCTATAATAAGGCACTATGTACTGTGTACACGCCCCGCGTACATAAATACACAACGTTATTGCTAATTGGAAACTGGTGGAGCTAATTTAATCAATGCTAACATCCCGTCACTTAATTGTTCTAGTGTATATTGGTTTAGCGTAATTCGGCCACGCTTTGCTTTGGATACATTAACAAAAAATGTAACTCATTTTAATTGTTAGAACGCGCTATTGTTATAACCTACTGATTCAATTAGCCAATTGTTTTTCTTAGAACAGTTATATGAAAATTATACCAGGTTATATAATATACCAGGATATTACAATGATTATATTATATTACTATTAGATTAGAAACATTAAAATTACTATTCATCATCATTAGCCTTTTTGAGGTCCACTGCTGGACATAGGCCTCCCCCATAGAGCGCCACAACTGCCGGTCCGCTCAATCATGGGGGGTTTTTTGCCATAATCGCCACGCTTGGCAGGCGGGTTGGCGATCGCAGTAGGCTGTATTGTCTTGAGAGAGAATGCTGCTGCCCATTCTTCTAGCTTTTCCCTTAGTCGCCTTTTACGACACCCACGGGAAGAGATGGGGTGGCGGTATTCTAATCCGGCGCCACACAGCAAGTTACTATTAATATAATAGCAAAATTACTATTAATATACAAATATGCATAATGTAAAACAAAAAGTAAATATTGTACAAACTTTTGGATAATACTTTGTACAAAATATTACTTTTGTACAAAGTATTATCCAAAAGTTTGTACAATATTTACTTTACCAAGAACAAAACAATAGTATTTATATTATTAAAGGATCCTACAATCTTTTAATAACAAGTAACAAGCTCGTTGTCTTAAGCGAAAGCCTCTTGAGGGTAATGCGATTGTAGGAAAGTCAGCAGGTGTTTAATAAAAAGGTATTGAAAGAAAATGCAAAACAAGCCTTTGTAACACAACTGTAGTATTAACCAATAAAAACTCCCTCCGGGCTATAGGAGCCATTTCCTGTGTGTCCTGTAACCAGAATTTAGTTGGTAGTTTATTTATTAGTAACAGTATTTAGTAGTAGTTGTAGTAGTAGTAGTAGTATTTAGTAGCAGTAGAATTTAGTGAGATCTGTATATAAGACGTATGTCCTGTTTTCCTTTCTTCCAATAGTCTTTTATAGTTTTATCTAATTTTATGAATTACATGTACTGGCGTCCATTACATGTACTGAATAGTGCCGATAACAGAAAATGAGTATGACTAAGGGACTCAACAATTCGTAACAGATCATATCATTACCTATAGCAATAATTCGTATTACCTCTGACCTACGACTATATCTGTGATCTATTTCAGACCAATCGCTGTTACACCCTTGTACATTGGCAGCACAAGACTATAAAATGTAATGTTACTAGTATTATAAGTTGAGATCAGGAATGAATCTGATGTTTATGTAACAAGGCTCTTTGTAAGCTTTAGTCGATCCTTATTTATAGTTCACAGTTTCTCGAGCATTCTATGTAGAATTGAATTGAATACGTATCCGAGATCGAATTTCAATATAACGTAATATTTGTTCAGGAGAGCATGGTGGAGTGGCGACCGCGAGGATCTATCACAACATCTCGACGTGTCCCAAAATAAAATGTAATAATAATCTTCTTATAAATATCTTGTTATATTTTAGATCGTAAAAAAATGTCGGAAAGTTCTTGAATATTTACTGATATATATGTGGATGACCACCATGCAGCTTCCAAATAATCAGATTTTAAATACATTATAATATAATATTTATAATTATTTTACAATAATTATTCTGCTGATAGATACAGATTCTCTATCTACAGTGGTCATCCACCACCGCTCGGGCTAGTTTTGACACACTGAAACACTCTCAGCTTCACTCAGCTCTATTTTATAAGCTTTTATTTACCTTGCACTGTATTTATGTATGTATGTATGTATAATATGTATGTAAGTATGTATGTTCGGTGGAATCTTGTAACTCAATTTTGAAGTAGATACCTTCAACCGATTGAGCTGAAATTTTGTATACACGTTTACTTTGGATGACAATGTATGATATAATGTATGACATCATTCTATATCCAATATGGCGGACGACCCAAGATGGCGGAATGGATATTTTGAATGCATTTCTGCAATATGGGTATCAAATGAAAGGGTTTATTGAGTGTAACTCAAAATATAATATGACGTCATTCTAAATCCAATATGGTGGAATATCTAAGATAAAGGAATATATATTTTAAGCTTTCGTACAATATGGGTATCAAATGAAAGGGCTTACTGGGACCAACTAAAAAAATAATGTGACGTCATTCTAAATCCAATATGGCGGATCATCCAAGATAGAGGTACAGTTTTTTTTAATGCATTTCTACAATATGGGTATCAAATGAAAGGGCTTGTTGATAGTAGCTCGAAAAATAATGTGACGTCATTCTAAATCCAATATGGTGGAATAAATATTTGTGTTTCTACTATATGGGTATCAAATGGCCCTTTCATTAAAGAGTTATATGAGAACTTCAAAACCTATGTCTCGGTGGTTCAGTAAACTAGTCCGCTTCTGAATCAGGAAGTCTTGGGTGCGAATTTGGCCTCACACCAATGTCTTTCGAAATTCCTCTCGAAAGTCATGTGTGATAAATATTTTTGACTGACCACTTTGTGCTCGCTGTATGGCAACAGTGGTAGAGCCCAGCAATTCACTGTATGAATGGGCTGGCTCGATCGGTGAAATACCACAACCAGCTCACGCCGGGTTTCTTTGGGTGAGAGAGGTACCCGGAGGCCCACTCCCCTTCCCCATCCCTTCCTACTCCCATATCCTACATCCTACTCCCTTAAAGATCGTTGAGACGTAAACATAGTGGCGAGTTGAGGCTTGACAGATGCTGCCTACACCTTCGGGTAGAAAAAGGAGTCGAGCTATGTTATATTATTAATTAATGTTTAATAAAGGTATTATTATTATTATTATTCTACTCGAAGTTACAGCGTCTGTTGTGCCAAAATTTGATGTCTCTAGTGAAGGAGGTCGCGGAACCTATTGCCATATTTTTCACACATAACATCCGGAAAGAATATCGTAAAGTCGTTTGGTGTGAGTCGGGATTCAATCCCACTTCTAGATCACTGAGATAACAACTAATTTAATATATACCCTATTGTTGATATTAATACCTATAAGAGTACCTACGCCAGAGGTAACGTTGCGGCATTTATTGTCTCGCTCGACCCATATTGATAAGAGAGAGATAACTTATATCCACAAAGAAGGTAAGGTAGTACCGGGTAGATACCTACATCTAGAGGTAGAAAAATAATGACACTCACGATTCTCAGACCTGCCCATTAAGCACACAAAATTTCATCAAAATCGGTCGAGCCATTTTGATTGTGTTTGTTAGTGATTAATATCATGTCAATAAGTATATTCTGACCAAGTTTCATACTAAAAAACGCGTCTTTTTCTTAACGTAACGCCCCCGCGACTATCAGGGTTAGTGTCTCGGTGGTCCAGCGACCGAGGTCTTCGCTTCTAATTCAAAAGTCCAGAGTTTGAATGCAAACTCACACCAATAATTTCTCGGAATCCATTTCGGAAGTTTGGTATGGAAAAATTACGATGGGTAACATACTTGTGTCTGGTGTAATGGCAAAAGGTTTTGACACCTATTTTACTTGATATGTCAAGTTTTGTCACAATAGTCGCCGTACTTTCAGCCGCTGCCTAGCCCTTTGGGCAGAAAAGGGCGTACCAGGGTTCTAAATGGTAAAGTATAGCTAATCTTTACAGACAATTATTCTATTGATTCATTGCCTTGAAATCGTGTACTGGCACAATTACTAGCTGTTTATATGAACTAGTTTTACATTAGAATAAAAAAAAAAATTAAAAAAAAAATTGTGTGGTTTTATGAAACCACCGTAAAAGTGAAACTTTTAAAATTGAGTCTTGGGTTATTGATTTTTAAATCTACTTTTTAAATATACATAAACAAAATATTTTTTCAATAATTATTTTTCAATAATTTAGTTAGTAAGTTTTTTAAATTGATGATTCTGATAAAATGATTAACATTTATATTTTTTTAGAGTGCAACAGTGTAAAACAGTTACTTCACAGCAATTTTTTTAAAAGTTTGCTTTGGCTTCGTTTAACTTTAAGTTAAAGATTTAAATCAATTAATTCGATAATCTCATCATTTTCAAGTTCTTTGGAAGTTAACGACTGAAGATTAAGAATTCCTAGATGGCGCTACTAGGTTGCTACTATTGATGATTCTGCCGTAATATCGTATTATATCGATAGATGTCGCCCGAATCGACAAGTATTCCAGCTTTGGCACTAGGGATAACGCGACACCTATTAAACTTACAAGTCAGTGGCAGTTTTGCAAAGAGAGAGAAAACTAGTTTAATTTGAAATCGAACCGGACGTCACCGGCTTTCAGGGGATTGTGCGATAAGGGCTATTTTAATTTACTTGCCATCTTGTATTTGTTAATAGGGTTTAATAAATGTTTTTTATTTTACGTGGTCACGACAATAATTCCTAGATGGCGCTACTAGGTTGCTACTATTGATGATTCTGCCGTAATATCGTATTATATCGATAGATGTCGCCCGAATCGACAAGTATTCCAGCTACGGCACTAGGGATAACGCGACACCTATTAAACGTTAACAACATTACAACAAAGGATCTTTACAAAACAAAACGATATTTTTTCCTCCAGTAAATATGATATTTCGATTTATTATGAAAATGTGACAAATACATATATAAAGAGCACTATCTTATCTTATATCTTTAAACGAGCAATTCTTGTATATATATATATAAAATTGGAATCTCGGAATCGGCTCCAACGATTTTCATGAAATTTCTATTCCAGCAGATGGCGTTGTTAACTAACACGAAGTCAATGTGTGTTTGCTTTGCTTTTATTACAGTTTATCACTGCAAAAAATTAAGTATATGTTTCTAATATAATATGTTAGTACATATTATATTAGATATAGTTCGGTCCCTCGTCTGGGGGTGTTTTTCTACATGTTTTTACGGTATTTATTTACAAAAATAAAGTGTATATTTGGGTAATTAATTAATAATAAATAAACGATAATAGACGTGAAAGGCGCTCTGACGAGCGCCTTTCACTTTATCCCTACTCCGCGGCCGACCGTCACGCGACATGCAACACGCAGACGAAAAAGTTTGAGACGATGTAATAAAAGTTTCACTTTAAAAAAAAAATGTTATAAACAAATTAGAATGTGTATAAATATTGACGTGTATTAATATGACACCGGCCAAACAAGCAGGCCACTAACATCTAGCCGCTCATATTGAAAACCTTATGATATTATATATATCATAAGGCACACCTAGCACATCTAGCCGCTCATATTGAAAACCTTATGATATTATATATATCATAAGGTTTTCAATATGAGCGGCTAGATGTTAGTGGCCTGCTTGTTTGGCCGGTGTCAGTCAATCTCTTGTTTACTATTCAGTCACTGATGCCAAATCACCATGTCAAGATACAGGGTTCAGCGGCGCGTCCAAATTTATAATCAAAATGAGTTAGTGCTAACATTGAGAACCTTACGACCACTTTACGGCTGAGGCTGCTCGGCTGAGTCCATCACAGTCGACGGCTTTCCGTTGACCTATGTTTTAATAGTTAACAGTGTTTTAATTGTGGTCAGCCACGCAATCTGCTGCATGAATGGGCCGGTTCGACCGGTGTAATGCCATGCCCTTTCAGGATACCGACGTAAATTGGACAGGATTTAATAACTTTAACATGATTGCTACACTAACGGATTTTAATGGTGTCATCAATCAGTACTTTATACTTGCTGACCTGAGTGTAACATAGGAGTGAGTTGTAATAAAAGTTATAGTTCGTTCCCACCATCCACTGTGTTTAATTCTAATAATACTAGTATTATTAGAATTAAACTTAGTTAGGTTATAATACTAGTATTATTAGAATTAAACACAGTGGATGGTGGGAACGAACTATTACTTTTATTACAACTCACTCCTATGTTACACTCAGGTCATCGAGTATAAAGTACTGATTAAAACAACAGATGGCGTTACACATCACAAGTAGTTAAACATATTTTGTTATTAAACAACAGTCCCACATAACAAAATTAAGTTGCTAAATCAACAAATAAGTAACAAAAAAATTTGTTTACTTAGGCTCGAAACTCTTTGCTGCTGGTCAAGCATACGCGGCCTTAAGTAGAGAAAAGACTTTAAGAGGTCTCCTCATTGAAGAGTTGGACTGTTCGAAATTAACTGGCAAATGACCTTGTAACAATGATGCTTTGAATGAGATGAAGAGACTGAGAAACTTACCCAACGATAACTAAAAACTTGAAAATAATTTAAAGAAAAAACTTTTTTAAAGAAGCTTTTATTTAAACGCTCTAAAAAGAATAAAATAATTTTAACCTTATATATTTTAACTATCAACTTACAACCTTATTATATACAATTTATGTGATAATAAAAGCTTGTCGCTATGTTCAACCCAACTCTTCCCCCCTCCTCTTCCCATCCCAATTCCGACCCCTTCCATTTCCCATGGAAAGGGCCGGCAACGGAACTGTACCACTATATGTGTTCGGGTGTCCATATATATGTTATAAACCAAAAAAATATATTTGGATAATGCGATCCGTCACAGTAATCATTAAATCTAAAAAAAAATATTTCTAGATGGTTATGGATAGCCACTGATAGGTAATTAAACATAGCGACAAGCTTTTATTATCACATAAATTGTATATAATAAGGTTATAAGTTGATAGTTAAAATATATAAGGTTAAAATTATTTTATTCTTTTTAGAGCGTTTAAATAAAAGCTTCTTTAAAAAAGTTTTTTTCTTTAAATTATTTGACATTTAGTACGAGTTAAAGGTTAAAACATTTTCAAGCTTTTCAAAGTTTTATGTATATAGGAATATAGTATAACATTAAAACAACCTTTTAGAATTATATCGCGATTATTTATTACTTATTTTTATTTATTATCCGACGTAAATTTAAATAAAAATAAGTAATAAATAAATCGCGTTTATTTATTACTTATTTTTATTCGCGATATAATTCTAAAAGGTTGTTTTAAAGTTATGAATGTGATTCGCGAAAGTCACACAAATAAATAGGAATATAGTATATATTATGAGTTATTTTCGTCAGGCGAAACCGTTATGCGAGTTTCAAACAATAGCAAGGTCTGAATTTCAAAAAGACAGTTCAAAAAGAGTATTTGACGCCTTTTGTTTTTTTGCTCAGTTCTTCTCATGATAGCTGTGACACTCGGGTCTTTCTTTCATTTGTATTTCATCTAGTCTAACATTTAATTTCGGTTTCTACTATAATGCAATTAGTAAATGTGAACTAAACCTAAAAAATTCTAAATATTATAAATAAATTACTGGAAGCATACTTTTTTTTTAAACAAAAAGCCAAATTAACATTTGCTGTTATTATTATTTAAGCAAGGTCCACGCGGCCATGTCCGACTTTGCAGACAAATGTGACGGCTGTTGTGCGATTGTAATGCAAATTGTGTGACTTTTACTTCCCTTTTTTATTCCCGCCTTAACATTTACCTCTCTCTTTTTTCTCCCCTGCCTGATGTTTTTCAGATTACGGGATTAACTATCAACATCGCATTTCAGAGAAATTCACTCAACGAATCTATGCAATGTATGTATAGATGGAGCCACGACGGAGCATTTGGTGTAATGATAAATGTTGATGGAAGGCCTGAGGTCTGCGGATTCGATTTCAATTAGAGTACAGATATTTATTTAAACGAGCTGACTGGTTATGTCATTCGCTCCTTGAAGTGTGATTCCTAATATACTTATACATAAAACATCAGAAAATAACAGCTAGGCGTGGCCTCGGCTTCAAACCTAGGTAGTCGAGACGACTAGTATTGTTATCTACTAAACAATAATGGACATTAATTTTCCTCAGCATCTCAATTTATTCGTTTGGAATGTAGACATTGTTTGAAGCTCCTTGTACACGCCTCCAGAGATTTGCGGCCGATCTCAACTGAGAGCTGCCAAATAGTACTGACCACAATGTCTAGCTTATAAGCTAGACATGCTACAATTATAATTGTAGCATTGTTGTAGCCTAATTGTAGCGTTGTGGTAACTGTGAGATGAAAGATGAGATATATTATTGTTATTGTTCAATTTTATATCAGCCAGTTGTTTTCCGCAGCTGCATCCACTTTCTTCTTCTTCTTCTGCATCGCTTTCTTCTTATTATATTCCTCTTGTTTAATTTAATTGTATATATCTGGAATACGGTTTCTTGTTTTCAGGTCCATGTTTTGACTCCAGGTCCCAGGACGAGAAGAAGAGTATCTACTGAAAAAATGTGTTTTAGCTGTTTTTAACTTACATTACAGTAACTTACACCTTAAAACCCTTTATAACCAGCTACACTAGTTATAAAAGGTTTTAAGGTGTAAATTCGTATGTCCAATCAGATCGTGCGTACTAAAAAAAATCAAGTATTCGCCGTTCTCCCCTCTGGTATGTGGTGCCCGGTGACGTAATATCGGTGAAAGCCTTTTTTCCGAGCACCGGGACCAATCGACCGTGATAATGTGATAAATAATTCCTTACATCATTTTAAGCGTGAAGGAATACAGCCACGATACGAACTAATTTATGAGAAACTACGTGGCACTTTTTAATACAAAATACAAAAAAGTGTACCTGAGTCAAGGTCAAGAGAAAAAGGTTTTCTGTCTGACTACATTTTTATCCACATAAGTACAATGTGAATAGAGTGTCTTTGTAGACGACAGAAAGTGATATTTCCGACTAACATGAACTACATAACGAAAACTGAAGCCGTGAAATTCAGTCGAAATTTAGATTTTATATAATTTACTTTTCAATTTTGGTGAACATATTTCCGTTCCGTTTCAGAAAAAGAAAAGTTTCGCAAGACTTTTTGCGAGTTAAGTAGGATGTTTTTTTCCCGTTACGATCTATTCGCTTTTGTAAACAAAAATAATAATCTGAATTTCATTATCATCATCAGTCCAGATTTGTCCAGTGCTGGACGTAGGTCTCCCTCTTAGCACGCCATAACTCCCGGTCCTGTGCCATCTGCATCCAACGAATCTACATTTATGGACAAATTATATCTTTAATTCAAACAGTGGTAGAGCCAAGCAGTTCGCTGCATGAATGGGCCGGCTTGACCGGTGAAATACCACGATCTCTCAGAAGATCGACGTAAAGTGGCTCATGCCGCGTTTCGTTCGGTGAGAGAGGTACCCGGAGGCCCACCCCCTTTCCCCATCCTTTCCTTTCCCCTATCCCCTAAAGGTCGGCAACGCAACAGTAACACTATATGTGTTGCTGATGTCCATGGGCGGCGTTGGTTGCTTACCATCAGGTAACACGCCTGCTCATTTGCCCTCCTAAACCATAAAAAAAAAATAAACCTTAATCGCTTTCCAACTAAAAGATCTGAACGAATATGTGTGTTATATAAAATTATAGGACTTTTGTGATACACAATTTTTATAATAATGAATCCAATTTATTGTACATCGGAAATATCAGACCGCTTGCGTACATAATTCGGCTCTTTTGAGGAGTCACTCGCACGTACACAGAGGGCGTGCTTCAGTGCGCGCATCAACGGACACGCTAACAACGCGACCTTATAAATGATTTCAAAAAACGTTATGTGTTTCATTGTATGTATTTTATTTGCCATACTATTGATATCACATAGGTTTGAAATGCTTTACATCATTACATAGTATAAAACAAAGTCTCTCTACGCTCTCTACCCCTTTATATGCTTCGATCTTTGAAACTACGTAGCGGATTTTCATGCAGTTTTTTTAATAGGTTGAGGGTGTTAACGGGGTGGTTTTTATGTATAATTCATGTATAATGCAGTAAAGAAAAAGTGATAATTTTCGAGATAAATACACACATACTTTTGATATTAAACACAGTTCGCCTGGTCAGCTAGTTAGTAATAATTCTATTTTTTACAACTCAACAACCAGTTTCTTTATTTAATACTAGCAGACCGCGCGAACTTCGTACCGCCATATTTTATACATTTTCCACTAAAAAGATTATTGTTAAAATATTATTTTTTCAATTCAAGTTCCTGATACATGCATACATAACTTCACGCCAGATCCCTTGCGGGGTAAGCGCCATAAGGCACGATTATTGTGTAATAGTCGCTAATATCAACTGCTAAGCAAGTAAGGTGTGTACCTTACTTGCTTAGCTGTTGATATTAGCGACTAACAACCTAGATATGATAATAGCAGTTAAAATAATAAGCAGTTAGCTGCATGAATGGGCCGGCTCAACCGGTGAAATACCACCACCTCTCAGAAGATCGACGTAAAGTGGCTCATGCCGCGTTTCGTTCGGTGAGAGAGGTACCCGGAGGTCCACCTCCCATCCTTCTCCCTCAAAGGTTGGCAACGCAACGGTAACATTATAAGTGTTGCCGGTGTCCATGGGCGGTGCAGGTTGCTTAGCATCAGGTGACATGCTTGCTACTTTGTCCTCCTATCCTATAAAAAAATATTATCAACTTCAATCAATAGCAATACCAGGGACTTTGTCAGAAGTTTTTTGTCAGACTTTAGTTTTTTTTAATACTACTTGAACCTTTTTTTTATTGGTCATTGTCGTCGATTTAAAAAAAAAACCTGGTCATCACATGTTCTTACCAGTATGGTTATCTCACAGTGAGTGTTTTTTTATAGTTGAAATGATATTACAGAACTTGGTATTACATTCATCAAAATAAATTCACTAAATTTTAAAAGAGATCATGATATTAAAAATGTAAATATATATGGGCAACTCTATGTGGTATGCAGACGTGTAACAAACCCGCAAAGTCTTTATATACTATTTTAGCAAAAGATGCCAAGATCGAGGTGCCTAAGCATATCATGCGCTTCGTCCATTTATATGAAGTTGCAATATTGTAAAGAATTATAGAAAATATTATAATATCTGCTTGAAGAACTAACTGTAAACTAACTCTAGCTTTGACCCATGACTTTCGTTACTTAAGTATGAAAATGTTTTTAAATATTCGCGTTGCATATTACCTTAATATAATGAACGGAAAATAACGCGACACATTTAGGTAAACAAATTACTGTCTGCTTGTGACTACGGCCAGTGCAACCAGGCCGAAACGTCAAGCTAATAATAAAAGTAAGTATTTTTTTACCTATACGTGTCGCGTTATTTCCCGTATACTATTAAATAGATCTAATTCTAATTTATGTGTCTAAATAGACACGGGGTCACAGATGTTACATGTTCACATCACCTATTAATTATTACAAAATAAAAATATATATACCCCAAAAGACGATTAAATACTACAAACTCATTAGGACAAAAAGAAACAAAAAAAATGTCTAAGAAAGTTAAAAAAAAATTACCTGCCAGCTATGAGCGGCGCTCATGACCGAGTCGGGCGGGACTCCCGATCATATATATATGTGCGCGGAATATTTGCCTAAGAAACGAATACTTACATTTTGTATTTTGCGATATCTTTTGAATTAAATGTCCGAATTGAATCATTCAAAAAGTTCTAGAAAGGTATTGAATCTAGCTTTATATTGATGTAATTTATTTTGAGTAGAGTTAATACCAAAGTACAAAATAAAGAACTTTTAAAACGACCTCATTTTAAGTATCTTTAAACATTCAAAAAACACTTATTGTGCGATAACTACAATAGTTAGACATATGGCGTCGCGGACTTTTTTATCGACGATTATATTTTCTGTGAAAGTGTAGTACATTGTTTTGTTCTATAATCTATAGTTTTTGCAGCGTTCGCGATTTAAGAATTTTTTCGGGTCTTTTTCCTACACCATGGGTTACATTATTGAACTTATAGTAAGGATCCCTAATTTATTTGAAAATATAATATAGCCTAAAGCCTTCCTCGATAAATGGACTATACACCAGTGAAAGAATTTTTGATATCGGACCGGTGGTTTCTGAGATTAGCGCGTTCAAACAAACAAACAAACAAACAAACAAACAAACAAACAAACTCTTCCGCTTTATAATATAAGTATAGATATAGTATTTTAATTTATTAAAAGTAAAAACAACAACATTACTTATTTGTTTATTTCCATCAGTAATTTGGTCAATACTTTTATAATAAAATGAAACCTCTTAAAGGCAATTAAATTTCGTCAGTTTTTAATAATATATGGTTACGCTCGAACGTACCTACTTCAAAGTGTAAGTATATTAATTGGAAAACTGGTCTGTTTTGAAGTCTGCTAACTTAAAATTTAGATTTACTTTCATAACTTCGATACTTCTGAAAATATTTGAGAACAGCTATTGGATTGTATTGGACTGACCCTTATTTGAATTAAAGAAATGTCCATTCAGAAAACCGAGTTCTAAACCATTGAGATCAATATATTAATAAAGAATACATAAAATGCCAAAAAATAGCAATCCACAAACTTATCTTTGTAAATAAGTTTATAACATACAATATAATTTCAAACATCGAACGTACTATTGTTCATCAGAACTCTTTCTCTCACTATTTTGTTCAGACAACTAAAACTACCCTTAAAATATAACACATCTCCAGGGTGCACATATAAAGCTTTCACCGGGGAGGCTTTGTGATGTATAAAAGGGTCTGGTTTATTTTAATGCCAGTCTTTTTTTCTATATCTTTGGTGAGTAATATGTGTGCATATTACTAACTCTTGTACGCATATATTGTAAGCTTATCTAAATGATTATCCTTTTGCCACGTGGTGCATTGGTAAAGCTACCGACTGCAGAATCTAGGTAGGCGGATTCGATTCCTACCCGAGTACAAATATTTGTGACAAGCATGTATGTTTGTATGCCGTCTGGGTGTTTTTCTATGTGTTATAAATATGTATTTACAAAAGAAAAGTATATATGTATTAATATCCGTTACCTAGTATCCATAGCATATAGTTGCTTAGTTTGGAACTAGAGGGCGCTATGTGTATTGTGTCCAAGATACTATTATGTACTGTACTGAAAGAAAATAACCTCTTTTCATACATGTACTTTTGTTCACTGGAATACATATACTATTGCTGAGGTCTGCAGAAAGTGGCGTGATTTGTTTCCACCCGAGATAAATAGTCTTAGGCTTTCAAAATTTAGTATCTGAATAAAATTTTCACAACAATCATCAAACGAGAGTCGAGTTGTACTAAGCTGAGTAAACTAAAGATTGGGTATAAACATACAAACAAACATAACTTCACGCCTTTTGTTACCCGAAGGTGTAGGCAGCGGCTGTTAAGCCTCGTCTCGCCGTTATGTTTACGTCCCAAATGGAAAAGGTGGCGAACCTATTGCCATACCGGGCACAAAGTTTTCAGTTTCATTGGTGTGAGCCAGTGTCAGGAATCGGACCCGGACCTCTGGATCTGAAGCCGTGTGCTCGACCACTGTGCAACCAAGACTTTTTTGGGTATCTGTATAATACATTTATTTATTATTTATGTATGCTTGATAACTCGAAAATGACGTTGAAATGTATACAGGAAAAAATAATATACGCGATGAATTTTATCAATACTCCACCGCGGCTAATATTATAATAATATCTTGGACACAATACACACAGCGCCCTCTAGTTCCAATCTAAGCGACTAAATGCTTGTGTTATGGATACTAGATAACGGATATTAATACATATATACTTTTCTTTTTTAAATACATACTTATAATATATAGAAAAACACCCAGACGGCATACAAATATTCGTGTTTGTCACAAATATTTGTGCTCGGGTGGGAGTCGAAACCCCGACCTCATTGCTGCAGCCGGTAGTTTGACCAATGCGCCACGATATACGACAAAACATATTGTAAGCATTTCCATCCCTTGTTTGTATAAGGGTAGGGTTAGTTATATTTTTGTAAACTGATTGTGGCAATTTTTTTACACAAAAGATGAAATTTAGGGTTAGTTTTACTACGTTTACGTGACAAAAAATAATATGTATTCCTTATTTTTTAATTTCACGCCTTTAATATCGAAGAAATAGGCAGCGACGGTTTTGTCACGACTCTGCTAATAATGCGGCAACTGATTGGTAAACGAAAACCTTATCAGGTTCGAAATTGTTACTCATGGTCATTATTGACAAAAAAAAATTAATATAGAGCTTTTTTGCTTTAAAAAATTGGCTGATTTGAACTAAATAAAAAGCCAACGATAGGCCACAAACTATTAGCTTAGCGTGTTCAAATCCTTACAATATCAATATCCTGTCATCGAGGCGGGGTGAAGTAGTCTATTTTGTATATGTATTATACGTGAGGGAGACATGGAGTATAGACGAGGAACGATTTGTCACTCCTTACTGATACACTCACATCTCACACATAGCAAATAACGTTTAAGTTGCAGACAAAATGTTACTATGGTACTATGTTGGTATGGTATGACTTTTGTGATAACATTACTTTTGTTACATACTGACATAACTTAGGGGTAGACAGAGAGAATAAAGCTCCACAACGATCCACGATTCTTAGACACATCTTATATGTTTCATTGACTTTCTTTATATTGGTTTTTAAGGCTCAAGGCATCACCTTCCGCAAGAATACGTTCAATTTGGTCATAAAACGTATGTCGTGGCACATTGACATTCGTCCAATTTTCACTGCACTTGCTACTTTTGTTAGTCGTGTTATAAATAATATTTAATACATTGACCGGTTACCTAGTTGTTGGCTGCAGTTATATCTATCATATCTGTGTGCGTTATAATGTAGATAATTTTCTTCACAGACTCCTGAATTTTATGAAATATTTTCATAATTATGCAATTTGCTACAGGTCTCGTGGTGCATTCGCAGAATCACCGATTGATTATTACAGCTCAGCGCAAGTTTGACCCGAGTACAAATATCTGTGATGCGCTTACATTTATTATTTATATGTCGCTTTAGAAACATCGCTAATGTTAAAGAAAATAGAATATTTAAGTAATATACTACGCTCTGTTCTGTCTGCCTACATTGCAAATGTACATGGCGCGAAATTTTGTTTCAGCGCTTGTTTCATTTAAATATATTTATATAGATAGTATCTTAGCTTGATTATGGTTGCGATTACTTACAGTGCGCGGACGCCGTTAGTATTCAAGAACAAAAAGTGCCGGAAGTATTTTCCGCACCCCATGACCTGGATCCCGATACTGCCTCCGCACTGCAGATTAATGATGGGAGAGTTCGCCCTCCCCCTTCCCTCGAGACAAAAGATATCTATTTTCACTTCAACCGTAGAATGTAATTCATTTGTTTGATTTTTGTGTCGGTATTAAGAAAATAATTATGTCCAAATACATTGCATTGGAGTTTCTAGTAGTATTTTAAACTGGCATTTTTTCCACAGCTTTACTCTCGCAAACAACATTCCTTTTCGTTATCTTTTATTGAAATATTATAATTATTAGATCCAAGATATTTTGATAAGTAGAGGTCGTGGTAAGAAAATAGCAATTAAGTCAGTTAATACAGACTTATTGTTTAAAATAACGAATGTTCCTTACACATTATTCGTCTCAAAATATAAAGAAATGTATTTAGCAAATTGAACCGTAATGGTGTTTCAGAAAGAGCCGTTATTTAAAATGAAAATACGACAGAGTGGAGAGCTTTTAAGAACGAACTTTCCTTAGAAATGTTTTGTTTGTACAAAAGGGAACTGTTATACTTATGATTACCTATTTGTTTACATAAAGTCAGCCCAGAAGGAAACTGTGAAGGATCATCACTATTGAACATTAATTACTTCCTATGTTTAATACTACCAAATTTGTTTGATTAAAAATTGTACTATTTTTTTATTTATAGTCTGAATTATATATATTGTTACTACATCACTACAAAATATATATAATTAGAAACAGTAACTAAATAATTACTCTTGAATAAAGTTTGCTTAACAAATAAAAATACACAAATTAAAAATAGACTTTGCTTTGCTTTTTTTTAATTAGCGCCAGTCATATGTTTATTTTATTTTATTTAATAATTTTGTTACAGCTGCGACAGAAATATTATATCAGTTGTGAAATTTTTCGACTGGTTTTAACTGGTTCTAAAATACAGCCAAATTGGAAAAAAGCCCAGGCCAAGATGGGATCTCAAATGAATATATTAAATTGGCAAAATCCCTTTTATTAAAGCCAATAACTATATTATTCAATAAAATATTAGACGAGGAAACCGTGCCACATTCATGGACAGAATCAGAAATAATCTTGTTATACAAAAAAGGTGACCCAATGGACATAGGAAACTACCGTCCAATAAGCCTTATGTCTTGCCTTTACAAACTGTTCGCTTCCTGTCTGCTTGCAAGATTGTCCTCTGAGATTGACGCCTACCAGCCTATAGAACAAGCCGGCTTTCGCCCAGGATTCAGCACTCATAATCACATTCAAGTTCTGGACCAGGTAATTGAGAAATATATAGAATTCCGCAAACCTCTATATATAGCATTCATAGACTACAAAAAAGCGTTCGATACTATATCGCACGATACCATCTGGAAAGCTTTAGAGTCTATATTCATTGAAAATAAATACATAAACATTTTGAAAAATCTATATATAAATAGTACAAGTAGAATAAAACTGGACAGAATAGGCACCAGAATAAATATAAACAGAGGCGTGAGACAAGGCGATCCGCTCTTTCCAAAATTATTTATAGCGGTATTACAACATTTAATGAAAAACTTACAATGGTCTAGAAAGGGACTTAACATAAACGGTGATTACCTTAGTCACCTACGCTTCACCGACGATATTATTTTATTCTCCGAGAGCTCTACACAGCTAAATAGCATGATAAGCGATTTACACGAAGCTAGCATCGTTGTCGGTCTAGAAATGAATCTAGATAAAACAAAAATAATGACTAATCACCACACAGCGTCTATTTTTATAAATGACACCCGTCTGGAGTTTGTGGAAAGCTATGTTTACTTGGGCAAACAGATTTCTTTCAAAAAAGATAGAAACAAAGAAGAAATAGATCGCAGAGTATCAATAAGCTGGAAGAAGTACTGGGCAAACAAAGATATCTTTAAATCTCAATTAAAACCGCCAATTAAAAAGATAGTTATGGATTCGGTAATTCTACCATGCCTTACTTACGGATCACAAACATGGACTTTTGACCTAAATGCTAGAAACAAAAAACAAACAACACAAAGAAGAATGGAAAGAAGCTTATTAGGTATAAAATTAAAGAATAAGATTAAAAATGAATATATTCGCAACAAAACCAATTTAACTGATGCTCTAACTTTCTCTCTGGAAATGAAATGGAGATGGGTGGGTCACGTGGCCCGTTACGACGACGACAGGTGGACCATCAGGGTGATGAAATGGCAAGGTCCTAACGGCCGTAGAGCTCGAGGCCGCCGATGCGCTAGATGGTTAGACGAAGTAGTAAAGGTAGCAGGAGAAAATTGGATGTCTTTGGCTAGACACAAAGATAGATGGAAATCCTTGGAGGAGGCTTTTACCCGAAGGGTAACATACATGCCACAAAAAAGGAAAAAAATGAATAATTTGCATTAAATCAGATTGTAACTATTAATGAACTGTTATGAATGCTTTGTATTATTGACATATTTATTGAATTATTGAAATGTTATTGAACTATTATTATTGAATTATTATTAATGAATTGTTATTGGATTATTTAAATTTTACTGATTTATTATAGTAACTTCTAATTGAAATGTTATTGATAATTAAAATTATTATTGCATTGTGTGTATTGAACTATTATATTATAATTATTAATGTGAATTTTATGTAAATTTTATAATTGTTATTGTAAATGGCTGTATTGGAATGAATAAAGCTTTATTATTATTATTATTAAAATACAGCCTCGTGACAGTCTGTGAAGTTGTAGTAATAGATCCCTGTTGGTACGATATCCAAAAAAACTAAAGCTTAAAACCTAATGGAGCCCTGGTAATATACAGGATTATAAGCAAACATTATAAACAACAAGAAAAGAAATTATAAAAAATAATTCTTGGTATCGCGCTAAATTCATTAATACGTACGTACGGAGCTTTATAATGAATTTCCCGATCGTTACCATTTTTCTATCAGCGTGCTGCAGTGCTTCATAATATATACTTCAGGAATAATATGTTTTTACTTTAAGAGTTTTTTGTAATGTTTAAAGTAATTGTTAATAGGTGGGTACTTACCTATGGGAATATCGAGTAACCAATGCCATAGTTTTCATTTAAAAATATGTGTAACTTCATGCTAACATTACCTCAAGATGTAAACAGCATTGCGTTGACAAAGGGAGGGTGCAGTTTTGTCTGTAATAAATATTTATAGAACATAACTTACAAAACAACTTCCTTCCTTACAACCTTGTTTTCTACGCGGTCAGCGAGAGTCACACCGCAGATTTTGCGTAGAGCCCTCATTTCTACCGCGTTTATTCTACTTTCATGCACACTCTGCCATACCCAGCTCTCGCTTCCATAAGTTAGTGTTGGGATCAGGACTGCATTGTGGATTGCTAACTGGGCCTTTCTGCTAATATTTTTTGCGCCCAGGAATCTGCCCAACACTCCGTTTACGCTATTTCCTATCGCCACTCGTCTTTCTACATCCGCGGTGTACCTTCCATCTCTGCTAAAAGCGCATCCAAGATATACAATTTCATTCACCTGTTCCAGCACTACATCATCAACCATTATCCTTGCATCTGTTCTGGATTCCTCCCTTTCAAACACCATAACTTTCGTTTTCGTCGCATTCAACTGCAAGCCTTTAATCATGCAATCATCTTTCATAGTAGTGACTAGTGTTTGCAGGTCCGACGGCGATTCGGCTAAAAGCACGGCGTCATCTGCGTAAAGCAGGCAGCTCACAACTAAGTCACCCATTCGCATCCCTACATCCATCGATCTCATTCTCTGGAGACAACTGTCCAGGTACAGGATGAACAGTCGAGCGGACAGCACGCAACCCTGTCTGACGCCGATATTGACGTCAAACCAGGGGGACAAGCCGCCGTCAACACGCACACACGCTGTGCAACCCTCATAAGTGGACTGCACAGCGCGCAGCAGTGCTCCGCTCACCCCGTAGCCCGGGAGTATATCCCACAGATCCTTTCGTAACACTCTGTCAAACGCTTTTTCCAGATCCACAAAACCGCAGAAAACCTTCCGGTTAACAGCCAGTTGTTTCTCCACGATGTTGCGGAGAGAAAAAATCTGATCCATGCACCCTCGTCCGCTTCTGAAACCACCCTGAGCCTCCCACAACACTCCATCAGATATCACCCTCATTCTCCTTTCAATAATTTTCCCATACACTTTTGCTGCTAAACTGATCAAACTGATTGCCCTGTAACTGGCGCACTGCATACGTGATCCCTTACCTTTATACAAGGGCACGATGACAGCGCGCCTCCAGTCCATGGGAACCTTACCCGACCTCCAGCACAGATTGCTCAAGGTCAGGAAAGCGTCCCGGACACAGGATCCACCGTGTTTGATCATTTCAGCAGACATCATATCAATTCCAGCTGCCTTACCATTTTTCATACTTCGTATCGACCATTCAATCTCTTCCATAGTAATGTCCTCATCAGATGTTGGCGCAGCGGTGTCAGCCGTAGGCTCACTCGCGGCGCCCACATCCGGAACATACTCGTACATTTCCCCAAAATACTCACTCCACCTGCCCAATACATCGCTTGGGTTTGCAAGAATGTCACCAAACTTAGACATAATTTTGTCCATTCTGGATGATGACGAAGAACCCCGAGACTTTCTAACTTCCCTCCAGAAGAGTTTGTTATTCGCCTCGAAGTTCTCCGTCAACCTCACTTCCTCATTCGCAACAAGTCTTTCACGCTTCTCTTTCACTAAGGCTTTGGTAACATTCCTGCAGCGGCGGTAGCTCTCATACTTTTTCTCTGTCATACTATCATTCTGGTTCAAACTTGAGACATAATCCAACCATGCTTTTTTCTTTCTTTCGACGCTGGATTTCACATCCGCGTCCCACCAGGCGTCACCTCTCAGAATCTTATGCCTCTTTGCACTACCACATACTTCTTTTGCACTATTCACTATACTTTCTTTCATTCTTTCCCAGCATTCTTCAACACCTAGGTCAGAAAGACTCGTCTCATTGAGTCTTTTACTGACTAGGCCTACATACATACTCCGTACATTTTCATCTTCTAATTTCTCACATTTTATCCTTTCAAGCTCTCCGAAATGGGTACGCACTCGCCAGTGTCTCCACTTCTTGAAAAGGCCCACGAATCGGCTTACCACCAGGTAGTGGTCCGTATCAAGAGTGGGGCCTCTGTAGGCTCTTGTATCCCTTAGAGTATTTCGGAGACGACTATCTATCAAAATCAAATCTATCATACTCTTTTGCTCATTCCGTCTCCACGTATACGTGTGAATATCTTTATGACGGAATAATGTGTTAGACACAAGGAGGTTCCGTTCCAGGCATACGTCCAATATCGGCTTACCAGCATCATTCACTCTCTTGTCACCATTCGGACCAAGGACAGCCTCCAGGCCGTCTCGCTTGGTTCCGACCCACCCATTAAGATCACCACACAGAATTATCCTTTCATTTTCCTCAGCTAGATCCAGAATATCCCTAACAGTTTCCCAAAACTCTTCGAGTTCGCGGGGATCCGCGGAGCTAACGGGAGCATAAGCTGCGACCAGGAAAACTCGCGTGATCCCCAGTTTTATTCGAACCCAAAGATGTCTTGGGCCTACCAACTCATAATCTTTCACTCCGGAAGCAAAGCGGGAGGAGAGAACGACTCCAACACCCCCACTGGCACGGACGTCCGGGTCCACTCCGGACCATAGGGCTACCATGCCACCGGGGAGGTCCTCGGTCTCCCTCCCCCTCCGCTTTGTCTCCGTCAAACATAAGGCATCCAGGCATCTCTCATTTAATACATCCATCATCTCATTCATCTTTCTTGCCATGCTACCTCTAACATTCCACGTGCCTATACGGCACTCCCCTCTCCTCGTCCCGCCAGGATTGGCGCTGCGTGAAGGGTGGCGGCCCCCTTCGCCGCATGCGCATGCAGCGGCACCGACGGGGGCTAATCGGTGCCCGTCGCTTGCGGGGCACGCCCTAGCAGCCCGTCCGGCTGAGTTTGCTTTGGTCAAGATTGCGTCCCACTGGGACCAGGGATCGCGACGCGCACGCTCTTGACATGACCCCCTAAGAAAATAATTATGTCCAAATATATTGCATTGGAGTTTTTAGTAGTATTTTAAACTGGCATTTTTTCCACAGCTTTACTCTCGCAAACAACATTCCTTTTCGTTATCTTTTATTGAAATATTATAATTATTAGATCCAAGATATTTTGATAAGTAGAGGTCGTGGTAAGAAAATAGCAATTAAGTCAGTTAATACAGACTTATTGTTTAAAATAACGAATGTTCCTTACACATTATTCGTCTCAAAATATAAAGAAATGTATTTAGCAAATTGAACCGTAATGGTGTTTCAGAAAGAGCCGTTATTTAAAATGAAAATACGACAGAGTGGAGAGCTTTTAAGAACGAACTTTCCTTAGAAATGTTTTGTTTGTACAAAAGGGAACTGTTATACTTATGATTACCTATTTGTTTACATAAAGTCAGCCCAGAAGGAAACTGTGAAGGATCATCACTATTGAACATTAATTACTTCCTATGTTTAATACTACCAAATTTGTTTGATTAAAAATTGTACTATTTTTTTATTTATAGTCTGAATTATATATATTGTTACTACATCACTACAAAATATATATAATTAGAAACAGTAACTAAATAATTACTCTTGAATAAAGTTTGCTTAACAAATAAAAATACACAAATTAAAAATAGACTTTGCTTTGCTTTTTTTTAATTAGCGCCAGTCATATGTTTATTTTATTTTATTTAATAATTTTGTTACAGCTGCGACAGAAATATTATATCAGTTGTGAAATTTTTCGACTGGTTTTAACTGGTTCTAAAATACAGCCAAATTGGAAAAAAGCCCAGGCCAAGATGGGATCTCAAATGAATATATTAAATTGGCAAAATCCCTTTTATTAAAGCCAATAACTATATTATTCAATAAAATATTAGACGAGGAAACCGTGCCACATTCATGGACAGAATCAGAAATAATCTTGTTATACAAAAAAGGTGACCCAATGGACATAGGAAACTACCGTCCAATAAGCCTTATGTCTTGCCTTTACAAACTGTTCGCTTCCTGTCTGCTTGCAAGATTGTCCTCTGAGATTGACGCCTACCAGCCTATAGAACAAGCCGGCTTTCGCCCAGGATTCAGCACTCATAATCACATTCAAGTTCTGGACCAGGTAATTGAGAAATATATAGAATTCCGCAAACCTCTATATATAGCATTCATAGACTACAAAAAAGCGTTCGATACTATATCGCACGATACCATCTGGAAAGCTTTAGAGTCTATATTCATTGAAAATAAATACATAAACATTTTGAAAAATCTATATATAAATAGTACAAGTAGAATAAAACTGGACAGAATAGGCACCAGAATAAATATAAACAGAGGCGTGAGACAAGGCGATCCGCTCTTTCCAAAATTATTTATAGCGGTATTACAACATTTAATGAAAAACTTACAATGGTCTAGAAAGGGACTTAACATAAACGGTGATTACCTTAGTCACCTACGCTTCACCGACGATATTATTTTATTCTCCGAGAGCTCTACACAGC
Source organism: Euproctis similis (assembly GCA_905147225.2). Taxonomy (NCBI): domain Eukaryota; kingdom Metazoa; phylum Arthropoda; class Insecta; order Lepidoptera; family Erebidae; genus Euproctis; species Euproctis similis. The sequence continues at coordinate 3,694,281 of LR990111.1, read as the reverse complement.
TAAATAGCATGATAAGCGATTTACACGAAGCTAGCATCGTTGTCGGTCTAGAAATGAATCTAGATAAAACAAAAATAATGACTAATCACCACACAGCGTCTATTTTTATAAATGACACCCGTCTGGAGTTTGTGGAAAGCTATGTTTACTTGGGCAAACAGATTTCTTTCAAAAAAGATAGAAACAAAGAAGAAATAGATCGCAGAGTATCAATAAGCTGGAAGAAGTACTGGGCAAACAAAGATATCTTTAAATCTCAATTAAAACCGCCAATTAAAAAGATAGTTATGGATTCGGTAATTCTACCATGCCTTACTTACGGATCACAAACATGGACTTTTGACCTAAATGCTAGAAACAAAAAACAAACAACACAAAGAAGAATGGAAAGAAGCTTATTAGGTATAAAATTAAAGAATAAGATTAAAAATGAATATATTCGCAACAAAACCAATTTAACTGATGCTCTAACTTTCTCTCTGGAAATGAAATGGAGATGGGTGGGTCACGTGGCCCGTTACGACGACGACAGGTGGACCATCAGGGTGATGAAATGGCAAGGTCCTAACGGCCGTAGAGCTCGAGGCCGCCGATGCGCTAGATGGTTAGACGAAGTAGTAAAGGTAGCAGGAGAAAATTGGATGTCTTTGGCTAGACACAAAGATAGATGGAAATCCTTGGAGGAGGCTTTTACCCGAAGGGTAACATACATGCCACAAAAAAGGAAAAAAATGAATAATTTGCATTAAATCAGATTGTAACTATTAATGAACTGTTATGAATGCTTTGTATTATTGACATATTTATTGAATTATTGAAATGTTATTGAACTATTATTATTGAATTATTATTAATGAATTGTTATTGGATTATTTAAATTTTACTGATTTATTATAGTAACTTCTAATTGAAATGTTATTGATAATTAAAATTATTATTGCATTGTGTGTATTGAACTATTATATTATAATTATTAATGTGAATTTTATGTAAATTTTATAATTGTTATTGTAAATGGCTGTATTGGAATGAATAAAGCTTTATTATTATTATTATTAAAATACAGCCTCGTGACAGTCTGTGAAGTTGTAGTAATAGATCCCTGTTGGTACGATATCCAAAAAAACTAAAGCTTAAAACCTAATGGAGCCCTGGTAATATACAGGATTATAAGCAAACATTATAAACAACAAGAAAAGAAATTATAAAAAATAATTCTTGGTATCGCGCTAAATTCATTAATACGTACGTACGGAGCTTTATAATGAATTTCCCGATCGTTACCATTTTTCTATCAGCGTGCTGCAGTGCTTCATAATATATACTTCAGGAATAATATGTTTTTACTTTAAGAGTTTTTTGTAATGTTTAAAGTAATTGTTAATAGGTGGGTACTTACCTATGGGAATATCGAGTAACCAATGCCATAGTTTTCATTTAAAAATATGTGTAACTTCATGCTAACATTACCTCAAGATGTAAACAGCATTGCGTTGACAAAGGGAGGGTGCAGTTTTGTCTGTAATAAATATTTATAGAACATAACTTACAAAACAACTTCCTTCCTTACAACCTTGTTTTCTACGCGGTCAGCGAGAGTCACAACGCAGATTTTGCGTAGAGCCCTCATTTCTACCGCGTTTATTCTACTTTCATGCACACTCTGCCATACCCAGCTCTCGCTTCCATAAGTTAGTGTTGGGATCAGGACTGCATTGTGGATTGCTAACTGGGCCTTTCTGCTAATATTTTTTGCGCCCAGGAATCTGCCCAACACTCCGTTTACGCTATTTCCTATCGCCACTCGTCTTTCTACATCCGCGGTGTACCTTCCATCTCTGCTAAAAGCGCATCCAAGATATACAATTTCATTCACCTGTTCCAGCACTACATCATCAACCATTATCCTTGCATCTGTTCTGGATTCCTCCCTTTCAAACACCATAACTTTCGTTTTCGTCGCATTCAACTGCAAGCCTTTAATCATGCAATCATCTTTCATAGTAGTGACTAGTGTTTGCAGGTCCGACGGCGATTCGGCTAAAAGCACGGCGTCATCTGCGTAAAGCAGGCAGCTCACAACTAAGTCACCCATTCGCATCCCTACATCCATCGATCTCATTCTCTGGAGACAACTGTCCAGGTACAGGATGAACAGTCGAGCGGACAGCACGCAACCCTGTCTGACGCCGATATTGACGTCAAACCAGGGGGACAAGCCGCCGTCAACACGCACACACGCTGTGCAACCCTCATAAGTGGACTGCACAGCGCGCAGCAGTGCTCCGCTCACCCCGTAGCCCGGGAGTATATCCCACAGATCCTTTCGTAACACTCTGTCAAACGCTTTTTCCAGATCCACAAAACCGCAGAAAACCTTCCGGTTAACAGCCAGTTGTTTCTCCACGATGTTGCGGAGAGAAAAAATCTGATCCATGCACCCTCGTCCGCTTCTGAAACCACCCTGAGCCTCCCACAACACTCCATCAGATATCACCCTCATTCTCCTTTCAATAATTTTCCCATACACTTTTGCTGCTAAACTGATCAAACTGATTGCCCTGTAACTGGCGCACTGCATACGTGATCCCTTACCTTTATACAAGGGCACGATGACAGCGCGCCTCCAGTCCATGGGAACCTTACCCGACCTCCAGCACAGATTGCTCAAGGTCAGGAAAGCGTCCCGGACACAGGATCCACCGTGTTTGATCATTTCAGCAGACATCATATCAATTCCAGCTGCCTTACCATTTTTCATACTTCGTATCGACCATTCAATCTCTTCCATAGTAATGTCCTCATCAGATGTTGGCGCAGCGGTGTCAGCCGTAGGCTCACTCGCGGCGCCCACATCCGGAAAATACTCGTACATTTCCCCAAAATACTCACTCCACCTGCCCAATACATCGCTTGGGTTTGCAAGAATGTCACCAAACTTAGACATAATTTTGTCCATTCTGGATGATGACGAAGAACCCCGAGACTTTCTAACTTCCCTCCAGAAGAGTTTGTTATTCGCCTCGAAGTTCTCCGTCAACCTCACTTCCTCATTCGCAACAAGTCTTTCACGCTTCTCTTTCACTAAGGCTTTGGTAACATTCCTGCAGCGGCGGTAGCTCTCATACTTTTTCTCTGTCATACTATCATTCTGGTTCAAACTTGAGACATAATCCAACCATGCTTTTTTCTTTCTTTCGACGCTGGATTTCACATCCGCGTCCCACCAGGCGTCACCTCTCAGAATCTTATGCCTCTTTGCACTACCACATACTTCTTTTGCACTATTCACTATACTTTCTTTCATTCTTTCCCAGCATTCTTCAACACCTAGGTCAGAAAGACTCGTCTCATTGAGTCTTTTACTGACTAGGCCTACATACATACTCCGTACATTTTCATCTTCTAATTTCTCACATTTTATCCTTTCAAGCTCTCCGAAATGGGTACGCACTCGCCAGTGTCTCCACTTCTTGAAAAGGCCCACGAATCGGCTTACCACCAGGTAGTGGTCCGTATCAAGAGTGGGGCCTCTGTAGGCTCTTGTATCCCTTAGAGTATTTCGGAGACGACTATCTATCAAAATCAAATCTATCATACTCTTTTGCTCATTCCGTCTCCACGTATACGTGTGAATATCTTTATGACGGAATAATGTGTTAGACACAAGGAGGTTCCGTTCCAGGCATACGTCCAATATCGGCTTACCAGCATCATTCACTCTCTTGTCACCATTCGGACCAAGGACAGCCTCCAGGCCGTCTCGCTTGGTTCCGACCCACCCATTAAGATCACCACACAGAATTATCCTTTCATTTTCCTCAGCTAGATCCAGAATATCCCTAACAGTTTCCCAAAACTCTTCGAGTTCGCGGGGATCCGCGGAGCTAACGGGAGCATAAGCTGCGACCAGGAAAACTCGCGTGATCCCCAGTTTTATTCGAACCCAAAGATGTCTTGGGCCTACCAACTCATAATCTTTCACTCCGGAAGCAAAGCGGGAGGAGAGAACGACTCCAACACCCCCACTGGCACGGACGTCCGGGTCCACTCCGGACCATAGGGCTACCATGCCACCGGGGAGGTCCTCGGTCTCCCTCCCCCTCCGCTTTGTCTCCGTCAAACATAAGGCATCCAGGCATCTCTCATTTAATACATCCATCATCTCATTCATCTTTCTTGCCATGCTACCTCTAACATTCCACGTGCCTATACGGCACTCCCCTCTCCTCGTCCCGCCAGGATTGGCGCTGCGTGAAGGGTGGCGGCCCCCTTCGCCGCATGCGCATGCAGCGGCACCGACGGGGGCTAATCGGTGCCCGTCGCTTGCGGGGCACGCCCTAGCAGCCCGTCCGGCTGAGTTTGCTTTGGTCAAGATTGCGTCCCACTGGGACGGCAGGGATCGCGACGCGCACGCTCTTGACATGACCCCCTAAGAAAATAATTATGTCCAAATATATTGCATTGGAGTTTTTAGTAGTATTTTAAACTGGCATTTTTTCCACAGCTTTACTCTCGCAAACAACATTCCTTTTCGTTATCTTTTATTGAAATATTATAATTATTAGATCCAAGATATTTTGATAAGTAGAGGTCGTGGTAAGAAAATAGCAATTAAGTCAGTTAATACAGACTTATTGTTTAAAATAACGAATGTTCCTTACACATTATTCGTCTCAAAATATAAAGAAATGTATTTAGCAAATTGAACCGTAATGGTGTTTCAGAAAGAGCCGTTATTTAAAATGAAAATACGACAGAGTGGAGAGCTTTTAAGAACGAACTTTCCTTAGAAATGTTTTGTTTGTACAAAAGGGAACTGTTATACTTATGATTACCTATTTGTTTACATAAAGTCAGCCCAGAAGGAAACTGTGAAGGATCATCACTATTGAACATTAATTACTTCCTATGTTTAATACTACCAAATTTGTTTGATTAAAAATTGTACTATTTTTTTATTTATAGTCTGAATTATATATATTGTTACTACATCACTACAAAATATATATAATTAGAAACAGTAACTAAATAATTACTCTTGAATAAAGTTTGCTTAACAAATAAAAATACACAAATTAAAAATAGACTTTGCTTTGCTTTTTTTTAATTAGCGCCAGTCATATGTTTATTTTATTTTATTTAATAATTTTGTTACAGCTGCGACAGAAATATTATATCAGTTGTGAAATTTTTCGACTGGTTTTAACTGGTTCTAAAATACAGCCAAATTGGAAAAAAGCCCAGGCCAAGATGGGATCTCAAATGAATATATTAAATTGGCAAAATCCCTTTTATTAAAGCCAATAACTATATTATTCAATAAAATATTAGACGAGGAAACCGTGCCACATTCATGGACAGAATCAGAAATAATCTTGTTATACAAAAAAGGTGACCCAATGGACATAGGAAACTACCGTCCAATAAGCCTTATGTCTTGCCTTTACAAACTGTTCGCTTCCTGTCTGCTTGCAAGATTGTCCTCTGAGATTGACGCCTACCAGCCTATAGAACAAGCCGGCTTTCGCCCAGGATTCAGCACTCATAATCACATTCAAGTTCTGGACCAGGTAATTGAGAAATATATAGAATTCCGCAAACCTCTATATATAGCATTCATAGACTACAAAAAAGCGTTCGATACTATATCGCACGATACCATCTGGAAAGCTTTAGAGTCTATATTCATTGAAAATAAATACATAAACATTTTGAAAAATCTATATATAAATAGTACAAGTAGAATAAAACTGGACAGAATAGGCACCAGAATAAATATAAACAGAGGCGTGAGACAAGGCGATCCGCTCTTTCCAAAATTATTTATAGCGGTATTACAACATTTAATGAAAAACTTACAATGGTCTAGAAAGGGACTTAACATAAACGGTGATTACCTTAGTCACCTACGCTTCACCGACGATATTATTTTATTCTCCGAGAGCTCTACACAGCTAAATAGCATGATAAGCGATTTACACGAAGCTAGCATCGTTGTCGGTCTAGAAATGAATCTAGATAAAACAAAAATAATGACTAATCACCACACAGCGTCTATTTTTATAAATGACACCCGTCTGGAGTTTGTGGAAAGCTATGTTTACTTGGGCAAACAGATTTCTTTCAAAAAAGATAGAAACAAAGAAGAAATAGATCGCAGAGTATCAATAAGCTGGAAGAAGTACTGGGCAAACAAAGATATCTTTAAATCTCAATTAAAACCGCCAATGAAAAAGATAGTTATGGATTCGGTAATTCTACCATGCCTTACTTACGGATCACAAACATGGACTTTTGACCTAAATGCTAGAAACAAAAAACAAACAACACAAAGAAGAATGGAAAGAAGCTTATTAGGTATAAAATTAAAGAATAAGATTAAAAATGAATATATTCGCAACAAAACCAATTTAACTGATGCTCTAACTTTCTCTCTGGAAATGAAATGGAGATGGGTGGGTCACGTGGCCCGTTACGACGACGACAGGTGGACCATCAGGGTGATGAAATGGCAAGGTCCTAACGGCCGTAGAGCTCGAGGCCGCCGATGCGCTAGATGGTTAGACGAAGTAGTAAAGGTAGCAGGAGAAAATTGGATGTCTTTGGCTAGACACAAAGATAGATGGAAATCCTTGGAGGAGGCTTTTACCCGAAGGGTAACATACATGCCACAAAAAAGGAAAAAAATGAATAATTTGCATTAAATCAGATTGTAACTATTAATGAACTGTTATGAATGCTTTGTATTATTGACATATTTATTGAATTATTGAAATGTTATTGAACTATTATTATTGAATTATTATTAATGAATTGTTATTGGATTATTTAAATTTTACTGATTTATTATAGTAACTTCTAATTGAAATGTTATTGATAATTAAAATTATTATTGCATTGTGTGTATTGAACTATTATATTATAATTATTAATGTGAATTTTATGTAAATTTTATAATTGTTATTGTAAATGGCTGTATTGGAATGAATAAAGCTTTATTATTATTATTATTAAAATACAGCCTCGTGACAGTCTGTGAAGTTGTAGTAATAGATCCCTGTTGGTACGATATCCAAAAAAACTAAAGCTTAAAACCTAATGGAGCCCTGGTAATATACAGGATTATAAGCAAACATTATAAACAACAAGAAAAGAAATTATAAAAAATAATTCTTGGTATCGCGCTAAATTCATTAATACGTACGTACGGAGCTTTATAATGAATTTCCCGATCGTTACCATTTTTCTATCAGCGTGCTGCAGTGCTTCATAATATATACTTCAGGAATAATATGTTTTTACTTTAAGAGTTTTTTGTAATGTTTAAAGTAATTGTTAATAGGTGGGTACTTACCTATGGGAATAGCGAGTAACCAATGCCATAGTTTTCATTTAAAAATATGTGTAACTTCATGCTAACATTACCTCAAGATGTAAACAGCATTGCGTTGACAAAGGGAGGGTGCAGTTTTGTCTGTAATAAATATTTATAGAACATAACTTACAAAACAACTTCCTTCCTTACAACCTTGTTTTCTACGCGGTCAGCGAGAGTCACACCGCAGATTTTGCGTAGAGCCCTCATTTCTACCGCGTTTATTCTACTTTCATGCACACTCTGCCATACCCAGCTCTCGCTTCCATAAGTTAGTGTTGGGATCAGGACTGCATTGTGGATTGCTAACTGGGCCTTTCTGCTAATATTTTTTGCGCCCAGGAATCTGCCCAACACTCCGTTTACGCTATTTCCTATCGCCACTCGTCTTTCTACATCCGCGGTGTACCTTCCATCTCTGCTAAAAGCGCATCCAAGATATACAATTTCATTCACCTGTTCCAGCACTACATCATCAACCATTATCCTTGCATCTGTTCTGGATTCCTCCCTTTCAAACACCATAACTTTCGTTTTCGTCGCATTCAACTGCAAGCCTTTAATCATGCAATCATCTTTCATAGTAGTGACTAGTGTTTGCAGGTCCGACGGCGATTCGGCTAAAAGCACGGCGTCATCTGCGTAAAGCAGGCAGCTCACAACTAAGTCACCCATTCGCATCCCTACATCCATCGATCTCATTCTCTGGAGACAACTGTCCAGGTACAGGATGAACAGTCGAGCGGACAGCACGCAACCCTGTCTGACGCCGATATTGACGTCAAACCAGGGGGACAAGCCGCCGTCAACACGCACACACGCTGTGCAACCCTCATAAGTGGACTGCACAGCGCGCAGCAGTGCTCCGCTCACCCCGTAGCCCGGGAGTATATCCCACAGATCCTTTCGTAACACTCTGTCAAACGCTTTTTCCAGATCCACAAAACCGCAGAAAACCTTCCGGTTAACAGCCAGTTGTTTCTCCACGATGTTGCGGAGAGAAAAAATCTGATCCATGCACCCTCGTCCGCTTCTGAAACCACCCTGAGCCTCCCACAACACTCCATCAGATATCACCCTCATTCTCCTTTCAATAATTTTCCCATACACTTTTGCTGCTAAACTGATCAAACTGATTGCCCTGTAACTGGCGCACTGCATACGTGATCCCTTACCTTTATACAAGGGCACGATGACAGCGCGCCTCCAGTCCATGGGAACCTTACCCGACCTCCAGCACAGATTGCTCAAGGTCAGGAAAGCGTCCCGGACACAGGATCCACCGTGTTTGATCATTTCAGCAGACATCATATTAATTCCAGCTGCCTTACCATTTTTCATACTTCGTATCGACCATTCAATCTCTTCCATAGTAATGTCCTCATCAGATGTTGGCGCAGCGGTGTCAGCCGTAGGCTCACTCGCGGCGCCCACATCCGGAACATACTCTTACATTTCCCCAAAATACTCACTCCACCTGCCCAATACATCGCTTGGGTTTGCAAGAATGTCACCAAACTTAGACATAATTTTGTCCATTCTGGATGATGACGAAGAACCCCGAGACTTTCTAACTTCCCTCCAGAAGAGTTTGTTATTCGCCTCGAAGTTCTCCGTCAACCTCACTTCCTCATTCGCAACAAGTCTTTCACGCTTCTCTTTCACTAAGGCTTTGGTAACATTCCTGCAGCGGCGGTAGCTCTCATACTTTTTCTCTGTCATACTATCATTCTGGTTCAAACTTGAGACATAATCCAACCATGCTTTTTTCTTTCTTTCGACGCTGGATTTCACATCCGCGTCCCACCAGGCGTCACCTCTCAGAATCTTATGCCTCTTTGCACTACCACATACTTCTTTTGCACTATTCACTATACTTTCTTTCATTCTTTCCCAGCATTCTTCAACACCTAGGTCAGAAAGACTCGTCTCATTGAGTCTTTTACTGACTAGGCCTACATACATACTCCGTACATTTTCATCTTCTAATTTCTCACATTTTATCCTTTCAAGCTCTCCGAAATGGGTACGCACTCGCCAGTGTCTCCACTTCTTGAAAAGGCCCACGAATCGGCTTACCACCAGGTAGTGGTCCGTATCAAGAGTGGGGCCTCTGTAGGCTCTTGTATCCCTTAGAGTATTTCGGAGACGACTATCTATCAAAATCAAATCTATCATACTCTTTTGCTCATTCCGTCTCCACGTATACGTGTGAATATCTTTATGACGGAATAATGTGTTAGACACAAGGAGGTTCCGTTCCAGGCATACGTCCAATATCGGCTTACCAGCATCATTCACTCTCTTGTCACCATTCGGACCAAGGACAGCCTCCAGGCCGTCTCGCTTGGTTCCGACCCACCCATTAAGATCACCACACAGAATTATCCTTTCATTTTCCTCAGCTAGATCCAGAATATCCCTAACAGTTTCCCAAAACTCTTCGAGTTCGCGGGGATCCGCGGAGCTAACGGGAGCATAAGCTGCGACCAGGAAAACTCGCGTGATCCCCAGTTTTATTCGAACCCAAAGATGTCTTGGGCCTACCAACTCATAATCTTTCACTCCGGAAGCAAAGCGGGAGGAGAGAACGACTCCAACACCCCCACTGGCACGGACGTCCGGGTCCACTCCGGACCATAGGGCTACCATGCCACCGGGGAGGTCCTCGGTCTCCCTCCCCCTCCGCTTTGTCTCCGTCAAACATAAGGCATCCAGGCATCTCTCATTTAATACATCCATCATCTCATTCATCTTTCTTGCCATGCTACCTCTAACATTCCACGTGCCTATACGGCACTCCCCTCTCCTCGTCCCGCCAGGATTGGCGCTGCGTGAAGGGTGGCGGCCCCCTTCGCCGCATGCGCATGCAGCGGCACCGACGGGGGCTAATCGGTGCCCGTCGCTTGCGGGGCACGCCCTAGCAGCCCGTCCGGCTGAGTTTGCTTTGGTCAAGATTGCGTCCCACTGGGACGGCAGGGATCGCGACGCGCACGCTCTTGACATGACCCCCTAAGAAAATAATTATGTCCAAATATATTGCATTGGAGTTTTTAGTAGTATTTTAAACTGGCATTTTTTCCACAGCTTTACTCTCGCAAACAACATTCCTTTTCGTTATCTTTTATTGAAATATTATAATTATTAGATCCAAGATATTTTGATAAGTAGAGGTCGTGGTAAGAAAATAGCAATTAAGTCAGTTAATACAGACTTATTGTTTAAAATAACGAATGTTCCTTACACATTATTCGTCTCAAAATATAAAGAAATGTATTTAGCAAATTGAACCGTAATGGTGTTTCAGAAAGAGCCGTTATTTAAAATGAAAATACGACAGAGTGGAGAGCTTTTAAGAACGAACTTTCCTTAGAAATGTTTTGTTTGTACAAAAGGGAACTGTTATACTTATGATTACCTATTTGTTTACATAAAGTCAGCCCAGAAGGAAACTGTGAAGGATCATCACTATTGAACATTAATTACTTCCTATGTTTAATACTACCAAATTTGTTTGATTAAAAATTGTACTATTTTTTTATTTATAGTCTGAATTATATATATTGTTACTACATCACTACAAAATATATATAATTAGAAACAGTAACTAAATAATTACTCTTGAATAAAGTTTGCTTAACAAATAAAAATACACAAATTAAAAATAGACTTTGCTTTGCTTTTTTTTAATTAGCGCCAGTCATATGTTTATTTTATTTTATTTAATAATTTTGTTACAGCTGCGACAGAAATATTATATCAGTTGTGAAATTTTTCGACTGGTTTTAACTGGTTCTAAAATACAGCCAAATTGGAAAAAAGCCCAGGCCAAGATGGGATCTCAAATGAATATATTAAATTGGCAAAATCCCTTTTATTAAAGCCAATAACTATATTATTCAATAAAATATTAGACGAGGAAACCGTGCCACATTCATGGACAGAATCAGAAATAATCTTGTTATACAAAAAAGGTGACCCAATGGACATAGGAAACTACCGTCCAATAAGCCTTATGTCTTGCCTTTACAAACTGTTCGCTTCCTGTCTGCTTGCAAGATTGTCCTCTGAGATTGACGCCTACCAGCCTATAGAACAAGCCGGCTTTCGCCCAGGATTCAGCACTCATAATCACATTCAAGTTCTGGACCAGGTAATTGAGAAATATATAGAATTCCGCAAACCTCTATATATAGCATTCATAGACTACAAAAAAGCGTTCGATACTATATCGCACGATACCATCTGGAAAGCTTTAGAGTCTATATTCATTGAAAATAAATACATAAACATTTTGAAAAATCTATATATAAATAGTACAAGTAGAATAAAACTGGACAGAATAGGCACCAGAATAAATATAAACAGAGGCGTGAGACAAGGCGATCCGCTCTTTCCAAAATTATTTATAGCGGTATTACAACATTTAATGAAAAACTTACAATGGTCTAGAAAGGGACTTAACATAAACGGTGATTACCTTAGTCACCTACGCTTCACCGACGATATTATTTTATTCTCCGAGAGCTCTACACAGCTAAATAGCATGATAAGCGATTTACACGAAGCTAGCATCGTTGTCGGTCTAGAAATGAATCTAGATAAAACAAAAATAATGACTAATCACCACACAGCGTCTATTTTTATAAATGACACCCGTCTGGAGTTTGTGGAAAGCTATGTTTACTTGGGCAAACAGATTTCTTTCAAAAAAGATAGAAACAAAGAAGAAATAGATCGCAGAGTATCAATAAGCTGGAAGAAGTACTGGGCAAACAAAGATATCTTTAAATCTCAATTAAAACCGCCAATTAAAAAGATAGTTATGGATTCGGTAATTCTACCATGCCTTACTTACGGATCACAAACATGGACTTTTGACCTAAATGCTAGAAACAAAAAACAAACAACACAAAGAAGAATGGAAAGAAGCTTATTAGGTATAAAATTAAAGAATAAGATTAAAAATGAATATATTCGCAACAAAACCAATTTAACTGATGCTCTAACTTTCTCTCTGGAAATGAAATGGAGATGGGTGGGTCACGTGGCCCGTTACGACGACGACAGGTGGACCATCAGGGTGATGAAATGGCAAGGTCCTAACGGCCGTAGAGCTCGAGGCCGCCGATGCGCTAGATGGTTAGACGAAGTAGTAAAGGTAGCAGGAGAAAATTGGATGTCTTTGGCTAGACACAAAGATAGATGGAAATCCTTGGAGGAGGCTTTTACCCGAAGGGTAACATACATGCCACAAAAAAGGAAAAAAATGAATAATTTGCATTAAATCAGATTGTAACTATTAATGAACTGTTATGAATGCTTTGTATTATTGACATATTTATTGAATTATTGAAATGTTATTGAACTATTATTATTGAATTATTATTAATGAATTGTTATTGGATTATTTAAATTTTACTGATTTATTATAGTAACTTCTAATTGAAATGTTATTGATAATTAAAATTATTATTGCATTGTATGTATTGAACTATTATATTATAATTATTAATGTGAATTTTATGTAAATTTTATAATTGTTATTGTAAATGGCTGTATTGGAATGAATAAAGCTTTATTATTATTATTATTAAAATACAGCCTCGTGACAGTCTGTGAAGTTGTAGTAATAGATCCCTGTTGGTACGATATCCAAAAAAACTAAAGCTTAAAACCTAATGGAGCCCTGGTAATATACAGGATTATAAGCAAACATTATAAACAACAAGAAAAGAAATTATAAAAAATAATTCTTGGTATCGCGCTAAATTCATTAATACGTACGTACGGAGCTTTATAATGAATTTCCCGATCGTTACCATTTTTCTATCAGCGTGCTGCAGTGCTTCATAATATATACTTCAGGAATAATATGTTTTTACTTTAAGAGTTTTTTGTAATGTTTAAAGTAATTGTTAATAGGTGGGTACTTACCTATGGGAATATCGAGTAACCAATGCCATAGTTTTCATTTAAAAATATGTGTAACTTCATGCTAACATTACCTCAAGATGTAAACAGCATTGCGTTGACAAAGGGAGGGTGCAGTTTTGTCTGTAATAAATATTTATAGAACATAACTTACAAAACAAATCTCTGAAAAGTCCTTATTGGAATCGCAGTCAAAAATGGGAATGTTTAACCAATTTGGCTGTTACCAAAACTATTTTGGCCAACTGAGGTAATGAAAATAATGTTGAAGATAAAATGATAATAAAAATAACCCTCATACGGACCCAGTAAAAAAATAATTTAAAGAAAAAAACTTTTTTAAAGAAGCTTTTATTTAAACGCTCTAAAAAGAATAAAATAATTTTAACCTTATACATTTTAACTATCAACTTATAACCTTATTATATACAATTTATGTGATAATAAAAGCTTGTCGCTATGTTTAAATACCTATCAGTGGCTATCCATAACCATCTAGAAATATTTTTTTAGATTTAATGATTACTGTGACGGATCGCATTATCCAAATATATTTTTTTGGTTTATAACATATATATGGACACCCGAACACATATAGTGGTACAGTTCCGTTGCCGGCCCTTTCCATGGGAAATGGAATGGGTCGGAATTGGGATGGGAAGAGGAGGGGGGAAGGGTTGGGTTGAACATAGCGACAAGCTTTTATTATCACATAAATTGTATATATGTAATAAGGTTATAAGTTGATAGTTAAAATGTATAAGGTTAAAATTATTTTATTCTTTTTAGAGCGTTTAAATAAAAGCTTCTTTAAAAAAGTTTTTTTCTTTAAATTATTTTCAAGTTTTTAGTTATCGATGGGTAAGTTTCTCAGTCTCTTCATCTCATTCAAAGCATCATTGTTACAAGGTCATTTGCCAGTTAATTTCGAACAGTCCAACTCTTCAATGAGGAGACCTCCTAAAGTCTTTTCTCTACTTAAGGCCGCGTATGCTTGACCAGCAGCAAAGAGTTTCGAGCCTAAGTAAACAAATTTTTTTGTTACTTATTTTTTTACAATTTTTTTTTACGATTTTGCAACTTAATTTTGTTATGTGGGACTGTTGTTTAATAACAAAGTATGTTTAACTACTTGTGATGTGTAACGCCATCTGTTGTTTTAATCAGTACTTTATACTTGCTGACCTGAGTGTAACATAGGAGTGAGTTGTAATAAAAGTTATAGTTCGTTCCCATCATCCACTGTGTTTAATTCTAATAATACCTATAACACCATTAAAATCCGTTAGTGTAGCAATCATGTTAAAGTTATTAAATCCTGTCCAATTTACGTCGGTATCCTGAAAGGGCATGGCATTACACCGGTCGAACCGGCCCATTCATGCAGCAGATTGCGTGGCTGACCACAATTAAAACACTGTTAACTATTAAAACATAGGTCAACGGAAAGCCGTCGACTGTGATGGACTACCGCCTCAGCCGTAAAGTGGTCGTAAGGTTCTCAATGTTAGCACTAACTCATTTTGATTATAAATTTGGACGCGCCGCTTAACCCTGTATCTTGATTTGGCATCAGTGACTGAATAGTAAACAACAGATTGACTGACACCGCCCAAACAAGCAGCTCACTAACATCTAGCCGCTCATATTGAAAACCCTATGATATATATAATATTTATACACATTCTAATTTGTTTATAACATTAATTAATAACATAACATAGCTCGACTCCTTTTTCTACCCGAAGGTGTAGGCAGCATCTGTTAAGCCTCGACTCGCCACTATGTTTACGTCTCAACGATCTTTAAGAGAGTAGGATATAGGATATGGGAGTAGGAAGGGATAGGGAAGGGTAGTGGGCCTCCGGGTACCTCTCTCACCCAAAGAAACACGGCGTGAGCTGGTTGTGGTATTTCACCGGTCGAGCCAGCCCATTCATACAGTGAATTGCTGGGCTCTACCACTGTTGCCATATAGCAAGCACAAAGTGGTCAGTCAAAAATATTTATCACACATGACTTTCGAAAGGAATTTCGAAAGACATTGGTGTGAGGCCAAATTCGAACCCAAGACTTCCTGATTCAGAAGCGGGCTAGTTTACTGAACCACCGAGACATAGTTTTGAAGTTCTCATATAACTCTTTAATGAAAGGCCCATTTGAAACGCATATAGTAGAAACGCAAATATTTATTCCACTATATTGGATTTAGAATGACGTCACATTATTTTTCGAGCTACTATTAACAAGCCCTTTCATTTGATACCCATATTGTAGAAATGCATTAAAAAAAACTGTTCCTCTATCTTGGATTATCCGCCATATTGGATTTAGAATGACGTCACATTATTTTTTTAGTTTTCCCAATGAGCCCTTTCATTTGATACCCATATTGTACGAAAGCTTAAAATATATATTCCTTCATCTTGGATATTCCACCATATTGGATTTAGAATGACGTCATATTATATTTTGAGTTACACTCAACAAACCCTTTCATTTGATACCCATATTGCAGAAATGCATTAAAAATATCCATTCCGCCATCTTGGGTCATCCGCCATATTGGATATAGAATAATGTCATACATTACATCATGCATTGTCATCCAAAGTAAACGTGTATACAAAATTTCAGCTCAATCGGTTGAAGGTATCTACTTCAAAATTGAGTTACAAGATTCCACCGAACATACATACTGACATACATACATACATACATACATACGTATGTATGTATGTATGTATGTATGTACGTACGTATACATACAGTGCAAGGTAAAAATAAAAGCTTATAATAACTTAGAATCAGAAAATGTAAATAGAATTAAATATTCAAAACAGTTGTATTAAAATTCAAGTTGAGATGTTGTCTCCTCGGAGCATCTCACCAGACAAGAGAATGAACAAGTCACTGAAAAATATATATTTGGACGAATTGTTTGGCAAACAGCACGCCAAGAGCGAATGCAATGCATATTTGATACGGCTTATGAATATATATTCGAAACGATTTGTCTATCTTTGCATAATATCCAGTCAGAGTTCTGTTAGCTTCTGTCGACCTATTTTAGACTATTACTACAGAAGAAAGTACTCAGTTTGTAAGCTATTAATTAATACGAGACATTAGTGAGGGTTAATAGGGAAATCTAAGTGTTTGTTGAAACGAGGATCGTCTAGGTAGGTAAGCTACGCGGGCTACATGAGCTAAGCGCGTAGCACAAATGCTGTTTCGCTTTTTATATGGATATAAACTAAAATAATAACTATATATTGGACACAATACTCACAGCGCCCTCTCGTTCCAAGCTAAGCAACTAAATACATTTGTGTAGGACTATCAAAGGAGAGAAGAGGCGTGAAGTTATGTTATGTTTTGATATGTTATCAAAGAACATAACATAACTTCACGCCTTTTTCTACCCGAAGGTATAGACAGCGGCTGTTAAGCCGAAGGTGTCATTTTTCGTCCCAAATGGAAAAGGTGGGCGAACCTATTGCCATTCCGGGCACAAAGTTTTCAGTCATCGATATTTATCACACTTAACTTCCGAAAACAATCTCGAAAATTCATTGGTGTGATCCAGGATTCGAACCGGCGACTTTTTAATTTAGTAGCGGGGCGCTCGACCATTAGATCAATGCGACTACAAAGTTAGTTAAGTCATAATGGCGATTCGAGGCTTCACAGCCACTGCCTACACCTTCGTGTAGAAGAAGGCGTGAAGTAATGTTTGTTATTTTACTTAACGATGAACGGCCATCAATTATAAAAATTATAACTACAAATGGTCAAGTCATAGTTCTTTGTGAAAATATGTACAGAATTATCGCCCTTATACAAACGTAATGGATATCTTAATCGCTTGATATATCTTTATTCTCTGTTTACCTCTAAAGTAAGGCACTTGGAAGGATTATACAAACATTCAATGGACTATTCAATTTCGTTGCAAAATCATCTATGTTATAGACGGAAAGGGTTGAAATTGCTTTACGGTCTGCTAATGACTAATTATTATTAAAATATCAGTTGATTTGAAAGGGCGAGGCGGCAGGTAAATGGTTGGAAGCTTGAAGAGGGATTAATCAACGAACTAGGTAGATGTTATCAGAGATCTATTATATATTATACTAGTTGACTCAGTGAACTTTGTTTCGCCTCAGAAGCAATAAGAAGAAATAAAAATGGTCATTGCAGGTTATCCTTAAGAGATAGACATACACTATTGCGGATTGTTTTAGACCTTCTGTAGGTGTATACTATTGTAGTTATTGATAACCTAGGGTTCAGTCAGCGTTTGCAAGTAAAGTGCTAAATTTTAAAAATTATCACTTCAAATTATACATGCAAACCCTCTTGACACCCTCTATCTATTAAATAAAGCATCAAAATCGGTTTCATAGTCTCCGAGATCTAAGCGTATAAGGATACGAACAGTGGAATTCGACATTGTTTTATACCATTTGTAATGACAATCATATCTCTAAAACTAGTATTCAGTTAAACCTGAAATAACTTTGCATGAGAGTGGCCAAGCTTTGCATATCCCTATTTTTTAGAAATAAATGTATAAGTACACATACTAAGGTGGACATGTATGGACATATCGGTCGAGGAAAGACAAAAGCTGAAGTTGATATGAATATAATGGGAGTCAGTGATGACATGTTGTGACGACCCTATAATAAGGAAAATTATGCAAAAGTCGGAGAGGTTATCATGAGGAAATAACCTTGTACCGACGGCGACAGGTTAACCTTCATTTTGAGAACTTTGTTTCAATAACAAATTTATGCAAATAATAACATAACTTCACGCCTTTTCTACCCGACGGTGTAGGCGGCGGCTGTGAAGCCACGACTCGCTGTATCATTATGTTTCGCGTCAAAATTGGAATAGCTAGAATTCCATACACCGGGTGCAAAGTTGTCACACATACACTTTGACCCTAGTATCGAACCCATGACTTCTGGATTAAAATCCCAAAGGTCGATCACTGGACCAACGAGACGACCAAAGTAATAATTTTTACATAACTTATTATAACTTCACGCCTTTTTCTACCCGAAGGTCTAGGCAGTGGCTGTCAAGCCTCGTCTCGCCGTTATGTTTACGTCCCAATTGGAATAGGTGGCGAATCTATTGTCATATCGGGCACAAAGATTTCAGTCATCGATATTTTCTACACATAACTTCCGAAAATAACTTCGAAAAGTAATTGGTATGAGCCAGTGTGAGGATTCGAACCCGCGATCTCTAGATTCAGTAGCTGGGTACTCGACCACTGGACCACCGAGACCTTGTAATAATTTTTGTCTTCAATTTTCTTTTAAAATATTCAAAAATATAAATACTTGTACTAATTACTATTGAACTAATTTGATAACAATTAAATTTTACGTCTGCGTGTTGAAATATAGTCTACACACGCATACTTATAATATAAGTAAACAACACACATAATATGTACCAAAATAAGTTTTCATTTTGATTAAACATTACCTTTATTTATTGTTAATTTCTAATATTCCAGAATCGACTAACATGTACATATGATATACATACATATAAAGATAGGCGGCAGTAACTCAATAAAATCATACAAAATTTCATTACATTCTAAGTAATTGAAAATAATCCCTCGTAGTCACATAACATAAGCTGTATAGTACAATGTTAGGAGCAACAATATCAGTCGCACCAGTAACAGGCTGTACCGTCAAATCTAATCGAAGGACCCGAGTCAAAGTATTTAATCCCTCTCCTCGACTTGCGGCTGTCGTAATGAAAATGCGACAAAGACCTTCAAAGGGCAGAGCGGGCGGGTGTAGGGGGCAGAGTCTCTTATTTCGGCACCCACAATGAGAAACTCGCGCTGTGTTTATGATGTATAAGTCACGGAAAAAATAAACTTTTTAACTTGTCCCATTTCGGGGACCGTGATCGCCACGACACAAGCCCGCAGTCCACGCCATGTTTCGAAATTTTTGCACCCAACTCCACAAGGATACTATAATTTATAATTTAATCTATCGCAAGACAGACATTGTTACATTTCTTTTTATTTTGCGTAACTTCTTCAATAACGTCGGCGTTCATCCTGTAATCTGTTTAATCTTGTGTTCAATCGGTTGCGATAAATTCAGCAACTCGAACATGATTGTCGTGTTTTTAAGAGCATCGACAAATTTAAAAAAAATGTGACTAAATTACTTATTTTGTGGACTCTTGACCATTTTGAATATAATATATGAATGAGTATAATTTTGGGTTCATAGCATTTATAAATAAAAGGAAATTCTAATTTTAGATTCTAATATGTAATCAGATGTTGTGTATCTTTGCGTAATTTTGATTATTATTCTGATCATCATTATCACCTCTATCTCAAAGGTAAACATTTGTTTTAATATTTGGTTAAAATATTGGTTTTAAGTCTTCTGACCTACTTACCTATATATAATTAAGTCACTGTACTTGTACTTGTAATTACTAAATTAAATTTTAGGGTTTAAATAGAGGTAGCAGAACATCTAAAGATAATTTTCATACACAAATAGCTTCTTAATAAACATAACATACATAACTTCACGCTTTTTGTTGGC
This sequence comes from Euproctis similis, assembly GCA_905147225.2. Classification (NCBI taxonomy): domain Eukaryota; kingdom Metazoa; phylum Arthropoda; class Insecta; order Lepidoptera; family Erebidae; genus Euproctis; species Euproctis similis. The sequence goes on along the minus strand of LR990111.1, from coordinate 3,674,358 downwards.
CCAAGGTGTAGGCAGCGGCAGTGTCAGGAATCGGACCTGGATCTCTGGATCAGAAGCGGTGAGCTCGACCACTGAGCCACCGAGACTACCAATATATTACCAATATATATTAAATAAATGGTGATTTTTTCGTCAAAAATAGTTAATAGTGCAACTGGAATATTGTACTAATCTAAACAGTCTATGATCAATATATAAAGTTTAAAAGAAGGTATTTAGAGGACTTAGCATTGCGACGTTTACGTTTTAACTGGGCCATTAATCTATTAATCGCATTTCCTCGAGATAACCGTGCTGGTCAAAAGCGCCGTGGTATTCGGAGAATATGTGCATATAAATACGGCATTATTTAGCATGTATTAAGTACAGAGGCAGAGGAAGTTTGTCATGTTAAGTGGCGGTGTTGAAACAATGTTCGGGCGTTAATGAAGAATTCCTGTGTTTGTGAGTGAGTGGAAAAGATTAGTGAGCGTCGTGAGGCAGCCGGAGGGAAGAGGGCGGAGCGCTTCGTGTTTTTGTTCTCTCGTGACAAATGAAGGAGGGCGCTCTGGTTAGTTTTCGCTTAATTATAGGCTCGCATGTATAGCTTTTTGTGGGTGCTGTCACTGATTTTGCCAGAGGTTCTTTGTTAACGAGCTATTGCGGAGATTTAAATTGACTCTATTTTAGTTATTACATCAGAATAAATAAATCATCAGAAACAATTTTGTCAAAGTGTCATTGGCAAACTTATATCTGATGTTTGTGCTTTATTGAATTATTAAAAATATGGGATAAAGTAAATCGGCTCCAACGATTTTCATGAATATAGTGTCATCATGTCATATAGTGGGTTTAACTTGCTTTAACGGCAAAAAGTAAAGCTTTTCCAGCAGATGGCGTTGTTACGAACGACACGAAATCAATGAGTGTTTGCTTTGATTTTATTACAGTTTATCACTGTAAAAAATTAAGTATTTGTTTCTAATATAATATTAAACTAATTGCACTCGTGATTTTTTTCTTTAAATAACCAGTTCATATTTTTTTATTTTTCCGTCGGTAAGATCGAAAAATACTATTCATATTTCATCATTTTATTAGTATGTAATTCATACTTAAATACAATTTCCAAAAAACACAATTTAAAAAAATCCGAGCAGTGCTCGGGCATCCAGGTAATATATTAAAAAACACCCAGACCCCACACAAACATTCAGGGTAGTCACAAATGTTGTACTCGGGTGGGGAACGAACTCGCCAATCTCGATTCTGCAGTCGGTAGCTTTACCCACGCACCACGAGGCTCCTAAAATGTTTATGTTCTAGTAAAAAAGCGTGTATCATAAGAGAAAACACGTATTGATTTTTAATGTATTTTCGATTGCAAGTGGAGTGTTTTGATAAAAAGGCAAACTTTTAAATTTTTATCTGTCCCAAAAATGACAATATTTTACACAAACACGTCGATATTTTGTAAAACATAACAAAAAACATACAAAATATTAGCTAGTCACCATCACGACACGTCAATTACATAGCAAATATTATGTATAAAACTTTGTCCCGTAATTTCAATAACTTACGTAAGAGAAATCCACAGGCATGTGATGAAACTCGTAATAAAATAAACTTAGGAAATGGACATTGTGTTAGAGCTTAGGGGCGGAAAAGGGTGTCTCTTAGTGTCTACTCTAGATACACATCTAGTGAACTAAAGAAACTTCATGTTTTGTTAATATTGAAGTAGATAAGTTTATTTACGATATTTGAGAAAAGTAATAACTTTCTTGAAAGTTATGAACTACAATATGAACTCAAAAATTATCGTTATTAACATTTACACCATGTCAATAATTTAACATGTTCTACATATATAAATTAAACAGCAGTCATTTTTGTATGGAAGCACGTTATTCAACCGTCTTTGTTGTAAATATGCCGTACATCACCGAGTATATAGTTACTAAATTTCATTAGTAAATATATTTCATAAGTTATGTTCATGAAAACATAAAAAAATGGCTTGTCAGATTTCAATTTATTTAATTTATGTGTGCGCGTGCCCTTGTTTAGTTTTAATTACAGTTAATTCCTGGCTATGATTCACGTGATTTTTTGCTGATTATTCAAAGGAAGCAAGCTAATAAAAAAATACAAATGAAACTGACATACACGGATCGCTTAATATTTCGACAACAGTAATAACATTGACGGTCATTCATCCAACTAATTCATATTTTCCTAATATGTCATTCGAAGAATATGGTCAAAAGTGCCTAACCTAACACATAAGAGCTCCGAGATAGAAGAACTGAACAATCAAGGCTCTATTGTCTCGGAGAATATCGATGCCAGACGCAATACGTGTTTACTTGTAAATAGACAAAATACGGTAGTTGTTACCTGACCTTAAAATTAAACGGTTTTTTGGAATTATTATTATTTTTATGGGGTAGGAGGGCAAACGAGCAAGCGTGTCACCTGATGGTAAGCAACCTGCGCTGCCCATGGACACCAGCAACACATATAGTGTTACCGTTGCCGACCTTTAAGGGAGCAGGATAGGAAAGGATTGGGAAGGGGGGGTGGGCCTCCGTGTACCTGACTCACCGAACGAAACGCGGCATGAGCTACTTTACGTCGATTATTTTTAAAAAGACTTTTATTAAAAGGACTTTTATTACTTTATTAAAAGGAATTTAACAATCTACAATTCAGGGAATACGTATCAGTCCTGTGTAGTTACTGACACCAATTTTTCCCTCATAGCTTTTGTATTTAATATTATATTTTGTCAATTATGAGATCCGCGTCGTCTTTTTACAGATATCAGATTTTAATGGAACCAAGTCCAATTATATGTTATCTTGAGAGAGCCGGGATAATTTCACAACATAAAAAGGACAAATAGAAATAGAGATAAAAAAAATACAGTGTTATTGTTATGATATTCTTTCTCCTATTGGTTTACACTTGTTTACTATTAGTTTTGTGCAAAATATTGGAAATTATAAATTTTGGTAATAAATATTTTAAATAGTGAATTTTATAATAAACAACAACAATAAAATCTACATGTTTAATAAATTTTATCGTTATAAAGAACAACAACTCTAAACAATTTCACATCGAAATGTTATTTAGATGTGGGTAGGAAATTGCGTCAACAGTATTACCGCGGGATTTTCACTAAATACTTTAACAGAACCTTGAAGTTTAATAGTTAGACGTGGGCTCACCTCAAGGGAAGGCATGTAGATATACGGAACCACTTACCTTGTTCGTAATCTCGCGGGCTCTTTGAATGGCGCCCGAGGGACCGAGGATCTTGAAAGCCTCATTCCGACCCTTACGTAGAAACTAAAATTATTATAAACTAGAGGTTTTACTTGAACGGGAATTAATTTGAGAAAAAAACAGATTTTGTATTGTTAACTATAAATGTCATGACACCAAGTTGATGCCATTAATAATTAATGTCCAAATTGGCAAGCTTGTCTTTGTCTCTGGAGTCATTATTAAAATATAGATTTCAAATACAGACTGTAAAAATAGTAGTAACAATTTACTATTTAATCTTAATTTAACTTTAATTTATTTAACAGCGCGAGCAAAAGCTAGTGTTCTCACCATGTTGACATCCCACCAGGCATCACTTCTCAGAATCTTATGCCTCTTTGCACAACCACATAATTCTTTTGCACTATCCACTATACTTTCTTTCATTCATTCATCGGGAGAGAGCCGATCCCGCTCGTAGGTGACGGCGGCGAGCTCAGTGATCGCCGCCGCCGACGGGCCGCGAGGGCGCACAGCCCGCGGGTGCGCCCGGGTCGTGGCCCGGGTAGGATGAATGAAGGGTGCGGTCAGGGAGGGTGGCCGGGGGCGCCGCCAGCCGCACGCCTCTTTAGCGCCCGAAGACGAGCCCCCCACGTGACAGGGGGGCGACGGCAGGGTGGTCCAGAGGGGTTAACCGTATCTTGGATTACCCCAACGCCGGAGGAAGGCCGCCGCGAGGTTTTAGTTGGTAACCCTAGGATTGGATTGCAGTTTACTGTTTTGCCTTTCCTCGCGTAAAAAAAGGCCTCCATACACGTGATTATTTTGCCTTTATTCGTATTTACTAAAAAAATACAAGAATTGATCAGTTACTTGTTTACATATATAAAGTATAGGTATATATAATAAGTATTACCATTAATATATATGACTATTGTCTATTCTCTAGAGAAATCTTCCATTCTTCTCTACACGTTCCCTCAGGATCTAGCCTGTTCTAATAAATATTATGTAATTTCAGCAATAACACGCATATTTGCAACAAATTTAAGGAATGTTCGGCTCCACATGCTCCAGATACGACATTAAATAAAAATTTGATAGAACAAATAATTATATTAGTAGCTAATATGAATAAAGTGATTCACGGTATAATTTCGCATGCGATGTGATTAATAAAAGTAACTGTATAAAAAATAATAGTTTAAAAAAACTAAAAAACACGCTTTTTATTGAAAACCGAACTAAAAAATAGAAAAATAAAAAAAAATACTTTATTTTAAAAAAAGCGTGGGGTGCTTGTTAAGATATTATCGAAATGATAATCACTCTACTCATATCTGTCAATAAAATATTTATAACTATTGACACCATGCACCCCACGCTTTTTTTAAAATAAAGTATTTTTTTTTATTTTTCTATTTTTTAGTTCGGTTTTCAATAAAAAGCGTGTTTTTTAGTTTTTTTAAACTATTATTTATTTTAAATTTTTTAGTTCGGTTTTGTATGACAGCGCGTTTTTTAGTTTCGAATTTGAGGAATAGCGCCATCTGTGACTTATATAAGGAACTCGTTTCAAGTTGATAACATAAACTTTCCGCTGATTGCCACTAGATGGTGCGATTTGTGAACTTTCATAGTTCACAAATCGCACCATCTATCGTTCAAAAAAGCGTGGGGTGCATGGTGTCAATAGTTATAAATATTTTATTGACAGATATGAGTAGAGTGATTATCATTTCGATAATATCTTAAAAAGCACCCCACGCTTTTTTTAATTTATATTAATTGAAATTTTTAACACTATTTTCTTAATTTAAATTCATTAAAATTTATTTTCTATTTTTTAGTTCGGTTTTCTAGTCTAGAACTTTCATAGTTCACAAATCGCACCATCTAGTGGCAATCAGCGGAAACTAAAAAAGAAGTCGGTTACAAACAAACCTACAAACATACAAACATACATACAGGTGAAGCTAATAAAAAGCTAATAAAAAGTATTGCGTTTACGCAAAAAACACAATTTATTATAACTTTTTATACCACAACTTATATTTGTACGTTTACATTAAAACCAGAACCGGCGGTTCTGGCGGACACGCTAATCTCATTAAATAAATTAACAGTTTCTATTTCAGTGTGAAATCGGCTAAATAAACCAAGTTCTGTGTCGGTACCTACATTGTAATGCTCAAACCATTGGCTCAAACTATTTTTCAAACAAGTTTGACAGTACACGACATCGCCACACGCGATGTTTTCTCGCGGTTGTACGTCAAGATTCATTACATAATATGAAAAAAGTCGCTTGCCGCTGTCTGTCCACTTATATGCTTATATCTTTTAAACTCTACACATCTACGCAACGGATTTTGATGCGGGTTTTTTAATAGATAAATGATAAATAGCACAAATTGGACCTCATGATATCCCAAATTTACTTATTTATTACTTTTGATGCGAAACAAAATTTGCCGGGTCAGCTAGTCTTGTATAAATGTCAAATTCGTTTTGAAAACATGGCACAGGTCCTCATTTTTGAGTTTTATCTCTGATAAAAGTAAATATTACTTTTTAAAATATCCTTCAATATAATCTCTCCATTTTTCAGTGGTAGAGCACCCAGTTTCTTAATCCAGAGGTCGCGGGTTCAAATTCTGGCTCTCACCAATGACTTTTCGAAATTCTTTTCAAAAATTATATGTGATAGAGAGATAGATCGATAGCTAAAAACTTTGTGCCCGGTATGGCCATAGGATCGCCACCTATACCATTTGGAACGTAAACATAACGTCGAGTTGATGCATAACTGCCACTGCCTACACCTTCGGTTAAATAAATAATAGTTTAAAAAAACTAAAAAACACGCTTTTTATAGAAAACCGAACTAAAAAATAGAAAAATAAAAAAAAATATTTTATTTAAAAAAAAGCGTGGGGTGCTTTTTAGATACTAACGAAATGATAATCACTCTACTCATATCTGTCAATAAAATATTTATAACTATTGACACCATGCACCCCACGCTTTTTTTAAAATAAAATATTTTTTTTTATTTTTCTATTTTTTAGTTCGGTTTTCTATAAAAAGCGTGTTTTTTAGTTTTTTTAAACTATTATTTATTTTCTATTTTTTAGTTCGGTGTTCTAGTCTAGAACTTTCATAGTTCACAAATCGCACCATCTAGTGGCAATCACCGGAAACTAAAAAAGAAGCCGGTTACAAACAAACATACAAACATACAAACCTACAAACATACAAACCTACAAACAAACATACAGGTGAAGCTAATAAAAAGCTAATAAAAAAGGAGTGAAGTTATGTTATGTAAAATAATCATTCCAATGTATTCTATAACTACATTTATATCTGTAACATAATATCACTGTTAAAGCGATATGAAAAAGCTCCGTTATTTACTAAACAAACACAATTTTATTCAAGTGAAGATAAAGAAGTTCCTCGCAAATGCCTTCCAACAAACAAACAAACATCCGAGCTAGTTTATTCATATTATATTAGTTAATCTAAGAGTGTTTACTATCGCTTCTTTACTCGGGGCTATAGTATATATATTTATATAAAAAATGCCTGAGTCAGAGGCATAGCCAAATTTCGCGTAAACACTCACTAAACATCATCATCATCAGCCTATTGCAGTCCACTGCTGGACATTGGCCTCTCCCAATGTGCGCCACGCATTCAGTCTTTTCCAGCCGCCTTTCTGAGGTCGTCTGACCAACGGACTGGTGGACGTCCTACGCTACGTTTAAGACATTTAAATATTGTAATTTTGTAAATCAAGCACAGCTTCTGAATCGAATAGTCTCAGGTTCAAGTTCTGGCTAACACCAATAACTTTTCGAGACTTATGTGTGATAAGTATCCATCACATGCCTGGTGGTAAAAGGTTCCGAAGCCTATTGCCTGTCGATGTGGGATGATTCTTGAGTTGAGGCGTAAAAACAAGTCAAGTTATTTCCCGGAACTCCATCGGGTATGAGACTTTTCTTTCGTACAATCTATTCGTTTTTCTCACGTTTAAGATTGAACAAGTGTTGTATTTATCGTTGATTGATATTTAAAAGTGTATTTGATTTATGAGAAAATTGACAATATGTTATCAGTAATTTTGCCAGAACATAGTGACATGACATAATATGTTACATTGCTATGATGTGGCATTTGTTATTTTATATATAATTTGTATGTTTTAGTATGTATATATATAAGGTCTCGGTGGTCCAGTGATCGAGCACCCCGCTTCTGTATCCAGAGGTCGCGGGTTCGACACATCATATTGGCTCACACCAATGAGTTTCGAAATTAATTTCGTAAGTTATGTGTGATAAATATCGATGACTAATAACTTTATCCCCGGTACGGCAACAGGTTCGCCACCTATTCTATTTGGGACGTAAACTTATGTTTACGTCCGAGACCGTACCGGCGAGATGAGGCTTAACAGTCGCTGCCTACACCTTCGGGTAGAAAAATGCGTGAAGTTATGTTATATATATGTCTGTGTAAGTAATGTGCCTATGTAAGTAATTCGAAGAAAAACGTCCAGTAAACTAATGGATATTTGATTTAACAAGGAAATAAACATGACTTGAAAATGTCCCCGTAATTAAGGAGATTCTACTAATTAGACATTTCGTACATTTTCACTTTTATTCAAATTATCTTTTCAGTTTTGTACATGTCTATCCCGCTTTGATTTTTTTCTTTCAGTACACAATTATTGTAAAGCCTAAGAAGGTAAGAATTAAATGTATACAAAACGTCTTCGGCATTCATGAGACGAATGCAGGAATTTTAATCATCATTCAGAAACTCATTCAAGTCTTAGCGGCGTAAATTATAATTTATATACATCCTCAGAATTAGTTCACTGTAGTATTTAAATTAAGGGCCTTGGAAATAAATAAAAAGTAAATAGTGCGTGTAATTGTGCATCCACACACACACATACACACATGGTTCGGACATGTAAAAATAATCGATGGAGCAAGATTGACTAAGCAGATATACAATGCAAAAGCGCATGGATATAGGAGTCGAGGACGGCCAAGATACACATTCCATAACCAAATAAAAAACGTGTTCTGGGCGAACGTGTTTTGATGTGCATAAAATGAGTTATGAAAGGCAACGAAACAAGTGAGGCGTGTAGCAATCGTGCCTTATGGCGCTCTGTTCTCTCTGCCTACCCCGCGACGTATTTGGCACGAATTTATGTATCAATGTATTTCTTCGTTATTTCCACTGATAAACAATAATAACAATATCATGGACACAATACACACAGAGCCCTTTAGTTCCAAGCTAAGCAACTAAATGCTTGTGTTATGGCTACTACTTATAGATAACGGATATTAATACATATATACTTTTTTTTGTAAATACATACTTATAATACATAGAAAAATACCCAGACGCCATACAAATATTCATGTTTGTCACAAATATTTGTGCTCGGGTGGGAATCGAACCCCCGACCTCATTGCTGCAGCCGGTAGTTTTACCAATGCGCCACGAGGCCCGTCAATATTAAAAGTATTTTCAATTTTGAAGAAATTCATAGTTGGATTTTTATATAGTGTGATACACGTGATCCGTGATTATACACTGTTGTTTTTTATTTGAAATTTATCCCCGAAATCAAACTGCTTCACGGTCCCGATAGAATTGAAGTTTGACATTCGGCTTTTTCGATTACTTAAGGAATCAAAGAAACCTTAAATGTTGTAGACTTGTACGCTCAGGGAATAAAACTCCTTCAACAAACTTACGACTTATATTTTGTTTGGGCTGACTGGAATTGTCTCAATGAAAATATTACATTTTAAGAATGTAAAGTTTATGAGTAGTAAGTAAGTTTATGAGTCCTTAAGGACTCATAAACTACTTGGAATCTCGATAGTGTAGCCAGCCCATTCATGTAGCAAACCACGTGGATCTGGTGTTTTACAATTGTAGCTTACCAACACTACATATTTTAAAAGCTTTTATTTTTTAACTTGCACTGTATGTATGTATGTATGTATGTAAGTATGTATGTTCGGTGGAATCTTGCAACTCAATTTTGAAGTAGATGTCTTCCACCGATTGAGCTGAAATTTTGTATACACGTTTACTTTAGATGACAATGCATGATATGATGTGTGACATTATTCTATATCCAATATGGCGGAGCACCCAAGATGGATGAATGGATATTTTGAATGCATTTCTGCAATATGGGTATCAAATGAAAGGGCTTATCGATTGTAACTCAAAAAACAATATGACGTCATTCTAAATCCAATATGGTGGAATATCCAAGATGGAGGAAAATGTATTTTAAGCTTCTGTACAATATGGGTATCAAACGAAAGGGCTCATTGAGAGTAACTGAAAAAAATATGTGACGTCATTCTAAATACAATATGGTGGATCATCCAAGATAGAGGAACAGTTTTTTTTAATGTATTTCTACAATATGGGTATCAAATGAAAGGGCTTGTTGAGAATAACTCGAAAAATAATGTGACGTCATTCTAAATACAATACGGTGGACCATCCAAGATGACGGCATACATATTTTTGATGCATTTCTACAATATGGCTATGAATTAAAAATCATCATTGCGATTAAATGGAAAAGAAAGCTCCAAGCTGAAATTGAATAAGATGATCGCCTTATCGAAGAGCTGGACTGTTTGAAATTAAGCGGTAAACTAACTTGCAATAATGATGCATTGAATGAAATGACACTAACCTAGTCAGCTATAACTAAAAATAAGAAAATAAATTAAAAGCAAAAATCCTTTTTAAAGAAGCTTTTATTTAAGCGCTCTAAAAATAAGAAAATAATATTTCCTTAAAAATTTCAAGTATCAACTTAGAGCCTCAGTATGTACAATTTATATAATAATAAAAGCTTGTCGCGAGGTTTGACTCCCTATCAGTAGGTAATTAAATTGCAATAGATAATATAGTAAAGTAGATTAATTTACATGAGTGTTTTGCCCATTTCTTCTCATAACAACCTTACACTCAGAATCGTCCGTGCGTTTTTGTTCCAATGAGGCAATTTTCTCAAGCGCTCGTATTTTAATATGTTATGCTTTAAATATAAAAATAAGTTAAATATCTGTATTTACGGACTATATTTAACTGTGTGTGAAGACCCAAGAAAATTAAGCTATTTTGATTTGATTTGCCATTATAAAATTAGTATAGTTTATTTACAACTCGCGCGACAAGCTTTTATTATATTTTATATAAATTGTACATACTGAGGCTCTAAGTTGATACTTGAAATTTTTAAGGAAATATTATTTTCTTATTTTTAGAGCTCTTAAATAAAAGCTTCTTTAAAAATGATTTTTGCTTTTAATTTATTAATATTAATTCTATTCATGATAATTTGTGGAAGATTGTTTCAGATAGTCATCCGATTTCATTGTTGGACAAACTATGGATTTGTTTACTCACTCCATACAAATTAATGTGAAGTGTATTAAACGTTCATTAAACGTAAAACCATTCAGTTATTGATATGTAAATTTAATATTAATTGTCATAAAGCTCCAGTTAGGTTAGATTATTAGTAATAAAATTGTGATGAATTTCGTAAAGGAATAATAATTTACTTTTCTCCAAGTAATAACTTAACATTGATTTATGATCTGTATCTATGAGATATTACCCGTCATATTGTCATTACTATTATTTTATTACATTATTACATTTTGTCCAATTTGTCCCCGGAGTCAGTATGGACTCTTTATTGCTCTATATAAAATCGAGAACGAAAAAAGATGAGAGTTCCTTTTGCGAATGGCACCAAAAAACCCAGTTTCTATTTTTATTTTCTACATACATACAGAACTTCACGCCGAATCCCTTGCGAGGTAGGCAGAGAGAACGGAGCGCCATAAGGCACGATTCTTTCATACCTCACTCGCTTCGTTGACTTTTATAACTCTTTTCATGCACGCGCGTCGATTTTTAAGGCTCCTGGTGAGATCACTTTCCTCCAAAACACAGTCTATTTGTTCATGGAATGTGTGTCTTGGCCGTCCTCGACTCCTACATCCATTCGCTTTTGCATTGTATATCTTCTTAGTCAATCTTGCACCATCCATTCTTTCTACATGTCTCTACCATCGGAGCTTGCCCTTTCGTACTTTTATACCGATACTCTTTCAATCCGACTTCCTTCCTTACAACCTTGTTTTCGACGCGGTTGGCGAGGGTCACTCCACAGATTTTGCGCAGTGCCCTCATTTCGATCGCGTTTATACTACTTTCGTGCACACTCTGCCATACCCAGGTCTCGCTCCCATAAGTTAGCGTTAGGATCATGATAAGATAAGATAAGATACTAGATTAATATTTTTATGATCATCTGGTTATTATATATAAGGTTATTTTTTACAAATACGATAATAACGTCGTCTGAATGACTTGATAGAATAATGAACGAAAACGGTTACGATCATTTCAAATTGCCTATGTATATTAAATTTATATTTGGCCTACACAAATATAAGTGAGTCTTTGAGTTTCGCAATAAGCTGAAACGGTATCCCCTTCGAGTCAACACTCTTTGTGTTCCGCCAAATATGGTATATTTTATTTAGCCAATCTTTTATTTTATTAAACTATTTTACATTACAATAAAAATATACAATAAACAAGTCATTTTTGAAAACACCAGCTCATTAAATTACTTTCTCACTTTAATTGGATAAAAAAAGAGTTATTTTATGAATTTTAAATTATATCAATTTTTATAGCTGTGCATTTAGTAACTATATTTGCCCTAATATTTCCAGATCTACTTTAAGCCACTACTATATTTAAAACTGATCAGAATTATTATATAGATAAGGAATTACATAATTTCACTACGAATTGGCAGCGGAATGATCAGAAAGATCTGAATGTCACGTCACATGATGCGCGTAATACAGAACGCTTATAAAATTTTAAATAAAACTTCGTTTAAAGCAGGAGCAACTACAATTCACTTAATGAAAGATACTTGGCGATTTTTTGCATTGTATGCATATCTCATTAATCCTTTTTTCACCTCCTATTATTTCAACCGATCACCAGAACAAGGGTTCTGCTTTCCTGCGACAGTTTGGTTTCTTTTAAGCAAGATAAAATCCAATAAAATAAATGGAACTTTGTTGCACAAATCCGATTCCTCCTTGACTGGAGTTTTTATAGACGTAGTAGCGAATACGTAGGCAATAGTAACAGTTGATGTGTGGTCGGTCTCGCGGGAGTATTGAACACTCATACATTGATGTTACATGTATAATGCCGGAGGGTTTATTGCCAAATATAAAGTGTTATTATTGATCCATAGATTTACAAGGTGGGAAGGAAATATTAACAGTTTTGATACTTCTGGCGGCATTTTCTGTCATTCTTGAATTCCCATGTTATTTGTAGATTGTAATACATTAGTAATACATTCGTTTTTTAGATTGTAAAGCAAAACAAATTTCTTAAGAAAATAAAATCTTTGATACATGGTCAGCTTATCTTACTGATATGCTTATGTAAATGTGTACAAGTTAGTTTCTAAATAGATAAGTGTTGGTGAGAGCTAGTGCGGTGTGCCGCGACATTTGTCACCTCACTGTCGCTCTTGTCGCCCAAGCCCCCCCCCCCCAACCGTGATGAGATTTGAAATACTCTCTCTATGTTTACACGATAGAAAAGGGGGTGGCTTGTGGGGTGTAGGGGGGTAGGAGGTGGCTGCGAGGCGCTGATGCTCTGGCTGCAAACCACCGTCACCGTTGCCGTCAGCCACTCGCCAAATGCACTCGAGCATTTTAAAGTGAATCCCTGATTCCACACCTCGGATTTCTTTGGGCGTATTTTGAAAAATAAAATTCAATCCTCCAAACGAAATATACACTGCCGTTTTGGATGCAACGTGAAAATAAAATTGGAAATTGTGAACAGTGAAATAAAATAGAGGAGCCAACGGTGATTCCGGGGCAAATTGAATAACTCGGTGTCACGCCACGAATAGCGCTATATTTTGCTAACAACTATTATTTCCCGCATGTCAGTTAATGGAATACATAAATAGAAAAACCTATAGTGAATTTAAAATCTAATATTGTTTAGTAAAATAAAAAGTTCCATTAAACAAAAAACTGCACGACGTAGAGATCTTTTACATTTGTGTTTAATATTTAACACTCAATATTCGTTATCAGGAATGCTCTTAAAAAAACACGTTTATCGTTTTAGCCTGACTAGGCTGGATATTCAATTCGTTTTTCGAGATCATGCGGTACATGTTTGTCTGTATATTTCCCTACCTTTTTGGCTAAGCCACTGGATTATAGTCTTAATAACGGCACATGAACTAATTCATATCCCCAAATTCATCAAAAAATACATCTTGCATGCATGAATGGGCCGGCTCGACCGGTGAAATACCACGACCTCTCAGAAGATCGACGTAAAATGGCTCACGCCGCTTTTCTTTCGGTGAGAGAGGTACTCGGAGGCCCACCCCCCTTCCCCATCCATCCCTATCTCCTATCCCTTAATGGTTGGCAACGCAGCGGTAACACTGTAAGCGTTGCTGGTGTACATGGGCGGTGTTGGTTGCTTACCATCAGGTGACACGCCTGCTTGTTTGCCCTCCTGTCCCATAAAAGAAAAAAAAAAAAGATCTTTATTTTTTCCTTTCATTTATCATTTTCGTTAATCATGGACACTTTGGCCCCTATAAAGCAATCATAATCACAGTTTATAGTTTGTCTCAAGACAAACTTTCATATGAGAAGTGTATTTGTTTATAATATATTATACTTACGTGTTCGTGATCCACAATAGCAGTAAGCTGTGTATTGTCGTTGAATATGGTTTATCGAATTGTAAAAGCTTGTACGCTGAGCACGTGGTTCATACGTGACACTGTGATATATCTACTTAGTTGTTTAAATTTAACACAGCGAATAAATTATAAGCTTTACCGTTGCCAAGCAGTTTGAATAAAGGCTGCCTACAAAGATATTTTAAAAAGTGAGCTTTTCTTTGAATTTTTTTTGATTCGTTCTATCATTTTCTATCCCGCATTTCATACGTTATTGGGATATTTATTAATAATAAAATTTATATGTCTTTATATCCCCGAGGCTCCAATAATTTTCATGACAATGTATATTGTAAAGATGGTAATATATATATATATATATATATATACTAGCTGACCCCGCAAACGTTGTCTTGCCAAAATATAAAATTTAAAAAATAAGGGTTGATCGTAGGGGGTTGAAATTTTAGGGTTGTATGTATTTTTGTATCCCGTTTTATAAAGAAAATAAGAAACAGAAAAATTAAAAAAAAATATTGAGGGGTGGGCTACCCTTGTGATTTAGGGGGATGAAAAATAGATGTTGTCCTATTCTCAGACCTACCCGAATGCACACAAAATTTCATGAGAATCGGTCGAGCCGTTTCGGAGGAGTTCAATTACGCACATCTATACTCGAGAATTTTATATATCTTCTTTAAATATATATATAAGAGATTTCCACCTATATATTGACTCATCACGATATCTCTTGAACCATAAGGCGTAGCGACTTGAAATTTGGTAGGATTATTCCTTTCGCCGAGTAGAGGTCAGCTAAGAACGGATTTTACGGAATTCCACCCACAAGGGGGGTTGCGGGGGTTAAGAGATTTCCACCTATATATTGACTCATCACGATATCTCTGGAACCATAAGGCGTAGCGACTTGAAATTTGGTAGGATTATTCCTTTCGCCGAGTAGAGGTCAGCTAAGAACGGATTTTACGAAATTCCACCCACAAGGGGGTTTGCGGGGGTGTTAACAATGGAAAATTCCCATTTTTAACCTATAGCTGCTATCGACTTCAAATTTGTCGAAGATATTGCAGTATTAACATAGCGGGGCATTTTTTTTTTTTTTTTTTTTTTTACGCGAGGAAATGCTTTATGCACACCCCCCGCCTGGGGACGGCAAGGGGTAGTGTGGGACTCCCAAAACAGTAAACTGAAATCCGATCCTAGGGTTACCCACTAAAACCTCGCGGCGGCCCTCCTCCGGCGTTGGGGTGGTCCAGGATTCGGATAAACCCCTCTGGTCCACCCCGCCGTCGCCCCCCCTCCGTCACGAGGGGGTGCTCATCCTCGGGGAGCCTCGGCGAGGCTCCCCCGGGCGGGGCGGCTCGGACCGCGCGCTGTAAAGCGCCTTTGTACCTGCAAGTCTACTCAGACCATAGTAGCTTATTTTCTTACTAAGATAGTCAATATGAAATTGCCAGTTTATTTTTTAATAAATCTGGAGCCCTAGAACGTTTTCAATCTTTAATATTCTGAAGTAACGATTTCGTATGTGAATGAAATTAGGGTCTCAAAATGCTGAAACACCGGAAATGAAATTATTGCGTCTTGTGCATGCACTGTGTGGTGACAGGGACGTGGTTGTGTGGACGTGGGGAAGCGGAGCGGGGAGTTAGTATCTGCCTTCCGCAGTATCCACATTTCAATGTAATACTGGACTACTCTTGCGTAAGTGGACGAACGTGGAAATCCTTTGTAAAGTAACTCTCAATTCAATATCTATAGTATATCGCTATAGTAGATCGGTGTGCTAAGAAGTTCCTATGTAGAATTACGTTGAATTGCCGAGTTCGTTTTTTCCTGTCACTAAGAGAAATATATAATTTTTGAGAAATTATTCCTTGACAAAATTTACAAGGACAGTTTACCTACAGGGACTGAGATAGACAAATGTAGGGATGCAAATGATAGACCTAGTTGTGAGCTGCCTGTTGCACAGATGACAGTTTGCGTGTTTTGTGACGTAAATCCCTGGCGGAATAGGCAGTAAGAACAGAGCGCTATAAAGATATGTTTTTACACGCCTCACTCGCATCTTTGACTTTTTCAACTCTTGTCTTAAACGCTCCTTGATTTTCAAGGCTCCTGACATCACCTTCCTCCAGGACTCGTTCTATTTGGCCAGTTAAGCTAAGTCGATGCCGTCCACGACTTCTAGAATGTTGAATCATCTAATCTTTCTGAATGTTCGAACCATTGGAGCATGCCCTTTCTTACTTTTACACCGACACTCTCTTTAAATCCAATTTTCTTCCTTACAACCTCGAACCTTTTCGAAGCGATCAGCGAGAGTCACTAACTGATTAAGTAATTTTGTGCACAGCTCAGTTACACACACATTGTGTTGTTAGTCACACACATTGTGAGTGACTAACTGGGCTTTTCAGCTAACATCCTTTGCGCCCAGGAATCTGCCCAACGCTTCGTTTCCTAACGCCACTCTTCGACATCCGCAGTGTAGGAGTAAAAGTCAAAATTAATATCGAGCCTTTTTTTCTGCCTAAAAAGTCAAAGTCTAGTCAAAAATAACCACTACACTCTAAGTGGACTTCTTTGTGTAAAGAAGTCCACTTAGAGTGTAGTGGTTATTTGACAAATTCATAACAATCCCACGTAATGGGTATTGAGGAATGAAGAGTTTCTAGCAAATATGGGACTCCATTTTGCACTGCAACGATATATGTCACAAATGACATCCATAAAAGTTTATTGGATGCTCAAATATTTTAAATTAGATAAAATCCCTTTTTTAATTCACAATCAAAATAAAAAACATCACAAAACACAAAACTTCCGATGAGCTGGTTTACCTACAGCATTATATGGGACCAGCTTTCAGTAAATAAAGCCTGTTTGTGCCTGCAGTAATTCAGTTGAAATTGACGATTCAATATCAAAACGTTTCGTCAGTACCTATATCGCTTATATCATCATGCGGGCACAATCGGGCGGCAGGCATGTATGGGGCGTGGACAGGGATGGACCTTGCCTTATATTCATCACATTTCCAATCATTTGGCAATTCAATTTAACGTGCTCATGGTATGCTTTTATATGATATCGAACAGTTTTGCACACTTTTATATATTTTATGGCGAAATTACTATTCGATTTTAAACTGGCAATGTTTGTATGTAAATCAGATGAAAACGTATGAATCTGATGAAAATAATCTTGGGCTGCTTTGAATATCCCGCTTGTGACGGGGAAGATGGCAGTAGCAATCGTTTCTTGACACGAATACCGTAAGTACAGCACACACAGAACAGGGTACACGTTTTAGTGCACCCCATGAGGTAAGTTAGAATTATGTCTGTATAATTCTAACTTACCTCATTCGATTCTTTAATGTTCACGTTCTACTTACGGTATATACAAAAATAACACACATGATGAAAATGGAACACATTCATGTACTTTCAGTGACCATTGTATCACGAGGCTGGTGAATAACGACACAAAGAGAAATATCCAAGTACATTTATTAGTTGATTAAATAATTGTTTATCGTTAATCCAATTGAATTATTATTTGTTGCACGAAATCCACAAATAACGCGAGGACGTATTTGTAATGCAAAAGTTTCAACTGGAATAGCAATCAATGCAGCCCTAGTGTCTCCGGACAATAGTTTCGATGCACTCACAATAGAAGGCTCTCTGGCTCCGTTCGTTAGGGACTGTGGGAAAATATCTATCTTACAGATAACATCAATTACTTGAAGGCTCTGGAGACAATACTTTTATTTTAAATCTTTACAATACCATGATAGATATCTACCTTCTGTGTACTAAGTATCGGGAATTTGTCAATAAAACAAAAAATACAAATTATTCATCTAAATTTATTTTATCGCCTTCAAAGTAGGCCCCATCGCTTGCAATACAACATCTCCACCGCTTCACCCAGTCTTCCATACATTTTTCATAGGTTATTTGCGGTATGGCCTTTAGCTCATTCAGCGAATTTTCTTTTATGGCTTCTATTGACTCAAAACGTTTTCCTCGAAGTGGTAATTTTAACTTGGGAAATAAAAAAAGTCAGACGGAGCCATATTAGGTGAATAGGGTGCTTGGTCGAGAACGTTTGTTGAATTTTTCGCTAAAAACTCTTTCACTATAATGGCTGTGTGTGATGGTGCATTATCATGGTGCAGCATCCATGAGTTGTGTCGCCACCAATCTGGACGTTTTCGGCGGATACTCAACAGCGGCAACATTTTTAGTCATTCACCACATGAAATATGATTCGAAACACAAAATTTAAGGCACACTCTTTGTTCAACAATATTTTCCATTGTAAAAATCGCCGAGGACTCAAAACTATGACCAACAAAAAGTTTAGTTTAAAACAAATTAAATGACAGATCCCGTTCAAATTTTGCGCGCTAAATCAGTACAGTGCTACCAACATGCAGTAAAAAAATTAGAACGACCTCTTTTACGCGGGTCTCTTTATTGACATATGCCCGATACTTTTTACACAGAGTAGTATTGTTGATTCCCGTAACATAGCTATTTTTAAGCGACATTAACTAATAAGATACGTCTTTAATTAATTAATTTATAAATAAAAATAAGCTATCCAAATTTATAACACACACATTTGGAAAAGGTGGTCGGTTCGATTCAAACTTGGGGTTTATTGGAAAACTTTATGATATTATAGGACTGCTGGATTCCCCGGGTGCGTTTCCTGGTATACAATTGTAAAAAATAATTGTTGGGTTCAACAAAACTAAACAGGACTCTTAAAAAGGGTTGTCAGACTATACCCAGTAAAGAAAACACTGAAAGATTTTCACACTACGTTTTTCCCTGCACGCGGAGTCTTAGTATGTTATTGTAACAAGGTACGAGGGAGTAGGGGACAGTAGGCTTGTCCATGTAAAGTAGCCGCTGATAGTACAATCTGTTGCAAGGTAACAGAACAGAACAAATTGTTTTCTATGGTTGCTCACTGCTATTGATACTCGACTCTATATAGTTGGTATAGTATATTTAGACAGTATTTTCTTAAAATGTATGGAATTAAATAATCAGTTCCATATATGTGGCGGGCGTATTGTCATGCATGGGGAGCATCCAGACTCTGTACAAAATTTTACGTAATTACACACACATTTGTATAAGGATGAGGATATAACGCACTTACTTCTGCGAAGTAGCAAGTGCTATTGAATTTGAATTGTTGAACTTGTTGCTGTTTTATTTCTCGAGTGTCCGTTTTGCAGAGTTTCAATGTCATCCATAGCTTTTAGGCAAAAATCACAAATAACCTTTCAACACATACACGCATGGACTTGCTAATTTTATTACAAAGTTAACTTTAGATTTGTGAACGACGCTTGCTGCACTTGTTCAGTCAAACCAAACACTTTTTATTTTAAGTGGCTGATCTTGGCTCACGCCCAACTTGGTGTACAACTTTTTAATGTTAAAATGCTTGATCTGAAATCGTACTCTTATAAATCAAAGATTTGTGAATCGGGACACCGTACAGATGGCATGTAATTTATTAATAAAGACTTTTTGGTAGAAAATTGCGTTGCAGAATCAGTAATACTGCAAATATTACTGGCCGTGGACGTGGTAATGTATCTACTTACTTGGTAGCTTGTTAATAGCTCTTAGTAAAGCGAATTTCACTACAATATTTCACTTACTGCTATGATCATGTATAAATAAGTATTTCGTATTTAAATAATACTCTTTCAGTTTCAATCCGTTTTTAAGTTATGCTTAGAAGATTAAGAACAACATTGTATTTATTTGTAAAATTTGAGCTTAACTGAGAGCTAATTGCGATTGGAATATAGGGGTCGCAGCTAAAAGTTCCGTATCAGTCGCATATTTTTTGTCCTCCCATTAGATTTTCAATATTGATTTGTGTAATAAATAAGTTTGCTTGGATTTTGCGAAAGAACATGGATTCTTTAAAATAAGCCTGAGTTTATTATAGTTCTAAAATTTTGGTAGGACACGGCTGTTATATTTAATCACAGTGCAGCATATGCTAAGTGTAAATGATAAAAAATCAGTTCTGATTTATCTGCAAAATCGAATTGATTCTTAAGAATACAACCTATCGACAGAAGGCGTAGTTGCAGGAGCAAAGTAATTCAGGTAAGAGACCTTTATAGTTTTCCCTTTATATTTTGATATGGGTAAACAGAGCAGTGTTCAATACAAACATATTAGTTATATGGTGGTACGAGTCCGCGCGACGTTAAACGTCTCTCGTGTAAGATACATCGATCGTTTGTCATGTACACTGTCTAGATATATCGGAACATCCGCCGTGATGAATGGCGTCCCACAAGTTTCGCAATTGTAAGCGACACGTAGGTAATGTATGGTCGATTTGGCCATATATTTATAAATATAAAAAAGGTATTGCAAGTCTTTGTAATCCAATTTTAACAGAATTATTGCTTGAGATTATGACGTGCAGTCGTTCTCTAGCATCTTTACTAATAATATTAAAATGTTCAAGAGTTGGTTTGAACGCTTTGTAAAGGCGAATTTCGAATTTTCGAATTGCAAAAAATCTTTTTTGTGATGGGTACATTTAACAAGAAAGGATTTACGCTATATGTCATTACGCTATGATCCATAGGAGCGGACCACTAACCATTTTAGTGGTAAAAGTATATATTAAAGGAGTACAAAGTTAGCGTGGTATTTAAATATTCAATATATAAATATAGTATGTGAACTCGTCCTCAATAAATGTCAGTATGTAAACAACATGTCAAAATTATTTCTTGAACAACCTCTAGAAAATCAAACTTTAATATTAGAATGAATTCGGGTACATGGCGAATCAGATAGTTATAAAGAAAGTTTCACATAAAGAGTATAATGCGATAACAACAGTAAAACCATGTTGATAGCTCTGGGATAAGAATAAATTGTGCCAAAGTTTACCGGTTAATCTTTATATAGAGCTTCGCGTGACGTCGGCGACGAGAGAAATTCTTATTTTTAAAATCAACAGGTTATTTTGTTTTATAAATTTTATTACGAAATAGTGCACATTTATTGTTTTGCATTATGTTCTAAGTTGTTAATTCATTAGATAAAAAAATGTTTTGTTTTCTTCGTTCATTTCTTTTTTTTTTGGAGTTTAAGCTATGTTTATGTTTCGTAAAAATTTGATTGTAATAACAACAGGCAACCAAAATAAAAAAATATATAAATATAATAGTATTATTAATATAATACATAAGAAAAAATATTGTGTGGTTTTATGAAACCACGGTAACTTCCTCACTAAAGAAGTGAAACTCTGTAACATACATACATTTCTAACACACTAAATGTAAAAAGAGCACATCTTACTTACATTACGACTGGCCTGGTGGTGCATTGGTGTGGTTCGATCCCCACTCGAGTATAAATATTTATATGGGTTTAAATAAAAATAAAATAAAATTTATTTCCTCAAAATGCAGGTTGAATTACAAACAGATGATGAAAAACATTATATACATTTTGCCGTGCAAAGGCATGCAAATTGTCATTATAAAATAATAATAAAGAATAAAATAGTACAATTCGTCAAATTAAAAAGCAAAAATCAAAATTTATTTATTTCAGTGTCATTAAGTTATTCCGTCACACTATAATATGCCTTTGAAATCAGAAATGATTTTACAGTTGTCTTGAAAGCAACAAGATTCAGTTCTTTCCAACATTTAGGCAATTTATTAAAAAGAATAGGAGCCAATATAAATGGGTTATTTTTAAGATTGCTCCGAAGATACACAGTTTGTGTACAAAATGTATTGTGGTGTGTACTATTGTCTGAATCTACTGAGTTTGTATATTTTATTTTCTTAAGTTGTATTTTGACATTAAAAGACAACATTTACTAATGGCAGTTAGTTTGCTCTGATGTATTTGGAATTTTAACTCCATTACAAATTAAATGTTTATAAAATATCATATGAAGAACATTATTTAAACATAAGAAGTGGAATGTCTTAGAAAAAAATCGTGTCAGAATTTTTGAGTAGATTACGATTGAATAGAAGAATGGTAAAGAGACTTGAATAAAGTACTATACTTTAATTCTTTATTCTTCTTTCCTTGCAGAGGTCACGGTGTCAAATCCTGTTTGGGTGTAATTTTTAATTATTTATTATGTCGGTCTCCTCACAATCTATCTGGAAATGTTGTCGTTGTAATTAATTATAAACGGAAAAATTAATCCACGTTGTGTTATTTCCCCGGCGGCCGGCTGATGCTGTAATAAAAGATAAATGTGCCATATCGTAAATCTTTCTTGACATTTATTCGCATCCAAATGTGTCCGGCCACAGTTTCGGCTGCAACGATATAGACGACCTAGACTGGGTACAGTCCGTATATCTTAACAGAATATTTCAGCTCCTCATAGTAGAACGGGTGCGACTTCCGCCAGAGGAAAACTTTAACAATTCATCGAATTTCCGATTATTAAATTTAATTCGAGGCTTCTAAAACAAATGAACTGTTTTGTAGGCGTTATCAATATGTATGCAGCAATTTAATAATTCTGTTCCCGTTAAAGTAGGCAAAAACACGCTGGTTTTGTTTCTATCTAAAATTGCAGCCTTATATATTTAAGTCTGGGAGCTTTTAAAACGAGAACTTGTTTCACGGAAATTTATACAGGATGAACCTAGACGTTACACATGACTAGAGCGGAGCATTTCAGTCAAGGCGCTATATCCAGATATACTTGCGTCGTAATATTGCTCAATAAGAAAATATCAGGTCTTATATATTTGTATAGTGATATAATAGTACAGTGGTACACTGATATCAATCTTAATTATTTTACAAAATACATAGTTTGATTTGAGTTAAAAAAATTCTAAAAGTAATGATTTGATTTTAATATTTTTGTCAACAAGCACAAAGAAGTTACTCTGTATTTATACTAAAAGTGAGACCACGATGAAGACTCAAATGATATGTGTGCGCTTGCCCTAAATAAACAAAGGTACTTACAAAAAAAAAAATGCTATAGTATATTTGTCAGCAATAATGTTTGACAATAGTAATGTTGTTTAGCAATAATGTTTGACACGCACTTGGAATCGCGATTCATATTAGTTAACGCCTTAAAGAGTAACGACAGAACTATAGTACAATATATTTAGTGAATGGAGACACATATGTTTAAATATGTTATAGAAAGATAAAGCTACAATACATCAAATGTAACTTTAAAACACACTAAATGTGTAATTGTTTCTATTTCGTAATATTTATGCTATTTTGTGTTTATTGACGAAGCGTCTCATCGAAACTTTTTTATTATTTTATTTTTTTATAGTACTCATACGAAACAGTCTCGGTGGCGCAGTGGTCGAGCACACGGCTTCTGATCCAGAGGTCCGGGTTCGAATCCAGACACTGGCTCACACCAATGACTTGTCGAAATTGTTTTCAGAAGTTATATGTGATAAATATCGATGACTGACAAACTTTGTGCCCGGTATGGCAATAGGTTCACCGCCTATTCAATTTGGGACGTAAACATAACGGCGAGACGAGGCTTAACAGCCGCTGCCTACACCTTCGGGTAACAAAAGACGTGAAGTTATGTTATGTTACTCATACGAACTGCATCTTCTATTGTGCGGAGAAGCTGTCGATGAAGCGAAGGATAAATTGTGTAAAGTTTTCACTTACTTTGTCAGATTTATCAGACATAGCCTTTGAAAAAGCTTACCAAAAGATATTATTTCAAAATGTGCGCAAACGATACAAGTTCCATGAATGAAATATATAATTTAAATTTTAAAAATTGATAACTCCAGCTCCTTACTTGCCCACTTGGCCATTGATTTGCCCACTTGGCCATTGATGTGGGTTACGAGGCGAATGCATTTATGCACGGAACCAGGTCTGAACGCAGACTTTGCAGCGGTATCGATTGGCGGCGCGCGCACTTCTCACTAAACTTTTAACAATTCCACGCTGTAACACCTCCATCGCCGTCTTCCCACGACTCTCGCTTACACAATCTGTTAGTAAACGCGCAATGTAAAATTAATATGTAATCTCTGATTGTAGCAGGTCTAATCGGGACATATCGGTGGCTGGGCGATGTAAAGCGATTCTGTGCGGATGGCGAGACGGGATGGCGCGGCGCTGCTAATAAAATTAAGTTCGGGTGTAACTTGGGCTTCCAATTTGCATAGGAATCAAATGTTTCTAGTGTCGATTACTCGCCCAGTGATGTCCTCGAGATAATTCGCTCCACCAGCGACATCTAGCGCCCGATGTTTTAGAATAGTGATCAAGTTATGCGTTTCCAGAAATTGAATTGGCGACTGATACTTACACTTTCATTTTGCAACGTCACAGTTAAAATTCATAACTATCGTCATTTTGAATTCAATTGAGAGCCTCCTTCTAGATTATTATTTTTAATTGTTGTTTAAGTATTTTACTTACATAGTTATATATTTATTCGGTAATCTGTATATTTTAAATAAGTCACTGTGAAAATTGGCTTGTGTAAATGAACAACATAAAATAAACAAAGTGAAATATAAATAAAATATTAACCATTAATATGTATTTCTTTGTCGGTTAAGGCTTAAAGGCTAGTTGAAACTTGATTTTGAGATAATTTAAACCTCGATATTATATATATTATTTAGTAAAAATAATAATACAGAGACCAAGATGACCAAGATATACATGGAGTTAAGCAACGCAAGTTAAGGTTAAACGTGGTTAAACATTTTGTATTAACGTTACCGTTGGAGCAACGAGCACCAGACTAAGGAAAAGAAAAAGAAAATAAATTTTAAATTATCGATATCATGTAATTAATCTGAATAAAACAGTTTCAATTTAAACTATAAACTTGTACTCGATATTCAATAAATTTGGCTGCACATTGTCGATAAACTGACGCATGAACAATATTCACCACGCGCGGCTTTTTCTCAATTTTCCCCTGAATATATTGATGAGAGAGACGATTTACTGTCTCACTGTTCCCATTTATGGAATATCGATATATCTGATACACTTATGAAAAGAGAATTGATATTGAGCGAGCAAGAAAATTGCGAGGAAAGGATCCATGTGTGTAAGTGATTTTTAAAGAGTTTCTTCGCGATGTAGGAAGGAGTGGATGAATAAGTAATAGTAAATGTTAAAAAAACTATTTTTCTGTATTCGAAGAAACCCAATAGAGAATTTATATGTATGTATGGCAATAAGTTCCGCCATTGTGCCTTTATTCTTGGGTATTAAAAGTAAGGTACCTTTATATCTCCTCGGTCAAAAAAGTTCCTTATAAGCTGTCCTTACCTGGAAAAAGAGAGAATTAAATTAAATGAGTTATTTGCCAGAGTGTTCATGGATGATGAGGCTTTCGAATATGATAAATAAGTGAAATAAACATAATAACTTTTTAAAAAGATTATTACAATTTTGTGTTTCAATTGATTTATGAACTTCGTAAGAACAAAATAACAAATACAAATTCCTTGTGGATGAGGTAGAGCAATTAGAAGAGACTCACAAGAAACGATTCTTACACATCTCACTCATCTCTTTCCCAATACTACCATTTGTATCTCTTATTATATAATAATTACTTGGTGGTTCTCAAAGTTTGCGAAGTTAACATTTCAGATTATTTTAATAATCTGTTCTCTTAGCCTACCCCGCAAGGTATTTGGCGTGAACTTATGTATGTATGTATGCATTATTTTAATCATTTTAGTAAATATCAACTTAGCTTCTACGTGGTAGAGGGTCTACGAGACTTAAGTCAATCTTTACACAATATATATTATGTCGTATATTATTATTATGTACAGATTAAAAAAAGTTAATATATAGGTAGGTTTAACATGCCCCGGCAGGCCTGTGTGCATATGTTTACCCAGGTGATAATCGTGTCCGGGACATACCCGGGCATGTCCGGATATTAATATTGTGCATTCTCACGGCTGGTCGCCTACACAATAACCACAGCTTTGTGTTACACGTGGGAATAACAGCGGTATTTGAAATTGAAACCTAGTCATTAACTAAGTTTCATATCAGCTAAATTTTGATTTAGAGGTTTATTTTGGTTGTCAAGCGGTTTTTAATCAAGTGCAGACCTGAGTGGTTTCATGTTTTTGGATTTTATTTCTATCCAAAACATTGCGATAAACTAATTGAAAGCTTTTCATGTAAAACAAATGTTTTCAGGCGATAGGAGGGCAAACGAGCAAGTGGGTCACCTGATGGTAAGTAACTTCTTCTTATAGCTCTTTAACACGGTAGCGCATTGTTGTCCTTTAGAGAAATAGGAAAGGACCGCTGCACGAGCCACTTCACGCCGATATTCGGAGAGGTCATGGTGTTTTCAAGGCTGGCCCATTCATGCAGCAAATTGTAAGACTCAACCACTGTTATATGAGATGTACATAAATATTTGAACAGTGTTGGGTGCATATTCAAAGTAAATATGGAACAATCGTTAATATTGTGGTGAATGTGAATATTGATCGTGGGTACAATATTTTTGTAGTCTAACAGTCTGACTTCAGATTGAGAGAATAATATGTTTACCTATAACTTTTCGGAAATTATGTGTTATAAATATTAATGATTTACAAAATCGTACTCGAAATAATTGAATCCGCAACAGGCAATAGGTTTCAGCTATATTCTCCACTCGCAATTCAAATCCTGCCACACCAGTTTGAAATTTTCGAAAGTTACATGTGATAAATATCGATGACTGACAACTTTGTCCCCGGTATGGTAATAGGTTCGCCACCTATTCCATTTGGGACGTAAACATAACGGCGAGAAGAGGATTAACAGCCGCTGTCTACACCTTCGGGTAACAAAAGGCGTGAAGTTATGTTATGTATGGTGACTGTTCGATATTTATCGGTCTCTTTCGCCAGATGGCGTTTGCCGCCAGATGGCGTTTTTCGTAGTAAAAAAATGGTATGGCCGCGTTGTCTGAACGGTCTGAACGCTAGGTTTTCGTGTGTAACATATAAATTCGCACGTTGTTTGTTATCGCGTAAAAACTTACTCTGCCTATGACCTTTAGTTAGGCGTCGGTTGTAGTTCTTAGAATCAGTAATCGGGTCATATTTTGGCCACCGTGCCCGGTCTTGGTTTGAATTGGTATTAAGTGTGGTGTGCAAGGATTCGGCTATTCCTCCCGGTCTCGAATCCTCAGGGAAGTATCTACACACATATTTCAGACAATAGACACATCATAACATCACCTACCTATCTATCAGTACACTACATTCCTCAGCTTCCCATGACCAGCATCTGCAAGGGTCTGGTGAGTACCTACTCTAAGTTCTTAGTTATTCTCATAGGGCACTATTATCGAACAATTCTGGTAGCAGAGCGTGGTTTAATATATTAAAATATTGGTTTCGTAATAGTTATTGAGTCCTTTGTGAAAATTATTAAAATTATTTGCATCAAAATTAAAATAAGTGGGTAACTTTTTTATCGTATTCAATTGTACTTAATACGTAGTGTTCATATTTTTTTTCTGAATGTAGGTAGTTACTGACTCATTGGAGGAACATTCTCAAGAGTATTCTAGGTACTATTATTCTTGTCGATTGTAATAGGTATTTACATTTATAACTTTATAACTCACGTAACTTGCATAGCGCCTGTTATTTGCGTGTCGTAGGCAGACTACTTTCTTATATCGTTATTGAAATATTTTCGATATTTATTTTATTTATCTTTTGTTATTTGATTATATCGTTTGAAGAACATATACACATAATATATCGTTCAGACCGTCTGTTCGTTCTGAATTATATTATAAAATAATATTTTTGTTACATCGATCTTATTTACTACAACTTGTATCCGAGTGTTTAGCAGTTCGTTTGTAACCGTTTCGTTTATTATTTTTAAATAATGGCACCGACATTAACAATTGCGGAGGCTAAAGCAAGTTTATCGAATATAGCTCGCTGGCTTGCGTCAGCTGTTTCTTTAGTCGGTCGTGCGGATAGGGTTGCTGCGCTCAAGGACCGTATTGAAAAGGTGCCTATCAAGGTGGATGTCCTGGATTCGGTCAACCGGGTATTGCTGCAGTCGGATGACCCCAAACTAATAGAATACGGTAATTCGGAGTACGACCATTGCATGACGATGGTTGATCAGCTGATGGAAGCAGCGGCCACGGGGCAGGTTAACCAATCACCTGCCCTCTCCATCGTGCTGTCGGATAGTATTTACCATGAGCGTTTGCCGACCTTAAATGTGCCGACCTTTGCGGGTTCTCTTGAACAATGGCCTAGTTTTGTAGCACTTTTTGAAAGCGTAGTACACCGCCGTCGGGACTTGGCGGATTCGCAAAAGTTTGGATATTTACTTACGTGTTTAAAAGATGAGCCTCACTCTTTAGTTAAGCATTTGGAAATTAATGATATTAATTACAGTATAGCTCGGGATTTATTAACCCGTCGTTATCAAAATACGCGAAGGATCGCTGATTTACATGTGGCGGCTATTTTAAAAATCCCTCAACTGTCATCGGTTCACCAGTTGCGGTTCGATCTTTTGAACCCCCTCTTAGTCGCTATAAATGCTCTTAAGGGTTTGAACTTCCCCGTAACCGAGTGGTCCTTTATATTATTACATATTATTTTGAATAAGTTACCAGGGGAAATTAGATCTCGTTTTGAACAGTTGCACGGTGGAGACTCGGCCTCGGACATACCGACATTTGACTTGTTAGTGGGTTTTTTGGAGGATCAGAGTCGCAAAATAGAAAACTTGCCCACTGTGCCATTGCCGGGGCGTTCGCATCTTATTGATTCGTCCAGGCCCCGTCCACCTCGTCCGCAACTTATGCGAGACGTGGGCCCGGGACGTCCGCCTCGCGTTATGGCCGTCGAGCGACCAGGTAGGTGTGGGGTGTGTTATGGGGGAAATCACACACCCTTAGAGTGTACTCAGTTTCTGAGAGCTAGTGTGTCACGAAGACGTTTTCTCGCCCGTAGGTTAGGGCGTTGTTATACTTGTTTGGGGTCACATATGGCCAATGTATGTGATGACAAGCAACCGTGTCGGCATTGTGGTGGGCCTCACCACACACTCCTCTGTCAGCCGAACCGGACTGGCAATCAAGGTGGGTTGTTACCGGCTCACACGGGCGGGGGTTCGAATCGACACCACTCACCTTCGTCTCCCGTGCGTCGTCAGGCCTCATCGTCTTTTTCACAGCAGATTATAGGGACGGTGGTCGCGCCTCATAGGTATTCACATGGTGGTGCACCGTCCGCTCAAGTTAATATCGCGGAGCGGGCACACATAAACGAGTACAGGCCATTCTCGCCACCTACGTCTGAGCGCCCTCGCGTTACTCGTGAGTTGCGAGCGGGCAGCAGTGTCCATGGTTCGGCGATGAGGTCGCGCGCTAATCGGCTGCCGCCGGTGCCCGAGTGGGACTCGTATGACCATATGACCTTCGGTCCACCTCAAGAACAGCGGCAACGGGAATCCTGGAGTCAGCAGTCGCCAGGGCGTGCCGATTTATGTTGACTCGCAGCAGCAGTCTCGCCAACCACATCCCCTCCAGCGACTATTGTCTTACCCACCGCGCAGGTTATGGTGCACTCACCTCGCGGAACTGGGTTAGTGGCACGGGCTATTTTGGATTCCGGTGCTCAGGGGTCTCTCATGTCATTTTGGTTGGCGAGGCGTCTCCGTTTAAGGATGTCCTCACGGAGTCAGGAAATTATTGGAGTAAGTGGAGTTCCGGTGGACAACGTAGTAGGTAAGGTGTCGTTCTCCTTCTCTTCCTTATTCCACCCTAGTATAAAATATAATTTAAGTGCTGTTGTTTTGAGGAACGTCTTAGGTAATCATCCTCAGGTTTCTTTATCACCGGAGGTACGGCGTCTTACATCCGGTTTAACATTAGCCGACTCTCATTTCCACCTACCTAGACCTGTGGAGCTCTTACTGGGAGCAGATGTCATCGGTCTACTGAAACTGGACAGAACTATCTTACTTCAGTCGGGAGGTTTAGTCGCGATTCCAACAAACTTGGGATCTGTCATTATGGGTCCAGTATATTCCCACGCCTTTCAGGTTTCGGATACCACGTTGCAGGTAGGACTCTCTCTCGCTGATTCTCTTCAGCGTTTTTGGGAAGTTGAGGAGCCCCCTGCTGCGTCCCGGAATCGACCAGTCGATGACGAATGTGAGTCATATTTCTTGGCAAATACTGGTCGTTTTGCTACAGGTAGATTTTTACTCGATTGCCCTTTCTGGATCCCCGTCCACGTCTAGGTAACTCCTGGACTGTAGCCGAAAGGAGGTTACTGTCTATGGAGCGCCGGATGTGTCGTGATAACGAATTCCGCATAAGGTACACAGAATTCATGAGAGAATACAAGGAGCTGGGCCACATGACGCTGTCACAGTTCAAGTGGAAAGACCATGAGCATTATTTCATTCCTCATCACGCCGTGTTCAAGAATGGTAAGATTCGGGTGGTGTTTGATGGTTCGTCACCTTCATCGTCAGGTGTCTCTTTAAATGATTGCTTGATGTCAGGTCCCAACCTTCAAGTGGATATTGCGGATATTTTAACTGGTTTTCGTCGCCATCGGGTTGTTTTTGTAGCCGACATTAAAATGATGTTCCGTCAGGTAGTAATCCACCCTGATGATAGGCGTTTCCAGCTGATACTCTGGAGAGAGAATCCTAATTGTCAACTGCAAGTATACGAATTGAATACAAACGCTTACGGCTTGAGGTCCAGCCCGTTCATTGCAATCCGTTCCTTGTTGCATTTAGCCGATCGCGAACGTCTGCGATTTCCGCGCGCAGCCGCCGTCTTCCCCTCAGACGTATATGTCGACGATATTTGCACAGGTGCCTCGTCGGTGGAAGAGGCGTTGGTGTTGAAAGATGAGTTGATAGGGCTGCTTAAGGCTGGTGGCTACGAGCTAAGGAAATGGATATCTAACTCTCCAGATGTCTTGGAGGGTTTGCCGCCAGAACACCAGCAGGAACCTCATCTTTTTCGGAATCCTGACAATCCGGACTCCATCGCAGTACTAGGAGTTCAGTATCGGCCAGCTCAGGATATATTCACTTATTCGGTTGAGCCATCAGAGCCAATGAAACGGTGGACTAAATGCTTGGTTTTATCCACGGTCGCACGTATATTTGATCCAAATGGTTGGGTAACTCCTGTGGTTTTTTGGGCTAAATGTTTCTTGCAGGAGTTGTGGATCTCTGG
The DNA here is from genome assembly GCA_905147225.2 of Euproctis similis. NCBI lineage: Eukaryota > Metazoa > Arthropoda > Insecta > Lepidoptera > Erebidae > Euproctis > Euproctis similis. The sequence continues at coordinate 3,642,932 of LR990111.1, read as the reverse complement.
TCTCGATTGGGATAGTCCTTTGACAGGAGATTTGCTGTCCTATTGGCTACGGTTTATGCGACACTCGCAGACCTTCAGCATATCTATTTACCTCGTTCTATTCTACCCATCAGTTGCTGTCGAGCCAGTCTTCATGGGGTCTCGGATGCATCGGAGTATGGTTATGCGGCTGTTGTTTATCTTCGCACCGTTGATAGTAGCGGTCAAGTCCATGTTCGGTTAGTCGTAGGAAAAAGTAAGGTTGCGCCCTTGCGCACCAAATTAACAATTCCTAAGTTAGAGTTGTTAGGAGCAGCTTTGCTCACTTCACTCTTCTTCTGAGTCATGTCGTTACCAACACCTTAGGGAAATGGATTAAATTTGATTCGGTAACAGCTTGGACTGATAGTCAAATTGTCTTATCATGGCTTAAGGCTTCTCTTCATGCCTTGGAAACCTTCGTGGCCAATCGCGTATCTCAAATACGATCGTCAACGGTTTCAATGGATTGGCGTCATGTACCAGGTCCGATCAACCCAGCCGATTGTGCATCACGTGGGCTGATTGCTTCACAAATCATCAATCATCCCTTATGGTGGGGACCAGATTGGCTGGCCTCTTCTGAAGATATGTAGCCTGCCCCAATGACAGAGTGTGTCGATCCTCTTCCAGGTTTAAGGGTACTCGCTGCTGAGATAGCTGAAGAGGGATCGCCGGATCCGATGCTTAACCGATTTAGTACTCTCGGCAAGCTCATTGCTGTGACCGGTTGGATAAGAAGATTTCTTCACAACTGTCGAAATCGGTCACAGCCAGTAGTTTCCTCAGTCTTATCTCCTCAAGAACGCCATGATGCCCTCCTCACTTGCGTTAGGATTGTGCAAGTTCAGTCGTTTGGTAAGGAAATCAAACTTCTCCGTCAGGAGAAGCAACAGCTGCGAGGTAGTCTTGCTCGTCTTAATTTGTTTCTTGACGAGTCTGAATTGTTGCGAGTAGGGGGCCGACTGCGTAATTCAGAATTATCTTACGGGGCTCGACATCCCCTTTTATTGCCGAAGCACGGTCATTTTGTTGAGCTGCTTATCAAGGACCGCCATGTTCGAAATTGTCATGCTGGATTGAATGCATTACTGGCTTGTCTGCAGCGTGACTTTTGGATTTTGTCTGCCAGGCGAGCGGCTCGGAGTGTCATATTTAAATGTTTTCCGTGTTATAGATTGAAAGGCACATTGACTCAACCCCTAATGGGTGACTTACCATCGGATCGGGTCAGACCCGCTCGGCCCTTTGTCAATGTTGGCATAGATTTTGCGGGTCCATTTTCGGTTAAAACATCAAGTGTTCGTAATGCCAGACATGTTAAGGCTTATTTGTGCGTATTTGTGTGTTTGTTTTCAAAGGCTGTGCACTTGGAACTCGTTTCAGCACTGTCCACCGAGGCCTTTATTGCATGTCTGTCACGGTTTGTTAGTCGGCGCGGATTGCCTCATTTGATCCGTTCAGATTGTGGAACAAATTTTAAGGGTGCAGACCGATACTTGAAGGAAGTCGTTCAATTCTTATCTGATAATCACACCTACATCGGCTCGGAGTTGTCCAAACGTGGTGTGACTTGGATTTTTGATCCTCCCGGCTATCCTTCGTGGGGCGGAATATTCGAAGCTGCCGTCAAGGTCGCCAAGGTCCATCTCCGCCGTGTGATTGGGGAAACGATCCTCACCTTTGAGGAGTTGCAGACAGTATTTTGTAAGGTCGAAGCGGTCCTGAACTCGCGCCCTCTTTGTCCTATTTCGTCTGACCCCAGTGACCTGGAACCCTTAACTCCAGGTCACTTCTTAATTGGCAGTCCCCTGACTTCCTTGCCAGAGTATCCGTTTGTTGATGTCGCTGCCAATCGATTGTCGCGTTTTGAGCTGCTCCAGCAAATTACGCAATCATTCCACCGTCGGTGGTCCCTGGAGTATTTACATTTGCTGCAGCAACGGGTTAAATGGACAGATAAAACTAACCCACCGCGTGTAGGCGATCTTGTCCTCTTAAAGGAATCGAACTTACCTCCTTTGCAATGGAGGCTCGGTCGGATACTTCAATTATTTCCCGGGTCGGATGGTATTCCTCGAGTCTCTGAAGTTAAGGTTGGAGATTCAGTTTTGAAGCGGGCTGTCGCGACTCTCTCCCGCTTACCGATTGATTAACCTCCGTTAGAATGCCTTCATCCAGACACGGTCTGGCTGGGGCTGGGGACTGTTCGATATTTATCGGTCTCTTTCGGTAGTTCGTTCGTGTCGCGACCGTGTGCCGCCAGATGGCGTTTTTCGTAGTAAAAAAATGGTATGGCCGCGTTGTCTGAACGGTCTGAACGCTAGGTTTTCGTGTGTAACATATAAATTCGCACGTTGTTTGTTATCGCGTAAAAACTTACTCTGCCTATGACCTTTAGTTAGGCGTCGGTTGTAGTTCTTAGAATCAGTAATCGGGTCATATTTTGGCCACCGTGCCCGGTCTTGGTTTGAATTGGTATTAAGTGTGGTGTGCAAGGATTCGGCTATTCCTCCCGGTCTCGAATCCTCAGGGAAGTATCTACACACATATTTCAGACAATAGACACATCATAACATCACCTACCTATCTATCAGTACACTACATTCCTCAGCTTCCCATGACCAGCATCTGCAAGGGTCTGGTGAGTACCTACTCTAAGTTCTTAGTTATTCTCATAGGGCACTATTATCGAACAGTGACAATTCAACTACAAATATCTTCTGATATAAAGCATATGTTTAATCTAATGAAGGTTAAAGTAACGATACTTATAAACATTTTTGAGCCAAAACACTTATTTTGTCATATAAAAGTAAATAATTTGGATATCAAAGTTGGTTTGAAAAAAAAAATGATCCATGTGTCTAGACCGGTTGGAGTTATTGAACATAGCTTAAATTTTAATACCGGTTCAGTGCTCACCGGACGCACTCAACTTGTCGATATTTGTGTAAACCTCGAGCCTGCCAGACCGAGGAGGAACTTCGCTTCCCAACTTTGCGCCACTCTCATTTATTTTCATTGGTATTCCAATCAAATCACAATTTCCATTCATTGTATTTGATTCATTTCGTAACTAATTCAGTTAAATTTGATTTAAAACTTGATTTGGTCGGTTTGTGGGAAATATTTTAAATTGTGAGTTGACACAGCAAATAATTTTAAGGATTATTCTTTAAATAAACATATATATTGTTATCTTCACGATATTAGAATATTATACACTCCCACGCTGTAAGAAGTTTTGTCTCATATGTGTAAAAAAATGAAGATTATTTTATATTATTATTTGTGAAAACATAATATTGGAAACTTTATTTTTTTTTACAGAAGTAGATGTGCTAAGCCATGACAAATAAACAAAAGCACAGTATCATCATATACCATACGTAACCTATAGGACGTTTGTTCAATCACTAATTCGTTTCACAATGTTTTTGATCCCCACACAAAAAACTGGGTCAAACTCATTCACGTGGTGACGGATAAATGACAGCACGCCATTGTTACGTTACACCACAGGGGTATCGTTAAAGACGACTGTAGTAAATGCGACAAGATTTTTATTATTAAATGAAAAACGAACTGCCTAAAAATTGGTGAAAAACGTATTCTATAATCCTCCCAAATTAATATATAGGAGAATGAGTTTTAAGACATAACGGCGAGTCGAGGCTTAAGAGCCGCTGTCTACACCTTCGGGTAGAAACAGACGTGAAGCTATGTTATGTTATGAATTGTTCTCATTCATGCCAAATAAATATCAATCGAAAACCTAGAAGCATTAAATAAAGAACAGTTTACAGCAAATTTGAAAGTCTCGGTGGTCCAGTGGCCGAGTATCCCGCTTCTGAATCAAGAGGTCCGGGTTCGAATCCTGGCACAGGCTCACACCAATGACTTCTCGAAATTGCTAGTTTTGCCCACGGATATGACGGATATGTCTCTCATGGAGACTTTACAATGATTATCTAAAAGATACTTCAAGTCGGCCCATTCGTGCAGCATTTGAAATGTACAAATAATGTACTAGGTCTCTACAACTAGGTGTGAAGTTATGAACATATATTATTATACGTACAAAAATTGTCACAGCGTTGCGTTAGCAAACGTGTAGTTAACATACTTGTACACTCATTCAAATATATATTTCTTTGAAAGGAATATAATATGATTGAAATGGAAGCTTTCAAATATTAGACTTATTGAATTACTTGTATTATTGAACATAAGTGTAATATAGTATAGTTTTTAAGTTATTTGTCATTCTAGTGAATTTTGACATACTCTATGAGTTTGAAGCACTCAGCTCCGCCGCTTCATTTATCTTCAGCAGTAAAATTAAAGTATGACTTCTTAAACTCTCTAATTTAAAATGTTTACTTCACTTACTTTATTCACATACTTAAGCTCAACTGTCCCGAGAATCTGATATTTTTTGCTTACTACCCCCAAGTGAACTTAATATTATTTTCTTAAAAAGAAATCTCGTAAATCTTTGATATTATACTTAGTTTACACGCAGACATACCGGTTTTATATACATTTTAAGTGATGTGAAAATCTAAGGCAAATATTACTCTAAAAATATAACTCAGGCATGTTAAAGCTGACATCTATCGTAACAATTTGGATTCATTTTGTTACACATTAAGATTACATTACACTGACGGCGCGCAATGAACATTTTTCTTGTGACATTAGTGTGGAGCGGCAATGTACGCGGTGTCGTTTACCGAATATCTTTCCACCTCATAAACTGTGGTAATGTCGTTGTAGGTGTACGCCGGAATTGAATTGGTACGATGCGGTTAAATATGACGTCACACACCTGTGTGTGAGAAACGGTGAAGCATAATGCCGCGATGAAGTCACCAATGTTACCTTGCAACATCAAGAGACAACATTTGCGGATGATTTGGACGAGTCAACTTTGGATTAGGTATTGTTTTGGGCATTTTGAGTACCTTAATAGAATTTACAAAGCACTCACTCGCACTCACACAGAATACAGTTGTTGAATTTTGGTATATATTATTTTAAATAAAATATCTATTATTAATAAATAACCTCTCGTTATGTTCTTAAAAACCGTTAATCAAAAATTAATAAACGGAAGGGGATGCCAGGGGAATTTATAATTTAGGCATTCGATACAATTTTGTTCTTGGATAGAACTCTCCAAAGTTTATCGCAAATTTAGGTTTTGTGGTCTATTTACACCGCGCCTTCTACTCGCGCAAGTACTGAACGTGACTACGCCGAGCATTTCTTATAAGTTTTAATTAAACAAGTTTTTTACGGTATGGTTCTTTGGAACGTTTCAATCTATGCATACAGTTTAGTTTAATAAAAACACGAAGTTGGATAAATCAGTAGACAGTCTACAGTAGAACCAAATATTATGTTTAAATTATTATTTTACTGTTAGAGATCTTTTGAACCACAAGTATCAATTAAGAGTTCCCGAGTTGGAAATCGGATATATTAATACGTATGGTTCACTAAAAATTGTGTTCCATGCTTTCTTATTATATTTAATTAAATTCACTTTCCTACATAAATATAATTACCACTGCTCACATGATATTAAACAAAATATTCTTAAACTAAATCGTTCTGTGCTTTTAATTTGTAGAATTTGTTTCAATGTAAAAATTTGCTTTTTTATAGACGTTTTCGACGTTTTATAAATACTTATAGAAGAAACAATGTGAACGGTACTTCAAATGCTCCAAATTCATTCAAATAATATGTCAGCCCGCGCAAAACCACCTCCCGCGTCAGTAATATAGAATTAATTATGCTAATGAAGTGCAGATTTTAGGGTTATCACTTGATTTATTTTCAACATATTAAAATTATTATTTACATACATAATAAAAACTTCTGGCGCAGTCCTTTGCGGGGAAGGCAGTGAGAATAGAGCGCTATTAGGCAGGATCCTTATACATCTCCCTCACTTCTTGAATTTTCATAACTTTTGTCATTTTCTTCGGTCTTCTTTAATTGCTAAATTGATTATTAATTAAATATATCATATCATTGTGATTATGAATGTGAAACTTCGTTTTCCTTTTCTTAAGAAGTAACTGATGTAATTGTTTAAGACTTGATCGTAGGTAAATAATTTTAGTATGGATAAGGTTAGACAAAAGGTATTAGGAAAGGTATTACATTGCACATATTTGAGTAATAATCTTACCTAGGTAATACGTAAAGAATTATTTGTCAGAGAGAAGCACCGGAATCACGATCTAATTTGTCTTAATCTGATATGAATATTTAGCGTTTGGGTGTTTTTCTATGTGTTCAATAAACACTTAATGTATTTACAAAAGTGTGTTGATGTGATTTCTAGTATCCATAGCCCAAGCGTTTAAGAAGTTGCATAAACATTTGTATTAAAAAAAACCATAAAATTTATGTAAATTCTGGATAACGGTTCTATGTAACATAATAATATGTTCGCGAAAGCGCCGTATTACAACAATAACTGAAACACAAATAAAATATGTTACAATTCAATACAAAATTAACTGCCCGGAGGAAGCGAGCGCGCACAACGAAGTATAAATTAAAAATTATCCCGCTCATTGCTGCAACGTATCGACCGAGATCGAACGGAAGCCGAGCCGATGAATTACAACGATGTCAAGTTTCACTCCTCATTCGGTGACATACGAATAATTTTATGACCCCAGTCTGGAATGGCCGCGTACCTACCTTTTACGCCTCCCCTTTATGTTCGTATAATAAAAACAATCAACGTACATCTTGAAAAAGTGCCGGGTGAAAGACTTAAATAAAGGGCTATTCATAAATGGCTTCGTTGGCGTCGATATAAATTAGTCACTTTATGACACAGCCTATCTAGCCTATTACGACGGAAGTAGTAGTACAATATTGTTTCCTTGTAGTTCACACAATATTGCTGAACTTTGATGACAGTGTGCCGTCGAGTTAAATCGAAAACACAAAGTTTGTTAACAGCACTACGATGCTTTATAGCGGCACATTCTCTAATAAGTTTTTGAAAATCTACATGAAAAATGGTCTCTGGTACTTCTGTTTTTAGAAGTATACATTTTATTACTTGTTTTTTTTTGAGATTTCTAAATCATTTTATTGAGGTTCCGTGTCAAGGACACACCAATGCCTGTCCGAAATTATTTTAGGAAGTTATGTGTGATAAATATCGAGGACTGAAAACTTTGTGCCCGGTATGGCAATAGGTTCGTCACCTATTCCATTTGGGACGTATGATAGCAGTAGCTACTGTTTACTTTTTCTGTTCTCTTGTACTATGTACTGTCTACTATAATATTAGTACAGTGGTATTGACTCACAAACAATAGTGGAATATATCAACACGGCCGATCGTTAACCCTATGCTGTCGCATACAAGATATGATAGTCGCGTTTCGAACATCGTCTTCATTAAGCGCACCATAGATGGATAGGATGGATGGATGGATGAATAGACTGTCCCTTTCTGTTTATTAAAAGATTTCTCATATGGCAGCGTATATACTGCATATTTATAATTATTATATTATTCTTATTTTATTTTTCAATAATATAAGAAGAACATCAACAGTACTAACAGTATTCTTTAACAGTTGTGGCAAGATATGTAACTTTCAGAATACCCTTTGCCAACACCAACTTCATATTACATAGAGAATTTATACGGGTAATAAAATTGTTCATAACAGGTTTATGTCCAAGCAGTAAAGATATACTAGGAAACCTCATATCAAAGGTCAGTCTTCGAGCAATGGAAGCCTAGACTATAAACTTTAAAATTCTAGTTCTGCATTACGAAATTCAAAATGTATTAAATTTATAAGTAGATGAACTTAGAATAGGAGCGAATTTCTATGACGTGTACTAGTTTTATTAGTGTATTAGTACTTAAAAAGACTAAGTCATGACATAATTCTATTTAAGTTTATATTATATTAATACCTTATTTTTATCGTTAGCTTAAAAAGTTTATTTACAATTAATTTTAATTATGGGATACAAATAGTGAATTGAACCCATTATTAACAAATATAAGTTTAAACATTTCCCGTGTAATTTTGACCCACATGTCAGTTGTTGTTGTAGCAATTTTCTACTCTTAAGACCCAGGGTTAACCCACAACCAGGTGGTGTGAGAGCCCAGTAGGGGTTCCGACCCTTTTGTAATTAGTTTAATGAGAACAATAAAATGGGAGGTCATTGCATTGAAAGTTATTGCTATCTCGCTCGTTTAACGTAAATAAACAGACATTGATGTTCCGCCACCTATTTTGTAAGAATCGAAAACCAATTCAATTAATGTCACCATGCTTATATTTCAATCTAAAGAATAGTTGTTTATTTATTTACTAGCTGATCCGGCAAACGTTGTCTTGCCGAAAAATAAAATTAAAAAAATAGGGGTTGATCGTAGGGGGATGAAAATTTAGGGTCCTATGTATTTTTGTATCCCGTTTTATATAAAAAAATAGAAATATATCGTAAACTTAAAAAAAAAATAGGGGTGGGCTACCCTTAACATTTAGGAGGATGTAAAATAGATGTTGGCCGATTCTCAGACCTACTCAATATGCTCACAAAATTTCATGAGAATCGGTCAAGCCGTTTAGGAGGAGTATGGGAACGAAAACTGTGACACGAGAATTTTATACATAAGATAATTAATATAAACATGAATGAGAAAATAATTTTAAATTTGCTGAATAATTTATTAAGGTACAGTGTCTTAAGTTTGACGTGAGCGACCTTATTTTGCTCTCTATATTATTCTATTATTTTGTGTTTTAGTGCATAGTACTGTTAAATAAAATTAAAAACATGACTCCCCTGCGTTTCTTGCCAATTCTTCTAATCGCAAGAGTAATAATTACTCTAATTCAATTCACTACTTCAGAAACTAATTCAATTATTGAATTGGTGGATCTTAAATGTGTGACTTTCTTATGTTTTTGAAAAGACCTAAATTGAATAATAAAAGAGTTTTGATTTGATTTGCTGTTGACAAGTAGATATCGTCAGCAGCTGCAATAAATTGAATCGATTGCGGAATGTTTAGTACGCGAATGTAAATTTAATTTGATCACATTTAGGTCTTTTTACAATTTCTTTTAAAATAACTTTGATTATATATCAAAATAATTATATAATAATACAAAAATTATATAAATAATATAATAATTTAAGTCTCGGTGGCGCAGCGGTCGAACACACGGCTTCTGATCCGGAGGTCCGGGTTCGAATCCTGACACTGGCTCACACCAATCACTTTTCGAAATTGTTTTCGGAAGTTATGTGTGATAAATATCGATGACTATATGTATGGCAATAGGTTCGCCACCTATTCCATCTGGGACGTAAACATAACGGCGAGACGAGGCTTAACAGTCGCTGCCTACACCTTCGGGTAACAAAGGCGTTAAGTTATATGATGTTATGTTGTTATATATCAATATTTCACTTTAAAACTGTCGGAAAAACAGAATGTTAAACTGCACTTCAGCGCTTAGATTTATGCTCTTGGATCTCTGGATTTTATTTGAGAGCTGTTATATCTATTCATTATTCATTTTAATGAGCGATTATTGATTCAATATACTTCATATTTTATTCGTTGAACCTAATTTTATTTGTTATGTTTCTCCAGTTTCATCTTAACGTAAATAAAATTACTTAAAAAAACCCTAAACCAACTTCTACTTAAAGATTTTGTGGTTTACGTTTCTAGAAATAGGCTTAACTTTATTTTAAGTAATTTTATTACTTGATTTTTCGTAATATTATTGAGTTGTGAACTTCAATAGACGTTAGTTTATTCATATGGCTTCCCGTTTATTACATATATTATCACTAATTAAAAGTCCGTTTGTTAAATGGTTGGATATTTTTAGGTAGCTATAATTGTTATTAATAGGTACTTAGTTAAAAGAGTTTCATAATACTTGTTAAGTATTTATATTTTCGTTATTTAAATGGGTAGACCCAATAACACTGCAGCCCGAACGAAGACCAATCGTAGCCTGGAAAGTATTGAAGAAAATAAAAAAAAAAACATTTTTATTTTAGAATTGTGTCCTAACTCCTAACCGTTTAAGAGTTATGTAGCCTCATTATCAGCACAGCTGCATCAGATATTGATTCAAGCTTACCGGCACGCAATATGTTCGTCCGATAAACTACTAATCAGTTTCCATCGACTAACTGCAGTACTGTGTCCCAACTCCTAACCGTTAAGGATTTCTGTGGACTCTTTATCACCACAGCAGCATCAGATGTATATTCAAGTATGCCTCATAAGCAATACGTTAGCTCTACATACTACCAAGTAGTTCCTATCGACCAATTGCAATACTGTCTTCAAACTCCTAACCGTTGAGGAGTTCTGTAGCTTCTTCATGCACACAGCAGCATCCAATGTTGACACCATAAAGCATATAACTACATACTCGTATACAAATTTCGGTGCTTGTCTTCGATTTCTCCTGGTTTCCATCATCAGATTTTCATCAGATTCAAAATGCGACCATGTCGGAGGTAAGCACTATCCAGAAAAAAAATTTGACATCCGGCCATAATTAACAAAAATATCGCTGAACATACATTAAAAAAATCTACATACAGATGAATTGAGAACATCCTACTTTTTTCGAAGTCGGTTAAAAAATAAGTCCCAATCAAAACGAATATGATAGAACCTACTAAAACTTATTATTCAAACATAAAGTAAGCTCATGCCTGAACCGTTGTATTGTCATTAGATTCAACGAACTCATACAAGATATTTATATATTTGTATACTTTCTGGAGTTAGTTACCTCTAACATTGTAAGTATAAAATATGCTTGAAAATTTTAACCTACTTTTATGCGTAGTCGAGCAAAAAGTAAGACAAATCGAATAATATTCGCACCTTCATAAAATGTGAATTTAGTAGGTTTGCACAGTAGCAGTATCATGGAGATCAGCGTAGCCCCAGGGAGCAGGAACTGAACGTTACCCTTATACTGTACAAAATGAGGTTATGTTCTGTGGATCAAGTCGCGAGTCATATTCTTATTACGTTCGGTATGTTATTTCGACTGTTACCCATAGTAAAAAATAGGAAAATTAGGACAATGTTATTTACTGTTTTGGTACAAAACTTTTTTAAAACATTTTTTTACCAAATAAAAATATCAGACACAAGTAGAATTTGTTTATTTTGACGCGTCAGTTTCAGAAATACTGAATATAACCAGGGTCATCTTCTTATACAAAATAGACGACATAAACTACAATTAAATGAAATAAATTACGTATTTTACTCATGGCGGGTTGCAGAAGTTTGTTAAGACCCTGGCGTCTCTGGCTTGTTAGTATTTTATATGCTAGAATAAGCTAGCTCATTAGCAGCTAATTACAAGAAGTGTATTTTTTTTAAATGTATTTAACCTCTCTCAAATTTCTTTTAATTAGATCTCCTATAATACATCAAGTTCATCAGAATCAGCATTCGTCCTGGAACTCGGTCTTGGTTCTTTTTTTAAACTCAAAAACGCATCCCAACCCAAAATGTAAGTCTTTTTTAAGAATAAAGTCTTTAAACCTAGCCTAACCCATCATCAACAAAAATTGTACCATATATTTGTGGTTTTCAGTAAAACTAAGGTTTCGATCGAAAAATTAAATCTTGAAAATATAAATCGGAGTACATAAAATATTGGATAGTTTCTAATCAGTATTCCAATGTCAATATCGTCTTGAAATTGTATTCGTTCTAAATAACTCGGTAATCGTAAATTGTTTTTTTTTTTATAAATTCTTTTTATCTAAGTACGTTACCTGTACCTCAAAAGAGGACCTTCTTGTATGTCATTGGCATGAAACTTTCAGTAGACCCAAGAGATCTCCACAGAATCGGGTAGGAATATTGTAAGCATTATCCTAAAAGGGTTTGCTAAATCTTCAGAGGTTTAATAGTCATCCACATTGGGGTAATATACAAATATATTATTAGCTATTTTCTTTTGCCTTGTTTTGGGTTCAAATCCGGTACTACATATATTATATTAGATATATAAAAGCCAGTAAAATAAAAGTAAGTATATTGATCTTTTACTATAAAATAAAAGTGACAAGATGCTCAGTGCACTGCGTCACGGGCACTTCATATTGGAGTTGCTACATCAGTCTTAATCTAGGGTTGCCACGTATCTGTGATTGAAAAGTAAAATCATTCGCTTATTATTGACGCCTGATACATACATACATACATTTGCTTCTTTGTATCTATTATAGTGTAGAAATATTTATTTAATGCAAGATTGAATAAGCAGATATACAATGCAAAAACGGACGGGTGTAGGAGTCTAAGACGGCCAAGACACAAATTCCACGACCAAATATAACGTGTTCTGGAGGAAGGTCATGTTAGGAGCCTCAAAAATCGACGCGCGTGCATGAAAACAGTTATGAAAGTCAACGAAGCGAGTGACTTGTGTATGTATCGTGCCTTATTGCACTTCGTTCTCTCTTCCTACCCCGCAAGGGATTTGGCGTAAAGTTATGTATGTATTTATTTAATTTACTGTCAATTCAAATTATAAATAGTTAAAATAAAACGCTCATTCATGTTTTTTAGATAAATAAAAATGTAGTATAATGTTAATTATTTATTTTCAGCTTTCTTACCAATATTTATTCTCATTTAATGCTTCAAAGTAAACAAAAAGTATAATTCATTTTACTTTATTTTAGTGACAGCCCTGCAGCTAAAAGGAGTAAAGAGCGCAGCAGGAAACAGACGGGACATGAAGCATTGAACACGACTCTACTCTCTTGGAAAAAATGTAGTTGACGCGAAGTAAGGAGTTTAACGTTATATATTCAAGCATTATAGCTTTATAATATTAAACACTCTGTGTATATATGGATTTTGTTTATAATAAGATGTTCCTAGCAACTGCTATCTTATTTACAGTTGTATATTATGTTACCGGGAAAGCGTAAACTTAAACTGAAAGACTAGTGTATTGATAATTTGTTGGCGTATCGACGTTTAAATTTGGTGTGATCTACCAGGTGTACCGGTATGAAATGAGCGTTAAGATACAAATGCCTTAATTTTTTTTTCTGTTTGGTTGCCATGACAATTGTCAAACATCCAATTAACCTAATCGTTAGTAAACAAAGAACATCATATTTTTTTATTGTGTTAAAAATGTCAAATTTTGTGCCGGAAAGTGATGATTTGCGGAAAGCATTGATTTTTTGTTTCCATTTGAAAAAATATGCTGCAGAATCACATCGAATGCTTGTCAAAACATATGGTGATCATGCTCTATCAGAAGCAACATGCAAGAGATGGTTTCAACGATTCAAATGTAATGATTTTGATGTGAGAAATCACTTGAGAAATGAAGAACGTGGAAGACAAATATGAATCCTCTTTGTATAAACATTATATTAACAATATGTTACATAAAATATAACAGCGATAACTGTAAACCTTATTCCGCTGAATGTGAGTCAAGGAAAAGTACCACAAAAATGACAATACTAAAAACGTTTGTGTAACGGAGTGAAAACCTTAAGTGCTGTGCAGGCTACTAAAGTCATTTAATACAAGCGAATTTCAACCTTCTACATGTAAGGTTGGAAATTTTCACAGCCGCAAGTAGATTGGCGTGAGGCGGGTTGAACGGCATAGAACAGGACCCGGCAGAGGAAATTCATTCTTCATTGGAAAGGCAAAAGGCATTTTTTATTAATTGCTAATACTGCTGCAAGGTTACCATCAGACTTATATTGTACTGCGGATTTACGTCAAATTCTTAAAATTTTTGGCCCACGCTCTTTTAGGGAGATTGTAATATATATTTTTTATTTACGTAGTGATAGGTTAGCACCACGTCAAGTTTTCGGCTTGACGTTGAGCTCAGGGATATCCTGTATATACGCTATGGAGATGTTTTACTGAACAATAATAACATACGAATGCATTTAAATTGCAGCTTGCTATTCTCAGTTAATTGTGACGTCAAAAGTTTTGGCCTCCATAGAGAACCAACTGACTCACATACAATAATTTACTTAACGTCTTTTGTAATTGGCAAGATAACTATTTATTATTTGCAGAACATTAATCAGTACAAATTGATTTTTTTTTTCATATGACCAAATGTTCATCAGAAAGGGGCAACGCTGTCTACACTATTAGACATTAAAGGCGTGATGGTAAATCGTTACGTCACACATTTAAGTTCTATTTCTTATTAAAGCTGTATTTTTGTTATTATGAGAATAATATGCACGGTAATAACACATATTTACCAAAGTAAAACAGACAGATGACTCGTACCCTTCTCTCATCGCGATGCCTGACAGAAAGTACCTTCCATCATTTATCACATCACATGCATTTCCATCGATTCCTAAATTGTTACCAACGAAAAAAAAAACAAACAAAACTCCGACTCTTGCCTCCACGTTAAACACTCCGCAATTTTACACGAACTCTGCTACCTATCTCCTGTATCAATTTCAAAGAAATACCAATCTTGCTGCTATCTGATAAAATGAAAATTTGTTCGCGAGCAATACTGGCGCGTCAGTCTTTGTGTTCCGCGCCGAGATTTATACTTAAGGCAGCTACTTCATGGGGCAGTATTTACATAAGTTTGCTTATGAATTCTGCTTGTACTTTGTCAGTCGCCGTTGCTGGTACTTAACCGGTAATAACCTTAATGAAATCTAAACAGAATTAGTGCAAGAGCCTTCCACTGTAAATTATTCTGACCCACAGTTTACTCCAGGTGGTTACTGAACTGGCAAAAGGTAGAACGTAATATATATATGAAAAAAGGCATTTCGTATATTTGGAGTATTTTTCTTTTCTAGTTTCATGATACCATAATACTTTAACAGATACAAGTATTTGTAAAAATTCTGGATTTGCAATTTATTAGTAATATTTATCGTGTCCGAGACATTAGTCATCATTTTATTTTTAGACACGAGGAAACGCAATCCACACTCTCTGTATCAAGAGCGTGAAGGTATTAAGAAACTTAGGATGTTTAGGTATCCCACATACATACATAACTTTACGCCAAATCCCTTGCGGGGTAGGCAGAGAGAACAGAGCGCCATAAGGCACGAACGTACAAAACTACCAATAACTTAGGCTTGCTTTATTTTTAATACCGTTGTTTAATAAATATTGCCTTAACCATAAGAGACTTTCTATAATAATATGTGTTTTTAATAGAAGACATATGTTTTTTAATCCATTATTTTTTCCATTAATAGGGTCTAGTAAAGACCCTCATATGAGAACGCATGTCCCCAATTGCAATTTCAAAACTATGATTAAACGCACAAGCCATTTAAAACTTGTGTTTAAAAGTTCCTAACATGTTCGGAATGTCGGACCGGACGCGTGGAGACCACGTCGGAAACCACTGTCTGGTGAATCTCGATAGAGCGACTAAACAAACAGGTTCAACATATTCACTACTGGGTTTTGCCGGTGGCTTCATGCCCATGGAATTTCCTACTGCCATTGAGCATGAAGGTAAATTTTATCACTTCTGCAAACGAAATGAAAATCTGTAGACTAGTTTCAGAAACCCTGATTTTCTGGCAGGAATTAACGAAATATCTGTAGTAAAATGAACAAAATGGTCCAACAACAATGAAAATCGTATTAAAAATGATGTAATATTCTTTGCATAAACTGCGTACATACATACTGAACTTCACGCTAAATCCCTTGCAGGATAGGCAGAGGGAACAGCAAGGCATGCTTCTTACACGCGTCACTCGCTTGTTTGACTTTATTAACTCTTTTCATGCACGCGCATCAATTTTTGAGTCTCCTAACATCACCTTCCTCCAGAACACGCTCTATTTAGTCATAGAGTGTTTGTCTTGGTCTGTAATGTAACTCTTTTTTTAATTTAATAAAAAAATTATGCAGTTTCGTTAATCAAATTATTACAGGAGTGGACAAATACGATTTAAAGTGAGCTTTCTCGTTCACGAAGATATGTTTCTGAATACAAAATTACATAGCACGCATCACTAAAAGTATTGATTGGCCTTTATAATGAAGTTTACTACAAGTTTTTATATTGTTCCACTTGTTATTATAGCTCGGAACTTAATGACAAAGCGATCGATTGTTGAATTTTTCGATTGCTTTTCAGTTCAGATATTTTTATTACGATAGAAGTTAATAGTGGTAGAGTCAGGCACGCTGCTCAAATGGGCCAGCGCTACGGGAAAAATACCACTGCCTCTCAGAAAATCGACGTCAAATTGCTAATGCCGCGTTTTGTTTTGCGAAAGATATACATGGAGATACGAATGAAACATGTGCTAAATTAACAAAATTAAATGTTATTGAACAGAATTATTGCAAGTAAAAAAGTAAATAAAGTAATCACAAAAAAAAGTAAATTGACGAGCCTCGTGGTGCATGGGTAAAGCTACCTACTGCAGAACGGAGGTGGGCGGGTTCGATTCCAACCCGAGTACAAATATTTGTGGCAAACATGAATGTTTGTATGGCGTCTGGGTGTTTTTCTATGTATGTATTTATAAAAGAAAAGTATATGTATATATATTATTATATTATTATCTCTTATCTAGTATCCAAAGCACAAGCATTTAGTTGCTAAATTTGGAACTAGAGCGCGCTGTGTGATTTGTGTCCATGATATTATTATTATTAAATAAATATCCACTGTGTATATTTGAGAGATAGAAAGAAAATCGTAATGGAAACTAACAAAAAAATCGTATGATAGATCAAACAAACTTCACAAAACCAAAGTTTTGATAGCAATTCAATAAGTGAGTATGAAGTTGTTTGGAGAAGGAGTTGACTAACAGCAGACCCTTTTTGTTATAAGATATTCTTTGTACAACTCGAACTGTTCCAGTGGATGGAAAACTTTCAAGTCTAATTTATAGAACGAACATTACGTTAGATCTACTTAGGTAGTTTCAACTCTAACGTCCTCTACTCTGTACTAAGGGCCTTGCTTTATTTGTGTCCCTAGAATTAAGAGTTTACTGACAAAATTAGTACTTACATAACATTTTCCTGTACAAAGTATTGTAGAGTTTTAGTCACTTAATATAAATAAAATTCATATTAATATGAAATAATTCATTAAGTTATATGGTAACAGTTAATTAGTTAATGTTATCGCAATCAGAGAAATATGATGATTATCAATTTTCATTGCTCGCTACTTGATTGACGTCGGCGACCTGATTTTAAGCGACTAGCTTTGCCCATAGGCCCCTGCACACCGGTGAAGTGAGTTGCCAGACTTTAAAAATATGAATAAACTCGTTTTTTGAAGGTCCCAAAATCATATTGGTCTGGCGATACCTCTGCCGGAAATTCTAGAGTGCGTGGCACCAAAATATCTCGACTGAAATGCACTCTCGTGGATCATCAACTATTACAGCTGTGTTGAGTACCCTGTCGGCTTAAATTCAGAATATCCTTTTTTGAAGTCAGTGATGATAATATTACGTATAAGTCAAATAGACTACTCTTATTGTCTCCGTGACTGTCAGAATTGTTTGCATAATAGAATAAAATAGTTACCAATATGAGAGAAGGTTCCAATTCGAAGTTATAATTCACAAACTTTAATGTTTAAATGCAGTGCAGCGTTTTTGGGTATTGAGAAACGTTCGGTGGGCGGGCAGAGAGAGAGAGTGGAGGCGTAGAGATGGGGTAAGTAACCCAACATATTATACGAATAGCTTCTTGAGCAAGAAATTGTATTGTGTAGTATCGCCTTAAATTTTACCTGTAGATACAATACTTATATATATACATAGAACATATTGAAATATTATTTATATATGTATATTGTTACAGCTACTGAGATTTAGGTATTTTGCACGTTTTGCTTTGTTCACAAAGACTCGAGTTTTCATTTCTTGTACACGTATGTGAAAACTCGAGACTTTTATGTTTTGAAAGACACATGTGATAATTACGTATGCTCTGAAACTCTGAATTATTCTATGGTATCAAATAAATCAATCGCAGAAATGATGACATAAAACGGTGTGGACTTATATTAACATGTTTTATTTTTTAAAAGGGATAAGAGGGCAATCGAACAGGCGTGTCACCTGACGGTAAGCAACCAACGCCACCCATGGACACCAGCAACACATACATTGTTACTGTTGCGTTGCCGACCCTTAAGGGATAGGGGAGGATGGGGAAGGGGAGTGGGCCACCGGGTACCTCTCTCAACGAACGAAACGCGGCATGAGCCACTTTATGTCGATCTTCTGAGAGGTCGTGGTATTCATGCAGCGAACTGCTTAGCTCTACCACTGTTAAAATGTTTTAATATTGACACCAAAATTACTTATACACCCGTAACATCTTGACAAGTCCCTTCCCAAATAGGCAGAGAGAACAGAGCGCCATATCTTCACAATCATCCGCCTACGGAATTCTTTGTTTGACGGTACACCTTGCATATCCTAAGCATAACATAACATAACATTAGGCCTTTTTCTACCCGAAGGCGTAGGCAGCGGCTGTTAAACCTCGTCTTGCCATTGGTGTTAGTGTGAGGATTCGAACGCGCGACCTTTAGATTTAGAAGCGGTGTGCTCGACAACTAGACCACCGAGATCTAATCCTTAGCATCAGTAAAATATTTTCTTTATCAAATTTGCATACTAAGGTATTTTGTGTTCGAGTGCTAGGTACAAATTAAAGTATTGATTTCCTAACTTTAATAATTTATTGGCAAAGAAAATAAACGTTTATGTAACTGCTTAATACTTTTAACTGACTGCGGCCTATTTATGTATATCTAAGTTACGACAATTTTAAATTAAGCTTGATTAAAGGTTGTCGCCCGCTCTGACTCTACTCGAAAGACAAATCTAATAGGGAATCATTTGTCTCACCAGCTTATCTTATCAGTTTAAGTAAAAGTTAAATAAAACATTAATTCCGAAGATCCGATGTAATTTCTTGTGCAAACGTAAAATAGAATGAAAACCTTTCTCACTTGTACTGGAGATGCGCAAAATGTATACCATATTATTGTAATTGTAGCTTCACGTTTTAATACCAAGTGCAGGTGTACCCAGTGACAATTATAACTGTATTAATTTTTACTTCCCTATTTCACGACAATCGGTTAATCATCGATATTTATTACGAGTAAATTTTGGAAAGGCGATAGTTAAAGACTTGTACAATTTTTCACAGACGTCGTCTGATTTACCTCACTACACCTTCAAGATCCTCATATTTTTACACCCTAATTTCTCGACACGAGACACCCTTAGTAGTTTTGAGGGAATTAATTTTTATTAAATTCCTAGCTCGCATCTAATTTAAATGAATTTCAGTGATTTCAAATCAAAGCTTTTAATGGCGAACCAGTCAACATTGAGACACAGATCACGTTTCGTCCTCTAGCAGCAGGGGAATAATAGGGGATTCATAAAAAATGCTATTATTACATCACTAGTGGCTCCCTCTATACACTATCGTGAGATTGTCACGTAGAGAACACTGTAATGGGTCCCGGACTTAACACAGGCGCTTATAAAAACAGACAACGCTTATTTACTGTAATTTGGACAATAATCTGTACGAATAGATGCCATTTGGAGGTTCTTGTGCTCTCACCAAACTTCTGTGTGAGCTTCCGTGGAGACTTTATTGCATCTATTTGAGGAGATTGAGCAAAAAAATTATGAGTGTATTTCCTGTTATTGCTTAGATGGAAAACAATTTCACTTAATCACATGTGGTAAAATCGTATTTGCTCTTTCATATAAAAGCTACTGAATATCTTGGCTCTTATTTATAAAAAAAACCAGCAACTACGTCTGCGTTTCTTATGACTTTAACCTTTGTAACAGATATCAAATTTAAATGAACCTAATTTATAATGCTGCTTATTAACAACCTAATCTGGATCTTATCAATATATCTTATTATACTTCGCGGATTCAGATACACGGAAATACAGACAGAAAAAGATATATTAATGGACTTTAATCTTTTGATTGTCACAATAATTATGCGTCACTAATAATTCAATTCAATAATTCAATTCAAATGAAATGTAGTATATGGCAAAAACTTTGAATATGTACAGTATTCAAATGTTGCCTATCGGTCGGGTGGTCGGGTGGTTGGGTGGTCGGCTATTAGCACGTTTATGTGATAGATGTCGAAGGTCGGATGAACAATGTCCAGTCAGCGCTGAACAAAAACATTTCGGTGTTCGCTTATTTGTCGATTCGAGAGGCCGTTAATCACACTCACAAATATATTGATTCCCGACGTACATGTACGGTGATTAAATATCTCAATTATATTAACTAATATCATGTCTTAAAAACGATTTGACACGTATTTATCACAGATTATTTTAGATCTGTATTATGACTATTGATTTAGTGCTCCCGTATTCAGGGGACGGCTTGACGGAATACATGCAAAAAGCTTTTTTTTTTGCAAATTTTTCTGGAAGTAATGGGTTACAGTTGACCGGGGACCTGGGTTCTGCATCAAAACTAATAAAGAAGTAAGCTTTGGACTTATAACTTTTTCTTAATTTCATCATGCATAAACAGAAACCGCATCAAAATCCGTTGCGTAGTTTAATTGATATAAGAATATAAGGGGACAGACAGTAAAAAGCGATTTTGTTTTATATTAGGTAATGTTAATGGTATATAGTAGTGAACACTACCACAATATGGTGTCAACAAAATGTGTCTACTGTATATTGCATTAAGGAAGAGAATGAGAATTGTATTTATGTATCATTAGTTTTATCTACATTCTATTCAGTCATTTGACTGAATGGAACTCACTAAATAGAGGAAACTGGTAAATTGATCTTATGGCAGATAATTTACTGCCATATTTTTTTTATAGGATAGGAGGGCAAACGAGCAGGCGTGTCACCTGATGGTTAGCAACCAACGCCGCCCATGGACACCAGCAACACATATAGTGTTACTGTTGCGTTGCCGACCTATAAGTGATAGGGGAAAGGAAAGGATGGGGAAAGGGGGTGGGCCTCCGGGTACCTCTCTCACCGAACGAAACGCGGCATGAGCCACTTTACGTCAATCTTCTGAGAGGTCGTGGTATTTCAACGGTCAAGCCGGCCCGTTCATGCAGCGAACTGCTTGGCTCTACCACCAATAAAAAATACTGTATTCAAAGTAACATAGGATATATTTTTGTTTAAAAAAATTAACGCCCCATATTTTAAAAATCATATAACTATATGATTTGAACTAAGTAAGTAAAATGAAACGAGTTATGGGAAATTTCGCTTATATATGAAAATTTACATTGCTCTCGCTAAACATTCACTAGTACTCGCACAGGCGCAAAATCACAGTGATTAATGACGAGCTCAGTAAACTCAAACTTACGACGCATTATTACATAACTTTGAAACTTTTCAAAATTATTGATTTAAATTGAATATGTTCTGCATAGTTGGCATATACTGTAAGTGCTTACGTAACGACATAGTTTGGGCACATTCCGAATCAACTACGCAGTAAATGAATGTAGAATGGAAGACAGAGACTTGAAATAGAAGCCTCTTCATCATGTAAATTACCGTTTGCCTTATTAATATCTTTTGGCCTTTAATCTTAATGTGTTCTTCGAATGTGGGCGACAAAACAGGCATGCCAAAATCTTTCGATATGAACATCAGAGAAATTTCTAATGATACATTTTTAAATATATAATTCCACATCTTTGAGTTTTTTTTTTAATAGAAATACGCAGTAAACTGAGTTAACATTTTTCAAAATAACAATAACCTTTTTTTGAAATCAAAGAGCAATAAGTAGATATATAGTCATTGTTATAGAATGAAACCAATCGCTTGTTGATAGAGAATGCTGCTGCTCATTCTTCTAGCTTTTCCCTTAGTCGCCTTTTACTACACCCACGGGAAGAGATGGGGTGGCGGTATTCTAAGCCGGCGCCACACCGATATATACAGCATAATATATTAAGCTACTTATAGATTAATAGAAGGAACTTCAGTAACAATAATATTCTAAAAACTAGCACATTGTCAAATTTGAGTACATTGCTGAACTAATATTGTGTAAAATTTAAAGTAAAATTAATTTGAAACGTCCAAAAAATCATTAAGGAAAATACTATTTTTATTGAAACAAATGTGTACGCTCTCGTTAACGAGAATTTATTGCTTTTCATATTGACACTATGACACTATTTTATCAGAAAATAATAAACAGAGATATGATACATTGTTAAAGTTGAAAGCAAAGCTTATTCCCAATAAAATAAAGATTAAAACGAATTAAAATCATCAGCTCGTTATTTTGAACAATATTGCAGATGAAATAAAATAACAAATGATATTTGGAATTTAATTATTTCTCACATTGAGTAGGTCAAGTTTCGACATTAACGTCCTCTAAATTAAGTTCAAACTTCAGTGGCAATACCTATTGACTTTATTTAGTTCCGTTCAGAGAAGTTAATACGGAGTTCCATAGAAGATCAGGCGTGACTGACATAGTTAACACGCTGAAGTTAACCGAAAAGTTAACACGCTGAAGTGCTTATAGTTATTGCTATAGCGTTCGGAGGAAGCCGACGTCCAACAGTGGACATCTAAGGGCTGATGATGATGATGTTAGTTTTTCTATATTATCTCCTACATAGCTTTATTAAAATTTAAATGTAAGTAGAGATCATGGTCGAACTAGGCTTCTAAACTAAAGTTTTGCCCATTTTCTGACTTATGATTATTTCTCCGATCTCTTTGGTGTAAGTATGAGGCCATATACCTCTGATAATCAATAACCAATCTCTGAAAATCAAATATAAAAAAGGTTTTTATAAACTAGTTAAGGAGTTATAAGCATTCAAGGTTATCGCATAAAACAAAATATATGTAAATAGATTATATCAGCAATAAATAGATATAAGAATGATGTTGCTCCCTCACCTGAAAATACTTTTAGAACAAGTTGTTTCCAAGAAGTTTAGCAGAAAATTTGTTGAACAAAAACAAACTATAATAAAACATATTTATCATTAACTTTGTGCAGGAGAAAGTATTAATCATATTTTTAGTTTGGTAAAAGTTAGTAGAGGTAATTAATTATATTTCATCTAAGAAAATATAATGTTGAAGTCTCCACAGGATATGTGTGTCAGATAATCACAGAGATTGTTAAAATGCTTCTATGTGTGTTTAGGGCTCAATTATAGTTTCTTTTTACCAATACATATCAATGTTGGCGAATTGATCAGGTGCTAATTCTCGACTGCCGAATTTTTCGTCCTAAATGTAATAGGCGGCGGATGTCCACCACGGAATCACCAAAAAGATTTTACAAAATTAAGTCAATATATTATTCCAAACCTGCGTATGCAGTTACTAATACATAATAAAAAGAATCATTCAGATACCAATACTCCAGAGCTTAAAACGGTGTACATCTGGGTGTGTCATTAAAAAAACGGAAGGAAACGAGGACTTTAAATAAAAGTTTATTTTTTGAAAATAACATTGCCACAAAAATTTTTGCAGGCATGACATTGAAACATCATCAGATCATTTTCACAAGTAAAATTATTCGTGAAAAAGATCTCTGTAAAGAGTTCGAAACGTCAGGAAATAAATAGCAAATAAGTTCTAAATAAACGCGATATAATCCATAAAAAGTTGTTTCAATGTTATGAATGTGATACGCGAAAATCTAAGAAATAAATTTGACTGAGTAAATATAACTGAGTCTTTGAGTTCTGGATTCGTAGAAGCGTCATAATAGCTTCTCGTCGGAGTAGTGACGCACCTGACTTTCAGCATCGTTTTCCTACCCTTATTCCAGTCGAATTATCTATCTCGACAAAAGATTTAGCTATGATTTTATGAACGGCCGCCTGCCTGACATCAAAGCTCTGTGAATATTTTCGATGGTGGTTTGATTATAAAAAAAATATAATCTTGGGTTTTGTGGCAGAAAAAAATCCTTCCAAAGTTACTTATTTACTACTTGGAGTTTCTTTACCTATCGTTATTTTTCGGCAATGTGTTTTGGTAAAATTTTACAAAAGTTACAGAAAAGTAGAGGTAAGAGGTAAGAGGAATTTGGTTGTTGCAGGATGTTCGACTAATGAGAATTAAAATTATCTTGAAATTTGAATATACCCGAGAATTTTCATGCTGATGAATCCTAATAATATAAGTGTAAGTATGTATGTATTACACATACTTACACTTATATTATTAGGATTCATGTATGTATTACACATACTTACACTTATATTATTAGGATTCATCAGCATGAAAATTCTCGGGTATATTCAAGTTTCAAGATAATTTTAATTCTCATTAGTCGAACATCCTGCAACAACCAAATTCCTCTTTCACAATCGTCTCATAAATGTGAATCGTTATTCTCGTTAAATCCATAATTTGTACAAGTCATTCTATATGTTATAATAATAATAATAATAAATCCATTTATTTCCAGGCAATAATTACACCCATAGCTTATACACACAAATAAATAATTAAAATACAATCACAAAAATAAATACCAATAAAGTCATACATAAAAATAAAAATTTTGAAATTATCAAATATTTAATCTTACAAAATAAAATTGAAATGTCAATAAATAATTAATTAAAATAGTCAAAATGTATGTGATTATTCTGATGTTGCGATTCTAATGGCTAAATAAAAACTGCTAATAATAATTTTGTTACTTTTCATGCGCGTTTTTGGTCGTAACACAACTACATAAAAATATAATTGTTTATTATATCTGATTTATAATGACTATAAATAAAATTCTAGCAAATAATTTAAGCTTGTTTATATATAAAATAATAACTGGGTAAGCGGGTTAAAATTACAATCAACGTAAATAAACCGTTTTATCGTAAATAATGCCTGATAATAATCAAAACGGCATACTACTAAAATAATTTCTATAGTTTAGTGGGGTAGATTCATAGCGTAAAATATTGTACACATGAACATTTTTTGAAGCTAAAACGGCCCAGAGTATGAGAGACCACGTCAGTTTCGAGTTTAGTATGACAATTAATTTTAAAAACCCAAGGCATCTAAATCGGCCACTAACTATTTGTAATAATGTTATACAATATAACAACAATAAATATATATATTAAACAAGCTGACCCGGCGAACTTTGGTCCGCATCAAAAGTAATAAATAAGTAAATTTTAGATTATATAGTAATTCTAATATCTATATAAATTCTAATATATATAATATTACTATAGATATTAGAATAGAACACTTTTTCTTAATTACATCTTACATACATTACAGCTAAAGACGATCTTGTTGACACCCTCTTTTAAAAAATGCGCACCAAAATCCTCTACGTAGTTTAACATTTTTTGAGGGGACAGACAGTGGAAAGCGACTTTGTTTTATACTATGTAATGATTCATATGAAATCAGCAAAGCTGCGTAGTGTTTCTCGTATGGACTTACTTTCACGTTGATTGAAGGCGTTTTTTATTAAGCTATCACATATTACATGTAAACAAATGTTTGAAATACCACATTTGCAGTTAAAACATATAACAGGTACCGTTATATGTTTTGACTGCAAATGTTTTACAATTGCTCTTATGCAGTTTTACAATTGCTCTCGTGCAGTTTTTTTAACGACTTTTTGCCGATCCCGTCCAATTCATTCACAATTATGTTCGAACTCAAGTACAAAAAAAATT
Organism: Euproctis similis; assembly: GCA_905147225.2. Classification (NCBI taxonomy): domain Eukaryota; kingdom Metazoa; phylum Arthropoda; class Insecta; order Lepidoptera; family Erebidae; genus Euproctis; species Euproctis similis. The sequence goes on along the minus strand of LR990111.1, from coordinate 3,617,095 downwards.
GTACTTTGCACAATGTTTCTTGAAAACAATTGAGCAATGGATTATTGTTACCATTTTGAATAAACAATAAATTCTATTATCGCTCGACGATATATAGTGTATAGCAAGGTACATATAAATATATTTCACGACTTTATATTTAGTTAAATAATTTAGACATTGGAAATTTTCATACCAATATTCGATTCAACGAAAACTTTACAATACGAGTTTACAATGCGATAAATATATATCGAAATCCCTTACAATTGATTACGTTAATTAAATTCGCAAATCGAGATTGGAAATCCTAAAGTAATTTCTAAAGGAATCAAATTTGATATTAATTATTGCCACGGTTACTGCTGAGCTGAGCCATGTAACGGCTGAGTTCTGATTTGGTATCATTAGTTAATGAGATGGAGAGTGTTCGTTGATTGGTTCTGACCGCCTAGTTTGGATAATTAGTAGCCAATGTATCAGTTTGGGAAATGGACATTTATTTTATTAATTGCCTAACTGCAACTGAAAGTGGGTTATGTTTCGGCACGCATTACAGCTTAAACAGCTTCTTAGATTTTAACTAGAGACATATAGCTGGATTGCTCTCAAGTAGAACCTTGATTCCTTTGAGGTCTATGACGACCCGCAATATGTATATTTTTAATTATCTTAGTACCTATAGCCACTAGGGTTAAGAACTTGGGGATCTAAATTGATAACACGTTATCCTGGGGTCCTCAACTGCAAGAAGTAAGTCGCAAACTGTTTGATTCTGCGAGGTCCTTACGAAGATTACAAAACTTCTTCACTACTGCCACTAAAATCACACTCGCTCAATCTCTCCTACTCCCTATTCTCGACTATGCCGATGCCAGCTCTCTGAATCACACCAAAGCACAACTCGACAAACTTGAGCGTCTTCAAAATGTCTGTATCAGATTTATATTTTGTCTTCGCAAATATGATCACGTTTCTGAGTTTCGAAAAAAAGCCCAAGTGGCTTCCTATTCGCCTTCGCTGGAATACTCATGTTCTAACGTTATTGTATAACGTTTTATTTAACCCTAATTCCCCTCACTATCTTAAAGAACGTTCCGAGTTCCTACATGACACACATTCGAATTATCTGAGGTCATCGGAAAATTTGAGATTGGCAGTCCCTAAGCATTCAACGCATTTTTATGGGCTATCGTTTTCCGTCCAGGCAGTGCTGCGTTGGAATGCACTGCCCGTGGAGATTAGAAAAGCGAAGTCCCTAACCCTATTTCAAAGTCTTCTGATGCAACACAATGCTGGGTTACTGTAATCCATTTTCTGTTTTTGTAATATATCTGTTTCTTGTGTATCCATAGTCATGTATGTATTTATGTATGTTTGTATTATGTAAATGTATATGTTCCTATTATTTATTTAAGTAATTTTTATTTATTTGTAAAGTTATATATTTACAATTGTATCTAAATAAATATGTTTGAGTTTTTGTTTATTTTAACGCCTTCAACTACTCGTCTCTTTCGTGCACTTTTGTCCTTCCTAAAGTTGCCTGGAGAAATCGCTTTTAGGGATAAGGCCGCCATTTGTACTTCCATATATTATACGTGTCTCCAACCTATATTCCTTGTTAGCTTAAGGTGTGCAAATAAAGAATTATCTTATCATATCTTACATTTAAATCTCCGGTAAATTTGGGAACTCTGCTTCTAATGTAGCAATGTAGCTGTACCCCACTGTATATTATTACCCGGACCCTTTCTACCTTTCTTAGACTGAACACCAGTGCAAAGTTTTATTTCAATATATCGAGCGAAATAGACACGTCAGATTTGTTGTAAACAGAGTAGAACGGAAGTGATGTATAATAATAATATCTTGGACACAAATCACACAGCGCCCTCCAGTTCCAAACTAAGCAACTAAATGCTTGTGCTATGGATACTAGATAACGGATATTAATACATATATACTTTTCTTTTGTAAAAACATACTTATAATACATAGAAAAACACCCAGACGCCGCACAAATATTCATGTTTGTCACAAATATTTGTGCTCGGGTGGGAATCGAACCCCCGACCTCAGTGTTGCAGCCGGTAGTTTTACCAATACGCCACGAGCCCCGTCAATGTATAAGTCAGGAGTAGTACACTAATTAATTTACAAACTATGAATGTTACAATTATGTCAAAATCTGTTTTATATTTTTTTCATCAAATACGTAGAAACACTCTCTACCCCGTTAGGTATTCATGACGTGGATATTGCCCCCAATATACTACAAAAAGGTAATTAAGTAATGTCATAACCTCTCAGAAACAATCATGCCAATAGACTCAGAAATGATGATATTTTTGACTGCTCCTAACATTGTTAATACTAAGTACAGAGTTTTCAAAGACTCTTATTTACCCGAAGATTTATCTTTAATGTTTTTCCATAGCATTTCGACCCGAACTTGATGGATTTCCCAAATAAAATTGCCACATTTACCAATGCGTCTCTTAATACAAAGATCACAAATACATACAAAGAATCAGTTCGGGCGAGTATTCACACACGTCTGAAAATCTACAGTACCTACTAAATATTGGGGTGACTGCTCCGGCCACTATGAAATTTTCAGTGGAGAGAAGCAACCAGACACAGAGTTCGTCCCGCTTCTTGTCACTTCACCCCACTACGACCCTACTATTCATTGCTCTCTATAGCCTTGAATTCAGGAGAAAACCTTCACTATTTTTCCTGTTTAACCAGGGAAAATTTGATTAAACCCCGATTATTTTGTTTTAATCAATTATGTTATAATTATTATAAGAATTTATATATAGTACAGGATCCCTAGAACATTTTTTTAAGTGATTAATATCAAGCTGAATCTTCGTGAATAGCTTCATTTCTATGAGACGCCCAACAATATCATATGATAAATTTTAGACTATGGTAGCTAACAGAGGCAGCCACGACCAGATATGTTTATTTGGTGATTCTCAAAATCTCATTACTAACCGACTGTTCCTAGTGTGATATTCAAGATAATTCTCTAAATTATTGGAAATTATATTTGTCCTAAAATGATTAAACAGGTCACCTACTTTCAATTTGCATGGGAAATAAGGTCATACACATTTAAAGTTTATTACAGTTTTATTACTTCAAAAATAACTTTTTCAAATATTTACATGACTATATTAATTTTAACATTTGATTAAAAGTGTAATGTCAATATTCATCCCATTGTTTTGCAGTTTCCATAGTTACAGATCGTTTATATGGGAAAATTAAATTGTATTTTTTAGTATTTTACTCGCAATTTATCCCTATTTTCTCTATCCTATGTGTTATTCCTAGCTCTAAACTACCTCTCCACCAATTTTCAGCCAAATCTGTATGGCCGTTCTTCAGTTATAAGTGTTGTAACAAACACGACTTTCTTTAATATTTATAGATAGCATATTATCATCAATTATATTGTTTATTCAAACTGTTAACGTGAAATAATAGGCCGTTAATTTAAAAGCTTTTAATGTTGTTGAAATAATTATTTATTTATTCAATTACCTATACTAACTATACAATACTTACTCATGATAGCGGTCACAAAATAATTATTTCCCAATATATATACAAACATAGTAATAATACTATTGAATTGATTAAAACAACTTTTAGGATTGTATCGCGTTTATTTATTATTTATTTATATTTATTTCCCGACGTTAGAAACAAATACTATTGAAGTTAAATTATCATTACTTCTGACTTCCATAGACAATATATGTATATATGGTATATCCAATAATATCACTCAAGGGTACAAGTTTACTATCTATCATGTCAAAATAATCATATTATTATATTTATCATTCGATATGATATATTTAATCAATAAAATTATTTACAAGGTTCTGGTAGTCTGAAACTCGAACTTCGTACCCTCGAAAGCTTAATGATTGGTGCACTGCATTTATAAGAAAAGTACAAGTTTTCGGTCAGGATTTGAACCCGCGACCTCTTGATACAGAAGCGGGGTGCTTGAACTTTTCGAAATTAATTTCTAAAGTTATGTGTGATAAATATCGATGACTGTAAACCTTGCGCCCGGTATGGCAATAGGGTCGTCACCTATTCCATTTGGGACGTAAACATAACGGCGAGTCGAGGCTTAACAGCCACTGCCTACACCTTCGGGTAGAAAAAGGCATGAAGTTATGTTACGTTTTGGGTCAAATACCTATATTATTTCCTAAAAAAACCATATCATATATAGGTATATATGATTGATAGGTACACAAGTGATAGTGATAGTAACACAAGTTTGTGAATATAAAATTCGGTTTGATTTAGCATTTAATGTGTAATTTGGAATTAAAGAATAATTCTTCGGTTGGTGAACTTATAGGTAAACTATTTTAATACTCGAAACTATAAATTTACTCTCAAAACATTTATTAGGAAAATCCCTACAAAATAAAATAAACAGCATAGTTATGTAATTTGGACCTTTGTCAATATCAATTAAGGAAGCCTCCATTGCGTCAACCCTGAATAAATGATACCTAATAAACATAACAGATGCTATGTTGACGGTGAGAACCGTACGACCCATATATCGCTTAAGCGCTTTTGTTTTTAGACGAGAGTCCTTGTACACGAAGTCCCAAAGCGTTGTAGCGGTGGTATTGTAAACAAATTGCACTTAAGTTGGAAATTTTAGGGTTGCTGATTTTGGAATGTGATAATAGCCGGTAACTTAGTAATGACAGATTAGGCTGTAGAGTTTTTTAGGTGTTAACCTTATAGAAACAAAGGAGAATTTATTAAACATTGTGAGAATGCTAATTGACAGCAAATTTATTAAAAAAAAAATTAGAATGGATGGATAGAATCAGCATCGGCGGCTCCAGATTAACAAGTCTGCGATATACTGATAACCCACTCTTATTCGTAACAAGCATCAGCTAGCTGGAAGAGATTGTATAAAAAAATGGAACGGACAAGTCTTGACTTTGGCCTTTAAATAAATAACAGCAAGATGAAGGTAATGATTGTTGGCCGTGCAAACAGTAACTCGCCAGATGTTACAATAAGTGTTGGTTGCGAAGTCGCAGAATCATACGTCTATGTCGGAGCCCTAATCTTCCACAATGGTGGGTGTGCTGATGAAGTTAAGCGTTATGGACAGGCTGATGAAAATATGGAGAAACAGACACATCACAAAACCATAAAAAGTCGACGGTTCTGGGTGTTCTAGTTCTGCTAGTGTTTCCCATATTTCTTTACGCTTGCGAGACGTGGACACTTCCAGAAAGTGAGAAAAAGAGGAAAGATGCTCAAGAAATATGGTGCTGGAAAAGAATGCTTGGTATATCGTGTAATTATTTAAGAACTTTCTAGACGTCGTCCGTCTAGACATCGAACAGTGGCTATCCTCCACTGTCCAAGCTCGTATTATTACTTTCTTTGGCCATGTCTCTCGCCGGAGTGATTTTCCCTAGAGCGCCTTGTGATTCAGGGGTATGTCGAAGGCACTAGTTCGCGCGGTAAAGCACCGATGCGATCTACCGACCAAGTGAAGGCTGCTCTTGACGGCTACCTTTCTGGTACACTCATAGAGGGGTCCGTGAGTGTACCAAGAAGGCAGCTGTTCGCGAGCATTGGGGGCAAATAGTGAAGCATGTCACCAACTCTTAATTGATGTGAAAGTGGCGTAGAAAGCGTCTAACACCGCCTATTGACGCCTGTATCACAGACACATTGATAGCATAACAGTTGCGTTGCCGGCCTTTAAAGAAGTGGAATGGGATAAACTGGGGAAGGGGATTGGGCCTCCGGAAAGTTTTTCACCACATGAAAGGCGACACGTGCTCATTCACTTTACGTCGATATCCTGAAAGATCGAGGTATATCACCGGTCGAGCAACCAGCGAACTGCGTGGTACCTGTTTGTGCCCGGTATGGCAATAGATTCGCCACCTATTCCATTTGGGACGTAAACATAACGGCGAGACGAGGCGAAACGGGCGCTATCTACACCTTCGGGTAACAAAGCTAGCCAGTACTGCCGTGCTGTAATATTTTAATTTCTAAAATGACGTCTTCCAAAAGTTATCTCTGCATTTAAAAAATACAGTTACAATATAATTTATAATAGCAATTTTGTTAATGGCGTTTTCTAATATCAATTTGTAATTAAAGTGCGACTGAGCCCTGAGTGCGGCCCGTCGGCTATCGCGATAAAGATGAAATGTATTGTTAATTATGTTCGTCCCTGACGAATGACAAATAACATAGACAATAACAAGATGCCCTTCATGTATTCTCAAATATTTATTTAGATGTTAACAAATGGGCTTATTTTTTTAAATGAAATGTTTTTTTTTATTTCTACAATGCTGTTATAATCTAGATACAAGTTCAGGTCAGTGGAACACGAATTCATGTCGCAAGGTTGGTGGTAATATCAAATACGAACCAATTATTATCTTTGCAGACAAACGTTTTTATGCCTTACAAAATTTTATATATATAATACATGTATAAAATTTAATTATTGCAACACTAACATTTGAAATAGAGGCTTGACTATTGCAAAAAACTTACCTATACTTGAGTATATATGAAAAGAACCGCTGACGTAATGAAATATGAAAAGTCTTTCAAAATTTACATACTTAAACATACTAATATGTCATCATCATCATCATCTTATGCCCCTTTGAGGTCCACTGCTGGACATAGGCCTCCCCCATAGAGCGCCACAACTGCCGGTCCGCGCAATCATGGGGGGTTTTTGCCATAATCGCCACGCTTGGCAGGCGGGTTGGCGATCGCAGTAGGCTGTAGTGTCTTGAGAGAGAATGCTGCTGCCCATTCTTCTAGCTTTTCCCTTAGTCGCCTTTTACGTCACCCACGGGAAGATATGGGGTAGCGGTATTCTAAGCCGGCGCCACACAGCATATATCATCTAAAACAGTTAATTGTGGTATATAGTTTCTCCATCTACCCCGCAAACAGCCTGCCGTAAACTTTTATAGGTTTTTCATAGGTGATAAAAACATTTTGTTATTGAAAAAGATTGATAGACCGTTAAAAAATACAACAAATATATAAATTTTATGAACAACTGGTATCTCAACAGCTCTCCTTAAAATAAATTCCATAAGGATTTTGTAAAAAAATAAAGGTACATTTATTCTAAAATAAATATTGTACAAGCAAACATAATTCATTTCATACAACAATAATATGTATAAACGGGCTGGTGTCGTTTTATTAACTCCAAAAGACAAATATTCACATCGCGATCATTACCAGCCCAGCCGCCCGCGTCGTAACAATACTGTTGAATTACTGCTAAATTTGGTTAATTACTAAGTACGATTGAGTCTCTGTACAAATAGGGGTGCGATGCATCATTCTCTTCCGACGTCTAATTGAATATGAAGTGTTCAGAGTTCGTGTTAATATACATTAAAGCTTGTTTTATTGGACATGTATTAGGGGGTATAATTCTAATTATTAATTTAACTATGACAACGTTGGTTGCTTTTGAATATTAATGTGATAAAAATAACTAACACATTCTCTACGTTTTCTTGCGTGGGACGGACAGAAATAGAGCACCGAGGAGTAAATTATGAACTATATATCAGCTAAATTTGTTACTGAACTGAATAAGCACGAATAGTTCGTATAAAAGTTTATTAAAACTTAAACTTTTCTTTCAGCATGCAGCAGCTCTACTATCTAAAATTACTATTTGGGTACTTTCCTGGTCCCATTTTGTGACCTAAACAATTAAGTAAATGAATTTTAGCTGGTAATATATCGTCAGATTACTCTCAATTTAAAATTTTATGTATGGCAATAAGTTCGCCACCTATTCCATTTGGGACGTAAACATAACGCCGAGACGAGGCTTAACAGCCGCTGCCTACACCTTCGGGTAACATAGGCGTGAAGTTATGTTTTTATCTAATGTTAAAATTTTTAAACGGAACTTTTTCACATACCATATCACATATGTATACGATGATACATCTAAAGATATATTTCTAGATTAACATAGAATATAATCATGAAAAATGGGATATCATGAAATCGCTAACAACAACAATGTGATTGTAAATAAAGAGACTTTTATTTCATACAATTTCTCTTCTTCTCTGACGTTTATATAGATATATATTATGTATGAATGTAATATATAAAATATGTATATGTTGTCGTGCTATTGTCACGAGTCCCCTAAACAACATTAAGTTATCTAATATTAACAGATGAAAAAATTCCAAGACGCACAGTGGCTACGAATGATGCAGTACGTGCTGAGTTTCACCGTATGTAATATTCATACGAGTAGCTTTATTCTTGAGGTCATGCAAAGGACACTAGCGTATAACATACATACATAATCGCACACCACATCCCTTGTGGGGTAGGCAGAGGGAACAAAGCGCCATAACTCACGATTCTTATACGCCTCACTTGCTTCTTTGACATTAAAAAATCGCATGCAGGGTACTCAGCCCAAAACTACAAACGCTTTGAGACTCCTATGGTAATAATTACATCTTTTTCAGTATACATTCATCGATATGCCGATAAATATCGTACGCATACTATTGTGACATTATAATTTTTATGCTGTAATAATTTCTTAGTTATATTCCGGTGGTCATTAGTGTTAAATAGTTTAAAAAGGTGCACGACTTACAAAAATGTGGCGCCAAGCGCCCCATGCTTTTTTTTCATATTAATTAATACTTCTTAGTGTGTATTTAAAGAATGTTTGTTTTTATTATTAAACTATATTTATTAAAATAACATATTACATAAATGCTATGTTAACATAACTTCACGTCTTTGTTATCCGAAGGTGTAGGCAGCGGCTGTTAAGCCTCGTCTCACCGTTATGTTTACGTCCCAAATGGAATAGATGGCGAACCTATTGCCATACCGGGCACAAAGTTTTCAGTCATCGATATTTATCACACATAACTTCCGAAAACAATTTCAAAAAGTCATTAGTGTGAGCCAGTGGCAGGATTCGAACCCGCGACCACTGGACCACCGAGACTTTTAGTTTTATTATTTTACTTTACTTTTATTTTTATTATTGAAATAATTATATGTATTTTAAAAAATGTTGTCATTATAATCAGCGGCTGGTACCATCTTCCTCAGTATTGTCGTGTCCACAGGCAGTAACATTAGAGTGACAGTTTGGTGTTACTTGCTTTTTCGCGTATTGATACACACGTTACACCACAAACTGTGATAGTTTCCAGAGACGATAATGAACCTGCTACCGTCGCGCACGACACATCGCGTGCCAACACACGACTAAACCACACATGCATATTTGATTCAAAATAACTTTGTATAAGTAAATTGATTTTGAAACTTTTCTGATTGATTCGTTGTATCTAACTTTTCTGATTGATAAGTTGTAAATCAAGATATCGATACAATCGCATCGAATCGTAGCCGATATAATACTATATTGAAACGTAGGGTTTCTCTTTAATACAAAGTAACTTAGCCTGATGTATTATTTGAAGGCATCTAATTTAACTATTTTTTATGGGATAGGAGGCGAGCAGGCGCGTCACCTGATGGTAAGTGACCAGCGCCGTCCATGGACAACTGCAACTGATATAGTGTTACAGTTGCGTTGCCGACCTTTAATAGGAAGTAGGAAATAGGAATAGGAAAGGATGGGAAAGGGGGATGGGGATGGGCCTCCGGGTACCCCTCTCACCGAACGAAACGCGGCATGAGCCACTTTACGTCGATCTTCCAAGAGATCGTGGTATTTCACAGGTCGAGCCGGCCCATTCATGCAGTGAACTGATTGGCTCTACCACTGTCAAAACTATATCCATCGTTGGTGATACTTTCACATGCTTATAATACAAAGGTGTAGGCAGTGATTGTTGGCGTCACAGTATGAAATATTTCGTGCCATAGCGTTTGTGGTGATTTTTTATTTATTTTTTTATTTGTATATGTTGAGCATACAAATATTTGTATCAAAGTTGAAATCTAGTCCGTGACTTCCATATTGGTGCATGGTCTTAACAGTTCATGTATCAAAAATTACTCTACATGAAGAAAAAATAATCTATATAACTGGTCATAGATAACAGACTTATGACTGGATATACATTAAAAGAATATGTTATACAAATATTAGCGTAACAGATCGCCAAACAACAGTGATGAGAAAAAATATATAGAATAAATATATATATAGTGATCTTTCGTGACAGTTACTGGCAATTTTCAACACAGCTTTCAATAGGGGCATGAGAGTCGTCTTCGTTACGCGCCGTCAAGATTGGTCTTTGCTGAATAGCTCTCGGCGCTGAGAGAATAACTATATCTTTGTGTAAAACTGTTTATTTTTGTATGTCTGAACAAGATATATGGCACAAGTGGATGATTTTTAATTAAAAAATTATTGTTCTACAAAACTTTGCCTACGAAGCAGTTGCAGTAAGTTTGTTTTGTGCAATAGAGTCTTAGGAGTGGGTTAGCAGGTATTATTATGACATGAAAAGAAGATTTATTTTTCCGTCGTTTTTTTTAATCTAACTTGTTGCTTGTATTTTAATGGCATCAATACCGATTTTCTACTTTTGCTAAAAAAGGAGTCAGGAGCTTATCTCTCTTAGCTATCTTACCTCTCCTTATTTTCTGTCAGAAAGAATAGAACTATCTCATAGAAGTCGAATTCAAATTCAACTTCTAATATATTATTAATATCTTACACGTACATATTTACAATCAATCAATCAATAAAATCTTTATAAGCTTGAATTTAGTTACTCTGAAACAGTTAACACATTTTAAAATGTGTGTGCTTGTTCTAAAATACCCAGAGTAATGTTATCATTTGTTGGAAAATAGAGAATGAGTTTCTACAGTCACTCGGTAGGTTTTCTAGTTTATCGACTTCAAATATCGAAAATCTGTTGGAGACGTTTTTTTTAAATAAATTCGTTTGACAATTTTTAACACAGTTTTAGTTTTTAGTATTTCCAAAACTGCTGTGATCGGTTCAATGTTTTTATAGTAAGGCCAAAGAGACGAGACAAAAACTATAAAAAAACTGACCCTTACCGAGTTATAATGTGACAGTTAGCGATTGACACTAATAACCGAACGATTGATATCGCTATCAACAACAATAAATATTTACTATTGCATAGGTGGCGAACCTATTGCAATACCGGGCACAAAGTTTTTAGTCATCGATATCTATCACACATAACTTACGAAATTAATTTCGAAAAGTCATTGGTGTGTGTCAGGATACAAATCCACGACCCGCATTCAGAAGCCATGTGCTAACCACTGGTCCACCGAGACTAATCAATCATATTTATGTAGTTATACAATTTTCGACTTATATAACAATAGGCTACAAATTCCCACACACCTGTCTCTCTCGCAAGTACTTACAGATTTATAATTAAGTGCTTCTAGATAGATGGTTCTATGTACAATCATGCTATCTATATTTTTAAATCAAGGTTTTCAATGATTTATCGATATTTTGAATTCTCTTGCAATCAATATTACCATCTATCTAGAATACTGGTCAAGTAACAGTTGAGGTATGAAGTTTTTACCAGTGAACTTTTTTAACATAACATAACATTTGTGTTTTAAAAATCCTATCGTCATACAATGAAATGTACAATTAAATGCAACTTGAAATTAGTTTTTTTTAAAGAGTACGTATTGCATGCAGTTTGTGCAAGAGGCGCGTACACGTATACACAGGCAGCGAAAAATTGAAAAGTTCTTGTGTTTTGGTTTCAACAAAAGTAAAAAGGACACATAAATTATTACATACATCAGCATGTTATATTTAAAAAAAAAGTATAGACTAAAAGTATTTCAGGTAGGTAGCCGCCTCAACAAAAAGTTATGTACAACAATTCCTAACGTATCCGTAACAAAGGTAACGAACGTATTTAGCGTATTTATAACTTTTATAACACTTCGTAAACAATTTGAGGGACAGATTTTGTGGAGGTGGGGGGAACATGGTTCGTAGTCGTTATTATCTTACAAGTAGGTAGAGCCAAGCAGTTCGCTGCATGAATGGGCCGGCTTGACCGGTGAAATACCACGATCTCTTAGAAGACCGACGTAAAGTAGCTCATGCCGCGTTTCGTTCGGGGAGAGAGGTACCCGGAGGCCCACCCCCCTTCCCCATCCTTTCCTATCCCCTATCCCTTAAAGGTCGGCAACGCAAGAATAACACTTTATGTGTTGCTGGTGTCCATGGGCAAACGAGCAGGTGACACGCCTGCTCGTTTGCCCTCCTATCCCATAAAAAACATGATTATAATGATTGTTTTATAAAATTACTATTTATCACGTCTAAGGTGTTTGTTAAATGACGTTACAATTATTTCCTAACAAATATCGTTCTTAAGATTCTTCATGTAAGTGCGTTATGTTAGATTTGAATATAATAGGTTGGGGAAAAAGTATTTTCGTATTTTTGTATGAAAAGTCAAGACATTTTTTTCAAAGTTTATTTAAATTTATTTACAATATATATGTACCGTTTTGTTGAATAACTTTCTGCCATTTTGTGGGCAGAGACATTATCCCGTTACTGTAGAAACTTTGGGACTTCTGATCAAAAAACGGGACAAATAGTTTTGGCAGTCCTCTCTTGAGGTCAACCTTACAGAACCTAAAGAATTCTGAAGAGACCGAAACAGGTGAAAATCTGAAGGCGCAAGGTCAGGGCTATATGGTGGATGGACCTCCCAGTCGAACTCTCTTAATTTTTGCTGAGTGGCTAAAGATGTGTGTGGTCTAGCGTTATCGTGATGAAAGACCACACCCTTCCTGTTGATCAATTCCGGCCGTTTTCTCTCGACTGCTTCTTTTAATCTCATCAGTTGCTGGCAGTAAAGATCAGAATCGATGGTTTTGCCGGACGGTAAAAGCTCATAATGAACAATGCCCTTCCAATCCCACCATACACACAGCATCACCTTATTTCGTGTTAGGCCAGGTTTGGCCACAGTCTGTGAAGCCTGGCCAACTTTCGACCACGACCTTTTTCGCACGTTCTTGTCGTACGTGATCCACTTTTCATCGCCAGTTATCAATCTCTTCAAAAACGGCTCGGTTTCATTACGTCTCAATAATGAATCGCAAATGAGTACACGGTTCATTAAGTTTCTTTGAGTGAGCTCGTGTGGCACCCAAATATCGAGCTTTTTTGTATAACCAGCTTTCTTCAAATGGGTCAAAACTGTTTTGTGGTCAATTCCCAGTTCTTCAGCTACATCGTAACTACTAATATGCCGATCTTGCTCCACTCTTTCAAAAATGGCGTCCATTTTATTCGTAACAGGGCGACCAGAGCGAGGTGCATCTTTAACATCAAAATTTCCGGACTGAAAACGTTTGAACCAAATTTGTGCTACTCTTACTGACACTGCATCAGGTCCATAAACATCACAAATTTTTTTCACTGCTTGAGTTGCATTTTTGCCTTTTTTATAATAAAATTTTAAAATGTATCGAATTTCTTCATTAGATTCACTCATTTTTACGGAGAGAAAAACAAATGAAAAATAGCGGGAAACAACTTTTTTTTATTTTTTTCTTTTCTTTATAATGTAACCTTTTTAATGTTACCAAAACCAGCCAGACACAAATAGTACAGTCAAAGAAATTTTATAATAAGTTTATACCTACGTTATGCGAAAAGACTTTTTCCCCGACCTAATATTAACTACAATAAAGGTATTTATAAAGGTTTTATAAAGGTATTTCTGGATATACTCCCGGGCTTCGGGGTGAGCGGAGCACTGCTGCGCGCTGTGCAGTCCACTTATGAGGGCTGCACAGCGTGTGTGCGTGTTGACGGCGGCTTGGTTTGACGTCAATATCGGCGTCAGACAGGGTTGCGTGCTGTCCGCTCGACTGTTCATCCTGTACCTGGACAGTTGTCTCCAGAGAATGAGATCGATGGATGTAGGGATGCGAATGGGTGACCTAGTTGTGAGCTGCCTGATTTACGCCGTGCTTCTAGCCGAATCGCCGTCGGACCTGCAAACACTAGTCACTACTATGAAAGATGATTGCATGATTAAAGGCTTGCAGTTGAATGCACCGAAAACGAAAGTTATGGTGTTTGAAAGGGAGGAATCCAGAACAGATGCAAGGATAATGGTTGATGATGTAGTGCTGGAACAGGTGAATGAAATTGTATATCTTGGATGCGCTTTTAGCAGAGATGGAAGGTACACCGCGGATGTAGAAAGACGAGTGGCGATAGGAAATAGCGTAAACGGAGCGTTGGGCAGATTCCTGGGCGCAAAAAATATTAGCAGAAAAGCCCAGTTAGCAATCCACAATGCAGTCCTGATCCCAACGCTAACTTATGGAAGCGAGAGCTGGGTATGGCAGAGTGTGCATGAAAGTAGAATAAGCGCGGTAGAAATGAGGGCTCTACGCAAAATCTGCGGAGTGACTCTCGCTGACCGCGTAGTAAACAAGGTTGTAAGGAAGGAAGTTGGTTTGAAAGAGAGTGTCGGTGTAAAAGTAAGAAAGGGCATGCTCCGATGGTTCGGACATGTAGAAAGAATGGATGACGCAAGACTGACTAAGCAGATATACAATGCAAAAGCGGACGGATGTAGGAGTCGAGGACGGCCAAGACACACATTCCAAGACCAAATAGAACGTGTTCTGGAGGAAGGGGATGTTAAGAGCCTCAAAAACCGACGCGCGTGCATGAAAAGAGTTATGAAAGTCAACGAAGCGAGTGAGGTGTGTAAGAATCGTGCCCTATGGCGCTCTGTTCTCTCTGCCTACCCCGCAAGGGATTTGGCGTGAAGTTATGTATGTATGTGTATGTGTAAAGGTATTTAACTATTATTTTATGTGACTTTAAGTCTTCAGCCTCTCTGTCTACAACCAGAACAAAACTCGATTGAATTTGAATGCAAGATAATGAAAGCTATTTATATTTTCACTCAGAGTTCTAGCTATTTGTGGACAGAGATAGTTCGATGTTCAAAGGACAACGAATTAACCAAATTACCTCCAGCTATCAATAGTTCTAGTATTAATGACACTGTTTCGATTGGGTACTACTTATGTTAATGTGGACCCAAACCAACAAAAAAAATTACTCCGCATTACCGGTCACAACTGACGAAATTGACCTCCTCCTTTATTCGAAGATGTCGGTTAAAAATATATAGATAAATATTATTATAATCTATATAGTATAGTGCGGGTCTCATTCGTAAAGAGTTTAGAGTTGGGTTATTGCGTCTTGGTTAACCCATTACTTCCCAAGCATCGCAATTATGGGATTTTTTTAATCAAATTAGTAATTTGGGCTCTTAATATGTTAAGAAAGAAGAATTTAAATAAAATAAAAAATAAAAAAAATCCTTGGTTGGTGAATCGGCCTGTCCTATAAATAGGACACTGGGGATATATGCTCTGAAAAATGAAAGAAAAATGAACTATAAGAAAATCAACTTTATTTCAATACTATTATCGCACTCAATTTTAAATTATAACATTAAAGTTTATTTTGTATGATAAGGCACAAAACAATCACTAAAAAGTGTTTTATCGCATTTGATACAAAAAGTTAATGGCTTTTTTCTTACAAGCTAGTCCCTGGCAAAGCCTGTTTTTCCCTCTTCATTACGTAGTGACCAAAATTGTCAAATCTGACGGGTTGCAAAAGAACTTCGGAGGAGCCTGAAGTCAGTTTGGTTGTCCTGCCTTCTGATTTTTTCATCCATGCAAAACAAACCCTTCGTCTAAAATCGAGCAGAGGGATGGTCTCATCTTTATTGACCTGATTGTAAATAATCCACGAATTCACTAGAAACGTGTCTAGGATACGAATTACTAGAGGCCAGTACCATTTCTTGCCTCGGAAACGGATTGGATACTTAGCAATCTACCAATCATGTTTATCCACCCCGCCCATGTTTTTATTATAATTATGAATTCTTCGAATACCTATTCGTTTTCACAAAAGGTTCAACGGTATCAAAATTAGTCAAAAGACATACTACATTGTTGTCGTGCCATTTTACACATAATCTCATTGTTTTTATCGAAACGATGATCAGAATAACCTCTATCTTTCTTTTTCATTTCTTTTTTTGTCATGATAAGACATTGCTTTGTCCTGTTGTCTCTGACGGTACCTGTGGCTCTAAATCCCCGAGCTTTCAAATCCACCAATAATTGCAAACTGCAAAACCGTTATCATGTTTTCCAAATATTGATTAGCTGTATTGGATCCCGGCTGATTATCAGAATAAACTGGGTTACACTTACGCCAAGCGACTAGATTACGTTCACTTTCCTCAACATTGTCTACCGTGCATGAAAACTCCACTTGACCAGCAACATCGGACACAGGTAAAACTCCCATATCGTCATCAAGACCTTCTTCTATATCTGTCATTTCATCCACTTCGTCTGGAGGCAATATGACAACATCAATATCATTGGATGATATTTATGTTGTCATATTGCCTCCAGACGAATCCTCATCACTCGAATCTTCGAGCTCTTGTAGATAATTTGCAATTTCGGACACCTTGAGGGCTTGTTTGTATTTTTTTTTCACAGGGTCCATGATCTATAAAAATATAAGTAGGTACACGCTAATTGAACAGAAAAGGGCTGACTTTTATTATTTCATCAAAGTATAAAATCACAATAATTTTACTTCTGCTCACAAAATTTTAACTCAAGTACAAAATAAAATTTACAATCATGTAACAAGAAATAGTGCGCTCTGCATGAACTTGTCGAGTAATGAAAACAATATACCCGTAATACACAAAACAATTGTCAGTTGACACAAAACAGGTTCGGACTTCTTCGCGACAAATAGTAAAGACGAATCCCCAGTGTCATATTTATAGGACGGCGTATTTTGAAAGCATGTAACATGATCCCTAAATTTATTTTATTGCTAATTTTATTTCTTACGTAATTGGTTAAGATTTTAGAATATTTTTTATGTACTTTAGACAGAGTAGGTTTTCTATGATGTCGTATATCTTTTAAAAAAGAATAGTCTTCTTAACCTTTAAAAATTGACCAGCTTTAAAAGATCATATTAAAACATAAGTAATTTTTTTCACAGCCACAAAATAATATTTTAATAGGAAAATAGGTCATAAATATAAATTTCAATATAAAGAATTAAAATAAATGTTATGTTTTGGAAAAAAAAATATTTACCATGGTGTCTTATAAATAGGACAGTGGTAAGGAATGGGTCTAAAAAAACAAAACGACAGTGAAATTTAGGCCTGATTTAAATTAATCATAACAAATATCGTATTAAAATATTTTCTGAATAAAGATATCAAATAAAAAGTCTATGCTGAAATAAATCATAATAATATTCCAATACAATACAACCACCCCAAATATGACATTCAATAATGCAGATCCTAAGACGAAAACTCCACGGGTGGAAAATTTGTTGGATAAATCCATGTACGATCACTTGAAGCACAGACTGAGTAAGAGACAAGTAATGGCAATAGTAGGAAATAAGAAGGCAGTGGGGTGTATAGCCTTAAGCAATGTCTGTTTATGTTATATTAAATATTGTAAAGTACAATAGTAGTTTGTGTGCAACTCTTAATACCTTATTGTTGTTCATAAATAAAATCCACTATAGAAGTTAATAGGGTGATGATATTTTTTATACCTTTTATATTTTTCTTGCCAGTTATAATTATAGTGTTGTAAAAGTTCCTCGTCTCGCCGTTACGTTTACGTAAACATAACGGCAAGAGGAGGCTGAACAGCCGCAGCCTACACCTTCGGGTAACAGACTTAACAGTCGATGCCTACACCTTCGGGTAAAAAAGGCGTGAAGTTATGTTATGTTTGTTATAATATACTCAAGTTCCCTTGGAAAATGGAGCCACATTATTAGTATGTGATATTTTTCTTTTTCTAAATACATAATTTTGCAATAACAAAGTTATTAAGAATAAATAAACATCCGTTTAAGTATAAAGAAACAGTGAAACCAGCACGTCACGTGTTTGCAACTACAAATCTAGATAGCTCAGGAAAACAATGAACATATTAAAACAAAACAAAATGTAATATAAAAAGTCGTATTACACGGAACGTTTCCGTGTGTCCCGGCAATAAACTGGCGGTACCTTCCGGGGCTAAGATGGAGCCGGGCCACGGGATGGTCGTGTAATGTACATCACTAGCTGACGAGTGAGGGAAGCTACATTTTTTTTATTACACCAATTTCGAAGGTGAGTCTTGTGAACTATTAATTCACTGTAATATGTACAAACGTTGTTTTATAAGTAGAAATAAGTGTTTTTTTTTAAAGAACAGTAAGTTCACTTGATTAAAAACATAAACCTTTTTCTAACACAGTAGGATAAAATGTGTCGGCGTATAAATATTGTAGATGTTAACAGTTGAAGTTTGGGGGTCATGTCATTGGCTTGCCGGCCCAGTGAGACGCAATATGGACCGAAGTAAACGCAGCCGCGCTGGTTGCTAGGGCGTGGCCCGACAGCGAAATTTAATAATAATATTTTAATTTAATTTAATTTAATTGCATTCAAATAGCGGCTTACATGTTTAAGGAGATTCGTTACCTAATTACATTAAAGGCTTAATGAGATTGTCTGGCGCTTCTCATGCATACATACAGACATTCAACAGAATTACTTACGTATGAGGGTATATATTATGTAAGCTTTTGTACTTTTTCCTTTGTTTGTCAATTTTAATAAGAGAAAAAAAACGAAGACGATTTATCTCGCTTCAAATTCTAGTATACTTTCGTAGTAGTTAAAACCGTCAAATAATACTAGTTCTCATTATTGTGGAGCTTTTGGAGGTTTCATAAGGATCAATGTTCTATACTTGTAAGGTTAGTCCTGTGTCATTATAATTGCTGATACAGTAAATCCTCTCCTAAGTCTATACAAAACATTTATTAAAGAGACTTCTTTGAAAAAGATTTAAGTGCATAGGATTTTAAATTCTAGCTTCTGGTATTACCACGATCCTTGCCGACCACAACGATCGTTTATCATCGAGTTGACTGTTTTCTGAGATGGCAGTTGATTAAAAAAAATATGCAATGACTATTATAACATTTCAATTTATGATAAAATTATTATATTTATTATATAGTTAAAGATTTATGCCATACATCCGGATTTGTGAATACCTACTCCTACGCCTACACCTTCGGGTGATAAAACTATGAATGGACAAAATAAAAGGGTATTTCCTGCAGTATACAAGGCGTTAGGAATTATGAAAACCAAAATAATTTAACTTTGGAGTTACACCAGCAGATGTTAGATTGACGTGGATATGTTTTACCGGTAAATAAATAAAATTACATGAACCGACGAGGGGATGAAATAACCTCTTTTTATTTTTACCGCCCTTAACTTTTTATTACTGTGTGTCGTTTTTATACGTGTTTGCGCGAGACCAATACTCGCTGTACCTTATAATATTACCCGAAGAATTGCTACATGTTTGTAAAAACAAAAAAAAAACAAAATGCGCAAAATGCCAAATATTTCTCGTGCCCCGGTAATATTTTAGAATTTGTACTCCTCTCCTGTATACGTCTAATGTATATTTTTCATATATTTTTCCAGCCATTTTCATTCGTCACGTGTAAGCATTCTCAGTCTGGATTATTTTTTTTGAACATTGATATTACTGATGAAACGAAAAATTGCAAAAATATATTTTGGAACAGAATACAGGGAAGGTCCAACATGATCAAAAGCTTTTCGGTGTACGAACGAATTTTTGTTGTTGGCCTTCTCACTTTGATCTTGTCTTATTTTTATCCCTATTTTGTTAGAATTTCTAACACACAACTTTTATTGTTTGTCACAACGGTCATATTATCGAAAAAGATAAAAGTATGTATTATTATAAAAGATTTGTAGCCATTGATGTTAAAATTGTAACAGCGCTATAACCATACATTGTAGATATTTGAGAAAAACTAATACAATAAATCTTTACTAAATACAAGAAAAGTTTTTTGTTCATTACCTATTTGTAATCACGTAATTTAAACAATACGGTCTATAATGTGGTTTGGCATTTGGCATTTAGCAAAAGTTTAACATAAAATCTGGGCACCATTTTAAGCAATACATATATACTCTACATTAACATTTCATACTCAAGTGAAATAATCGAGTATCTCCAACATTACCCAACGGAATTTGAAGTTGTTTTCACAGTCTGATTAAGCTTTCCAGATTCGTTATAATTATTTTTATTTCATTCTAATAAAATACTGCGAGAAGTAGTTAGTTATATATATTTAAAAATGAAAAAAAGTAGGTAAGAATTAGCGAAGAATATGAATCATAAATAAAAATTGTCAAATTTTTATAAGATATTTTTTTTGACATTTCAAAGGAGTTGGCAACGTTTATTATGCCTCCAATTGGCACATTGTTTGTGCCCTCAATGTAATAAAGGCTAACCTGTAATAATTATCAAACTATGTCTGTGTATAATTAATTATGTCCGAACTTATTACCGCCTAACATTATTATTACATGTGTATGGGCCCGTCATTTATTCCATGGGGCAAAATATGATCCCATGCATATTTACACCTTCTATCTTGAAAGTTTGGCTTCAAGAAAATATATTATTATTACTGGGAGTAGAAACCATAATTCTAAACATAAACAAGATGTTCCAGTTTCATCTTTGAAAGATTTACCCAAAATGTTACGAAAACTTGGTGGCGTTACTAAAGTCTACTTATGTACTACTTGTTATACTGTACTCTGAGCTCTGGATCTCTCTCACAATACACAAATGATACTGAAACATATAAATTGCTGTCTTTATAATTATAAAGACGAATTCTTACGAATGTTTGTTATAAAATTATAAATGTTAATTAGTTTCTCTTGAATTTCTTAAGCCGGATTTTAAAGCGAAAAGTTATATGTGACCTACAAATATTTGTATGTAAAAAAGGCATGGAAAACGTTTTCAATTTTTGTAATTTCACATCTTTTATACATTAAATATATATATTTATATATATACCGAAAGAATAAGAAATCTCATTATAATACAGAACCAAGTATACATATATCTCCGTGTGAGATCCCTCACGTTATCATAATCAACGTATCTCCAGCAACTGCTGGACATAGATCTCTCCTTTGGCACGCCACTGAGCTCGATTTTCGGCCATTCTTTTCCAGCCGCTGCCAGCCACTTTGCGTATATCGTCGTCCCACCTAGCCTGAGGGCACCCCACACTACGTTTTTCGAGAGACGGTCTCCAATCGAGAACACGTTTTCCCCATCGGGAATCAGATCTGCGACAAATGTGACCTGCCCACTGCCACTTCAGCATGCTTCTTCTTTGGGCTATGTCGCTGACTTTAGTTCTCTGTCGAATGTCTTCATTTCTAATCCTATCCTAGCGACCTTAAGACCAGCCGCACTGTCAGTGTCCACGTCTCGTAAGTCATTACGGACGCACTCGTTAAAGACCTTAGTTTTAAGGCTTTGCGGGATGAGTGACGAAAGATCCCACACACAATAAATTATATACGTCTCGGCGGTTCAGTGGTGGTAGAGCACCCCGCTTCTGAATTAAGGGGGTTCAAATACTGGCTAACACCATTAACTTTTAGAAATCATTTTCAGTAGCTATGTGTGACAAATATCGATGACTGAAAACTTTTTGCCCGATATGGTAATAAGTTCGCCACCTATCTTATTTGGGACGTAAATATAACGGAGAGACGAGGCTTAACAGCCGTTGCCTACACCTTCGGGGAGAAAAGGCGTGAAGTTATGTAATGTTATGTTGTTGTACTTTACATGAAGGGGCAACAAGTAAACACATAAAAGTTTCTGTATTATATATTCTAGACATAAAAGGGGCTCGAGCTTAATAGTCGGCGTAATGGTGCCCAGACGATTATAACAACGAACGGTATACCGACTTGGTACATATACATAACCTTACATATTCAACTAATTTGAATATTTTAGCAGTCCGTACTGATTGTGAACCTTGAGAGTGTTATAACAATGTTTCCACATTTATTTTTGTTTATTATATGTACGATAAAATTATTTTTTATTGAAATTAAGTTCGTAGATAAGAAAGATAGAATGTTAGTACTGAGATGTCTGCTTGATTTATACAAAAACATTAAATTTATAGGGGCGCTGTGTGCGTGACGTTATTTATACTTTAGTTAAATCCCCTTATAAGTTTATTTGTTCCGAGTAATCTGCTAACCCGCTGAAGAGGTCAAGTCAACACTTTCACACAGCTAGCTAAAGTTATAAGATGTATTTTGGGTTGGATTAAATCACCATAATGATATAAATAAACACACGATTTATTGCAGTACATACGTGTATATATACAAGTCCGTAGTAGTATTAGTACTGTATAGTAGTGTATACTAGGCTTCTACAATAAACTCCCAAACGACGCGGTTGAATTATCAATGGGTAAATTTAAGAATTATATTAAAAGTAGATTATATCAAAGGGCTTACTATTGTATCGCAGATTATATAAACGATAAAAAAGTTTGGAATTGAACTGATCCGTTTGTGTTATGTTGATTGTAATTTATACCATTTGTGAATCAGGAAATTGAAAAGAGTCGGCCTTGAGTTTCTTGCCAGTTCTTCTCAAGAAGCCTTGACGCCGGAACTGACACTTAGATTCGTTTTCACATTCAAGGCAATGTGATGAAAGGTAATCTAAGCTCCGCAAATTTTAGCTAGTAGTTTTGTATGACGATTCTAAGTACTTTGTAAAGTTTAAGGAATAAAGATATTTTGAATTTTATGCATTTAAAGGTCAAATAAAATAAAAGCTCTGACAGTCCTAATACTGAAGAATAGAAATTCCAACACATACTATGTGACAAAAGTGAAGTGTCCACGGCGCAGACTGACGATGCAAAAAGTAGTGGAATGCACACCTCTCGGTTCACTGGAGACAGAGTTGGAAGACAGCAAAAAAGAAAATGTACAGGAAATTGTTCACTCAATTTGACCGGCTTCGTGCCTCCAACTTTCAGTTCACTATGTACGTTATTAGATATTATTTTTTTAAACTGGTTACTTGAGAGTTTATCTATTACAAAGAAGTAGCGGAACAAAAATTAGTTTCGATTCTTGGAGAATGGTTGTGCTGAGCGAACTAAACTTTTTTAATACTTCTTGTATTCATATTTTGTTTGAGCTGGAATGAAAGCTCAGTTCAGCACATAGTACTCCTGACAGCGTGATCGTTAAAGCCTAATTGTAAAAGTTGGATAGAGTTTCATTGCTTGCTAAAAAAAAACAAAACAAAAACAGCGGGATATTAAGTTTTTTTATTTATTAACATATTTTAATATTCGTTTCTAAGTCTTTCGCAAATGAGATTAATAAAATTAAGCTGATGTCTTGGATGCTATACAGTTTTCAGGCTCACGGTAATAATTTTTTTATAAGTTCATTACCCGTGGGTTTTTTATGGTATATGGGGCAAGCGAGCAGTTGTGTCACGTGATGATGAGCTACATGGATTTGGCGTGAAGATATTTATCAACACAAATATTCGTGTGAGTGGGGATTGGAACCATGGAAATTCTAAACCAGAAGTCGGAATGGTGAACCATTGGTGGATTAGTATCGGTATCAAAATGACTAATATATTCTAATTTATATGTTTTACGAGCGGCCATTTTCGTGGCGCCAACCTTACATGATGGTGACAATCTTGATGATAACCGTTAACCGAGGACGTTATACTGAAGTTGAATATTGTAAAAGGTTATTCCGTAATATTAATAATATATTGTGCAATAAATACTCAACCAACCGAGCTGCCTTTCCTTCATAAGTGTGCCCTTTGTAGGCTTACAACAAATTATTCATGTAGTATAAAATTATGACGTTATCTTGCCACGCGACTTACCAGCGAACTGCACTAGGTGCAGTTTTTTTTAATACTGCTTGTGATATATGCTATTTTAATCTGTAAAAAAGTTATCGCCATCATACAATGTCAGGCGGGACAGAAATGAAGAAATATATACCAACGACGAGCTTTCGTGGTGCCGCAGTCGGTAGTACCAATCTACCGACTGCGGAATCAAACTTGGTGGGTTCGATCCCCACCCGAACACAAATAGATAATGAGAAGCATGAATGTTTGTAAGGCGTCTGGTTGCTTTTCTATGTTTTATAAGTATGTGTTCACAATCAAAAATTATTACTAATATTAACTTTAATAAATTAGTATTAATTGCACTCATCTAGTTTCCATCAATAAGAAAAGCATCAGCAGTTAAGAAACTAATACTTAACTTGGAACTATAGGGCACTGTGTGTATTGTGTATAAAAGTAACATTTTGGAAATTCAGAATGAAACTTAAAAAAATGCACAGTAGATAAAACTTTAAGAACAACTTCTGTGTAACCTAATCGTATGCTAGATCACAGATCTTCACAATTAATTAAAAAAAAACTGATTTGATTACCTTCTACTTTCATTGTTTTAATTCATTAAATAATCAATTTGGATTATCTATTATCTTTAAAGTAAAATGCAATAATATAATATTGTTAGGAATAATACCACAGTTCATAGAAAAATATATCCAAAGATAAAATTCCGAGATAAAATTTAAGACGCATATTTTAAAAAAGTTTTCTGGCGAAGAAAAGAATATAAAATAAACAAGTTGGCATAATGAAAATTTGCTTGGAAGTTGAGGTTTACGAATTATTTTAGTGTGAATATATCCCATTTTATTGGATGTTCCAAATATCTAGTGCTACTAATCACTATTCCATACTTTTATGTGAAATAACTTTATTTTATAGGTCTTCACAAATATTTAGCAGTGACACAAAAGATTTTGGAAAATCGCTAAAAGGAGTCAGATTCCCAATACAGTCACTATCATGAGAAGAACCGAAGACACTGATGATTAATTCAATCATAATTTTAAATATCTCAAATAGGTGTAACTATAAAATAGGAAGTATTGTTTACATGTCTGCAAGTGCTGGCGTGACACGATTCAATATCGGACCGCAACACGCCTTTTTTTCTTCTACTGGGCATGACGTCTCGCTCAGTTGTAAAAGCCGAGCTATTAATAGCTCGAGCCGTTTCTATAGCATCGTAAATGAACTACAATTCGACTTGACGCAACTTAATTTTATTATATAACAAACCTCAGTAAAAGATGAAAATCATTATTTATTTACTCAGATTTTCCGTTGAGATGCGACTCTATGCCGGGACAATAATTTTCCTGACGTGCATGCGAGCCTTACCTGCAACAAGAAATAATGTTTTTTAAAAAATGAATTTGCAGTTAGTGAATTTATGAATAGGAAATGGATGCACAATTGCACATATTAATTTTCGCGATAACTTTGCGGTTTTATTTTCATTTGTATTGGCAAGCTTCCAGATGCAGTAAGCAGGTCAATATATAATATATTTTATTATTTAACTAAATAATGGAGAGCGTACTTTTGAGTATAGAATAGGGGGGGCAAAGAGTAGGCGTGTCACCTGATGGCAAGCAACAAACGCCATCCATGGACACCTGAAGACGGATAATGTTACAGCAGAGTTGCCGGTCCTTGGTGCGATATACGTAGGCCTTCCCCTCACTAGATGGACCGACGATCTAAGAAGAACAGCAGGCATCATTGGATGCAGGTGGCATATGACTGGGAGTTATGATGATGATGAAAATAAAATATTGATTAAGTAATAGACAATAAAATCGTTTTGGTGGTCCGGTGGTGAAGAACCTTCAAAATCAATACGTCGTATAACAATATCGAGGACTGGCAATACGTTCCGCCACCTATTCCACTTGACAGCCGCTGTCAACACTATTACGTAGAAAAAGGCGTGAACTTATTAAAAGATAAATAGTTTAACTTTTGAAAAGTATACATTATTGCTATTGATCATGAGAGGTCGAAGACTCTACAGAAGGCAATTTAATTTCCGAGAAACTTAATAAAGATCCGAGATGTTTGTGTGAAAACACCCGATTTATAATTAAATTAGAATTTCTGTTGATATTTGAGATTATTAAGAACATTCAGCTTCAATACAATACATTCGTTTTGTTTATTCTAACGTCAAAAGGATAAATAAGCCTTACGCTGAAAACTATGAATTTATTTTAAATAATGTGTAATTTAAATCTATTGCCTGTTGGTTCACTAACACACTTCTGGTTCTTCGGTCTCCAGTTTGAATCCAGGTACTATACATACAGTAATAGATTTTTGGGGTTTTTCCGCAGTTATATTTTTTTGATTAAATATCGGTAGCTGGTAGTAAAATTATACCCGATATATGGCACAATAGGATTACAATTGACTTTGAAAAAAATGCTCGTTAAGGCATTTTTGGTGTCGCTTACACTTATTTGTTAAATAAATCAACTTAAAAAACAAGTATTTAGACTATAATAGGATACGTTTACAAACTATTCTTGGAAATAAAATAAACATCACCCCGTTGTCGTTAGTCGGATATCAAAAGAGTGAATGTCAACAAAGAGAGATTACCAACTTTGTAAGAAAATCGTTCATAATCTAACCAGGTTTGGTTTGGTTTTGAACAAATGAACGAACAGAGAAAATGAAATGCTCCAAGCCTATGAATTATGAACGAGTCTCAAAAAAACACCAGGAACATAGTCTTCATCTTAGTGCATTTATAAAGTCATTAGATCTTATCTTTTTGAACCCTGTTGTTTTTCAAATTATTCTTAAATAGTAAAGTCATACTTAATATCTGTAGCCACGACTTCTGCATTACCAGAGTAGGTCTGCGTTGAGCTAACCATAACCACACATAATCCTTTCCAAAAAAATCTTCATAATGTCCTAAACTCTACAATTTTTTCAAGTTCCGTGTCTTCGTTACGGGAACTCGGCTTCCTTAATATTTTTTCTGTATTTGGCGCCTCTGTGATTCCTCGTCTCGTCTCGCATCTTCAACGTTTCTTACACATCATATCGTATCGGTTCTTTTTCTTGGAATTTGGTCTCTCGTTGCTCTGCTTTTGTGGAGTGAGTACTTTTGACTTCGTCTTACTTCTTCTGCCCTTGTAAACCATACGCGAGGCTGGTCCGTCAAAAACGAATCGAAGGAAATGCTGTCGCGTTATAGGCTTCAAATTTCGAGTCATTCTTCGATGGACCTTGCGTAGGCGACGGTATTGTGCTGGAGCATGGAGTTTGTGGATTAATTTTTCACAAAAAAATAGTGCACTCACGGTGTAACAATTTCTTGGAAGTCGGATTTTCTTGAAACGTCAGGGTTCACACGTCGAGGTTTCTTCATTGCGTGTTCGT
The DNA here is from genome assembly GCA_905147225.2 of Euproctis similis. Taxonomy (NCBI): domain Eukaryota; kingdom Metazoa; phylum Arthropoda; class Insecta; order Lepidoptera; family Erebidae; genus Euproctis; species Euproctis similis. The sequence continues at coordinate 3,589,654 of LR990111.1, read as the reverse complement.
CGGGGTCACCAATGTAACGGTAGGTTATTACTGATGACTGTTCTTATGGTTGATGTCATCGTGAGGCGGATGTTCTTCGGTGATGGTGTTCGTCATCAGAAGGTTGCGTGTTCAGATCACGTCGGGGTCACCAGTGTAACGGATGACGTTACTAGTGACTGTGCTGGTGGCTGGTGTTCTCGAGTTGGTACTTCTTCATGATGGTACGGGAGTGGTCGTTAATGAAAGACGTAATTAGAATCTTGTCATGTTTATTCGTGTCAGCGACAACTGTGTGTCGCTGCACACCGACCACTACAGCATACTGTGCGTACAGTGGTTATATACTATTGATGGCACGTACATGTACGTGCCACGAAGTGTAGTATCCCTTACATTTTTTAAATTTCCAGATTCTAATAAAACAATATACGCGGAACATATGTTCACCTTCTCTGGCTAACTCGACCGTATACAATACAATACTGTTTGGTACAGCAACATAGTTATACTTACAAAGAATCCAACTTCCTCGTAAATTTAAAAATATAATGAAACCAGCTCTCTGCGGATTTCCAGTAAAGTACTTCTCATGTGGTTAGTTGAGACCGCCCGCTACATCCTCGGTGGGGTGAGGACGATAAATTTAAACATTCCTGTTATAAACGAATTCAAAAAGAAAGAGAATATCAATTCGGGTGTTTGTATACATTGATATTTGAGTAGAGTAGATAATTTGATCACAGTGGTTCGCTGCATGACTGGGCCGGTTCGACGGGTGAAATACCACGATCTCTCAGAAGACCGACATAAAGTGGCTCATGCCGCGTTTCGTTCGGTGAGAGAGGTGCCCGGAGGCCCATCCCCCTTTTCCATCCTTTCCTATCCCCTGTCCCTTGAAGGTCGGCAACGCATCAGTAACACTAAATGTGTTGCTGGTGTCCATGGGCGGCGTTGGTTGCTTACCATCAGGTGAGACGCCTGCTCGTTTGCCCTCCTGTTCCATAAAACAAATGTTTGTGTGTGTTTCAAGTTATTATACATTTTTTATGTATGTTCGGAGTTTGTAAGGCAGGAGATTATACCAAAATCGACACATTTAAATTTCACATAGATTTATTGTTTAATTTGAATAAGAAAAGTGACGAAATTGTATGACAAATTATGTTTTTTTTTCTATACAATAACTTATATTTAAACTTATCGTCATTTGTTGCTAACTTTAATTAACTCAATAATTGTTCAGTTAAAAAATTCTTTAGCGTTTTTCTTTTATTCAATTGAAGGCCTTACGTCAAATAATCATATTTCATAATAGTGACTAGTGTTTGCAGGTCCGACTAATTAACCTGAAATTAAATTCAACACTTACTTACAGTTACGGCGGTAATGTGTGTTGCATTAGTAAATAATGTACAACACATTCCCGCCATTTTACCACAAATAATATGAGTGCGTGTAGACAGTTTAATATTAAGATATGATCCTTTGAAATTTAAATATTTATTGAGCACGACGCCGGGTTGTATGAGGAGACGAGTCGACGCGTAACCTCGGGAATTGACGAAGTCAGTGCGTACAAGGCTTGCGTTTTAATAAGTTTAATATTACTTTATACGTAAATTAGAGTAAATGAGCTTCCGCCTTGATATGCACACGTGGCACACGAAGAATCGTGATGTTATTAATGTCGTGTACGTTTTAATATAGCTTCAGTATATTGTGAGCTTTCTTACTATAATTTTACAAGTGAATCAAATGATTCCCTATTGACGGGGGCAAGTAGATGTTGAGAATTTTGCAATTGCATAGTAAATCTAATAAAAAGTACTATGGTGTACTGCAAGCTTAGAGTAGTTCAACAGTGGTAGAACATCTTCCTCTCTAATCCAACTAATAGGCCGGCAGCGATACTCCAGAGGGAAGCCACTACAGCCATTAAATTTATCAAAATATATGGTCGGGGGTAATATGTCAAAAATATAAAATTCGTTATGAAATTCACATAAAAAGCCTAGAAAAATAACAAGGACTATAAGCTTATGAAATATGATTCTTTTACTGAAAAAAAATTACGGCGTAATTCAACTGCAAAAACCTTTCAAGAAAATTATGTCTCCAGAAGGAGAGCTCAGAGAATTGTTATTGAAAACAGCATTATATATTTACATGATTGTTGATATTTTATTCTGTGTACTTTATGTTCAATGATATTTTCAAATGTTGCTAGTTATTTTACTTGCTTTTGGCCTTTCAACAACTACTACAACTAAGTCTATCTAAGTCAATCCTTTTATAAGAAATCTAATATTTCTGTTTATTTATTTCTTAGATTTTCGCGAATCACATTCTTAACATTGAAACAACTTTTTATGGATTATATCGTGTTTATTTAAAACTTATTTTCTATTTATTTCCCGACGTCTCGAACTCTTGAGATCATTTTCACGAGTAATAAACATAAAGATGTTAGTCGTTCTGAAGCTATTTTCATTGATGCAGAGAGTACCCACTTTTGGAAATAAAAATCAAAAAGTTAAAATATGATTTTTACTATTGGTAACCCACATTTCCGAGCATTGATATTTACTCTATTTTTGAAAATTACTTTCCTCATATAACATACATAAACATAACTTCACGCCTTTGTTACCCGAAGGGGTAGGCAGCCGCTGTTAAGCCTCGTCTCGCCGTTATGTTTACGTCCCAAATGTAATAGGTGGCGAACCTATTGTCATGCCGGGCACAAAGTTTACAGTCATCGGTAAAATAAATAAATAAATGCATATTTTTTTAAAGAAAATGTAACAATGTCTTAGAAGAAGAATGAAACAACTGTCCCCTGAAGAAAAAATCTCTATGACTTATCAGGAGCAAGGTTACTAAGCAATTCTCTTATACAAAAAAATACAAATAAAAATACAAATAAAAATACAAATTGATCAACATATAAAAACTTAGAATACCGCACGAACTCCAGCAATGGCGGTTCCTTATAATAGTAATATAAACTTGTTCTGCAGAAAGGTGAAAGAGGGGAGAGAGGGTCTCGCAGCCATCACTAACACGGCGCAATAAAACTTTTTGCTCCCTTAGCACTCCAAAAATAATCCTCCTTGAAAAGTCAAAGAAAATTTAGTGAACATAAGGAAAAACACAACTGAGATACAAAGTGAATAATATATCGGAAAATACCTTATTAAATTACATAACATAACTTCATGCCTTTGTTACCCGAAGGTGTAGGCAGCGGCTGCTAATCCTCGTCTAGCCACTTCACAGACAATTAAAATAGTCGGAAATAGTAAAACTTAGATTACCTATTACCACGTTCTTGAGCATCCAATGCATTTCTACGTGGCAATTGATTTGTCCTATTCGATAACAGGAGTCCTGAAAAGTCCGAAAAAAACCCAAATAAGATCTAGTTTAACCACTTGGTACAACGGTTTTAAGTTATATCTATATTTTTTACGAAAATGTAATGATTTGTTTTACTTAACTTCTACAAGAGTTTCTCATTAAAAGAACCCCGCCTCTGATTGCGGAAACTGTCCGCGAAGCAGGGAACTTGCTAACTTAGTTTTTGCGATGTGCGCCAAAGTCAATAATTTTAAATAGTTTATACAAACAAAATAAATAAAAAAATACTTCGTTAAGCTGCGGTCGGAAGGTAAACTACAAAAAACTATGTTAACGATATTAAAGTCATTAGGACTCGTTAGTGGGAAGGCTTAAACTTTTGTCATTAAATAAAATACACTCTTTGATACTATTCCAATTAGGTTATAATACAATTTGTAATTCATACATTAATTTTCACGTAAATTATAGAAAACTATTAAATAAATATTCATAGCAAGCACTATCAGCATATCATCATTCATCATTTCATCATTAGCCTGTTGCAGTCCACTGCTGGACATAGGCCTCTCCCAATTTGCGCCACAACATCCGATTCTCTGCCTTCCGCATCCAGTCTTTTCCAGCAGCCTTTCTGAGGTCGTCTGACCATCGGGCTGGTGGGCGTCCTACACTACGTTTACCAAAACGCGGTCTCCACTCTATGACCTTCTTACTCCATCTACCGTCGGTCCTTCGGCAGATGTGACCAGCCCATTGCCACTTCAGCGAGCTTATCCTACGATCTACGTCGGTTACCCCAGTTCTCTGGCGGATATACTCATTCCTGAGTTTATCCTTCAGAGATACCCCGAGCATAGCCCGCTCCATAGCTCGCTGAGCGACTTTAAATTTGTGGACTAGCCCCACCGTGAGTGTCCACGGTGGTTCTAGCACTCATATCACTGCCTTGTTTCTATAATTTTGGGTTGGGATAACAAGTTATCTTTTTCCAGACATCCCTATCATTCGCTTATTCCACACCATAATCCTTTCTAACGTTTTTCATACTATCTATATTTTTTTAGTCTTTCTTTTATAACATTGTTGGCCATATTTAGATTACAAATTATTTTCTCAAAAGGCGTATTAGGCATCTTCATTATTCCCATTCTAATTCAAACAATTTCGCATTATTCCTTCAGTTATTGGTAAAATTTTAAATACACACACTTTTTCAGTTAAAATGCATCATCACATGTAATTGTAAACAATTTTTGTATAATTTCAATATAAATGTACTCTTTTGACTTTTCGGAACAAACTACGACGGGGTACAAACAAAATACAAGATTTTAAAGAGTGATTAGCTCCAAACATACGCTTGTAAAATTATTCATATTACCTATTTGTAATTCAACAAAACATAGTACTTCTTATCATCTATAGAATGAAACCACTGTCCAAAGACAAGGGCCATTAACACAACTATGTCTGCCCGCTAACCTAAAGGTCGGCGTTAATAAGGCGTGACGGTACGGTACGGTACGACGGTATATATTAAGTACTATAAATAATTAAGGTTAGCGCGTCCAGATTTAATGACATGTGAACAGTGCGTTCTGTTACGAAGTTTCAACGGCCCAAACATATTGACTGAGGAGAACATTACTCTTCACCAATTTAACGACATAAAAGGGATGAAAATGTTAACAATTGCTTGTCCTATTAAAATTAAACTTTAATAGAACAAATGAAGACTTAATTTCTCAGTTGCTTAGTACAACAAATAATATACTATTATTTATTTATTTGTTCGAACACATTTAACTTGGATTCTGCTTAGTCAATGTGATAATTGTTTGCATAAGTGATCAATTCGATACCAAACAATATAGACAAACCAACGGAATATTATAATACTATACACATAATTCAAGAAAGGTAGCTATAATCACGATTGTCAGCAAGTTGGTCTAAGAATCGATGACTGAAAACTTTGTGCCCGGTATGGCAATAGGTTCGCCACCTATTCCATTTGGGCGAGACGAGGCTTAACAGCCGCGGCCTACACCTTCGGGTAACACAAGGCGTGAATATATATATTTATATTTATTGGGAGAGGCCTATGTCCAGCAGTGGACTGCAACAGGCTAATGATGATGATGATATTTATGTATATTTAGAATATAAGTTTTAATTGCATATACATTGGATAAGGAAGTTGGTAAGTAATTTATTTCCAATTAACCACTAGTTTATTAAGATTACAGATTGATAAATTTTTGCAGGTGATGACAACATTGCTGGGGTGAGAGACCACTAATAAAGAATAATAATTATTTAATAAATTTATTATTTGTGTTATTTTGTAAATAAAAAACTACTTAGAGCATTAAAAAATAACACCCAGTTACTCGTGGCTCCTTACAAATGTTTTACCAGTAGTAGATCCACGTAGTTCTATAAATGAATTCGGCTCGAACTGTGAAATACCACAACCTTTCAGAAAACCGACCTGAAATGACCCATGCCTTGTTTCTTTCGGTGATAGTGCTATCCGGACGCCCACTACCTTTCCCTTCCGGCTTTCTTCCATGTTCCACCACCATAAAGGATGGTCTCGGCGGCCCAGTGGTCAAGCACACGGCTTCTGATCCAGAGGTCCGGGTTCGATTGTTTTCGGATCGGTCGATATTATTTTCGAAAGTTATGTGCGATAAATATCGATGACTGAAAACTTTGTGCCGGTAACGAGGCTTAACAGCCGCTGCCTACACCTTCGGGTAACAAAAGTCGTGAAATTATGTTATATTATGTTATAAAGGATGGCAACGCAGCTGTGATCTACTCGGTGTTACAGATGTCTATTGGCAGATGTAAGGTTGATACGCGTGGTAGTTTTAGCCCTCTTTTCCCATAAATACCGTAGAAGCTATGCAGTAGATTCCATTAATCATGTTACAAAAACATTCGATTTTGTCTCATTTGACTCATTTTTAGTTTGTTTGAACTGAAAGTCTAAATCGACTTAGAATCGTTCTAAATCTCGTTCAAATCTCATAAATATTTAGTTCAGATAACGTTTAATAGTATTATACAATGTATACATGCACTAATTTTAACTAACTGCAAATAGTGGAGTTTCTATATCGTTTGCATCTCGTGCCCTGATTGATTGTGGATACTAACACACTTGTTTATGCAAGTTCTGCCTTGTAGTTAAAACATTCAACTGAACCTGTAGTCCATTTATTGGATAGCACTCAATTTATTCGTTTTTAGTTCAATACGTAAATAAAAATAAAACTAAAATTGCTAGCAGGATTTGTAAATACGATTCAGCCGCATGAGATTATTAAAATCGATATTCATACGTTTTTTGGTTTTTCGTGTAATTAATATTTTTATGTATAGTTTTTAATCTGCCTCCTGGGGAATAGGCTATGCCAACTGCACTTCATAATAGGGTCTTTTTTTATGGGATAGGAGGGCAAACGAGCAGGCGTGTCACCTGATGGTAAGCAACCAACGCCGCCCATGGACACCAGCAACACATATAGTGTTACTGTTGCGTTGCCGACCTGGAATAGGGGAGAGGAAAGGATGGGGAAGGGGGGAATGGGCCTCCGGGTACCTCTCTCACCGAACGAAACGCGGCATGAGCCACTTTACGACGGTCTTCTGAGAGGTCGTGGTATTTCACCGGTCGATCCGGCCCATTCATGCAGCGAACTGCTTGGCTCTACCACTGAAAATATATATCTTCTTGGGTCTTGAAATTTTATAAGGCTGCATCATTATATTATTATCAAGACTGATATAATTATTGTTGTAGATCAAAAGCTGTCCGTCGACATCAAAACAAAGGATGTTAAAATTAATTCTCTTGATAAACTATACAAATAATTTATTTTCACTACAAACATACGTACTTGACAACGAGTCTGTATAAACTGAAATTTAATTATTTCATGAAATATTAGAACTTTGCGTAGTTAATATTTAAAACATATTGTTTTTGCCTTTTGATTGAGAGACAAATCTTCTTAAAAAAAATTAAGAATAATTGTGATTGATAATATTCTGCACGATTTGTGGCATTAAGATCAGTGATGTTAAGGCACCAATAGCCAGTGAATACACCTTCGGCTAACGATAACGTGAAGGTAGCTTCGTATTTTTTGCGTATTAAATAACGTGTCTCTTTTCCCTTCTTGTATCAAGTGTACGTGCGGTTGGGCATATTTGTTTTTTTAAAAAACGTAAATAATACATACAAAAAGTCTCGGTGGTCCAGTGGTCGAGCACACGGCTTCTGATCCAGAGGTCAGGGTTCGAATCCTGACACTGGCTCACACCAATGACCTTTCGAAAATTGTTTTCGGAAGTTAAGTGTGACAAATATCGATCACTGAAAACTTTGTGCACGGTATGGCAATAGGTTCGCCATCTATTCCATTTGGGACGTAAACATAACGACGAGACGAGGCTTAACAGCCACTGCCTACACCTTCGGGTAAGAAAGACGTGAAGTTATGTGTAAATAATACATCTTACGTTTGAGGCGGTGGGTAAAGTATTTACATCACTTCAAACTACCCGCAAAAATTATGTTAGTTAAATGACGGGAGAGAAATGTTAGCGGTTCCTTGATCTAGTTTCTTTGCTAGCGAACAAATTAGTTGCTTTGAGGATGCCACCAACTAATTAACCATCAAACTAAAGGCAGCCACTCTCATTATAAATTCAGGCTTTTAAAATTGAAACGTTGAATTATTTTTACCGAGATTGGGGAGTTATTTAAATATTTTATATCTTCATATCATGAAGGTGGTAAAATGTAGCTAGGTGCTTATTTGTATAGCTGAATGAAATCTTTTGAGTAAGCTAATGAGTGGCATACTTTACAATTTGATCCTGTATTTGCGCACATTTAAAAAAAAATTTGTATATTTTACTAAAATTTTGCATTATTTGAAAGAATTTTTAAGCATCTATAGAAACTTACCATCACTAAGGGCAGATGGCTTGTTTGTCGTGAAAGTGCTTATATTAAAAATTATTTGACTTCCGAGAAAAAGAAATTGCATTTGGTCAGTAATTTACCTGAAACAAAATAATAATATACACAACATTTATAATTATGTAAACATGCAGAGAATATCATTGGCTTGTATTTAAATTTTAAGAGCTTTATTTTGGAGATATATGTAGCTCCAAAATACATTCATTTCATCATTCAATAGAAAATAACTGATAAACTGGAAACTAATAAATAGAGCTTCAAAGGGAATCTTAATTTGTCTTAATTTTTTTTATCTGTCTGCCTATTTTTATGCTTATGCCTATGTCTGCCTATTTTTATATGTGGGCACATCATGCAGAAAGTACTGACTCATCTTTATTATGGCTTTCACCAGTATACTTATATAACGAGAGAGCAAATTTAAATTATATATTATGCTGTGTGGCGCCGGCATAGAATACTGCCACCCCATCTCTTCCCGTGGGTGTCGTAAAACGCGACTAAGGGAAATGCTAGAAGAATGGGCAGCAGCATTCTCTCTCCAGGAAATACAGCCTACTGCGATCGCCAACCCGCCGGCCAAGCGTGGCGATTTAGGCAAAAACCCCCCATGAGTGAGCGGACCGGCAGTTGTGGCGCTCTATGGGGGAGGCCTATGTCCAGCAGTGGACCTCAAAAAGGCTAATAATAATGATGATGATGAAACCTAAATTATAGGTAGCATAACACTGCAGAAATACCGTACTTCGGAAAATAGTTATTATTATTTATTCAAATAGTCTGTAGTTAAGTTTATGTGTAAAAGTGATGAAAACACACTTTTAATTTGCTGATGATAAATTATACAAACTTTATAGCGTGGACGCATGCAACGTTTTTATATAATATAATATTCGTGTCGACACTAATGCACATAAAGCTTACGAGCACAACCATAATTCCTTCCTACAAATAGCCTACTTCGCAAAAAATAACCTTTCATTTTTAAGCAGATTTTTAACAAACACATAATTTATAAAAGTTTAACTCAAGCGCTTTAACTACTTTATGGGTTGGTTTATTGAATTTTAACCCGGTCAATGGAATTCAAAGTTGGGGCTGGTTCATCAAAATGCTATTAAAAGGGGCTATAAGCACTTAACAAGAGTGAAATGCTTTATAAGTGAAATTCAACGATCCGAATGTGAATAAAAAGATAAACGAATCTTGTATACTATATTACCTCATATTAACCCTTCATAAAGGTTTTTAGGTTACGTTATTTTTTTTATATTCGGCAAAGTGAGTGTTAGAGTGTAAAATCTCTCTGAATTTGATATCAAAGATTCCTTAAATTATTTATGACAAATATATTTTTGCGGCTTATGCACTCAAAAGTTTACGATTTAAAATTTCGCACACCTTGTGAAAAGTTTTATAATAATACCATTTCAGTATTGTCGTTCGTTCCACTAAACGGCGCAGACAAAAATAATGCTAACTTTAACTGTGAAAGTCAATCTTTAAACATCGCCGAGACAATGTAGCGATATTCATTTGATCCTGATTTTAACTTAACATTTTCACGAGATACCGAAGAAAGGCTTCTAGAGTATCGGCTTGTTATTATCGGCAAATTAAAACGATAATGTTATATTTGACAATATACAGTAGCTCTATGTTTACCAATAGAATTCACATAAGCAAAAAAATATCATACACAAAACACGCGGTAAAACAAAAATCGCTAACTCCCGCTACATAATGTATTCGAGACAATAATATAAACTTTGTACTGGTGGCCTCTCAGTCAGCCGGGAGCGAAAGAAAAACATATGGCTGACAAGCTTACACAGCACTACACCGAAGAATGGCGGTATAACCATTCATAAAATATGGGTCACCCTAAATGTTCTTGGTAGTGGCGGGCAGCAGCGTCCCTATCTAAAAAAGGTTTACCCCTGCGGTCTCCAACCCGTTTGCCCAGCGTGGGGACTATGGGTATAAACCTCCCAAATGAAAATAGCACCAATGCAACGGCCCCCAGTTCCCGGTGGTCCCACTATTCCCGGCCAAGGCAGCGGTCGTGGTAACGGTGGGACAGGGGGTGCTAAGAATCTCCGGGTTACGGCAGGCTGCCAAAAACAACTACTTGTGGCCACTTATAATGGACGCAGTCTTCGGCTGGACCAACACCTCACCGAACTCGAGGTAGAGCTGGGTTGCTTGAACTGGCATATTCTAGGGCTATCTGAAGTCCGGCGAGAGGGGGAGGACACGATAACCCTACAGTCAGGCAACTTACTCTACTTTCGGGAAGGTGACCAGCTCTCCCAGGGGGGTGTCGGTTTCCTCGTTCACAAGGACCTCGTAAGCAGCGTTGTGGAGATCAGTAGTGTGTCGACCAGGGTAGCGTACCTTGTACTGAAACTTACCAACAGGTACACCCTGAAGGTAATACAGGTGTATGCGCCGACCTCGACATACTCTGACGAGATAGCCGAGGCGATGTACGAAGATATTGCAAAAGCAATACATGGTACCGCCAAGGCTCACTACACCGTTGTTATGGGGGACTTCAATGCCAAAGTGGGAGTACAAGAACGCGGCGAAACGAAAATCGGTCCATATGGCTTGGGGTGCCGGAATCACAGGGGGCAGATGCTGGTCAACTTCCTGGAGTCTGAAGGGCTTTTCTTGATGAATTCTTTCTTCAAGAAGAGTCTCCACAGGAGGTGGACTTGGCGAAGCCCCGATTCTGTGACAAGGAACGAGATAGATTTTATCATTACGGATAGTAAGTATATATTTAGAGATGTCTCTGTGATCAACAGGTTCAATACTGGAAGTGATCACCGACTTCTTCGAGGCTCTCTAAACATTAACTTCAAAGCTGAAAGGACCCGGAAGATTAGGTCTATTCTCCGACCTACGCTACTCCAAATAGCCGAAACCGAAAAGTTCCAAACGGAACTTAAAAATCGTTTCGATCTGCTGGAAACCACGGGCAACGTGGACGAAAAAGTCGACACTGTGGTCAACACGCTGAGGAAAGTGTCTCAAAGGCTGTTCCCGAGATCGCAGAAAAAGGAGTCCAAGCTCTCTGCTGAGACACTCGAGCTGATGAGGCAAAGGCGAGAAACTCCATCCGATCAGCTGTCTTCGTCAGAATGGAAAAGCCTAAACCAGCGTATTAGAAAGCTGATGCGGCGCGACCTTCGTCGATCGAATACTCGAGCAATCGAGGACGCGATCGACCGCAACAAAGGGTCGAAAGTGTTCGCTCGGCAGCTTGGAAGGCCCCATCTGACGAAGCTGAAAACTGCGGATGGACGTGTCGTCACCTCTAAGCCTGAGATTCTCGCAGAGATAGAATCTTTTTATGGGCTCCTTTATTCCACACGGATGACCAAGCCGACGAGACACAGCGATGATGACCACAGAGCCCCGCTAACGCGTCACTATAGTGAGGACATTCCCGATGTCACTGAAAGCGAGATTAGTGCGGCTCTCGGGCAACTCCAGAACAACAAGGCACCCGGTGATGACGGAATTACTACAGAGCTTCTAAAAGCCGGCGGGACTCCTATCCTAAAGGAATTAGCAAGCCTTTTTAATTCCGTCATACACCAGGGCATAACACCACAGGCTTGGGGCAGGAGTGCGGTGGTGCTGTTCTTCAAAAAAGGTGATAAAACCTTACTGAAGAATTACAGACCCATCTCACTCCTGAGCCATATCTACAAGTTGTTCTCGAGGGTCGTCACGAATCGTCTCGCTGTAAGACTCGACGAATTCCAGCCTCCGGAGCAGGCCGGGTTTCGAAAAGGCTTTAGTACGGTGGACCACATCCATACTGTTCGGCAGATTGTACAGAAGACCGAAGAGTACAATCAGCCGCTGTGTATGGCATTCGTGGATTATGAAAAAGCCTTCGACTCCATCGAAACTTGGGCAGTTCTGGATGCATTGCAGCGATGTCGGATTGACTGGCGTTATATCGAGGTGTTGAGATGCTTGTGTCATCGGTGTCATCGCCACGATGGCTGTCCAGATACAGGACCAGGTGACGAACTCTATCGAGCTGAATCGAGGTGTAAGACAGGGAGATGTCATATCTCCCAAACTCTTCACCAACGCTCTAGAGGACGTCTTCAAGACCCTGGATTGGACTGGACAGGGTATCAACGTGAATGGTGAGTACATCTCACATCTTCGGTTTGCCGACGATATCGTTGTAATGGCAGAGTCGCTGGAACAGTTAAGCGGAATGCTGCGCAGCCTGGACGAGTCCTCCCGGCGTGTCGGTTTGGGCATGAACTTGGACAAGACCAAAGTCATGTTCAATGAACATGTCGTGCCCGGACCGATAAGCGTCGAAGGGTCAGTTCTCGAAGTCGTAAACAAATACGTCTACCTAGGCCAAACTATCCAGGTAGGTAGACGAAACTTCGAGAAGGAGGCCGCAAGGAGGATTCAGCTGGGTTGGGCTGCATTTGGCAAACTGCGTCGGGTCTTCAGCTCGCCTATACCGCAATGTCTGAAGACCAAAGTCTTTGACCAGTGCGTCCTACCGGTAATGACCTACGGTGCCGAAACGTGGACACTCACGGTGGGGCTAGTCCACAAATTTAAAGTCGCTCAGCGAGCTATGGAGCGGGCTATGCTCGGGGTATCTCTGAAGGATAAACTCAGGAATGAGTATATCCGCCAGAGAACTGGGGTAACCGACATAGCTCGTAGAATAAGCTCGCTGAAGTGGCAATGGGCTGGTCATATCTGCCGAAGGACCGACGGTAGATGGAGCAAGAAGGTCATTGAGTGGAGACCGCGTCTTGGTAAACGTAGCGTAGGACGCCCACCAGCCCGATGGTCAGACGACCTCAGAAAGGCTGCTGGAAAAGACTGGATGCGGAAGGCAGAGAATCGGATGTTGTGGCGCACATTGGGAGAGGCCTATGTCCAGCAGTGGACTGCAATAGGCTAATGATGACTGGTGCATTATCGTGAATCCGTAGTGTGTGCGGAACGCCCTGATTCAAATGATATATTTCGAAGTAAATACGCCTTTTTTCTCTGTTTGCAGCGAATTTATCGCGCTGTAGGTGTAGATATGTTTCCTATGAGATGTTTGTGCGTTAACCTCAGGAACATTCAGACTTGGCTGAAAATGACAATTCTAAATCTATATTTTTTTGCCGATGCCAGTCTTCTGCCTGTAGGCTGAGATGCAGCGAAATTTGATTTTAGTTAGTTTTTAAAGCGTATAATTATATTGTAAATAATGTAATTAATTGATGAAGAATTATGTGTCGTAAAACTAATTCTATATCACGTTAGAGGACTTATAAAACATGTCCCCAGTTAGATTTCTGCAGTTTTACCTCATTCATTCTTTTATGATGAACCACACAGAGCAGTTATGTAACAGTCATGTTATTGTTTATGTGATACTACTATGAGAAATTAAAAAGATCGTAAAATTTGATTAGTCTCCATTTTGAAGACTAGATACATTAATTCCCGCCTTTTTCTACTCGAAGGTAAAGGCAGTGGCTGTTAAGCCTCGACGTCCGTTATGTTTATGTCCCAAATGGAATAGGTGGCGAACCTATTTCCATATCGGGCATTTATTTATGTGTAAATAGTTATTCAAATATATGGCGTAAGGTATTTGACCTAACAATATAGGGCTCGCCGACATAGAACTTCGAATTTCTGTTGAGTAGTCCTGAATTCGTATTCTGGCTTGCAGCCAGTTTGTTGCAGACTTATAAAAATACTAACTGTTGCCTGTGACTTCGTCTGCGTGGACCCCATAAAACAGTAAAATTACTATGCCTGTGATATTATAAGGTTTCATTGCTAATCCCCAGTTAGTGATAACGTGATAATATTAAGCCTATGTGTTAACCTATGAGTTTATCCGTAACAAACATACAGACGAACACACAAAAATTCTAAAAACCATATTTTTAGGTTTGGTATCGATTGTTAATCATGTCCCAAGTATACAAAAAAACTAATATTCAATCTACAGTTTTGACCCTCCTACGATTTAAGTATAGAATAGAATACGCTTTATTGTACACCATTTATAGGATACATTGAAGTAATTAATACATAGTAAAAGTTGATCAAGTACAAAAGGCGGTCTTAAAACGCATGTTGCGATCTCTTCCAGACAACCTTTGGATGGACATGTTATATATGGATATATTATATTCTTGGATACATAATATAAGTACATAAAGATAAATTTTAAATTACCTTCGCGACCATTTACACACAAAAGCCACAAATATATGCGGGTTTAGAGTTCGGAGGTCGTTAAGATTACGCGAGATCAACAAAAACATAAGTAGTTAGCGAAAGGATCTTGAGACGAGACTTCGATAATGGATGGACTTGGACGAAAGTTTTATGTAAAGATTTCTAAAATGGAATAAGACTGTTTGGAGTTTATAACTGCAGAATAAAAATATTTGGGTCTAACTATTGTTATTCTCTATAAAAGCTGTGTTGTTATTAATGAAATTTATGATCACAAATTTCAATGCGTATGATGTTGTGTATGGCCCGAGGGAGTTTTGTGTTTAGCGATGCTTATTATAAACTGTCAGACTGAAATACAGCTTAAATTTTATTGGTATTGTCGAACACGATTTAATATTTTATTTTGTTAATTGTATGCTTTGTTTTGGTTTAAACTTTCACAAAAAATGTTTACTGAATCTTAAACTGGCTGCAGTTGTTTTGTTTGCAAATATGAAATTCAAGTTGTTTCAGAATGTTTCAAAGCAATATCCGCGGATTTGTTGGCGCCGTTGTCGACTTTTGACATTTTTCTTATTGTTAAAATAAGTTAGAATTTTTGTATGTTTTGTATTGTATGTTTTCAACTTTGGTTTAAATTAGTTGTACAATAATTTATGAATTACAAATGAAACCATATAACCTCACGTCAATAATATTTAAAGGCGCTACAATGCTAGTTTTGGTAACATACAATAGATGACGGAGTCTATAGCTAGTAATCAGGTACAATTTTCAAAGGCGAGTTAATGACATTTACGGACAATAAGTCATTGGTCATCAATCAGTCTTCAGATTTATACTTGTTACCAGATCAATCAGAGGAGTGATTCTGTACTACGCTACCGAGACTATTAGGATTTACCATCGCGGTTCTTTAGAGAGCCCTGACGCCTAATACAAAGTAAAACGTCACAATCAGAAAGTCATATATGTATACTAGCTGACCCTGCGAAGTTTGTTCCGCATCAAAAGTAATAAACTAGTAATTTTTCGATATTATTAAGTTCAATTTGTGTTAGTTAACGCATCGCCACATGTCTTGCCCGGAGATACTGCGCGACGTAACTGCTATATCCCGCTATGTTAATACTGCAATATTTTAGAAAATATTCGTGCAAGTTACATGCTGTAAAGGCCACATTGATCTATATTACATGCACAATCTATTTGAGATACTTAATTGGATGAAAATTTTATGTAGTATCGCTTAAAATAGCTTCGTAAATTATCCATTATTTATCGTAAAAACTAAAAAAATAAAAATTTTACGACGAATTTGAAACGTTGACACCTACTATCTATTAAAGAAAACCACATCAAAATCTCTGGCGTAGGTTTAAACTTCTAAGCATATAAGGGGACAGACAGCGAAAAGCGACTTTGTTTTATACTATACTAGCAGACCGCGCAAACTTCGTACCGCCATATTTTATACATTTTCCACTAAAAAGATTATTGCCGCGATCATATTAATAGCTAGCTTAGCTTTCCTCATAAATGGACTATCTAACACTATTTTCTTTTTCAATTCAAGTTCCTGATACACACATACATAACTTCACGCCAGATCCCTTGCGGGGTAGGTAGAGAGTACAAAGCGCCATAAGGCACGATTATTACACACCTTACTTGCTTAGCTGTTGATATTAGCGACTAACAACCTAGATATGAGGAAAATATTAAGCAGTTAACTGCATGAATGGGCTGGCTCAACCGGCGAAATACCACCACCTCTCAGAAGATCGACCTAAAGTGGCTCATGCCGCGTTTCGTTCGGTGAGAGAGAAACCCAGAGGTCCACCTCCCTTCCTCATCCTTCTCCTTTAAAGGTCGACAACGCAACGTTAACACTATAAGTGTTACCGGTGTCCATGGGCGACGCAGATTGCTTACCATCAGGTGACAAACTTGCTCCTTTGCCCTCCTAACCCATAAAAAAATATCAACTTCAATCAATAGCAATACCAGGGACTTTGTCAGGTTTTTTGTCAATCTTTAGTTTTTTTAATACTACTTGAACCTTTTTTTTAATTGGTCATTGTCGTCGATTTAAAAAAAACTAAATGATACTGAACTAGATGTTATAAGAACATGTCTTACTAGTATATCTAACTCACAGTGAGTGTTATCATTACATAGTATAAAACAAAGTCACTTTTCGTTGTCTGTCCCCTTGTATGCGTATATCTTTAAAACTACGCAACGGATTTTGATTGGTTTTTTTAATAGTTAGAGGGTGCCAACGGGGTGGTTTTGATCTATAATTCATGTATAGTGTAATAAAAAAACCTGCAACTAGTAAACCTGCAACCTGCAAAACAGGCAGCGTTTGCAACCTGCCTGAACCCTAAGTGATAAATCAAAACTATGTACTACATTATTATACACCTTTAAAAGGTCTACAAAAAAGTCCGCAAAGGCATATGTCTATCTCTTAGGGATAACCCACAATGACCATTTTTATTTTTTTACTTTTTACGAGAAATAATGGCCAATTTACGAAGCGATTTTAAACATTACAGCATTAATTTTCATGCAATTAAGTGTCTTAAATAGATTGAGCATGTAATATAGATGATCCTGGCACTTTATTTCACTTAGGCATACAATTTAAACGAATATTTTCGAAGATATGACAGTATTAACATAGCAGTTATTACTTTTGATGCGGAACAAAGTTCGCCGGGTCAGCTAGTTATTATATAAGTATAGAAGAAGAATCTATAATAATGATACTTCAGTTAATAAAGTCTCGGTGGCGCAGTGGTCGAGCACACCGAGCACATCCGGAGGTCCGGGTTAGAATGCTGACGCTGGCTCACACCAATGACTTTTCGAAATTGTTTTCCGAAGTTATGTGTGATAAATATCGATGACTGAAAAACTTTGTGCCCGGTATGACAATAGGTTTGCCACCTATTCCATTTGAGACGTCAACATAACGGCGATACGAGGCTTAACAGCCGCTGCCTACATCTTTGGGTAACAAAGGCGTGAAGTTATGTTATGTTTCAGTTAATTTATTTGATAACATGTAGGTAAAAACACTTATAGAAGAGATAACCGTCTTCCTCTCATTAATAAATTATTATAGTAAATGTGCCAGACTAAATACAATTCATTTCAAATCAAAACTTTATTTGTAGATAAGTAGGTTTTATCGATATACAAAATTGCCTTTATATGTATGCAACAATATCGATATGTCCCACGTACGCGCTGAAACGATGCCACTAAAACTTTTATATATGACCACAATAAACTGCAAATGTTTGCGCAATAAAATTGCAAATCCGATAGTTTTATGTACCTATCTATATCACTACCTATATGTAGGGCGCATCTATTGCACTTTCTATCAGAGTTGTCGTGAATAGCAATGATATGCTTATACTTTAATATGTTCATTTCTGAATCGGAAGTCTCTGATTCGAATCCGGGTTTAACAAAAATAGCGTTTACATTTTTTTTCCGAAATATTACGTAATAGTTTTTTTTTAACTTGACGCCTTTTCTGCCCAACCGCAACCTGCTTATATTCTCATATAAACACGTTGTGGTTACCCCTTCGCTAACTTTCAGAACCTACTGCCATAAATCAACCACAGGTTTGTCAGTTATCTATATTTACACACACATAACTTTCGAAAAGAATTCATTCGTGTAAGCCAGGATTCAAATCTGGGAATTCTTGATTCAGAAGCTCCACCATAGACTGACAAAAATGTGGCCTGATTTATACGAAAAGTTACAGATAATTACAAGCAACCAAAACATGAAATCAAAAGTATTCACATATAAAATCGCGAGCTTCACATATAAAATCAAAGTGTTATGAAACGATTAGCTAGTTTAATTCTTTACACGGTTCGTTCAGGACTAAACAAGAAATACAGCTTTGAATTTAATAACAAATATATCCAATCAGGGGCTGTGTGTACACAGTGATACGTGTTAAAGTTCAAATTGGTAACATACAATAGTAAATTTAAGTTTGTATAGTGTAGAAAATCCCGGCTGTTTCAGCTGTTATTTAAAATGAAAGTTAGTTGGATCAGAGCCTCGGCACAGCAGCAGGTTCACTTGAATGTCTTCCATTAAGATGATGCAACAGATCTTAGTCTTTATTCAGATGCACTCGCGGAAAAATTTAAAACCTGCAACCTGCAACGGATGAGGAGACTTACAAATGCTCTCGAATTATTTTCAATCATTGAATAAAGTAAGACGGAAAAGTAATTTTAGAATGAGTTCTCAGAGTATGCTACAGAAGCATTATGATAAAAAAACTCAGTAAACGTATATGGAGAAATAAACAACAATTACGCCATTTAAAAAAATATAAATGCATTTTATGAACATCATACAAGTTTATAGTTTATTGGTGGCTACTATTTTAATGAACAAT
This sequence comes from Euproctis similis, assembly GCA_905147225.2. Taxonomy (NCBI): domain Eukaryota; kingdom Metazoa; phylum Arthropoda; class Insecta; order Lepidoptera; family Erebidae; genus Euproctis; species Euproctis similis. The sequence continues at coordinate 3,570,599 of LR990111.1, read as the reverse complement.
TTAAAGCCGTATTAGAATACTATCAAAAAAAAAAAATTAATAATGTATAATTATATTAATAGTCTCAGTGACTTTTCAAAATTAATTAATAAAATGGCAGCACTTCAACCAGGAAGTATTGAGTTTGAATATCGCCTTAAATTTGGTGTAATCCAGTCACATTATACCACTCAATAAAGGACCAAATCAAGCTCTAATCGATCGACTAATATTTGGGTAGTACAACTAGTACAACTGACTAATTGACGTCAGAGAACGGGCCACGAGGGCCTTTGATCAACGCGTAGCTGCTCCTACAAAGAACTGTCAATAACTGTCAAGCAACTCGCTTCTGAGTAAGAAATATTACTCTACTGGAAAATTTACAACTTTCACTACTACTCTTACTAGAGAGTAAAGATTGAAATCCTTAATACTAAAGTAATACAGTTAATATTTGAAGTGTTTAAGATTTGAATGTCTGCTACAAGAATGGCGTATAAATACATACATACATAACTTCACGTCAAATTCCTTGCAGGGTAGGCAGAGAGAACCGAGCACCATAAGGCACGATTATTACACACCTCACTCGCTTTGTTGACTTTCATAACTCTTTTCATGCACGCGCGTCGATTTTTGAGGCTCTTAACATCACCTTCCTCCAGAACACGTTCTATTTGGTCATGGAATGTGTATCTAGGCCGTCCTCGACTCCTACATCCATAGGCTTTTGCATTGTATATCTGCTTAGTCAATCTGGCATCATCCATCCTTTCTACATGTCCGAACCATCGGAGCATGCCCTTTCTTACTTTTACACCGACACTCTCTTTCAATCCGACTTCCTTCCTTATAACCTTGTTTTCCACGCGGTCAGCGAGGGTCACTCCGCAGATTTTGCGCAATGCCCTCATTTCAACCGCGTTTATCCTACTTTCATGCACGCTCTGCCATACCAAGCTCTTGCTTCCATAAGTTAGCGTTGGGATCAGTATTGCATTGTGAATTGCTAGCTGGGCTATTCCGCTAATATCTGTTGCGACCAGGAACCTGCTCAACGCCACATTTACTTTATTTCCTAACGCTACTCTTCTTTCTACATCAGCGGTATACCTACCATCTCTGCTAAAAGCGCATCCAAGATATACAATTTCGTTCACCTGTTCCAGCACTACATCGTCAACCATTATCCTTGCATCCGTTCTGGATTCCTCCCTTTCAAACACCATAACTTTCGTTTTCATCACATTCAATTGTAAGCCTTTCATCAAACAATCATCTTTCATAATAGTGACTAGTGTTTGCAGATCAGACGGCGATTCGGCTAAGAGCACGGCGTCATCTGCGTAAAGCAGGCAGCTCACAACTAGGTCACCCATTCGTATCCGTACATTCGTCGATCTCACTCTCTGGAAACAACTGTCCAGGTGCAGGATGAACAGCCGAGCGGACAGCACGCAGCCCTGTCTGACGCTGATATTGATAACAAACCAGGGCGACAAGCCGCCGTCAATACGCATACACGCCGTGTAGCCCTCATAAGTGGACTGCACACACTTTCGCTGCTAAGCTGATAAAACTGATGGCTCTGGAACTGGAAACAGAGTATCCCTTAGAGTGTTTCGGAGACGACTGTCTACCAGTATCAGATCAATCATACTTTTTTGTTCATTCCGTGTCCACGTATACGTGTGAATATCTTTATGGCGGAATAATGTGTTAGACACAAGGAGGTTCCGTTCCAAGCACACGTCCAAGATCGGCTTACCGGTATCATTCACTCTCTTGTCACCATTCGGACCAAGGACAACCTCCAAGCCATCTCTCTGGGTTCTGACCCATCCATTAAGATCACCACACAAAATTATCCTTTCATTTTCTTCAACCAATCGGGATCGGCGGAGCTGACGGGAGCATAAGCTGCTACCAGGAAGACTCGCGTGATCCCCAGTTTTATACGAACCCAAAGGTGTCTTGGGCCTACCACCTCATAGTCTTTCACTCCAGAAGCAAAGCGGGAGGAGAGAACAACCACACCCCCACTGGCACGGACGTCCAGGTCCACTCCGGACCATACGGCAACCATCCCACCTGGGAGAGGTCCTCGGCCTCATTCCCCTTCCGCTTCGTTTCCGTCAAACATAAGGCATCCAGGCATCTCTCATTTATTACATCCATCATCTCATTCATCTTTCTTGTCATACTACCTCTAACATTCCACGTGCCTATACGGCACTCCCCTCTCCTCGTCCCGCCTGGTTTGGCGCTGCGTGAAGGGTGTCGGGGAACGCCCTAGCAGCCAGCGCGGCTGTATTCGATTCGGCGTATAAATAACGCTGGAATTCCTAAGGATCTACTTGATATTTTGGCTATTTACTTGATATTATAAAATATATTCTTAATTCCTTTTTTATATGAAATATCCGTGAACTTTGTTTAAAGGTTCGTTTCAACTCTTTTTAGTTTTTCTAAAATTATACAAGAAAACAGTCTCGGCGCTCCAGTGGTCTAGCTCTCCGCATCTGATTGAGAAGTCGTGGGGTCGACTCTGGGCGTACCAATGATTTCTCCGATTTTTTTTTTCGTAAGTTATGTGTGGTAAGAATCACGATAACTGACAACTGTTTGCTCGGCGTCTGGCAATAACTTCCACCGTCTATTTCATTTGGGACATAAAGATTTAGCGAGTCGAGGCTTAACAGTCATTGCCTACGCCATGGTAGAAAAGCGCGTAAAGTTATGGTTTATTTTGTAGCAGAAAATTTTCTTATTTTCTAAATAGATATTATAGTCGAAGATTTCAGGTCTCTCAGATTACCTAATATCACATAAATTATGTGAAGCTATTTCGCTATGCAAAGTAAGGCACAATCCCATCACATTTCTATAGAAAACGGCCAGTGACGAGTAGTCACTGTGAAATTTACTCTAATTTCAATATATCAATGATTAATTTCAACTAGTCAGTGATAAGTCATGAGTCAAGACTAGCTGGAAGTAGTCGTTGGAAATACGAATTTGCAAAGCTTGGCTTGAATTAAGAGCTCATAATAGGCCCCCAGGTAGCTAATTTTCAGGGAACTCACGTCCTTGGGTGGTGGTAATTAAAAAGGGACCAGAGGACACTTTCTGAATGCCACGCCTATCAATCCCATCTTACGACTCATTTTGTGTAAAAAAGGGTCGCTACATGAGCCAGGTGTCCAATACGAATATATGAAGGTATTTTATGTCTATTTATAAACTAGATACTATTTATTTATAAACTTTTAATAATATAATAGGTCATAGATTGGTTAGTGCGTCCTTATTCTTGCCTAAGGTATTTAATTTGATTGTTCTAGGTACTATTTTTTTACTATTTATTTTACCTTCAACATTCAAAGGAGAAGGTTCTCAATTCGTCAACTCTTCAAAACTCTTCTCTTTTGTGAAAGCTGGTAATTCCCATTTAATCTAATTTTTGCTAGATCAGTATCTGATGATGGAATCTAGTAGAAACCATAAAACCGAAAATTGTATGCTTGTAAGGAGTTTTGTTGAGTCATCTCTCTAGTATATGTTTTATGGTGTCAAAATCTGAGGCTTCTCTGTGCTCACAGAAATCCTTAATAGTTAGGAGTTGGGAGACAGAACTGCTATTAGTCGATAGAAAAGATTTAGGAGTATGTAAGCCTAACGTGTGGCATGGGAGGTATGCTTGCATCAACGCCTGATGCTGTTGTGCTTATGATGAAGTTGCAGAACTCCTTAACGGTTAAGAGTTGTGACACAATCTTGGAAGGATTTTTTTATAGGATAGGACGGCAAACGAGCATGTGGGTCACAGATATAATATATACAAGCTGACCCGGCGAACTTTGTTCCGCATCAAAAGTAATAAATGAGTAAAATTTGGATAAAAGTTAGGAAGTTAAATTTGTGCTATTTATCGGCACGCGTTTTGGCGCGCAACGCAACTACTATGTCCCGCTATGTTAATACTGTAATATCTTCTTAAATATTCGTTTAAATTACATACTGTACAGCTCAATATTGATCTACATTAAATGCACAATCTATTCAATACACATATCTGGATGAAAATTAATGCTGTAGTGTTTCAAATCGCTTCGTAAATAAGCCCTTATTTCACGTAAAAAGTAAAACAATAAAAATGGTCATTGTGGGTTATCCCTAAGAGATAGACATATGCCCTTGCGGACTTTTTTGTAGATCTTTTGACGATGTATAACAATGTAGTACATTATTATGTTTTATCACTTAGGGTTCAGGCAGCGTTTGCGATTAAAGATCTAAATCTTGAAAATTATCACTTTTTTTTACTACACTATACATGAATTATAGATCAAAACTACCCCGTTGACACCCTCTAACTACCAAAAAAAACCGCATCAAAATCCGTTGCGTAGTTTTAAAGATATACGCATACAAGGGGACAGACAGCGGAAAGTGACTTTGTTTTATACTATATAATGATAATATAATATCTCGGATACAAATCACACAGCGCCCTCTAGTTCCAAATTAAGCAACTAAATGCTTGTGGTATTAAATTAATACTAGCTAACAGATCATACATATACACTTTACAGATGGTAAGTAACTTCTCATTTAACTTCTGACCGCCCATGTACACCGTGGTGCGTGGCTGTCCTTTAAGGGAGTAGGAGGAAAAAGAAAGGGAAAGGGAAAGGGTATCGAACTTCCGGACTCCTCTCACCGAACGAAACGTGGCACGATCCACTTCACGCCGATATTCCGAAAGGTCATGGTATTATTTCACTGGTCGAGCCGGCCCATTCATACAGCGAACTGTAAGACTCTACCACTGTTAAATGTTTTTTTTTTCGTACATAAGTGTTCATGACAACTGTTAGCGAGGATTGGTGGCGGATAGTGAAACCCGTCACCAATAATTGATGTATGATATTGTAAAGAAAAAGTTTTAATCCAAAATTTACTTCTTAATTACTTTTGAAGCGGAACAAAGTTTGCCGCGTCTGAAACTGAAACCTTTAAGTATTGAAACTGACATCTATCTATCTATTTATGTTCACAACTCATTAATACAACTAAAAATCTAGAAATAAAATTACTTTAAAAAAGTTTAACCTACTTAAATAAACGTTTTTCAATAGATAAAGTTTCAAACGTTGTCATAATGATTCAGACATTTTTAATGATAAGACCGGATGACTTGTGACAAAAACGACCCTTGGCATAAATGTAGGAATCGCTTGTTATACCATCAGCATCCGATTGATACCTGACCCATTTTGTGAAGGGGCACAGCTTCGTTTTAATTACCACAGACCACCCTACCGAGGAGGGTCGGTTGGCCACTTGACACGGCCTACGTTAGAGCTGATACAGAAATTGATCCAAATATTTGACGAGATCAAAATGCTGTTAAAGTGCGCTATATATTACTACACGAGAGTCTTACAATTTATATTTTACTGTAATAAAGAGAACTTAGCCGACGGAGATTCATTTTTTTTTTGGACACAACACACACAGCGCCTTCTAGTTCCAAGCTAAGCAATTAAATGCTTGTGTTATGGATACTAGATAACGGATATTAATACATATATACTTTTCTTTTGTAAATACATACTTATAATACATAGAAAAACACCCAGACGCCACACAAATATTCATGTTTGTCACAAATATTTGTGCTTGGGTGGGAATCGACCCCCGACCTCATTGCTGCAGCCGGTAGTTTTACCAATGCGCCACGAGGCCCGTCATTTGTTTATTGTATTTTTTCCTGAAAATATATTTAACTGTTAACTTGTTGCTTTTATTTAAATTATTAACTTGAATACTGATATTTAAAAAAATTGTGGTTAAGGTGTTTCGTTTTTTAATATTTAAGTTTTGTAAAATTTAAGAAAAAAATTGATGAAAATAAATCAGTATATATATAATTGAAACCGATCGTGTCTTCTAAATTGTTTAGTGGCTTATTACTTCAAATATCAGTAGAAAAATTACGAGTTCTAATCAGGGTGCATACTATTCTTTCAATGTGCTATCAGTGAAGCAACCAGCCTATTTACATATAGCAAGCGATCGACTAATTCCATTTGAGGCGTCAGGAACGTTATATGCATGTACGAGTAATCAATGATAATAAGATTTTAAAGATATTGGTGTCAGATGTTAAGCTTTTTACCAACCATGTACTACTAACCTGGACGCACTAGTTAAAGTTGGGAGCTATAAAATTTGAGAGCTATAAAACTTGAGAACCTTTTTTTTCTTACGCGAGGAAATGCTTTATGCACACCCCTCGCCTGGGTACGGCAGAGGGTAGTGAGAAACTCCCAAAGCAGCACGCTGCAATCCACTCTTGGGGCTACCCATTAAAACCCCGCGGCGGCCTTCCTGCGGCGTTAGGGTGGTCCAGGATACGGTGAACGCCTCTGGACAAAACTTGAGAGCCTGGGCTAGGCTAAAAGTTAAAAGGCTAGCCTTTTAATTTTTTAAATTATGATTTGACCTTAGTAAAAGGATACAATTTCTGCATGTCTTTGTTTTATGTGTAAGTTTGTATTTATCGTGTCGTCTTAAAACCTCTTTATATTAGCTTTTTAAAGTCTTTGACGAATTAAGTAGCCTAGTTACGATAGGGCACCATTCTGTCTGTAAAATGTAAGCGAGCATATTTTAATTATAAGCGTAAGCAATGAGCTATAAGAGCGTTTTTCCTTTAAGTTCCTGACAGCCCTTATTTTTTGTATTACACTATAAAAAAATATATTATTATATATTATTTTATGAATTTACACAGCTATTTGGTAGATTTTTTAGACATTTTTTGGATAAATTGCTGAGGCAGAGCATGCAAAAAACTAAACGCCATAAAGCACAATGGCACTTCCGTGAATTTCAAAGGACGCAGGGTATTTTGTTCGACTCTTTTTTTGATGATCATCCCCTAGCCCAAGTCTCATATTCTATTACTACTTTATCTAAAAAATGTTCTGCGTCATCAAAACATCAAAATATCTATTTATGAGAACGGTAAGAATCAAACCCATTTTCAAAACCAATGCAACATTATAATGAATACTCAGGCACATAACTATAAAGTGAGAATTATGGTTTAACATAAAGCCGAACGATTTAGATGAATCACTTCTACACAAAGCACAAAGGGAGGTACATTATCTGGGAGGAAAAATTGCGATGAGAATAGAGGGTACCTGATAAATCTATTGAAAAAAAGAAAAAGAAAAAAAAAACGATCTCCTTGTATAGTAACAATGGAAGTGTTGTCTGCTGTCGTACAATTAAGTTAAACGAAACCAGATAAGTGAGATATTTATCACTCGGCCTAATGGCTCCGCCGGATTGTTTCAGAGATGTTTATTGTATCAAATGTTGTTGCTGACAATAATTTGGACATTTAATGTCAGAGGGAAAAAAGGTTTGTTATTTCTAGTGACCAATAGATATTATCCACATATAATAAAAAAATCATACATTATCAACATCTGCTCAATAATCCGATCTGCTATCATGTAAGAGGCGATTTGAATATGGCAAATATAGGCAATGTCATCTTCTGGACATAATATTATTATCACATATTAAAATTTGATTAAATTTGTCACTTGTAATACTTTTATTTTTTATATTTTTAATTTATTCAAATTGGAGAGAGCACGAGAAAATCACTGCGACTAACTTGACAAATATTCGAAATAACAAAATATTTTTATATGTGACACAACAAAAATTTTAGAACTAAACAATTTATGTACTGTTAATTTATTTGATAAATCTGAAAACAGTTCAAATTTCGAAGCTTGTGAAACGCGACATATCTATGCGTGCCCAAGTATATTTGTAGTAGGTAATACGTCATTTGTTTAACAAAACAATAAGATATAAATAACGTACATACATACATAACACGCCTGTATCCCATGGGGGTAGGCAAAATTCAAATTCAAATTTCAAATTCAAAATATCTTTATTCCATAGACTTTACAAAGTACTTAGAATCGTCACATAAAAAAACATTCACGGAGCTTAGATTCCCTTTCATCACACTGTCTTGAATGTGAAAGCGAATCTAAGTGCCAGTTCCGGCGTCAAGGCTTCTTGAGAAGAACTGGCAAGAAACTCAAGGCCGACTCTTTTCAAATATCCAGTTTAACAAATAGTGATAAGTACAATCAATACAACACAAAAGGAGCAGTTCAATTCCAAACTTTTTTATCGTTTATATAGTCTGCGATACAATAATAAGCCCTTTGATATAATGTACTTTTAATATAATTTTTAAATTTCCCCATGGATAATTCAATCGCGTCGTTTGGTAGTTTATTGTAAAAGCGTATATATTGACCTGGGAACGAGTTAGAGATTTTATGGAGCCTAGTAGTGGGCACAGCGAGTTTGTTTTTATTTCTTAAATTTAGTTTATGAACATCACAGTTTTTCTTAAAGACTCAAAGACTTTCCCTTTCCACAAGTTACGTTCCTGACACACATCTTTCGTCTCATCCACAGTCATACATCTCATCATGAATTCACGTCGCTTTCGGGTACTACGCATTTTTAAACAACGTAATTTGTGATATTGGGAATGAAATTAGCAAACATTGCATAGTAATAAAAACATACGGGTATTAATAATGACTAATTTTTTATCAAATAAGATGTTTTAGCAGCAAGAGGTCAACCGATTTGTTAAATGCTGAGTATTTAACTGTGGTCTCTCGGCAACATGCGCGTGTTACTGTAAAACTAATACAAATTTTTTTGATAGTTAACATTTGAACAAGATATCGTATATATATAGCTTTTACTCGGTTTCACAATATTAGGATCCAGTGCAGTTCCAGACATTTTGAAAAATGTCACACACACACAATGTCAGCACAGACACATGAATATCCCCATTGAAAAGGGAATTTACGGTACTGTACTTGTATAGGCCAGGCCAAGAAACTTATCAAGACCTTTTAAAAAGCAATTTCTGAATCCACACACCGTCTTCTGGTTTTCCAAATTTTCAGTTTCTATTTCCAGCACTCATTAATGGTTTTATAATTTTCAAAAGTTAGACGCGATCATTTTTGATGTTTGACAAAATTTTGCATTTATGGCAATAATCTCCATCATCTTTTACATGATACCGAAGAATTAGTTCGCTTTATCATCTAATAATTGTCAACCTATGCTTTCAGATTTAAGGGTCGTGAAGTCACAGTTACAGAACAAACTACTTTGTCAATTCTAGCATATTACTAATATGTTCTTTTCAGATAAACAAGATATTCTTAATATGTATCTAGGATCAGCTAATGTAACGTCTTTCGAAATTGTCTTTCACGTTTCATGACTTATTCGACAATACTTTGATTTAGTGAACCTCCAATATTTACTATTATATATAAATACACTATTTATTAGATATGGAATATTTGTGCGTAACTGGCTTTGGGCGGCTAATATCCTTGTGGTGGCGATACGCGTTCAGAATATCGTACCGAATGTTACAACAATATGTCGGCTTTATCCCAGATTATCCACACTTCCTATTTTCTTCCAAGAACAATATACGGAACATAATATGTTACAAGTCAATCAGCATTGTATGAATCACTTTGATGTTAAAAGTTACGAGTATGAATATAGGGATGTTCTTGTTCTAATACTTTAAAATTATTCATGAATCCTCATTATCCCTATTTGAATCAGATACTCACCGGGCACGGGTGCTTCGGTGAGTATCTAAGTCGAATAAAAAGAGAAGAGACGGCGAGATACCACCATTGCGCATCCGATATGGACTCGGCCCAGCACACGCTGGAGGTCTGCCCGGCATATCTCACCGATATCTATGGTCTATAACTTCTAGTAGTACAGGCATGAAGATAATTAGATAAGGAACAAAAGAAATGACTTATAGTTATATTCTACCTATATTATTATTAACTATATTCTGAAAACAACGATTACTTCATACTCAACTTGAAATTAACTAAGCAACGTTACATTACTCGAATTAAAATAAAAGATAATGGAAGCTGTAAAAGATCAGAAGCTGTAGAAAAGAACCCGGTCTCATCAAGAAAACTCATACCAAGTACTCTTTCAATTTTTTTAGAAATATTGTGTAATAAATATCGATGACAGACAAATAAACTGTGCCCGGTGTATAACAATTGATTTAAATATTCGTTGCTATGTGAATGACAGGAAATAATATAATCTTATAATAATATTGTCTCTTACTGTTGTGAGAAATGTAACGATATTCCTCCATCTGCTTAACCTACACGCAACGCAACAAACAAATAATCTCCTTTCCGCCTTCTCAGTTGAAAAAAATTTTTCATCTTGTACACTTATCTTATATGGAACATGGTAAGTTCTATTTTGGTCATAAACTTTTACAGAAGTGACAATCTCAAATCGTGTGAACTAAGTAGAGGCGATAATTCACCAATATAGCCTCCTAAAGGGCGGAGCTATCGATTTTCGAGAGTGGCCAGCTTCCAATATCTTGGTGTTATCTGATGAGTAATATTTCACACTACTTGAACATTTACCCAATGAAAATTAGTGATAGACAATGGGGAGGTTTTTGGGCTCAATTTAGAAATTATCTATCATTTATTAGCAGCAACGAAACTTGGCATCCTTGCAAAGGTGATGCGGTATTACACGGCAGGACAGCTTTTGATCTTGTACAAAGCTTAGTCCGGTCTTACGTGGAGTACTGTAGTCAAATTTGTTGTCAAATCTTTCGTTGCTATATTCCATAGAGAGGCGATTAAAAAGTGATTTATTGGCAATTCAGTGCTTGTTAACAACATCTGTAGAGCCTTAAGCACAAGCGGAAGCTGGTCAGCCTCTTAGTTTTCTATAGGATATTATTCTCCGTGTATGCAAGAATTACACGCAATTACGCAAATATAACGTAGGGGTCTTTTAAAGCAGAGTGAATAGTCCTGGACTCCTAACTGGACAGTGCCCTATACTATCAACGGCCACGTCGGCACTTACTAGTAGCTGAAGCCAGGTCAAGCTCTGGGAGGTATACTAAAAAAATCAGTAGATAGAAGTAATCCAATGTAAAAACTCTCTCAAGGAAAATTGTCTAAATTAAAATATACCACATTTAATTTTATATGCTAATCGCCGATCTCAACTCACTTCGTTTGATGGCTATTATAAGAGAGTTAATGTTTTTCCTTCATCATAGCTTAATAGAACTGACAGCCGTACAGATCTGTTAAGTAGTTTGGCAGATTCTGGATTTACCCATAAGATTATTATGTTATTATATAGTAAACTGGTTCCTATTAAAGATGCGCCAAGTAAAATTTTTGACGAGTTTTTTTTTTATCAAGTACTCGGCAGAGTAACATTATACACATGAAAAAAGATATAAATAAATAGTGAAATTTTTGCAAATATTTTTTTTTTGCTTTTGTTTGAAATCATTCCTTTTTAATTATTGCAAAGTATGTCAAAAGCACAAAACATATTACACAAAACCCAACTTTCTCCAACACTAGTTCAACTGGCTAAATTCCATCAAATTACATACAGGGTTAATCTTGGGCACCAGCTGCATGATAAAGTTGAGGTAATGTAAATTCCTCGGCAAGAATGTAGCCCCAAATAAGTGCTTCTCAAAGTCCGTGAGAGCCTTTTCGCCGAGTACAAAGGGCCAATTACATAATACCACTCCACTCTGCTTAATGATGTGATTATGTTCACAGAAAATTTTCGCGTCTTTTTGTGGCGTCCACAAGTTTTTCGCCTTCATCTTCGTGTTTTGTTTGCTCGAAAACACGAATTATATTTTGGAGTAACGGTTTATATTTACATATTATATTTGATTTCCTCGTGAGTTTTTGAAAACCTCGCTGTGAGACCTCTTTTGAATCAAGGTTATTTTAAATTGGTATCTACTACACTAAAAACCAGTGGGAGGTTTTTGTAGGTTTAACTATGAATCCGTATGTAGAATTAATTTTAAATCTACAACATTTGTATAAACGACATTATTTGTATATTAAAATAAATTGTTTTATTAAAGGGTATTGTTTAACTTAACCCTTAGGTACCTAACGTGTTTTTGAGTAACAATTCAACTTACGGCGGTTATGGTGACCCCTGAAAATATTTTTAATTTTAATGTTTGATAATATTATACATAGAAATAAATACAAGTTATTATGTGATCAGGGGTGGAGAATTGTGAATACTTATGACGTTTGTTTTAATATATTTACCACTGTATTTTAGTATTAAATCAGCAGGGGTAGAAAGCCAATTGAATCGTGGTGAAACGCACGACTTTACAGAGTAATGTATTTAATTCAACGACTTTTTTAATTATCATCAAAAGCACTATGCATTTCACTTTCTTAATGCTATAAGCTAAATGAAATGACACCTGGTGTCTCCCAAACAGAATCTACTTACCCAGCCACTACTCCATAATTTAGCCAAAACCACCTAGATAATAATAATAAATCATTTTATTTTCAGGCAATAATTTCCCATAGATTACAATTTACATATTGTCACAATTATTGTCACAATTAAATAAAATTTAATAAAAAGTCACTTTAGTTGGATTAAATAACAGAGCATAATTAATTTACAATTTATATAAATAAATATTTTTTAAAAGCAAATAATCATTCAATAATAATTAGAATACGATTTTCTAGTAGGTACGCGCGTCAAGCCAGTGTCAATCGGAACCACATTGCTAAACAATAAACTATAACATTAAACCAGTACTTTTTTTATAGGATAGGAGGGCAAACGAGCATGCGTGTCACCTGATGGTAAGCAACAGACGCCGCCCATGGACACCCGCAACACATATAGTGTTACTGTTCCGTTGCCGACCTTTAAGGGATAGGGGATAGGGAAGGATGGGGAAGGGGGATGGGCCTCCGGTTACCTCTCTCACCGAACGAAACGCGGCATGAGCCACTTTACGACGATCTTCTGAGAGGTCGTGGTATTTCACCGGTCGAGCCGGCCCATTCATACAGCGAACTGCTAGGCTTTACCACTGTTAAAAAAACACTACTAAACATTGTATAAAATAGCAACTCCGCCATTGGGTCTTCCTTTCAAAGCTACACTGGCATCCACTCTCGAATCTGCGCAATAATGTAATTCCGGGTGAATTTTATTCAGAAATCCCAAGTTTTCGGGAAGTAACCAATGTTCCTGAAGTGCAATTACGTCATACTGGTCACAAAGATCAGTAACATGCTGGCACGAACGTTTCACAGATCTACAGTTAAAGGATACCAGATAAAATTATATTTAGAATTAACGAAGAAAACATCTTTATTTATAACGTTCATAAAATGTTTAATTAATTCCGCAATATAAATATATTTACTTGAAGATCCTTAAGAAAATAAAATCAAGTTATTAATCTTTACATTTTCTTGAGAATTATTGCGATAAAATTCGCCGTCTGTAAGCTAATTAATTTTACTTAGCAGTCGTCTTGTTTACAGTTTTCTTTATTTGTTCAGCATTTTAGTGTCCGAGGCTTGCATTCATTATTATTCTTTTATGCTTCAGGAAAATAAAATTCATTTCAATAATTCGATAACATTATTAGGAATTATTTTATACCAGTAACTACAAGACATAGCATAAAAGTATTCTTTTAAATTCTTAGTTTGTATGCATTTCTATCTTCACAGAACGTCAAAATTTTTGGATCTCATATCCTGTCATATCTTTAGGTTTATTGATAGAATTCATCATTATCAACCCGTCTCCGTCCACTGCTGGACATAGGTCTCTCCTTTAGCACGCCACTGAGCTCGATCTTCGACCATTCGTTTCCAACTGCTGCCAACCACTTTCCATGGCTCGCTGAGCGACCTTAAATTGGTGGACCAACCGCACTGTAGATTTTTCTGCCATTAGATGAATTGCCCATAATCGCCACGCTGGGCATGCGGGTTGGAGATCGCAGTATTTGGGTTTTCGTACCATTGACGCTGCTGCCCGCCACTGTACTATACATTTCGAAATGAATATTCCGCCAGAGCCGGTCGTCAGAGCCTCGTTCGTTAGTCAGCAGTATGTACCGCGGGCAGGAGAGGTTGGCTTGGAGCACTGAGTTGGTATTTGTGCTCCCTTACATTCCCTGATGAAATTAGTTTAGCAAAAATTATTATGGCTTTTATTTATAATGATTTCATTTATAAATAACTCTAAATAACTCGAAATTTATGGACCTACCTTAGGACTTAATGAATCACGAGCATAACAGATTATTTATTATATATTTTTTTATAAAATAAAAGAAAGGTAGTATTAATGAAAAACTGTCATCTTTTATGAGGGAAGACACTGGCACCTGCAACACAGTTTTAACTACCGTGGGTGTCAGAGCATCCCATTATGTAATGTCACATATTTTTCTGAATAAATTATATTATTATTATTATATTATTATTATTATTAACTATATATTTGTATTTACTAAAGTCAGGTAGTAACAAAAACCACATTACATAGAATTATACATATTAGTAATTTATTCATTTCAAATATTTTTGTAATAAAAATTAATTTATTTATTTGAATTCATTTTAATTTATTTATAATATTTATTTATTAAATTATTATTATTATTATTTATTAATTTTTATCTATTTAATTTATTTATTTTTATGGTTTTTATTTAATTTTAATTTAATAATATTTTTGAAGTGAAACTTCTAATGCCTCGTGCAAAAGCGTTTAACGCTTTTAACGCCCCCTCGCGGGTATTATAGGTAATATAAAACACTAAAACATAAATCGGCTTATATAAAGCAAGGAAGAGAATTTCCATAGCGTGATTAAAAACTGTACATAGACATCTAGTAGCTAGTAGCGGCACTGTTTTTATCGCACCGTGTCTCAAAAGTACTAACTGCATAAAAAATATTGTTTTTAATTTTTAAATTTATATGCTACATAAAAAAAAGAACAAAACCAAAAATTCAAATATTAGTAGGAATATACAAACAAGGCATTTTTTAATGCTATATAATAATAATAATAACAAATAATAATTAGTTTGACGTCACTATAACTGAAAAACCAACCTTTAATAAAAAGTATCCATACAGACACAGGAGTAACACAACTAGTTCAGTATTAGAATTGTAAAACATTAAGTAATTAGTCAATAAATAATATAGTTATTAAAATGCAATAGGTCGCAGGTAAAATAATGGCTTTTTTACTTCTGTATTTATTTCTGTATTTAATTTCATTATATAAACTAAATTTTAATTTGTCTTAATTATTTTTACCTTATTGCAACCATTAGTGTACATGTACAAAAGTACAGTTAGATTACAAATACGTTTAAGAAGTATGAAAAACAAAATGGGTAAAATAAATAATTTCTTTCTAATGTGCCGCCAAATAATCTATACATGTAATAAAATTGTAGGAAAGTTGAATATTTCATTGAGTTTCATTGAATATTTCATTTGCATAATTCTTGGGATATGATCTACAATGGATACCGAACCTCAAAATATAGTTTTTAGAATTTTTGTCTGTTTGTCTGTATGTTTGTTACGGATAAACTGTAAAAGTACTGCATGCTTTTACGTCGAATTTTGCTTAAATATAGCCAAGAGGGTCGGGTCAACACAGGCTAAATATTATCACCCTATCACTAACTGGGGGTGAGCGATGAACCCATATAATGGCACAGGCACAGTATTCTTCTTGATTTTTTGGCGTCCACGCAGATGAAGTAGCGAGCAACAACTAGTATAGTTATTAAAACGCAATATGTAGCTAGGAAAATAAGGGCTTTTTAATTTCTTTATATTTAATTTCATTACATAAACTAAATTTCGATTTGTCTTAATTATTTTTACCTTATTGTAATTTCTTTCTAATTAGTTATTTTTGTGCTATCTGTACTATTACTGTATTTTTTTTGTAAATCTCTATTTTTTTTTGTAACATAACAAGTAGGTACGAAGCGGCTACCGAACATGCCAGACGTATATTTGTTATTATAAGGATAATTAAATCGATATTTATTATTTTGCAATGTATGTAAGTATCTAAGTATGTATATAATAAGTATGTAATAAATATTTATAATGTATTGAATCTTAGAACTCAATTTTAAAGTTTTTATACACGCTAAGTTTGGATAATATTATTAAGAGTCGTAAAGCCAAGCAGTTCGCTGCATGAATGGGCTGGCTCGACCGGTGAAACTCCACCGCCACTCATTCAAATATAGTTTTAATGCTTTTTTACAATATGGGTATCAAATGAAAGGGCTTTTCGATAGTAACTTGAAAATGTGACGTCATTCTAAATCCGATGCTATAAGTATTTTAATGCATTTTACAATATGGGTATCGAATGGGCTTGAGCTTGGGGGAGTACCTAAATCAAAGAACAATGCGACGTCGAATATGGCATATCCTCCTAAATAAAATAGTCACCAAATTCTACCCAGACCTTAAGATGGGGATACTCGTGTGGGGATCGAACCCGCCAATCTCCATTCCACAGTAGTTTTACCGTGTATTGGTAAAACTTCCGACTGTGGAATGTAAGTTGTGCTCTTTATAAATTAAGCGTGTTATAAATGTCCGTCTGTTAAAAAGTTCCACTTCAGTAGCGCGTAGGGACTCCGCGTAATTTTTTTTATTTCATATTTTATTAATATTTATTTTGATAAATCCACTTAGCTTTTATGTAGTAGAAGACTCAGAGGAGCTCTGTGTCTTCTACTACATAAAAGCTAAGCTCTGCTTCGATCGCTCACAATAAGTGTCCCAATACAATGAATACACATCTTTTTATAATAACAAACAAACAACATAAAATGATGAGAATCCTTGAGATAGGATAATAATATTACAAATACAATTTTCACATTTTTACACAATTGAGACGTCTGCGAGGATTACTAGTTAAGTATTGTTATTCATTAAATTTATAAAGCAAGTAGGTAATAATAAATACTTAACGTAAGAAAAAATTAAATTCAAGTTCATCACAGAAATTAATACAATGGCAAAATTTTTTTTTTCATTTTTTTACTTGATAGGTCTTGTGTGTCATTGGTAAATATATGAAAAGCTAGCAAGTTCAATCCCTACGCGTGTAAAAATACTTATATAGGGTAAACATTACGTAAGAAAGAATGGATGATGCAAGATTAAAAAAAGCAGATATACAATGCCAAAGCAGATGGATGTAGCAGTCGAGGACGGCCAAAACACACATTCTTTGATCACTATTTGATCTATGTGTTTTACAGGAAAGTGATGTTAGGAGCCTCAAAAATCGACGCGCGTGCATGAAAACAGTTATGAAAGTCAACGAAGCGAATAAGGGTGTGTAACAATCGTGTATTATGGCGCTCTGGTCCCACTGCCTACCCCGCAAGGGATTTGTCTTGAAGTTATGTATGTATTACTTTTGGTAAAATATATTAATCCAGTTTTTTTTTTGACTATGCCAGTTATCATCTAATTCTATTCAAATATGGACCCATGTTTAAGTTTCAAATATCCAAATATATTCACATACACATTTCATAATATTTAGATACAATACTATAGTTTGACTCAGGTATGTACTTTTTTGATATTCACTATAATACCGGGTCCGGGGACCGGCATTGTTTCAAAGCTTACTGCAAGCCAGCGTAATTGAGGCTAATCTTTATTTATATCCAAAGTTTTCTAACCTACAGGTCAGGATACATCCGAGAGCGGGGATAATCCAATGATCTAGCAGTAGCAGAGCCAAAGTTTATAAATGACATAATAGTTCAGAGTCTTAAGGAAGATATGGATCTTTTGTGACGGAAGTTCATTTTTATTGGCTCATTTATTTTCAAGTTTATTTAATTACAAAAGAATTTCTGAATCATGGAAACAGGTTTGTCGCTACGAACAAATAAAGTATGCCGTGAAGCAAATTGTAACGAGTATCGTAACGCGCGTTCCAAATTCAAAATTGTTTATAACGAAAACGAAATATAGAAATTATTTTCTCGAATTAGTTGAACAGTTTGTTTGAATTCTCTCTGAAGGTCAAATAACTTACTTTCTGGATTCTATTTGTTTTAACATTATCAACTCGACTTGAATATTTTATAAAATACTCAATATCGGAGTGTTTTATGTCTATTACACAATATAACACTTATTACAACCTCGGAAACCTAATACTCCCGAACACCACTTTTAATTCCGAAGTCTCAAGTTAGAATCCGGATTGTGCAATGACTAAGCAGTGTTTTTTTTTAAATAATTTATAATGTATATTATATTAGTCAGTGATTTTATTATATCCGAAGTATTCCAATAAGTAACAGTCTCGATGGCGCAGTGGTCGGGCACACGGCTTCTGATCCAGAGGTCCGGGTTCGATTCTTGACACTGGCTCACACCAATGACTTTTCGAAAATGTTTTTCGGAAGTTATGTGTGATAGATATCGATGACTGAAAACTTTGTGCCCGGTATGGCAATAGGTTCGTCACCTATTCCATTCAGGACGTAAACATAACGGCGAGACGAGGCTTAACAGCCGCTGCCTACACCTTCGGGTAACAAAAGGCGTGAAGTTATGTTATGTTATATTCCAATAAGTTCCGGTATTTCTTTACAATTTCATCTTTTTCTTAATCGAATATATATCACTAACATACTCGTAGATACAAATATTTACGTCTAAAATCCACAGTTAAATATTCAGACTTTAAATTAATATTGCACTAAATGACTATATACATGGTAAGTTGGAACAAAGTGTATACAGTGTGCAAATTTGATTAAAATCGGTATAGCAATTTGGGAGTGCTTTGCGGACAAAAAACGTGACACGTCTTTTACATATATTATGATATGTCGTACTCGTATGTACGACCTCAGATACGATAGGTATTCAACACTGACATACTATTGTCCACTAATTGTTACCAGCACGTGATTAATATCCCAATATTGGGAATAAAAGAAAAAAGAAAGAAAAATATAACCACTTCCGATTAAATATATTTCACCTTTTCCTATAACAATTTATCACAATCTCTGGATAATTCCTCGGCGTAAGGTCATAATTATATTATTCAAATGGAATTTTCTGAAGGCGCTTGTAATTAGCGCTTCTATAAATTAATTTAGAAACGTTTCACAATGCATTATTATTTATGTCGTCCGTCCGTGCTTTGTGAAGAATATTGTTACTGTTTGGCTGAACTGAAAACGATTGTACTTATGCGAATATGGATTATTATTATTATTATCTAGAGGCTAATAGTAGGTACTTACTGGTAAACAAAGATTAATCATTCCTTCGATGTAAAGGAATTAACTTTTCAACATGTCATAATGTAACTCATAAATAAAGCAAAAGCCTTATATAAATGGTTGACCTTTTTTCTAAGATTAATTTGGAACAATCTCTTTTCGGTATTATTTTCCTTGTAATATTTCACTTTGTCACAGTTTTGATAAAGATTAATTATTTCATATTTTTTTATAAGTAACGCATTTTTATATTTTTTTCTCTAACATTAATGAAACCAATAAAAAAGATGGCGTACTAATTTTCTTTTAGATATATATTGCGACAAATTGGGCATAATTTTTAATTCGTTTCCGTTGTATTTAATAATATAATATTTATCCATTTTAACCGCGACGTAACAAAACCAAGAATTGCCAAAATAAAATCCGATTTCAACCCCCTGGGACTACCCTAGAGTCGACACAAAAGAAAATTGCAAACTTGTGGAATTTTGAAGTATTTGTTATAAAAACAAAAACGCCGGCGATTGGTTTTAAAGGTATATTGACTAACCAAAATATTACTTTATTATTGGATATTATGATGAAAACAGTTTGTGAACATAACATACATAACTTCAAAACTTTTGTTACCCAAAGGTGTAGGCAGCGGCTGTTAAGCCTCGTCTCGCCGTTATGTTTACGTCCCAAATGGAATAGGTGGCGAACCTATTGCCATATCAGGCACAAAGATTTTCAGTCATCGATATTTATCACACTTAACTCTCGAAAACAGTTTCGAAAAGTCATTTGTGTGAGCCAGTGTCAGGATTCGAACCCGGACCTCTGGATCAGAAGCCTTGTGCTCGACCACTGAACCACCGAGACTCGTAACAGTTTGTGATTACTGTAAACTCTTTGGTATTTTTAGATATAAACTCTTTGATATTTTTATTACCTGTGTTTCGAAATTTGTATTTGAATTTTTAAAAAACATTTTGATTTATAAAATATTCGGATGTCAAGAAATAAAAAAGGAGGGCTTGATAATTGGACTCCAGAGGAGAAACTTGAATAAAATACCAAAGGTGTAATAACAAAAATTAGTATACGCTTGATTAGAAAATTGTAATATATAAGAAGCCGGACGTGGTGTAAGGAACAGAACAATATTAAAGAAGCCTGATGTGGTGCCAAGGACAGAGCAACAAAGAAAACTGATGTGGTGCAACGCTACGAATTCATTGCATAGGGCACGTATTATTTCTCTAATATATATTATGATTTAATCTGTTGGCATTATTATTTGATACAAATGCACTGAGCTCATAAATACCCTTATGAATAAAGTACTAAGCTGAATTATATTAAATAGTGGTTCTCACGTTGGTGTTCCCTATATCATATAGATTGGGAAGCCGAGAGCTCGAACTCGTTACATTACGAACTCGTTACAGTACCTTAATCGAAATTTATATCAGGCAATTAAAATTTTATGTAATTGCTTTATTTCGGATCAAGAGTTTTAGGTTAAATTCTGTTATCGTATTCAAAGTTAGTGATAACAACAGTTTATGTGACTGAACGTGAAAGCAACTAGGCCTTGTTCTAGTTAATATTCATTTTGCAGACGACAGAAATAACGGAAATTTAAAAGACATTCAAGACTTTAACTCAGGAAACGCTAAGTGACTTCCAGAGTACCTTTATTATAATCACGTACATTTTGTTTCTGTATTTATACATTTTTTGGATTTTCAACGTAATTAATAAAGCTGTTAAAATATATTTTGTTTGAATTTTTCAAGATTTATATATTGATGTTTTTTAATATAACATAACATAACTTCACGCCTTTTGTTACCCGAAGGTGTAGGCAGCGGCTGTTAAGCCTAGTCTCGCCGTTATGTTACGTCCCAAATGGAATAGGTGGCGAACCTATTGCCATACCGGGCACAAAGTTTTTCAGTCATCGATATTTATCACACGTAACTTCCGAAAACAATTTCGAAAAGTCATTGGTGTGAGCCAGTGTCTGGAATCGAACCCGAACCTCTGGATCAAAAGCCGTGTTCTCGACCACTGCGCCACCGAGTCTATATATATAAACTTATTAATACCGTAATATATCGTTTCTTAAAAAAAAATGTGGCTTACGTGGCCGTGACACGTAGACGCAAGGCGGACGCATGCCCGAAGAAGGAGTACTAAGTAAACCACTAAGCTAACCACTGCTGGTGACAAAGAAAATATTGTTATTTTGCTCAAATCGATTCCTTGCCGGCGTAACAGCTCTATTAAAACTGATCAAATCTCTTTCCAATAAGGAAACAATAAAGATAAAACTGGAATCAAATCAACACAAGGAGGCATTACGAAAACAATTCGATTTCCTGGAATTATTCAAGGAAATCAAATAGTTATATAATCATATCGACGTCCTTAGGTACAAAAATGTCTTTTCATAGTAGGTACAAGAGTCTGTTCTTCATACAGTTGCCAATATTTTGGTAGCTATGAATGTATAGTAGAGCAAAAATACTCTTATTGATAAATACTACAAATAAGATATCAATAAGTGATCCTGTATGTACCGCTTTCACTTTTAAACCGCTCGACTGAGCATTAGGCATATAATGATAATTTTTAAATAGTTTCTTAATATCGCCACGCTTGTTTTATCGTCAAAGGTATCTAGCAAACAAATCACTAATTTAATCATTTTATATAGTTTTACATTTTAAGTCTAAATTGGAAAGCGACTAGTGCGTGCGGTTTTTTAATAGCCATTAAAACCCATAATTAGGTATCACAAATAGCTTATGTTTATGAAATCGTATGCATCAGGAGATTGTAGTTTTTAGAAAAGTTCGTTGGCGTTTGCTAAGGAGTCGCTTTAGACCCTTTTTTCCTATATCTTATTTCTATTATCTTTTTGTTAAGCGGTTCAAGACGCTACTATCGCCAGGATGTTTAAAATGAGCAGTAATATTTCTATATCCATGGTTTTTTTTTTAAGTTTAAGTTATACGGATTAATAGAATGAATACACTGGAAGTGAACCTATAGAAATGAGCAATATATCAAATAGCCTTATTAAAAAGTGATACAGTACAGATATCCCGCGGACTCGGCCAAGATATTAATTGTCTGTCGACCCGTCGTCGTTCAGGAAAATATGCAAATTGACTTATGAATAATTCAATGAGCTGGTGTGTGAGAAACACAACCTGCAATGTTTACCTTTAGATTTTTTCACTTAAAATAAAATATATAAATTTTAGTGAAAAAAAAATCAACGAAGCGAGTGAGGTATGTAAGAATCGTGCCTTATGGCGCTCCGTTCTCTCTGCCTACCCCGCAAGGGATTTGGTGTGAAGTTATGTATGTAAAAAATTAACCATGTGACGTTTGACTACACATAGGACGTAGATAAAACATTTACCTTTCGCAACTCGGACTCTGACCCTGAAGTTGCCCAGCAACTGTACGTATGTGCATTGTGTGATACTAGACTAAGGACAAGGGAAATATCTGGTCTCATGTAAAAGGTGATTGAGCCATTAATCCTGTTGCTATTCACAAACCGGAGAACTATTACATTCATTCTTTTATTCATCATAAATGTGCGCAAACGGTTTTTGAAAAGTTTGTGTGCACGGAATCAAACACGGAAATTCTCCACCGGAATTTAGAATTCTCAACCAATTGTCTGAATGACCACATACGATTAACCTTCGGTGTTTATTTTATTAATGATAGTGATCCTTAAAGCTACAGATAGGGATTGGACACTTAAAGGCGTATTAAAAACTAAAATCAATATTTTAGTTTATAATACGCCGTTTTTATGTTGCGTACGTCCGGTACTCTTACTGGTCGTATGGATAACAATTGCTAGTACCGGACGTAATCATGTAGTCAAAATCACGTAGACATGGTCGTCGGACGTATCAGGGTCGCAGTCGGAAAAAATACATCCAAACCGACCTTAATCTCCGTACAAAATTTCTAAAAGATAAAACATGATTTCGCCACCAGACCACGAATGAGCCGGGACACGAGCGCTGCACACGCACGCTACTTAAGCAAGATAATCCTCCTATGTCAGTGTAATCCTCGAGGGTCGGCGGCGCTTCCGATAATACTACGAAGACAGATGTATCGGACAGAAACTCACTCTATATTTATGTACTGAATCGTTGTGGCGATTTATGTGTTAGTAATTAGCGCAAAGCATTTACTTATCCCTGACATATGTTAGCGAACAAAAAGGAAAGGCCTTTAAAATAAATTCCTGGTCGGATATTTTTTAAATAAATTCTTTTAAAATGTTCATGTCACAGAATAAAATATACGATACTTATTATGTGGCACTAGTCGCTTAGTATCAGGTATATAGACGCATATAATAATTATTTATCATTATATAATAATAATTATTGTTTATCATTATAAGATGAGAAATAGAGAGTGGCTGTGTGAAAGGGTAATATTAGCACCGACCAATGAAATCGTGGGACAGATCAATGAACGAATGATGTCACATGTTCAAAACGATGTTGTCGAATATTTGTCGGTAGATATTGTTATGGGCAGTGAACAGGTGACATCTTATCCTACAGAGTGTCTAAACTCTTTAGAGCTGTCAGGAGTGCCGTCTCATAACCTGAGACTGAATGTTGGGGTTCCAGTTTTAATAATGAAAAATCGCGAACCGCCGAGACTACGCAACGGCACTCGATTGCAAATTACGCAGCTAGGACGCAATATTTTTAGAGCAATTATAATGACAGGAATAGTTAAAGATGAAGAAGTTTCGATTCCCCCCATACCCATGATCCCTACAGATTTACATTTTCAGTTTAAAAGAATCCAGATTCCCCTCAAATCAGCCTTCGCAATGACCATGACCAAAGCGCAAGGGAAAACACTTAAAGTAGCAGGTGTCCATTTAGAGAAAAACTGTTTTTCGCATGGCAACTGTACGTGGCCTGCTCGCGAGTGTCGAGTCCAAGCAATCTCCACATTTTAACTAATAATAACAAAACAACGTTGTGCAGAAAAATGTTTTAAATTAGCCATACTTCTGTTGGTCCGACTAAATCTAGACATGTGAATTCAACGGACGCGTGGGGCGCATCTGCCGGTGTCAAGTTTTAGACGTCGCTACCGACTAAGGAGCAATGTTTTTTTTAGGTATTAGGTCATTATCAATTAGGTCATTTTAAAATATTTTTGTACACAACGTGACTGCTGGCCCCTTAAAGTGTTACTTGGACGTTAGGGACATAAATTTTCCTATTTATAGGTATCTGTAAACAAATATTTTTTAATTTTATTATATATATTTTTTATATATATTAAATGCTTTTTTATGGGATAGGAGGACAAACGAGCAGGCATGTCACCTGATATTAAGTGACCAGCGCCGCCCATGGACGCCCTGCAACACATATAGTGTTACAGTTGCTTTGCCAACCTTTAAGGGAGTAGGATATGAAGTGAAAGGGAAGGAGGGTGGGCCTCCGGGTACCTCTATCACGGAACAAAAAGCGGCATGAGCCACTTTACGTCGATCTTCTGAGAGGTGGTGGTATTTAACCAGTCGAACAGGCCCATTCATGCAGCGAATTGCTTGGCTCTACCACTCTATGTTATATTCAAATCTATACCGTTCCTTTAATATAACCCATAATATTCAAGTTAAAAGTACGCAGACGAAGTCGCGGGTACCAGCTAGTGATAAATAATAATTATTTATCATTATATAATAATAATTATTATTTAACATTAAATACCTATAATATACTCAATTTTAATAAATAAACAAAATGATTATTTGATTGTCAAATTAAACTTAAAACTGTTTATTAATAAAATCATAAAAAAATCATAAATTTTCCGACTTCAGTATTCTTTTACCAGCCTATAACTCTGTAGAACTAAGAGGGTGTTTCCTGTTTATCGACGTCTAGAAATTAACACTTTTGAAAGTGAAATTTCAATTATAACCATTCGTTTTACTTTATGTCTGTTTGTTTTCACCCCCGGGGGCTAATAATTTGCAGTCCATAACTTCAATTTGCATAACTGCCGGGTTGATTTAACTTCAAGATATTTTCTCTTTTATGTAGTCTTATAAAACATAATGGTTTATGACTGGAAATTATTCCGCATTTTAGTTGGCAATAATAAAATATACATACTTAACTTCACGCCAAATCCCTTGTGGGGTCGGTAGAGAGAAAGAGTGCCGTGAGACACGATTCTTACACGCCTCACTCGCTTCTTTGACTTTATAACTTTTCTCATGCACGCACATGATTTTTAAGGCGCGAGGCGACACGTTCTATTTGGTTACAGAAGATGTATCGTGGCCAAAATCGACTCCTACATTTATCCGCTTTTGCATTATATATCTGCTTCGTCAATCCTGCGTCATCCATTCTTTCTACATGTCCGAATCATCGGAGTATGCCCTTTCTTCCATTTACACTGACCTTGTTTTTGACGCGGTCAGCTAGCGCCATTTCCCAGATTTTACGCAGTGCCCTTATTTCCACCGCGTTTATCTTACTTTCTTGCACATGCGTTACTGCCATATCAAACTCTCGCTTCCTTAAGTTAGCGTTGGGATCAGTACCGCGTTGAAAATATAATTTATATCATACACTTAAGCTGAGGCACCTGACAGATATTTTGGAAGGTTTGCTTTGGCTTGGCTATAAAAAGATGATTAAAAAAGCCTTCAAAAAATTTGAATGAGATTATTACGAGTTAATCCCCTTCCTTTTCCTTATACGTAAAGGAGTTATGCCTGAATATACATTTAAATATATTAACATCCCTATTGATAAACTCCGCATTTTTAAAGCGGATTTAAAAGAATATGATTCTATTTCAGGATAGTGTTATTAAATCATAGGGTTGAATATTTCTTCTGCCTATACCTTCGGAAATTAAAAAAAAAATCTTTTAATTATAAGGCATTTTCTATAAGCTGTTTTACGTTTAAAATAAGTATTTTTCTGACGTCAAAGTGCTCTTAAAGGTTCCGACTCAACTTGTAATTTCCTTTGAACAAAAGGTGCTTCCTGAGATCCACCTAGGAGGTAGGAGTCATTAAAATTTGCATCGTTAATAGAAATTCACAATGGATAGTGAGTTTCTTAGCGTTTCTTTGGTGCTCAGTCTACGAAGACAAACTAGCTGGTGGACAATGAAAATTAAAATACACAAATACGAGTTAATAACTGTCAAAGAGGTATTTGGAACCTAGCGTCGGCATCATTTTCAAACGTAAAGCTTTTGTCCACGATTTTGCCTGAGTGAAATTCTATCCGGCCAACATGGCGTACATTCGTTATAAATACACTCGAGAGCAATGAATCCGGGTCACTTAAAGAATCTTAAAAATCTCGGAAACTAAAAATGCTAGGTTAATGCAATAAATTGTATTTAATAGACAATGTAATACTCCTTAAATGAAGGTATTAAAACTTCTTAGTTATTGTAAAGTTATATCATAAAAAAATCAAATTTGAAAAAGGGCCACTTTCGAAGATGGAACTACGAAATTACAGCATTTGGTTTTGCTTTTGTTTGTAATCTGTCATTTATGTGGGTACATAAACCATGTTGATAGTGCTCTATATTCATTATTCAAGCTGAAATTATGTCGCTTACGCCTGAAGAATGCACCAGAATACTTACAATGCTGGAAACCGGCCGGAGTCAGCGCGATACAGCCAGGACTGTTGGTGTGTCGCTGTCAACAGTACAAAGAGTTCTCCGACGTTACGAAGAAACTGGTTCTAACCTACGCAGACCAGGAACGGGCAGAACCAGGTATACCACAGCACGAGAAGACCGATACTTGGTGAACACCATGCTTCGAAATCGCTTTCTCACAGGAACTGAACTCACCAATCAGTTTCGACGCCTCGGAGGAAGTAACCCAAGTGCATGGACAGTAAGACGTCGGCTTGCTGAATCTAACTTAAAACCCCTTAGACCTGCAAACGGCCCTAAACTGGAGCGTGGGCATCGTATTTCAAGACTAAGATATGCCCAGAGCCACGTAAATTGGAGTATTGAAGATTGGTCAAAAGTTATGTTCTCCGACGAATCAAAATTTATGCTCTACAAGCACGATGGAAGACACAGAGTGTATCGAAGACCAGGGGAAAGATTCAAGCAAGCATGCATCGAGGAAAAAGTAGCCTACGGTGGTGGGTCTGTACTTGTGTGGGCCGGAATTTCTTCTGAAAGTCGCACAGAGCTGGTGATCATAGAAAACGGCTCTTTAACTAGCGTAAGATATGTGGAAGAAATCCTCAATGATCACGTTGGTCCATTTATGGTCAATTTAGGTGAGGATGCTATATTTATGCATGACAATGCCCGACCTCATACAGGTAGGATTGTGAATGACTACCTTCAAGAGATGAACATTACTCGTATGGAGTGGCCAGCGCGCAGCCCGGATATCAACCCGATCGAGCATGCTTGGGACGAGCTAGGCAGATGCGTAAAACAACGAAACCCTCCCCCAATCACGCTTCGTGAGCTCAAAATTGCTCTCACAGAGGAATGGGAGAATATTCCCCAAAATCGTATAAGGAACTTGGTGTACAGCATGCCAAACCGCGTAAACGCAGTAATGGAAGCACGAGGAGGCAATACGAAGTATTAAAATTCAAGAAAATCGTAATAAAGTTCAAAAATTTCATGTTTCCTATTTTTGTTTTAAGGAGAGATCAGCAGATTTTTTCTTTATGTAATTTTGTGTTAATAAAATGTATGGTGACTCATATTTTTTTTACTTTCATTTAAGGAGTATTACATTGTCTATTAAATACAATTTATTGCATTAACCTATCATTTTTAGTTTCCGAGATTTTTAACATTCTTTAAGTGACCCGGATTCATTGCTCTCGAGAGTATATATTTTGATTTCGTTTACTTTGATTAATACTTGGAGTCATATTCTCGCCAATTAACTTCAAAAAAATAATCATTGCATACAAGCTATAACATCGTATCGCATAATAACTACAGTTCAACTAAGTCAGAAGACTTAAATCCTAACGGACGTATACGACAAGAGTAATGAAAGTTGAAGAAGCGAATGCGGTGTGTAAAAATCGTGCCTTATGGCACTCTGTTAACTATGCCAACCCCGCAAGGGAATTGGCGTGAAGTTATGTATGTTTATGTTCAATAAATTATCTTTGATTATGAAATTAAATACACTTCGATTGCATAAAAAAAATAACATACAATTTATTAGTGGCGGGGAATTTTATAATATAGATAAGAATATAATTACTGATAATTAATTGGGAACCGGTGGGTGGTTCTGAGATAAATAACGGCGGTATAATTTAATCAGCAAGGTAATAAAGACTTTAAAAAATATGAGTGCCGTCATCACAGTATCACACCGAGGCTGAAGCCGTGGATAAAAATTAATAGGGGTCCATAGATATGGACCTCTACTACTTTAATATTTGCTTTATTTTATTTGTCAAGACTGTAGAAAATCGTGATCATGAATATTCATAACACTTGTTTTAAAATAATTACCACTGTACGTAAGTATCAAGGGCAGAGTCAGAATTAATAGGGAGCGCGAATTGTGAAAAGCATGAATGTAAAGTAGCTCATGACGCGCTTTGTTCTCTGGTAGTTCCCAATCCCATCTTAAATATCGGCTACGGAACTGTAACAATATCTATGTTGGAGAAGTCTAGGGTCGGCAATAATCCCATGCCGGATCCCAGGCCCGGCATCAAAACCGATCCATTAACTGCAGTTAATGCCGCTGTTAATAAAAATAGACGAGAACGCAAGAGGTAAATAAATATTTTAAAGAAAATATAACTAACAACCAAAGTTGAATTTAAATATTTGTTAATTTAATTTTCAATACTTGCTGATGATTTTGTATTTAAAATACTTATTTAATAATAAGATGGCCTAATGGCATTATGTCTACCTTATGTACCAAAAATTGTACATGAAAATCAAATAAATAAATTTATTTGATTATGACGCATATCTTTTACTGTATAATATAGCCCATTATATTTTTCAGTAATACTCGTAGTGGTATAAAATTTCTGCCTGACTTTTGACAATGTCAGAAGGCAGGACAAAGAACAGAGCGCCCTCCATTTTTACAGAGGTCGCTAATTTCTTTGCCATTCTTAACTCTCGTCGTACATATAATATCCGTAATTTTTACGGTTTTGTATCCCATCACCTTCTGCAAAAAGCGGTCGATTCTGTGTCTTAATAAAAACTCGTAAAACTTTAGCACTATATAAGTAAATTTGATTAGTTATTAATTTTTCTTCGACTGTAGTAAGATCTTCTTTAAAGCTTTGTTAAAATACAAAACTTACCGTTCTGTTCCCCAGGTTACGAACTCTGCAGCTCAGGTAAGCAGACTTTCCAACTAGCGCGGTGACGTTCCGTGGTGTTGCTGCATCAAACGAGGGTACCAGCCGGGTTCCCGTCACACTCGGCAAGGAGTTCACTGAGCCCGCTCCGCCAGCCACATCGCACACACCTGGACCACACAAATACATCTCGTTAAGGAGCTCAGATCATGAAACAAATTATATAAGCTACGTGGTTCTTTCTATTTTTTTTTCTATTGTTAACGTGTTTATTTTAACGTGTTGATTCTAAGTTCTATAACTGACATTTAGTTTTAGCTACTAATTATTTATTAGAGAAAATTTTTAAATTAAGACTGAAGTCACCGATATCAAATATTAGTCCGTATATACATAACCACTAAAATATTGTCAAAGTAAAAATATATCTGAGCGCTAAATTTTATTATAAATTACGTTCAAACCACATTTTTTAAATTAAGTTTATCTTTGTAAATATTAAAATAATTAATTTAGACTACATTCATTTGGAATATTTATTTAATATACGGAATTCAAAACGAAAATAAATGTTAACTAACGGTTACGGTGATCCAGTGAGAGCACACGACTTCTGGTCCAGAGGTCCGGGTTCGAATCCTGACAGTTAAGTGTGATAAATATCGATAACTGAAAACTTTATGCCCGGTATGGCAATAGGTTCGCCACCTATTCCATTTGGGACGTAAACATAACGGCGAGACGAGGCTTAACAGCCGCTGCCTACACCTTCGGGTAGAAAAAGGCGGGAAGTTATGTTATGAAGTTATAATAAATCCCTGTAAAGTGAAATCAATTCAATTAATTTAATGTCTGTGCCGAATGTGAAAACTCATTTTAATCTCACAATGATAAGCTGATTATTACGCATCTGGTGATGATTTAATATATTTTTTTATTTTTTTCACATTAATTCTAAACAGTCCGCACTTTTACTACTCCGACATCTGATTGAGACGTGCCAAGTTTGTATCCGGGTACATATCAATGACTTAAATATAACTCATGAATCTGAGGAGCCAGTCATGTGAACACACATTTCCCCTTAACACATTCAAGTGAATCATGAAAACATGAAAAAAACATGTTACATAACGCGGAGAGAGAGGAAGTGATAAAGCGTGAAAGAAAACATTCATCTATCTGGAGGGCATAAATAAAACGAGTACTTTTGTTCAGATAAGGATTATTCGTATTCGAGGAGACAAAGGGCATTTCTCATCGCCAGTGTAGCCTCGGCTTTAATTAAATTATACAACTACCGGCGCAATGGGCTTTGTTTAAATCGCGTTTTATTATGAAACGAATAAAATAATAAACAAAACAAATGAATATTTCTGTATTTGTATTTGTGATGAAAATTTTACGGTGAAAACCTAAAGAAAAAATATTTATGATATGATTAAAAATTTACACATAAGTTATTTATTTAGGTGATTGATTGTACTTATTTTATTGCAATAAGTATAAATGTTTTTTTTTTTAATTTCACTGTCATTACATAACATATCTTCACGGCTTTTCCTACCTGAAACTGTAAGCAGTGGCTATTAAGCCTCGACTCGCCGTTATGTTTACGTCCCAAATGGAATAGGTGGTGAACATCAACCCGGGCACAAAAATTTCTTTCATTTATATGTATGATACATGACTTTCGAAATTAATTTTCGAAAAGTCATTGGTGTGAGTCAGGATTCGAACTCGCGACCTTTTGATTCAGAAGCGGGGTGCTCGACCACTGCAACGCCGAGACTCGCTCTCAAGATATACATATTTAGTAAGTTCACACCCATACATCATAAATGTAAGGCCACCTGAGGTTGTCTATCTGTCTGTCTTGCTTAAATTCTGAAGCGGCTAGATCTATTTTGACGGTTATTTCACTGGCAAATAGTTCATGTATTAGAAATAATATAAGCTCCTTTTATTTTAGAAAATTTATTAATGCATTAAAATCCATATAGACGACGTAACGGGCATAACTAGTTGCGCAAAAATTATGCTCTTCTCGGATTCAAACTGGGCACTTGTTGATAAAAAGTCTTGAAATACTAAACCAATAGACAATCGAGACCAGAAATCCAACGACGACAATCGAG
Source organism: Euproctis similis (assembly GCA_905147225.2). Lineage (NCBI taxonomy): Eukaryota > Metazoa > Arthropoda > Insecta > Lepidoptera > Erebidae > Euproctis > Euproctis similis. Next base: position 3,538,764 of record LR990111.1, on the reverse strand, counting down.
AAATCCAAATTTAACTATAACCATTCATGTAAAAAAAAACACTAACTATAACGGAATCAAAACGGAAGTAACGACAGAACTTGTTCCCCACAGTTACAAATCTTCTTACTTAAAGCTTGATTGATGTTCCAATTGTAACTCCGGTTATTACGATATAGAACTCCGCGCTCGGTGCCGGCTTAACACCGCGCTACATGCTACCAACAGTATTTTGAACATTGATAACATCAACACTGTATTCAATGTTTTAGAAATTTAATTAAACAATATCTTTTAAATGCGAGATTAGAGATGACAAATTACAAAATTAATTGGATTTGTGTAAGAATCAGAAAAAAAAACTGTAAGCGTTTGCGATGTTAACTGTTTGGAATGTAGCTTGTGTTAATAATTAAATATAGAGCTAAATTCATAGATTAAAACAACTTTTAGGATTATATCGCGTTTATTTATTACTTATTTATATTTATTTCCCGACGTTTCGAACTCTTTACAGAGATCATTTTCACGAGTGATGAACAAAAATATGGTAGTTGTTCAAAAGTTATTTTCATTAATACAGAGAGCACCCACTTTTTGGAAATACAAATCAAAAAGTTGATGTTAAAAAATATGATTTTTACTATTGGTAACCCACATCAGACCATGAAAACAAAAGTTAAATACTTATTTATAAGATGTATTCACCAGAGAAAAAAAGTTTTTTTTTTGTTTGTAAGGATCCTTTGTTGTATGATTTAATAAGTAAAAGTTGTTATTATTTAATTATTAGAAAATTATCTTATTTTTTAAGTTGGTTGAAATCAAAGTATAACTATTATTAAATATTGATATACTTTATATAATACTTTATATTGATATACTTTAAATAATAGTTATACTTTGATTTCAACCAACTTAGAAAAATAAATTAAAAGCAAAAACCCTTTTTAAAGAAGCTTTTATTTAAGCGCTCTAAAAATATGAAAATAATATTTCCTTAAAAATTTCAAGTATCAACTTAGAGCCTCAGTATGTACAATTTATATAATAATAAAAGCTTGTCGCGCGAATTGTAAATAACCTGTACTAATTTTATAATGTCAAATCAAATCAAAATAGCTTTATTTACATGGGTCAAGTGGTAAATACAGATGTTTAACTTATTATTATATTTAAAGCATAACATGTCAAAACACGAGCGCTTGAGAAAATTGCCTCCTTGGAACAAAAACGCACGGACGATTTTGAGTGTAAGGTTGTCATGAGAAGAAATGGGCAAAACACTCATGTAAATTAATCTACTAACTTTACATTATTATCTATTGCAAATTAATTACCTACTGATTGGAAATCAAACCTCGCCACAAGCTTTTATTATTATATAAATTGTACATACTGAGGCTCTAAGTTGATACTTGAAATTATTAAGGAAATATTATTTTCGTATTTTTAGAGTGCTTAAATAAAAGCTTCTTTAAAAAGAGTTTTTGCTTTTAATTTATTTTTTTATTTTTAGTTATAGCTGGCTAGGTTAGTGTCATTTCATTCAACGTATTATTATTGCAAGTTAGTTTACCGCTTAATTTCAAACAGTCCAGCACTTCAATAAGGAGATCATCTAATTCAATTTCAGCTTGGAGCTTTCTTTTCCATTTAATCGCAAAGATGATTTTTAATTCATAGCCATATTGTAGAAATGCATCAAAAATATGTATGCTGTCATCTTGAATGGTCCACCGTATTGTATTTAGAATAACATCACATTATTTTTCGAGTTATTCTCAACAAGCCCTTTCATTTGATACCCATATTGTAGAAATGCAAATACGGTGGAATATCCGCCATATTGGATCTAGAATGACGTCATATTATTTTTTGAGTTAATTTCAACAAGTCCTTTCGTTTGATACCCATATTGTTGAAATGCATATATTTTTCCCGCCACATTGGATTTGGAATGACGTAATTTTTTTTTCGAGTTACTATTAACAAGCCCTTTCATTTGATATCCATATTGTAGAAATTCATCAAAAAAAAAACTGTTCCTCTATCTCGGATGATCCGCCATATTGGATTTAGAATGACGTCACATTATTTTTTCAGTTAGTCTCAATGAGCCCTTTCATTTGATACCCATATTGTACAGAAGCTTAAAGTATGTTTTCCTGCATCTTGAATATTCCACCATATTAGATTTAGAATGACGTCATATTATTTTTTGAGTTACACTCAATAAGCCCTTTCATTTGATACCCATATTGCAGAAATGCATTCAAAATATCCATTCCCCCATCTTGGGTGGTCCGCCATATTGGATATAGAATAATGTCACACGTCATATCATGCATTGTCATCTAAAGTAAACATATATACAAAATTTCAGCTCAATCGGTTTAAGATATCTACTTCAAAATTGAGTTGCAAGATTCCACCGAACATACATACTTACATACATACATACATACATACAGTGCAAGTTAAAAAAATAAAAGCTTTTAATAACATAATTTTCTAATAATTAAATAATAACAACTTTTACTTATTAAATCATACAGCAAAGGATCCTTACTTACATCTATGAGAGAGATTCGCGAAAGTCTTAGAAATAAATATAAAGCTAAATTTCCACTATCAATTTATAACCCCATTATGTACAATTAATATAATAAAAGCTTGTCGCGCAAGTTGTTAATAAATTAGTACCAATTTATGAAATAATTATATATATATATATATTGATCTGCTAAATTTATTAAATGTTATTTGTATTGTAATTGCAATTTAATTAAACACTAGTAAGTAATTAATATAACTTAACGCCTTTTTCTAGCCGAAGGCGTAGGCAGTGGCTATTAAGAGGCTATTTTTAGTTATATTATAATATATCTAAATCTTGGATGCATCACTGTTATAAGATAGTTTTCCGCTTAGTTTCGAACAGTCCAGATTTTATTTACTCGCAATGAGTCCCATTATTCAACCTATTATAGTAGTGCATTAAAAATAATTAGATATTTCTCAATTTTGGATGATCCGCCATATTGTATTTAGAATGACGTCACACAATTTTCGAGTTATTCTCAAAAAGCCCTTTCATTTGATACTATATACCATCAGTTAGAGATTTAGAGTTGTTGATTAGTTGTTTAGAATGTGCGATACACATTTGAACAATTTATGAGAGATCTGAAGCAAAAAAGTATGACAAAGTGACAACATAATCACAACAGCTAATAATATTTGTTAACCACTAACAGTTTATTGATTACCATTTAATAAAGCCTAATTATGATTAGATAATAATTTGAATTATATACTGGTACATGCGCAAAAATTTATCTCAAACACGATCTAGATCGTATCTACATTTAAGATATGAATTTCCGATGCCGGCGTTTGACACCGCTTTAGAAAATAGTGGATGGCTTAGTGCTACTGAATTCCGGAATCAAGTTCAAAGAACCCGAGTTTGTATCCTGGCTCAAATTGATGATTTTTCGGAACAAGAATTTAATGTTAATAAATAGGAAAATTGTGTGTACGGCATTAGCTTTCGCTACCTGTTATATCGGCAATTACAAAATTAATCACGCATTTCGAGATACAAATGCCTCAGTTACAGTATTCAAACCAGATAAGGTCAAACTATGGATAATTTGGAAGTCGAATTATGAGCGGACGAAGTCGCGGGAAACATTCAGGCCTACTAAATCGAATACCTCTTTGTTCTGGTAACTGATCCCCTCTGAGTACAATGATTTGCTACGCTTTATCACAGAGAAATGGTATTTAGTTCAGTAACAGTCGGTCTTTGGGCACGATATTGACAAATTCCACGTTCCCAGCTATTCGTACGTTTCCTTCCGCTTTGAAGACTCCCTTTCTGTGTGCGCTGTTCATCAAAATTACTACGTTTGATTAGGTCTGATGTAATATATTACTGTACATTCCCTCCTCTTTGATTCCACATCATTACAGAATTACGTGTCCTCAATTGCCAACGTATGAACTATTTATTCAGATCATATATCTGAAGACTCGTTATTTCATGTGTTTTCGAGTTTGTTTACTAGTTTCTTATGTAACTGGGTTTTCGTTATATAAAGGAGATTTCTAGGCTGACGACATCCATTGTTTTGTTTCCGCGTTTTAACTGACTTTGAAAATAGGAGGAGGTTCTCAATTCGTCTGTATGTAATTTTTTGTGTTCACTGATATTTTAGTCAATTAAGGACGGATTCCAAATATTTTTTTAGTTGGTTAGTGTTCACCTGGTGATGGTCCCATATTCACCACGTCGGGATCTGATGGTGGAAATCAGGAGAAATCAAAGGCAACCAAAAAATTATATGCTAGTATGGTGTGTGTATAGTTATCCGTGATAAATATCAATGACTAAAAACTTTGTGCCCAGTATGGCAATAGGTCCGCCACCTAAACTCATTCCCATAGTCCTATTTGGGACTTAAACATAACTGAAAGTCAAGGCTTAACAACCACTGCCTATACCTGTTATATGTAGTATGTTATTTTTGTGTTTTGTAATAGTGATGTCTTAGGGATGTGCTTTAGAGTGTCAACATCTTGTGCTGCTGTGCTTATGAAGAAGCCACATAACTCCTTAACGAGTGGAACAAACTGCCTGCGTCGGTGTTCCCGAACAATTATAACGTGAGCGTCTTCAAAAATAGAGTGAACAGGTTCTTAACAGGTCAGGGCGACTTACCACCAACGACTTCACTATCACTTACCAACAGGTGAAGTGTTGTCAAGCACTGGTCTGTACATAATAAAAAAAGTTGGAAGTCAGTACTGTAATTGATCGATCTAAACTACTCGGAAATATCCAAGGCTAGCGTGTTGCTTGGGAGGTATGCTTGAATCAAAATCTGATACTGCTGTGCTGATGATGAAGCTATAGAACTCTTAAATGGCTAGGAAAATTCTGAGATCATTTTAAATTTTCTCAATATTTTTCGGGTTATGATTGGCTTTTATTTGGACTGCAGTGTTATTGTTTACCCATGGTAATAAAAATACTTAATAATCTATTTTATCTAAGTACCTAATAATAACAATTATGGCTTTCTAAAATTAAGAACCATTTAACAAACGGACTCCTAATTAGTTTTAATATATTTAATAAAATAAAAGCCGCGTGAATGAACTAACATCTATTAAGGTTAACAACTCATTAACATCAAGTCAATCAAGGTGATGTTAGGAGCCTCAAAAATCGAAAGAGTTATGAAAGTCAAAGAAGCGAGACTGCTATACTTACCTACCCCGTAAGGGATCTGTCTTGAAGTTATGTATAATATATCACAAAACAACTGTGAAGTTCTATACCAGCCTCTAATAAATATACTGAGTTACTGTGTACTGAGTTACTGTGTTACTGTGTACTGAAATGATCTCGTTCCGGCTGAAACTTTGGTGATACTTAACATTTTCGATGGAGTGGTATTACCGAGCTTTTAATATTACCAGAACCAAATCTGTGCAAATTTATTTTCATTCGAAACGGTCTTAGGGGACCTCTAACGGAACCAACCCCACAGAATAACACTCGGAAAGATAAACACTTTTTATACGAACATTGTGAGGTTTTTTAGACATTTAATATTTTGCCCATAATACGTTTTTTATTAAAAAAAGCATTGAGAAGGTTTAGTGTTTTTAAATTATTATTATCAGTTATTCTTCCCGATTTCCTGTTTGCTTTTTATTAGAATATGGATCCAACATTTTATGATTTTTTTTTCTAATTTCCAAATATAATAATTATAGAAATACTAGTAAAGTTAGCAAATAAACTACATTCCTACATTTTGCAATATTTTCATCATTTCATTTTAAAAATTTAAAATCCATGCAGGTATTTGAATACTTATATACAGAAGTACAAAACTTATTTTGCCATCTTTTACACTCATAGAAAACATATATACTACCTTATTTTCGTCGAGTATCTTCAATTTACAACGGATTGAATTGAAGAACACAATATACGATTCGTGCAGCGGCATTTAATCTAAAGTAAACTAGAAATATTCACCACGCTATTCTTTTTGTTTGTACTGAAATGTCCTTTACGTAGAAATTAATTGGTATTACACAATAGGTTTTCCAACAAATGCAGTTTATTTACGCTACAAGTTTTTTTTAAGCTCATAGTTTATTTGTATGTCATATTAAGTTATGTTACATATTATGTTATGTTATTATGTTTCAAGTATTATGTTTGACTGAACATTGGCTTAAAATTTGTGAACTCGCTTTCAATAATGCTCAGTAATCTGTTGGCAGTGTATTTTGTAGGAAAAAAGCCAATCATGGTGGTGCCATGATCCTTGTATCAAATAATATTAGATTTAAAAAGAGGAGAGACATTACAAAGCTCTCCATTGAACGCACTGTCAAACTGTCCTGTGTTGAGCTTGAGCAATTTATTGTGCTTTGTGTTTATAGGCAGCCACTGAGTGATTTTAATATATTCGAATCCACTAGGGATGATGTTATGCATAAACTTTTGTAAGTGGTAGGAATGTAATTGTATGTGGTGATTTTAATGTTAATCTGTTAAAAGATTCAACTAACAATAGTAGGATTGTTAGTTTTTTTTTACCTCATATGGACTACATCATCTGTTCTTAGAACCCAACAAATGCAGTTTATTTATGCTACAAGTTTTTTTAAGCTCATAGTTTATTTGTATGTCATATTATGATATGTTACATATTATGTTTTGTTTCACCACCATCAATGACTTCATGACGGACAAGTCATCCTGGGACCGTCAAGTTGCTTGCTCAACGCGGATTGTGTAGTTTGCATGTTGAAATTTGTGCACATGTTTCGGAGTGGAGGCGTTCCGTAAAAATTTCTTATAATTATATACACTTTTCTAATTTAAAATTTACCTTGATATTGTTTATAATATAGGTACATAAAAGTTTAATTTATTGCACAACGTTACCACTCTAATAAAAGATGTCGCGTCAGTTGCGCTCGACTAATATATTTGCAGAGATTTTATTTTTAGGACGTTGATGTTAATTTGCTTGGGCCATAACTGTAACGGTCGAGTATTCTGGCTGCTACAGCTTTTATGCACGAGTCTACTGTTTTGTTTTCAGTAACGATATTAATATTATTGTTATTTATGTTTAATAGTTTAAAAAGAGTATCTGGCAAATGAGTTTCTTGCCCGATTCTTCTCACGATAGCCCCTACACTCGGAATCGAGCCGATCGTGGCGATTGCGTCCGTGTTTTCTTGTTCCACGTATGCACTTTCCTCAAGCGCTCGTGTTAAATAGTTCATTTGAAATAATAAGTTAAATTGTATTTGTTCACTACTTTTAAGTGTCTGTGAAGACCTATGTAAATTAAACTTATTTTGTCTTTGACTTTGACTTGCGTCGTAGGGTGGCCTGGGATACCTTTCTTACCGAGAAAAACGCATCATGAAACACACCGATATTCTGAGAGGTCCTGATATATTGTTGGCGCGCCGATCTATTATTCATTTAGCTAACTCATGCTGTATATCTATCCTTCCGCTCCCCTAATATTTTCTTCGAATACGATTCAAAAGACCCGTCACTTAATTAATGGGCGCAAATATTGTCTCGAGAGTATAAGCAGCGCCACCTATGCCTCGACTATATCCGATATATTATTAATTTTAATAATTTATAAAACGATTTCGTCAATCCCATCTGTAATAAAATAAATAATTTAAAGAAAAAAACTTTTTTAAAGAAGCTTTTATTTAAACGCTCTAAAAAGAATAAAATAATTTTAACCTTATACATTTTAACTATCAACTTATAACCTTATTATATACAATTTATGTGATAATAAAAGCTTGTCGCTATGTTTAATTACCTATCAGTGGCTATCCATAACCATCTAGAAATATTTTTTTAGATTTAATGATTACTGTGACGGATCGTATTATCCAAATATATTTTTTTGGTTTATAACATATATATGGACACCCGAACACATATAGTGGTACAGTTCCGTTGCCGGCCCTTTCCATGGGAAATGGAAGGGGTCGGAATTGGGATAGGAAGAGGAGGGGGGAAGGGTTGGGTTGAACATAGCGACAAGCTTTTACTATCACATAAATTGTATATAATAAGGTTATAAGTTGATAGTTAAAATGTATAAGGTTAAAATTATTTTATTCTTTTTAGAGCGTTTAAATAAAAGCTTCTTTAAAAAAGTTTTTTTCTTTAAATTATTTTCAAGTTTTTAGTTATCGATGGGTAAGTTTCTCAGTCTCTTCATCTCATTCAAAGCATCATTGTTACAAGGTCATTTGCCAGTTAATTTCGAACAGTCCAATTCTTCAATGAGGAGACCCCCTAAAGTCTTTTCTCTACTTAAGGCCGCGTATGCTTGACCAGCAGCAAAGAGTTTCGAGCCTAAGTAAACAAATTTTTTTGTTACTTATTTGTTGATTTTGCAACTTAATTTTGTTATGTGGGACTGTTGTTTAATAACAAAATATGTTTAACTACTTGTGATGTGTAACGCCATCTGTTGTTTTAATCAGTACTTTATACTTGCTGACCTGAGTGTAACATAGGAGTGAGTTGTAATAAAAGTTATAGTTCGTTCCCACCATCCACTGTGTTTAATTCTAATAATACCTATAACACCATTAAAATCCGTTAGTGTAGCAATCATGTTAAAGTTATTAAATCCTGTCCAATTTACGTCGGTATCCTGAAAGGGCATGGCATTACACCGGTCGAACCGGCCCATTCATGCAGCAGATTGCGTGGCTGACCACAATTAAAACACTGTTAACTATTAAAACATAGGTCAACGGAAAGCCGTCGACTGTGATGGACTACCGCCTCAGCCGTAAAGTGGTCGTAAGGTTCTCAATGTTAGCACTAACTCATTTTGATTATAAATTTGGACGCGCCGCTTAACCCTGTATCTTGACATGGTGATTTGGCATCAGTGACTGAATAGTAAACAACAGATTGACTGACACCGGCCAAACAAGCAGGCCACTAACATCTAGCCGCTCATATTGAAAACCTTATGATATATATAATATTTATACACATTCTAATTTGTTTATTACACTAATTAATAACATAACATAGCTCGACTCCTTTTTCTACCCGAAGGTGTAGGCAGCATCTGTCAAGCCTCAACTCGCCACTATGTTTACGTCTCAACGATCTTTAAGGGAGTAGGATGTAGGATATGGGAGTAGGAAGGGATGGGGAAGGGGAGTGGGCCTCCGGGTACCTCTCTCACCCAAAGAAACCCGGCGTGAGCTGGTTGTGGTATTTCACCGATCGAGCCAGCCCATTCATACAGTGAATTGCTGGGCTCTACCACTGTTGCCATACAGCGAGCACAAAGTGGTCAGTCAAAAATATTTATCACACATGACTTTCGAGAGGAATTTCGAAAGACATTGGTGTGAGGCCAAATTCGCACCCAAGACTTCCTGATTCAGAAGCGGACTAGTTTACTGAACCACCGAGACATAGTTTTTGAAGTTCTCATATAACTCTTTAATGAAAGGGCCATTTGATACCCATATAGTAGAAACACAAATATTTATTCCACCATATTGGATTTAGAATGACGTCACATTATTTTTCGAGCTACTATCAACAAGCCCTTTCATTTGATACCCATATTGTAGAAATGCATTAAAAAAAACTGTTCTTCTATCTTGGATGATCCGCCATATTGGATTTAGAATGACGTCACATTATTTTTTTAGTTGGTCCTAATGAGCCCTTTCATTTGATACCCATATTGTACGAAAGCTTAAAATATATATTCCTTTATCTTGGATATTCCACCATATTGGATTTAGAATGACGTCATATTATATTTTGAGTTACACTCAATAAACCCTTTCATTTGATACCCATATTGCAGAAATGCATTCAAAATATTCATTCCGCCATCTTGGGTCGTCCGCCATATTGGATATATAATGATGTCATACATTATATCATGCATTGTCATTCAAAGTAAACGTGTATACAAAATTTCAGCTCAATCGGTTGAAGGTATCTACTTCAAAATTGAGTTACAAGATTCCACCGAACATACATACTTACATACATACATACATACATACATACATACATACATACATACATACAGTGCAAGGTAAATAAAAGCTTATAATATTAATAACCCGAGCTTCATAAAATTTTAGCACTAAGCAATCAGAATAGAAAGAAGTACAAATAAAAGTGACTTATTTAGTTAACACTAAACTTGATAATTTCCAACTTCTTGCCTTGAAACAAAAGAAGAATAGAACAAAACAGATACTTTTCAGAGTGTCTTAATGCGTAAGCAGTGCTAAAGCATAAATAATTCCGTACCCATTTATACAGTCGGCGTGAATTAATTCTCACTCGGCTGAATTCGTCATTAGCGCGGAACACGCCAAAGGACTGCACTTTTGAAGTGCAGATGGAGGAAAACCGCATTTAATTTACCGGATTGATTTATTTGATATATTTAAAAACCTGGACCTGGTACAGTGATAACTTGTACGGGAATTTGGAAACAGGTAGCACGGTGCCATAGAGAAATTTGTAAATATATTTTATAATATGTTTAGCTAATTAACATTAAAGCATCTTCTAGTATCTATGTTTTTTTTATAAAGAAGTAGTGTGCTATAATGGCAGTGTTTGTAATAATATAATTTTTAGATACCTATATGACATGTAATTGCTATCGGTTAGTAAATCTACTGAATTATTGTTTATTAGCTTTAAGCTATGTAGATTTTAGGTAGATAAACGTCAAGAATTGTATCTCAGATTTCTCTCAATTAGCAACGAAATGCCACTCGATATTCTTAAAATGATATAAAAACATAAGTCTTATGAAAGAAAACCGGAAGAAAACTTGCAAACTTATCACACATCACATCGCCCCAGTTCGTGATTACCGCCCGTGTATTTCCACCCAGTGGTATGTTACAGTTTGTGCTAGCAACTTCATCTACCGAACATGTTCTAACTTTAAACTTGTTTATAAGTTGTTTTAGGAGTGATTTGTATTATTGTAGCGTAGGCGTCAGGTGTGGTCAATGCTAACCGCCCCAACTAAGACGCTCTGTCAGAATAACGTAGTCGTTTGAGTAAACATTGTGTCAAGTGGTGTCTATACCTTCAGGTACAAGAGGTGTAAACGTACACAGTGGAACTGAAAGTTGGTCTCTGAATTTTGGCTCAAAGTAACTTAGCGTTCTATAGAGCGGGCTACGCTTAGAATCTCTCTCCGAGAGAAAATCCAAACACGCAGATCCGTAGAAAATCTGGCGTGACCTAGCTGTGACTGACATAGCCCGAAAGGTTAACACTCTATGACACATCGGCGGGTTATCGGTTGGAAGAGAAAGATTCTCGAGTGCCGACGGTGAACTGGTCGACGTGGAGTGAAAATCACTGGAAGCCACTGGTTGCAGATAGCATAGGATCGGGAGTTGTGGCGTTTCATGGGGGAGGCCTACGTCCTGCAGTGGAAATGAAAAAGCTTATTATGAGGATGATTAATTAAACATACGATTACCACTGAACATGAATATATTTTCGCTGTGTGTTGTAAATAAATAATGTATCTTGTCCTGTGTTAATATTTTTTTACGTAAAGCTAGTATATTTGACGCGTGATGCGTCGTCGCGGAGGTAATTGCGCGATGTAACCGCAACCAATTGAATAATTGAGCGGAACGTGAATATTTTTAAAACCGTTACGATTTTGAGATGTTGTGTTTATGATTTGATTAATTGTTAATGCCTACTGACTAATTTGAAAAACTAGAGGCACAAAGTTTGTGGTCTAACATTTTGACATGTTTAAAAAGAGGTTTATAGTTCGAATCCGACGGACTTTTTAAAAACTCATATGTATGTTTAGCATAATGTGTAGCAAAAGGCTACACATTATGCTAAACATACATAAAAGCTAACCTAACATTGGAATTGATTCTGACTTGACACTTATCCCGTGATGACTTTTTTAAATATCATATTTAAACATATATTATGAATTATTTTTAACCGACTTCAATCAAAAAAGAAATTCTTCAGTACAATTCAAAAACTACAATATACCTAAATAAATCCGTAACTATATTTCAATCTTAAATTATAATTGTTGAGATACTGAGACTTAAATTTCTATATAATTACTATAACAAACTTCAAACTAATTTTGTTACTAATTTATTACAAGTAAATAGTTCTCAACATATACTCGTATTTTAAAGTTTGAAGTGCACACCGTTGATAGCTGTGTCTGGTTTCTGTCGTTTTTGGCGTCTGTTTACTTCCTTTTACGGCAATTATATTGTCATGACAACACACATCACCGCTAAGTTCGTTATTTGTAAACAAAATCACTATTCCTGCTTTTTGTTTTTCTACAGAGGTAAATAACAATAATAAACGGGACTTTGGAACGAGGGAATACTGGAAAACACCAATCATGCTTAACATTTTTTTAAAGATTATTTAATTAATTAGTTTAGATTTTGATGTGTGAGCAAATTTGGCCTTGGATATGGCAATAGGTTCCTTCACCTATTTACATTTGGAAACTAAAAACATCGCCGGTAAATTAATTTGTACATGCATTTCTTACCTGTTTCTTCTCATCATTACTCCTACTATCGGAATCGGAACATTTTTTAATATTACATTTGTGTTTTATTATTAATTCTTTGAAATATAATGTTCCACTGCAATGAATTAAATGCCTCATTAGGAGTTCCCATTATATTGTAGGAGGCTCTCGACTGAAGCATGTTCGTGAGACTATTCCTGTCTATTAACCAAGAGTAACATTACAGTACATACAGCAGTTCGCTGCATGAATGGGCTGGCTCGACCGGTGAAATACCACGACCTCTCAGAAAATCGACGTAAAGTGGCCGCGATTCGTTCGGTGAGAGAGGTACTGTAAACTCTTTGGTATTTTTATTAGCTTTTTATTAGCTTCACCTGTATGTTTGTTTGTAGGTTTGTATGTTTGTAGGTTTGTATGTTTGTAGGTTTGTATGTTTGTATGTTTGTTTGTAACCGACTTCTTTTTTAGTTTCCGCTGATTGCCACTAGATGGTGCGATTTGTGAACTATGAAAGTTCTAGACTAGAAAACCGACCTAAATAAATAATAGTTTAAAAAAACTAAAAAACACGCTTTTTATAGAAAACCGAACTAAAAAATAGAAAAATAAAAAAAAATATTTTATTTAAAAAAAAGCGTGGGGTGCTTTTTAAGAAATTATCGAAATGATAATCACTCTACTCATATCTGTCAATAAAATATTTATAACTATTGACACCATGCACCCCACGCTTTTTTTAAAATAAAATATTTTTTTTATTTTTCTATTTTTTAGTTCGGTTTTCTATAAAAAGCGTGTTTTTTAGTTTTTTTAAACTATTATTTTTAGATATAAACTCGTTGATATTTTTAATGCGTGTGTTTCGAAATTTGTGTGTTCCATATATAGTTTTATATTTCTGTACTGTTTTTTAAACGACTTCGAAAAAAGGAGGAGGTTCTCATTTCGTCTGTATGTATTTTTTTTCTTTTTTTTATTTATTGTCACCGATATTTTCGTCTATTATGGACCGATTTCAAAATTTTTTTTTCGTTGTATTGTGTTTACTTCCGAGATGGTCCCATTTTCACCAGGTCAGGATCTGATGATGGGAACCAGGAGAAATCGAAGGCATCCACCAAAAGTTGTATGCGAGTATGGTATTTTTGTTACGTAATAGTGATGTCTTAGGGATATTCTTTGTGGTGCCAACATTTGATGCTGCTGTTCTGATGAAGAAACCACGAAAACTCCTCAACGGTTAGGAGTTTGAAGACAGCACTGCAAATGGTCGATAGAAACTACTTGGTAGTATGCAGGACCAGCGTGTTGATTGTGAAGTATGCTTTAATATACACCTGATACTGCTATGCTGATGAAGAAGCCACAGAACTCTTAACGGTTAGGAGGTGGGAGACAGTACTGCAGCTAGTCGATGGAAACTGTTTAGTACTATATAAGTATAGGACTAACGTGTTGCTTGGGAGGTATGCTTGAATCAACGTCTGATACTGCTGTGCTGATGATGAAGCTACAGAACTCTTATACGGTTAGGAGTTAGGACACAATTATGTAAAAATGATTTTTTATATTTTTTGCAATAGTTTCCAGGCTACGATTGGCCTTCATTCGGGCTGTAGTGTTATTGGGTCTACCCATGATAATTACAAAAATATAAATAGCTATTTATGACAATTATAGCTCCCTAAAAATATCAACCATTTAACAAACGGACTTGTAATTAGTGAAAATATATTTACTAAACTGAAAGCCATGTAAATAAACTAACTTCTATTGAAGTTCACAACTCATTAATATCACTAAAACTCGTGAAAAAAATTACTTAAAAAAAAAGTTAAACCGACTTCTAGAAACGCAAACCACAGAATGTGTGGTTTATGTTTTTAGAAGTTTTTTTTTAAAGTAATTTTTTACTCATATTACAGTGAACATGTTCAAGTCTTGATGGCAATTATAGCGCCTTCTTAAAAATGTTTTTTGTAATACCACGCCTTTTGTGACAGTGGCAGTGAAAGTGGCTTCGAACTGCTTAATGTTTTTTTTTTCTTTCAAAATATTAGTATGTATCAATATTTATTACAAAATTCTTCTTCAATCGTTAAGAATGCTAATAAGTAATTGCTGCATGCCGGGATTCGAACCCGAGACTTCTGATCCAGAAGCGGTGAGCTCAATCTCTCAGCTACCGGGATTTCGTTAAATTAATAATACCATAAAATCAACCTACGCATATAAACAATAATTTTCAATGACAGAAATAGTTTCAGTTGTGCCTTTTGTTCAAACAATTGAGTTCCCTGAAGCTTTGTCTTTCTGAAATTCATTAGCAAAGTATTTCACTGAACTATGCTAACGCAGATATTCTGTAGAGCTTGGGTGTAAATTGTTGGAGTTAGTTGTCGGTGGCTACATAATATTCGCACTGTCTGATCTTGGCTTATATGGTTGCTATGCTTGAATAATGATCACGGTCTATCTGTAGACCTAATTTAGCGGTGTTTAGGTACTAACTACGTAGAAAAACCTAGTTCTCTGATATAAAAAATAATTGTAATATTCAAAAGTTACAACTGTAAACACGTCTACACGGAAAAGAGCGCAATAATTTTTAAAATTTTACTTATTAGTCCGGCTAACATCAAACCTAGTTGATTTTATTTAGCGTTATCTCCATAGTCCAGTGGATTAGTACGGAGTATCTTATTCTAGAAGACCTGGGTTTGAAATCGCCGATGGTTCTGGAAAACTTTTCCAAGCTATGTATATCGACAAGCCGTGCCCTGTACATGGCAATAGGGTCATCACGTGGGATAAAACGCTGTCTCTTGCTATAGTGCAAATATTATGAAATGTGAGCAAACACTGTTGATAACTTCGGGTACTAAGGGCGTGAAGGTACATCATTAAATTTACAACAATTAGTGACTGTTATATCAATTATCTAAATACATAACTTCACGCCAAATCCCTTGCGGGGTAGGCAGGGAGAACGGAGCGCCACAAGGCACGATTCTTACATACGTCACTCGCTTCGTTGAGTTTTATAACTCTTTTCATGCACGCGCGTCGAAATTTGAGGCTCCTAACATCACCTTCCTCCAGGACACGTTCTATTTGGTCATGGAATGTGTGTCTTGACCGTCCTCAACTTCTACATCCATCCGCTTTTGCATTGTATATCTGCTTAGTCAATCTTGCATCATCCATCCTTTCTACATGTCTGAACCATCGGAGCATGCCCTTCTTTACCTTTACATGACACTCTCTTTCAAACCGACTTTCTTCCTTATAACCTTGTTTTCGACGTGGTCAGCGAGGTTAACTCCGCAGATTTTAGAATTTAATTTAGAATTTAGCGTTGGGATCGGTATTGCATTGTGGATTGTTAGCGCGGCTTTTCTGCTAATATTTTTTGCGCCCAATTATCTACTAATTAATAATACAAAAATAGTTTCCACAATAATGAAACACTCCAAGGATCCACACTCTAATATAATCTTTTCTGCTCTTTTTCACCGAGTTAAATATCATTCCATATTATTCTTTAATTATTAATCAAATTCTTGTGAATTGGTTCAGCTACTGTATTAGAAGTCTTTAATTTGACCTTGAGCGCACACCAATGACTATTTTGTTTTTTTTCTTTTTTCTGAAGTGCTTGTGTCAGTATGAAGATATAATAAGTTAATACAACTCAAATGCTTATATAATTTAATAACTATGTGATAATGTTATGACAATAGTATTGTTAAGTATTCAGCAGAGATGCGTTCAGTACACTGGAATTCTGTAGCGTTATAAATAGAAATTCCACTAATTCCACAGGCCAACTTCAAACTTCTCAAACATAACCTGAATTAATTGAAACAATAGAATCAGGATAGTATTCATATATAATCTGAGAACCCATCCAATTTCCGGCTCGAACTACGCCACTTAACATAAATCATAGAACTATCCCCTGGAACAATTATTATGGTGACCATATATTGTATTGCTATCTTAAGGTAAAATAATATGATTAATTTCTATAGTTATGAAATGGAAAATATCTATTATTTGAATGAAATTTTCAGTAATTTTACTGTGTGCATTGACAACTTTAATGTACAAAGACTTAGCCAATTGTGCTTCAATACATGATTTCAATTACGTATTTATAATAATATCCCTAGAAAATAGGCTGGGAGTATATTGTAATATAGAAGGTAAAATTTTGTGTGATAAAGATCATATTATCAAAAAACATATTATTATAGCTCGTAACTTACCAACATTCATTATTTACGTACATTATTATTACATTATTTAAGTACATGGAAGATATTGAAAATTCTGAATTTAAATACTTTTTCTTTCAAATCTAAATTTTTTCAAAAAATTATACGTATTACAGATTGAAGATCGTGATTTTTTTTATTATATAAAAATATAACCAATATTTTGTATTCTTTGACATGCTTCAATGTTTAAATATATGTCAAATTATGATATGATGTACTGAGGATGACTGTGTACTGATTAGCCATGAATTTACCAAACAATCGAATTTAATTAAGATATTTTAGTATTACCTTAGCAAATATATTTGTTTAACGTCCAATAGCCTAAATGAAATCAGTAAATAAAGTTTAAAACCGGCACAAAAAAGGCTCTAAGAACGATATACTTAACTATAGACCAATCTATAAATTAAGTGTTATAGCGAAGGCTTTTGAAAGAATAGTCTATAATCGAATCTACGCTATACTTAGAAACTCTTTTTGCACCGCACAACATGGTTTTTTGAAGAGTCGGTCCACGACATCAAATCTAATCTTATTGAATGATTATATCACAGAAGGGATGGACCGGGGGACGCAGGTTGATGTTATTTACACTAACATAGTAAGGCTTTTGACCGAATAAATCATAATATCCTAAAAAATAAGTTGTCTAATGTTGGCATTAGAGGTGACTTACTTCGATGGTTCTCTGCTTACTTAGAGAATAGGTCCCAAGCAGTTGTAATTGATAATTATATATGTAGCTCGGATTCTATACCTAGTGGTGTTCCTCAAGGTTCCCTAATGGGCCCGTTTCTGTTTGTTATCTATGTGAATGACTCATGCTTTCTTAACTCAAACCTTTTGTGTTTCGCTGATGATATGAAAATTTACTCTAGAATATCATTAATTCAGGACACCAAGGATCTCCAATCGGACCTGTCACAGCTTGCTGACTACTGCTTGAGAAAGAATTCAATCCTGTTAAATGCTCAGTAGTTTCATTTTCTCTAAAGCGATCTCCGTTACTAGCTTCTTACCTAATTTAGGGACAAGTGCTACCAAGAAGTGATGGAGTTCGAGATCTTGGTGTTTTCTATGATTCCAAACTAATATTTGATAAGCACATCCAGCAAGTACCCGCTAAAGCGTCAAAAGCGCCTGGGTTTATCATGAGAATATCGAGAAGCTTTAAGAGTACTAAAACGTTCGAAATTCTCTATTGTTCCCTTATTAGCTATACATTATAATATATATGTATATAAAGATCACTTGGAAAAAAATCAGAGGCGTTTCATTTAGGTTTTTATGTTTTCGTTTGAAAATTCATTACAGCTCTGATAATTATATTTATTTATGTAAGAAATTCCACATTCAACCTCTTGTACATCGTCGTCGATTAGCAGACTGCACGTTTCTACTAAAAATTTTATCCAATGAATTCGATTGTCCGAATCTGTTACAGAAGATATATTTTAAGGTTCCGCATAGAATCACCACATTTAATCCGCCCTTATCGGTCCCGTTCTCGTCAAGGAACTCTAGGCAAAATTCATTCATTGTGCGAGCGAGTCGATATTTTAACAGTCTTTGTAACGTTTATTCATTTAATCCTCTTATTACGATATGCTCTGAGGTACGCAATAAGTTAAACAGTTCATTTTTCAATTCATAATCAATATTTTGCTTTATTTTTGAATCATATTGTGACTTTTAAAATGGTTCAAGGGTTGTTAAATTCTAAATTTTATTCGTGTAAACCTGTAATTGGCTGACTGCTTCATATACCCTTGTTATTCTTACTATTCATAGCTGTTGGTTTTCCTACTGTAATAAATAAATAAATTCAAACAGATCATTGCCGATTCATCACACGCCCCTGTATCTACACAATCACTAATGAGAACACAAATTCCTCAATTAATTCATCGAATTAGCAAATAAAGTAAAACATTCCGGACGACTTGACAGCTCCAGACCCAAATCATTGCCGCCAAGTATGGCAGTACAACTGTCGTCATCTAGATACAAAACCAACAACTGTCTTGTTCAACTGAGACAGATTTACAACTGAACTTCAGAGATGACGTAATCAATCAAGACCGCTGCTAGATTAGTTTTCAGAGAAATTGTAACTTTATAGTAATAATTGTGAAGTTATCTTCACGCGTTTAAATATCTGCCGGTATATGCAATGACAATTACTTAGTCATGCCATAAATATTGTAACAAAGAAAACATTTTTTTTTAATTGCAAATAACATTTATTACTCTTACAGTGTGTTACTTAATTACATAAATATAAAACGATATAAAATATAAAAAGCTTATTCGAAGTGGTCTCCATTGGTTGCAATACAGGACTTTAAACGTTGAGGCCAGTTATCAATAGAAACACGCACTCTTTCCATGGGAAAATTCTTCACTGCCAATCGTATGGATTGTTTTAGGGACTCTAAATTATTATGACAAGTAAAGAGCAAGCCGTACTCTCTAAAACTGACCACAAATCATAATCCAGTGGATTAAGATCGGGACTAGACGACGGCCAGTCTTCAGCTCTAATTAAGTCCGACACGTTCGCTTCCAACCAAGATTGCGTGGACTGAGCTATATGACCCGGTGCCGAGTCTTGCTGGAAGGACCATACTTCGTTATTGAACATAGTGTTGTTAAGGGGCTTGACTACCTTTTCAAAAATGGTATCCTAATACACTTGTGCCGATGTTTTGATACCTTTTTCACAAAAATATGGCTCAGTCGCTCTTTCGTAGCTAACACAAACCATCACTGAAGTCGGATAATGCTCACGTTGCACTCTGTCAACTAATTGGGAAGCTTCCATAAAGCTTTGAGCATAAATACGGTCATTTTGTTTGTTAAAATGTTGCTCAAATGTAAAAGTTTTTTCATCCGTAAACAATATTTTTCTGTGACCTCCCTTTGCGTACCGCTTCAGTAGTTGTTTAGATTTTAACACCCTATTCTTTTTTAAATTATCAGTTAGTAAATGACCAGTACGCCTCTTATAGGCTGCAAGTCCAAAGTCATCTTTTAAAATACGCGCCATTAGTCTAGGTGCTATCTTCATCTCCCGAGATAAAATCTTTTGCTTGCGGACAGGATTTCTTCGAATTCTTTCCCTTACTGCTTTGACCACCTTTTTCGTACGAACACTACGTAGACGGCCATGTCTTTTTCTGTCACAAACAGAAGAGGTCTCATTGTACCTATTAATAGCCCGGTACACAAACATTTGACTAATACCAAGTGTATGGAGAGTTTTAAAAATTGCATTTGACCTTATACCTACTTTGTGTAGTTCAATCACAGCGATTCAGTTCGCTTTATCACCCCACTCCATTTTAATATCGCAAAATATTGTACAATGTATTGGCGTCAAAACGAGAAAACACAATGAACAATCGTAAAAAAATGACAGATTCCAAATTCAAATGTAATATTTTTTTATTTTTAGTTGTAACAGTATTTATGGCCAGACTAAGTATATCGCGACACGTTCAATTTACTAGCACATTAGACCCGAAAATTTGAAAGAAGGCACATTACTGAATCAAATAATGGATGAATGAAATAATCTAGAAGTTATTTACAAAAAAAAAAATACCGTTACCAATAATTATAAAAAGTCGTTCATCAAAAGTATTCCAAAGATTGACCGGAGTAACCTGGCTTATCCCCGTAATTACTTTTCAACTATATATAAATGTTTATTACCAAATCAATTAAATTTAATAATTACCAAACTTTACTAAAACAGTAAGTAGGTAAGATTAGGATTAAATTGTACAAGTAATTTTGAATCAAGCAGTAATCTTTGCGATTACTCTACTCACTGATTGTAATAAATCTCTTCTTAACTACAATTCGCCAATTTATAATTAAATGAATTAATATATACCCACGGGACCATAGTATTAATATGCTCCTCTTGGCTTAATTTGCACCTGCTCTACAAACATTTATGAGGAGAACATTGATTTTGTGTAGCATTTGGATTTGCACGTTTGCACACCCAGCACAAACAGGTAGGAAAATACATTATTTTAAATAGTGACTTAATAAAAATATGCACTAACTTGCGAGATGCTATGAAGGTATTAGAGAGGCGATGGTGTTGATTAATTTATCATTATGGCAGTCAAAAGTTTTCATACTTTAGGCAAAATATCATGTTGTCACTAAAAACCCATACCTACTGCATTAGATCAAATCTAGAA
Source organism: Euproctis similis (assembly GCA_905147225.2). Classification (NCBI taxonomy): domain Eukaryota; kingdom Metazoa; phylum Arthropoda; class Insecta; order Lepidoptera; family Erebidae; genus Euproctis; species Euproctis similis. The sequence continues at coordinate 3,517,629 of LR990111.1, read as the reverse complement.
TATGAAAATTCAAAACAATGATATATAATTATAAAATCGAATAAGTGATTAAAGCACAAACTTGAAATGTCAAATTCTAACTGTTTTCATGTTAAAGTTTCCGTAGCTTTCTACGAAAACTTTAATTGGAAGCTAACGTCTCTTTAATTGCTAACTTGTAACCCAATTAGTTAAAGAGTTTCTTGTGATGCTATCGCCATAATCTTATTATAAACCTGATAAGTTAAACTTCATATTTCATGGTACAAGTATCAAATTGGTTAATACGTTAGTGTATACGAGGACGAAATGTATTAGATTTTTGCTTTATAAATAAAAGCAGCCGTCTTATTAAAAGAAATTAAAGACTTTTATTCTTATCTGACATTTATGTTTTCGATTCGTGACGCTAAGGATAGTAAAAGGACATCACTTCTATCCAGTTTCTGGATGCATGATCAAACATAATATATATATAATATATATATAAATATATTTTAATAATAATATACTGCAATTGATTAGCCCTGACGTAAGTAGTAACTATTTTGGAAAAAATATGGTAGGTACTAAAAACTATTTATTTCCGTTATTTAATAAGTCGGTACCATAAAATAAAATACAGAATTTTATTTAAAGCACTTTTTAGTAATATTCAGCTAATTTTAATATAGCCGTCGGAAGCTCAACACTTCAGTAGCAGCACAGCAGCCTTCAGTAGAATAACTCGAAACAGTATTTGTTTGAAAAGTTGCAGTTCGAGTATGAAGTGTAGCGATTTAGTTCTCAAGTTTATTTATTCCAGAAGATTTTTACAATACTATCTGTTCCGAAACAAATTTATTTCATCTAAATATATTTTTATCGCATCACGGTGTTTATGGGCGGTGGAGTAGTTGCTTACTAACAGGCGAATTACTTGCTCGTTTACCGTCCTATTCCATAAAAAAGACTACCAACAATATGCACCTATTATTACGTTTGGGACGTAAATATCGGCGAGACGAGGCTAATCAATCCCTGCCTAAGTTTTAGAGAATAAAAGGGGATAAAATTATAAAATATGTGTGAATAAATAAAAAAAATACACCTTTTGGATAAAGAACTCATATCAATAACACTCCACATATATCCTTTTTCAAACAACAAAACCCATTATGGTTTTAATGTTTTGTCTCATCAGCGTTTCATTAGAAGTCGTTGTGTGTAGCATTTGCTGAATGAACGACAAACAACACTTCATTGGAGCAAACATGGCCTCGGGATTAGTGAGTGATTGGGGCGCGACAGGTTTATGTCATATATACTTTTGCGTTCATGGTAACATTTAAAAAAATAAAGACAACTGACGAAGTTGGTTTTTATTCATTCATTTCATTCATAAAGTGCACTACATTCCTCTACTACTGTGCAATATGCTACCAGTGTTAAATTTTTTTCTCAAAATACAGTACTCACTTACAGAAACATTTAAAGAAAAGCTTAAAGAAAATTGGTATAATGCTGTGTTCCTTCATTCACTGATATGAATAAACCACGACTTTGGATATAAAAAGCTTGAATTTAAAATAAGTATAATTAGCATATTACCTGTCAGTTCCAATTAAAGCAACTTCTAACAGATAATTATTTAATATAATCATCAAAAGATCTCTCTTTCCTATGATCTTGTCTTTGAATATTCATGAAAATATATAGTTACATGTTTCCAAACTCACCGTGTCCTGATAATTTCTTTATTCTTAACATTATTTTCAGTAGTTTTACGAGAATATTTTTTGTTTTCGAAAACTTGGTACAAACCGCTTGCTCATTCACCTGGCCAGGTGTAATGGCCGAACCAAATCTGATGACTCATGAGTTTGCTAAATCTACCTAAAAATTGAATAGATTACGACAACCGGGGTTCTTGGATAAAAATAACGCCAATGGATATAAGGCTTACATGACCAGTGTGACTCAGCATTTTAAATTACATTTTGAACATGAAATTTCTCAAATAAGTAGTGTATTTTAAATAAAAAAATCACTAAAACTCATGTCGAATCACCCCTTTCTTGGTCTCAAAATAGTATTGGAATTTGGGACTTTTTAAATAGTAGTTTCCTTTAGTAATCTTAACAAATAATTACTGCTATTGTAAAACTGATTGATAGTGGTAGAGCCACGCAATTTGCTACAGGCATGGTTATTCACAACAGCCTCTTAGAAAAGCAACGTAACATGGCTCATGTGTCATTTAAAATCGGTCAAACAGGCATCCGGAGCCATATCCTCTTTCCTCTTCTCCTTGTTATAGTTATGGGCTAAGACTTCATAAAAAATAACTGAATCAAATTTAATGTGCTCGAATTTTATTAAAAAAAAAATACAGCCACTTCAATGATTTTTGCAAAACAAAACAACATTCACCCAAAGAATATGCCATTATCAATAAGAATTACTTACAAATTTATGTCCCGTACATAATAGGTTGGGGAAAAAGTATTTTCGTATTTTTGTATGAAAAGTCAAGACATTTTTTTCAAAGTTTATTTACATTTATTTACAATATATATGTACCGTTTTGTTGAATAACTTTCTGCCATTTTGTGGGCAGAGACATTATCCCGTTACTGTAGAAACTTTGGGACTTCTGATCAAAAAAACGGGACAAATAGTTTTGGCAGTCCTCTCTTGAGGTCAACCTTACAGAACCTAAAGAATTCTGAAGAGACCGAAACAGGTGAAAATCTGAAGGCGCAAGGTCAGGGCTATATGGTGGATGCACTAGGACCTCCCAGTCGAACTCTCTTAATTTTTGCTGAGTGGCTAAAGATGTGTGTGGTCTAGCGTTATCGTGATGAAAGACCACACCCTTCCTGTTGATCAATTCCGGCCGTTTTCTCTCGACTGCTTCCTTTAATCTCATCAGTTGCTGGCAGTAAAGATCAGAATCGATGGTTTTGCCGGACGGTAAAAGCTCATAATGAACAATGCCCTTCCAATCCCACCATACACACAGCATCACCTTATTTCGTGTTAGGCCAGGTTTGGCCACAGTCTGTGAAGCCTGGCCAACTTTCGACCACGACCTTTTTCGCACGTTCTTGTCGTACGTGATCCACTTTTCATCGCCAGTTATCAATCTCTTCAAAAACGGCTCGGTTTCATTACGTCTCAATAATGAATCGCAAATGAGTACACGGTTCATTAAGTTTCTTTGAGTGAGCTCGTGTGGCACCCAAATATCGAGCTTTTTTGTATAACCAGCTTTCTTCAAATGGGTCAAAACTGTTTTGTGGTCAATTCCCAGTTCTTCAGCTACATCGTAACTACTAATATGCCGATCTTGCTCCACTTTTTCAAAAATGGCGTCCATTTTATTCGTAACAGGGCGACCAGAGCGAGGTGCATCTTTAACATCAAAATTTCCGGACTGAAAACGTTTGAACCAAATTTGTGCTACTCTTACTGACACTGCATCAGGTCCATAAACATCACAATTTTTTTTCACTGCTTGAGTTGCATTTTTGCCTTTTTTATAATAAAATTTTAAAATGTATCGAATTTCTTCATTAGATTCACTCATTTTTACGGAGAGAAAAACAAATGAAAAATAGCGGGAAACAACTTTTTTTTATTTTTTTCTTTTCTTTATAATGTAACCTTTTTAATGTTACCAAAACCAGCCAGACACAAATAGTACAGTCAAAGAAATTGTATAATAAGTTTATACCTACGTTATGCGAAAAGACTTTTTCCCCGACCTAATACAAACACATTGGAAATGCTCTTATTTATATCCGCCGTAACTAAGTCCCATGTATGCAATAAACTCTGTAACCGTTTCCAACCTACTCAACTGTCTATACCCTCCCCGACATACATTATGAAGATTTTATTCCCTCGACCAGATGTTAATATTTGTGTTAATTTTTACTTTCCACTGGTTACATGGATTCTAGGGGGACAGCGTGTTCATAGTTTATTTATAACCGCGACTAATCGTAAAACAGAATGCACAATCAGGTTAAGGCTGTATAGAAAGCGGCTTGTTTGAGTTAGGGGTTTTATTTCCATCCCTGTGGACATAAAACGGCAAAAATACTAGGTATATAAAGCTACCAGGTGAAAGTACCTGGTAGCTCCCACAGCTCCCCGCCTAATTTAAGTCCAAGGTTAGCTTTTAAATATTGCTAACAAGGATATAATATGATATATATAATGACATAAATAAGATTAGGATTAAGATTAGATTACTAACTTTATATCCTTTTTTAACCAACTGCATCAAAATAGGGATTATACTTTTGTGGTCCAAAAATTACTATCGTTTTCTTTGTTTTATCTTTTTCCTTCCTAATATACACAGTATCTGAAACTATTAAACTGTGTATAGCATTAAAGTAATAAATTTCTAATGGAGAAATTGTATGCCATATTAGTTTAAAATGTAATCAACGAACGACTTGTTCATTAGCGTAAGCCACTATTCAAAATGTCTGCAAAATTTATCAATATAGACAATTATCCAAATAATAATATTGTACATGTAACTCAAGCCCTTAAACTTTGTGTAAACAGCTCAGTGAAGGGAACTCGACGCCAGAACAAACATCCCACAAACAATCTACTTAATTAGTCGCCCACCTTCACCCCCACAGGTCACGAACAACATCATTCAGCAAACACAGTGGAAGGTCAACATTGAAACTTTCAAAAAGTTTTTCTATACAAAAAAACCTATTTGAATTCGAAGTTTCCGAACATTAACACTGGGAGGAGGCTGCAATTAACTTACTAATTAAATCTGTAATTCATTCTCTAGTCTTCACAAAATATTTAATTTGAAATGTAGATACGATATTTTGTTAAGTTCAGTGTTAAGTTCTTTAATTATCGATTTCAGGAAAAGTAATTTTAGAGTCATTGGAACTAAATATACTTATATACAGCATCAACCACTGCTTTCAATGGATGGCAAAATATTTCGATGCAATCAAGGCCATGTACTAGTTTATTTTTATATTTTCACACACTTCACTTAGTACTGTTGTAGCAGCAAAAGTACCCATCTATTCCTATTAATATACATCTGTATCGATAGGGAAGGTTTAGTGTTAGGTATATTAAAAAAAATATTTTTTAATCTTATAAATACGAATTAAAAAAAACATAGGTGAAATACCGTAAAAGTGGAATAGTACGGACAGTAATTCTCTTGGAAAAAACAACTAAGATATTTAATCTGATAAAATGTTATTATTATGCTTCAAAACACTATAGAAAATAGTTGAAAAGTAGTCTACAGATGAAAAGTAGAAGAAAAGTAGTCTACAGAATTAGCGTAAAATTTTCGTGCCTTATTCTAAACGCGGCAGTGCCTATTTCGTAATTACTGTCTACAGTTAACGTTCAGGTGATCTGGCTGTACTTGCAGTAAAATTTCTTAAAGCTATTAACATGATTCATGGAAACATTTATATCTGTATGTGGCGTTTGTGGCTCAGCATGTGACCCGCTGAGTGAAATATCGCATAAGTTGGAATCGAATTTTGACACTTGTGATCATTGGTTGCGCGAAAACAAGATTTACATAAGAACTGCAGCACAGTTTAGAGAAATACATACATTACATAACTTCACGGCGGCGTAGGCAGAGAGAACAGAACCATACGGCATGATTCTTACATTCATCACACATATCTTTGGCTTTCTTAACCCTTGACACCTTCATACACCATCGTCGGTTTTTAATGCTCCTGATATCACTTTCAAAATTTAGTCATGAAAAGTAAGAAAGTACATGTACGGTTATTCATTTTAAGAAGACGCATGAGCGACTGAGCAATTAAAAAATGCAAAAAAGGACGACCACGAGGAAGATCGAAACCAATTTTTTTAATCAAATTTACCGTGTATTAACCGAAAAAGGGACAAATATAGTTATTATAGTTCACATGTTGACTTTATTTTACAATCGAATAAAATATACTAAATAATTGATAAACTTGATGGTACCCGATCGATTTGAATGGGGTTTATCAATCTGATTTATTCGCGAAGCGGGTTGTAAGAGTGTCTCAGAACTAAACATTTTCATTCCCTAATGAAATCTCTGTGGAAGTTAACAAACCTATTACGTAGATCTGAAGGGATTATCTGTCTTCTATTTAATATAAGTTCAAGAGTGGTTTAATGCTATCTAAGTAATATACTCGTAGTTACTACATATAATATTTCTAGATATCCCCATTTTGTAATATCCCTTTTATAAAATCTGTACAAACATTATCGTTACAAAGGTATCTTTATTGCCTCAATACTCTACAGATTTGCCAGTGGAACTAGTAAGTTGGGAAAAAATCTCTTCGCATATAGTATGTATGAACTCTTAATAAAATAACCTAATACTTTCTATAACGTTTTGAATTCGAATCCTGATAGAAATTAAAGAATTTTCGGAAAAGATTTCGTAAGTTACATAAAGGATTAGATTCAGGCATTAGAGGCTGAAGTTAAAAAAATAGTGCCTGTGCGTCGGCTTATTATTCACGCTTAAAAATTAGATTCAGTCAAAATAAAATTTAGCATGTCAATTGCTTAAAAGACAATTGATTTACAATTGAGAGAAAGTGACTCAAGTTGAGTTTCATGATTGTTTGTGTTTCACATTTTTTTCTAACTTTCTTAACAATTAAAAACATCAAAATAAAGCTTAAATTAAAAATACACTGAGGCCTCAATATTTTTTTAAATAATTTGGGATCACAATCAGCGAATCAGCGAATACAAACAAATGAATGAATCCTCTCAGAAGGGAAGAAAAAGGGCGGGTTCGTAAAGGCAACCCAGGGACAAGCCGTGGTTCGTAGTGGTCGGATATAGGCAAGGTATTGCGTGTTTGTTCCCCGGGGTACTTCAGTACCTTTGTGCGTGGTGCTTGAGAGGTTTTGAATTTTCGAGAACACTTCGTATTTTACCTCGACGCTAGAAATAAATGTCTAGGTGTTGTTGGATTAAGAAATTAATTACGTACCTTTGCTTTCGGTATATCTTATGTATTTTAAGACAGAATACGGTAAGTTTTTATACCTTCAAACAAATAATATTTGAAGGTATAGACAGGGTTTCTGCCACTTATTTGGTGATAGGCAGGTATTTGGTGATCGATAATAATTAAACATAACTGCCAAAAGTGGTTAGTGTGCTCCAGGTTTCGAAGCCGGAAACTTCAATTTTAAATAATCGTGTAAAATCTACAGCTGAAGAATCCATTTCCATAATCTCAATTAATATATGCTTATATTTTCATGATTTTCTTTTGGCTCATGTCTAATTGCTGTTGAGTTTTATTAGATTTACAAGTAGAAAATGTTGGGTTTCCCTTTAAATAGGGAGTGGAATGGAAGATGGACGTCTTACTGAACTGTGTAACTGAACTGAACTGTGAGAGTCGTGGTATTTCACTAGTCAAGTCGGTCCATTAACGTAGCGAACAGTGGAGCTTTTCTAGTGAATTTTATTTGGCCATTTAGTTTATTCGGCATGCCAAGACAATCTGTATACACCCTTGTTAAAGTGAAACTTTTATTACATCGTCTCAAACTTTTTCGTCTGCGTGTTGCATGTCGCGTGACGGTGACGTGAAGGCGCTCGTCAGAGCGCCTTTCACGTCTATTATCGTTTATTTATATTAATTAATTACCCAAATATACACTTTATTTTTGTAAATAAATACCGTAAAAACATGTAGAAAAAAACCCCCAGACGAGGGATCGAACCCGCCCCGACCTTGTGTTATCGGTAGTGCGGTTTACCGATGCACCACGAGGGCCGTATGTATAATCGTCTAATTACCGTCCTCTTTACCAATTTCGACACATTTTCTAGGATCGGGTTTGTTTGTTTGTTTGTTTTTTACATACATACATATACGTACGTACGTATTGCAGGCGGAGAAAAAAAAAATATATTATTTATAAATTGTGTTTTTTGAAAATTATATTTAAGTACGAATTACATACTATTTGAAAATTATATTTAAGTACGAATTACATACTAATAAAATAATGAAATATCAATAATATTTTTCGATCTTACCGACAGAATAATAAATATATACTAATATATACTATGTACTAACATATTATATTAGAAACATATACTTAATTTTTTGCAGTGATAAACTGTAATAAAAGCAAAGCAAACACACATTGACTTCGTGTTAGTTAACAACGCCATCTGCTGGAATAGAAATTTCATGAAAATCGTTGGAGCCGATTCCGAGATTCCAATTTTATATATATACAAGAATTGCTCGTTTAAAGATATAAGATAAGATAGTGCTCTTTATATATGTATTTGTCACATTTTCATAATAAATCGAAATATCATATTTACTGGAGGAAAAAATATCGTTTTGTTTTGTAAAGATCCTTTGTTGTAATGTTGTTAACGTTTAATAGGTGTCGCGTTATCCCTAGTGCCGTAGCTGGAATACTTGTCGATTCGGGCGACATCTATCGATATAATACGATATTACGGCAGAATCATCAATAGTAGCAACCTAGTAGCGCCATCTAGGAATTATTGTCGTGACCACGTAAAATAAAAAACATTTATTAAACCCTATTAACAAATACAAGATGGCAAGTAAATTAAAATCGTAACCAATATTTTATGGTAACTAAAATACGTGAACAGTGACTTACATTCGATTTTCGAAAAAAATAATATTTCGAAAATTTTTAGTTAAATGTCTATAATGTGAAAAAAAGTTTCACTTTTACGGTGGTTTCATAAAACCACACAAGTTTTTTTAATAAAGGCGTGAATTCACAATAAAATAATATTATGCCTATACTCAAGAAAATAATTTATAACACGGACAAGGAGTGTGTCGTTTTTATGATAACATGTAATAGTAAATTTCCTGGTCCCCCTGTTCCTCCAAAACAGTCTCGGTGGCGCAGTGGTCGAGCATACGGCTTCTGATCCAGAGGTCCGGGTTCGATTCCAGACACTGGCTCACTCCAATGACTTTTCGAAATTGTTTTCGGAAGTTATGTGTGATAAATATGAAACACGGTGACTGAAAAACTTTGTGCCCGGTATTTTGGCACGTGTGCAATAGGATATAATCGTGTACTATATAATCAAAGAGAATGGCGTGGAAGCGGCAGTTGCCCGACGACAAGCAACTGTACCTTGGTTTTCCTTTACAAATCGTTTGATATGAACATGTTGGAACACGTACCAAGCTGTATGTTCGTGTGTATACATTGGGAATTCAACCAAGTTGTAACATTTTTTTTTATGGGATAGGAGGGCAAACGGGCAGGCGTGTCACCTGATGGTAAGCAACCAACGCCCATGGACACCAGCAACACATATAGTGTTACTGTTGCGTTGCCGACCTTTAAAGGATAGGGAATAGGAAAGGATGGGGAAGGGGGGTGGGCCTCCGGGTATCTCTCTCACCGAACGAAACGCGGAATGAGCCACTTTACGTCGGTCTTCTGAGAGGTCGTGGTATTTCACCGGTTGAGCCGGCCCATTCATGCAGCGAACTGCTTGGCTTTACCACTGTTAAACATTATTTTTTATTTAATCTTGCAAACTGTTTAGTATCTTGCTTCTGTCTTAAACGGTTTCATATTTTTATCAGTTTATTTTATTTTTTTTACAAATACAATATCAATTGCCATGTAATAGATGGTAGAGGGTATTGAGAGCCTTCTTCCTTAATTTTTTTTCAATAGCATAGATATCAAGTTCGCTTCATGCTCGAGCGAGGAAATACCATAACCTCTAATTAAATCGACGTGGAGTGCTTCATGTCTTGTTTTCGTTAAAATTATTTATGACACCCAATTCTTCATCAACCTGCAAGAGTCTTGTCGTGAAGTTTTCTAGATATATGAAGAAGTATCAATAATCCCTGTTCGAGAGATACGCGACGAGAGGTACACAAACTAACAAACTGCCATCAGATATATTGTAACACGTATTTTCTGTCTTAATAGCTTTAAACTTTGCACATTAATTAACAACAAAGTGTAGCAGTTTCCATGTCGCGATCTTTGATGAGATTATGCATCATCAAAACTGTACTTAGTAATTTCTCCGCAGGGTAACTGATCCAGTTTTATACCACTTAGTTATTCCATTGATAGTTATTGATATTTTTTTGTATAAGTAAAGCGGTTATTTTGTTTGTAGATACAAATCACATAATTAAGATGTCTAGATAGTCTGGAGGTTGAGTTCCCACCTTCGGAATTATAATTCTCGAATTCGAATCGTGGCTCACATCAATCAATTACTATTGGGAAGTTAAATTATTATGTTATAAATACCGATGACCACTAAATTTGTGTGTCTAATATTATGACAGACATGAGAACATATTTCAGAAATTTTATATATTTCAGAATAAAAAAAAGATATCGGCAAGTCGAGGTCGAATTGTCGTTGCATACATTATAAGATATTAAAGGCTCAATGTTATAAAAAATAAGCATTTATACCTACTGGATAGAACCTATTAATGTCTGTGCAGAAACCAGTCCGCTTTCTAATGTAGGCACATGTAGAATAGTTAGTCTAGCATACTAAAATCCCACTTAAATTTTATTAATCCTCTTGTCTTTATCACCCCTAAACACTATCCACGTAAAAATATTATTTTACGGTTTTGATAGGGGTTGGGTTGTGTAAGGTTAAGGGGTTACTAAAAAATTTACGAGGTTTAAAAATCAAGGAACTAAAATAATCACCGACAGATAATGTTATAACGAAGTATACAGATGTAATAATTTGAATGTTATTGTTCCTATTCTAATAGTAGCAGGCAAGTTGAGTCGCCGACACGACTGAAATCTATCTCCTATCTACCGACTTATCTAAAAGTTCACAAGTTTTTTCGTTTTGAAAAATTTTATCGCGTTTATTCATAGAGGCCGCCACAGAACGATTTTCAAATTCAAAAAGAATTGTCTTTTGTATCTACGCGGTGAGTAAAGTTTACAGATAAAACAATTTTTATCCGGTTGAGAATCAATTCAACTTTTGTACATTTGAGAGCCCTGCCTCGGTGAATTTTCAGCATGAAACCCTTATCAAGTGTTTTGTCATAACGACAAATAAAACCATGAAAAACTGGGCGGTATATTTGGGCTTTATTCTGTAGATATTCATGCGTTATGTTATGACCCAGAGGACGCTCGCAAAAGTACAGAGATTAGAATTGCTTGAACAAATTTTGTTCGTTTGATACTATGTGCAACTAGATTGCGCAACTAACTAATGTAAGGCAGATTAAATGTTTACAATAATTAAGAGATAGTTTTTATTTGATAAGATACCATTATTCTTAAATATAGTGATTTAGACTTCTGGTTGATAAGTTCCCGATTCACATCCGGGTATATATATTCTATACACCAATGTACCTTCGAAGCTTTTTTAAAAAAGACATGACGAATTTACCGCTGCTTATATTTTCTGATATAAACAAAATTATTGTAAAATTTAAGTACAAACATAATGGAAATAAACACTTACCTGGCGCGGTGAGGTGTACGATGGCGAGCGCGGCGAGAAAGGCGGGGGCGGCCGGTATACGTGCGCACATATCGTTATAGAGGCGGGGGCTGACCCCGAGTGAGCCCCCCACCGGGCATGCCACCAACAGACGAGGGCGCGCACACACTATGATACACACAAACACACTCGTGACCGATTCTACACTTCTGCGACTCTAACTGGACTGATGACTGACTGATCTGTAAAAAAAAATACACATTTAACATAAACAGAACGTGATACGTGACATTTAATTTAAATTCTAAAGTAATCTTAAAATTAGTTTGCGAGAATGTACAACTTACTATGTGGAATTAAGTAATATGAAATGAAAGAATTTATTTAGTCTTTGCGTAGCTTAAATACTTGGTCATCCGATACGTAACTTAACAAACTATTGTGAGCTAGTACAGTTGGGTGAAAAAGTTTTTAAGTAAATACAGAACATAACTAGACCATTGAATGACGAAACTTTGAGTTGTTTTGTTGAATTATGAAAACGGTGTGGTAATGAAATACATTCATTCATAACTCTTTGCAATGATATTTATAAAGTTCAGAGATTTCAGATATTTTCTATTTTGAGTGGATAGACCTGTGTTGTTATAGGTCTAATCACTCTATTCGGAGAAAACAAGAGAAACCACTTAAAAAATGCAAAAACCAACAAACAAAACCAACAATCAGCTATAATTTAGGCTTCTTTAAAACCCCTCCCATTATTTTTTCTCCAATATTTTCTGTGAATAGTTATGCACCTTTTACATTACATTTATAAGTATACATTCAACCCAAAGACCTATGAAAATAAAACTTATTTTGACTTGACTTGAACTACCTAATACTAGACAAAAACCTGCCAGCACAGAAAACATGCATCATACCATTTTTCCCTGCCAAATTTTAAAAAGGAACGTAAATTTTAATTTCATATTTGGAACAAAAAATAACGGTTTTTGTCACAGTGCACATAAAACAGCGGGCGTGTGCGGACGTCCTCAGAAAGTCCTAACATGATGATACATAGTGCTCCTTGCTGTAAGTTAGGTATATACCTACAGCCACATATGCCGGTTGTACTTTTTGTTTATTTTATTCTATAGAATCAGCTTTAAATATACTTCATATTCAACAACGCTTTTAAAATGTTTAGTTAGTACCTATACACTTACTTAGCCGCAGAAATATTTCGATTGGTTTATTTTGTTCTAATTTAGGTACAAGGTCTTAATTAGCCCAACACATAACATAAAAGTGTTACAAGTCAAATAAAGAGAATTCTTAGTGGTAGTTAGTAGAATTAATGAACAAAACGCATTTTTCATGCCAGATTCAGTTCTGAAAAACTTAATGAATATATAACAATAAACTGATTCCACTTTTTTACTGATTGTAACAAGATGAATCGCTATTTGTTTTTATAGAGCAAAACCTTCAAGCTTATACAAAATGTTCGGAAAATTTATTTCTGAAGCTTTGTTTGAGTATTACTGAAAACACGACTCAATCGTCTCAATTATTAAAGTGAAACTTTTATTACATCGTCTCAAACTTTTTCGTCTGCGTGTTGCATGTCGCGTGACGGTGACGTGAAGGCGCTCGTCAGAGCGCCTTTCACGTCTATTATCGTTTATTTATATTAATAATTACCCAAATATACACTTTATTTTTGTAAATAAATACCGTAAAAACATGTAGAAAAAAACCCCCACACGAGGGATCGAACCCGCCCCGACCTTGTGTTATCGGTAGTGCGGTTTACCGATGCACCACGAGGGCCGTATGAATAATCGTCTAATTACCGTCCTCTTTACCAATTTCGACACATTTTCTAGGATCGGGTTTGTTTGTTTGTTTGTTTTTTACATACATACATATACGTACGTACGTATTGCAGGCGGAGAAAAAAAAATTATATAATTTATAAATTGTGTTTTTATAAATTGTGTTTTTTGAAAATTATATTTAAGTACGAATTACATACTATTTGAAAATTATATTTAAGTACAAATTACATACTAATAAAATAATGAAATATCAATAATATTTTTCGATCTTACCGACAGAATAATAAATATATACTAATATATACTATGTACTAACATATTATATTAGAAACATATACTTAATTTTTTGCAGTGATAAACTGTAATAAATGCAAAGCAAACACACATTGACTTCGTGTTAGTTAACAACGCCATCTGCTGGAATAGAAATTTCATGAAAATCGTTGGAGCCGATTTCGAGATTCCAATTTTATATATATACAAGAATTGCTCGTTTAAAGATATAAGTTAAGATAGTGCTCTTTATATATGTATTTGTCACATTTTCATAATAAATCGAAATATCATATTTACTGGAGGAAAAAATATCGTTTTGTTTTGTAAAGATCCTTTGTTGTAATGTTGTTAACGTTTAATAGGTGTCGCGTTATCCCTAGTACTTGTCGATTCGGGCGACATCTATCGATATAATACGATATTACGGCAGAATCATCAATAGTAGCCACCTAGTAACGCCATCTAGGAATTCTTAATCTTCAGTCGTTAACTTCCAAAGAACTTGAAAATGATGAGATTATCGAATTAATTGATTTAAATCTTTAACTTAAAGTTAAACGAAGCCAAAGCAAACTTTTAAAAAAATTGCTGTGAAGTAACTGTTTTACACTGTTGCACTCTAAAAAAATATAAATGTTAATCATTTTATCAGAATCATCAATTTAAAAAACTTACTAACTAAATTATTGAAAAATAATTATTGAAAAAATATTTTGTTTATGTATATTTAAAAAGTAGATTTAAAAATCAATAACCCAAGACTCAATTTTAAAAGTTTCACTTTTACGGTGGTTTCATTAAACCACACAATTTTTTTCTTTTACACAAACAAATTTTAATGACAATATTTTAACGTTCAATTAGAAAAGCGGCTCGCAGACATTTGTTTTTTTTTTTAATTACAAAACAGTTAATAAGTTTCAAAGATTGTCTTAATTTGTTTTAAATTTCACGGCTCACTGTTTGTTTTTTAGAAAAATGAAGTCAATTAAAACATAATTGCGAATGGAATAAATATTGTTTTTTCGATAATTTTTCGACCTTTTATTACACATAACTTCGGTAAATAATTCCGAAAAGTCAATACATTGAGTCAGGTTTCAACCCCGAAACTTTTTGGTTTGGAAGCGGGTGCTAGACTCGTATTTCCGCTACGTACACCCGAAGGTACATATATAACAGACAGTTGTCACCAATGGACTGCGATGTACGCAGCTTTGATAAAACAATTCTGTTGCGCTCCCAAAATAAAGTTTTTAATCTTCGGATGTACAGGAAATGATATCACATCGAATCGAGGCTAAACAAAGACTCAGAAAAGTATTTATTTTTATTTTTTATGGCTATGACTGAACGATCGGAAGTTGGAAGGATCGGATACGGTTGGCATTGTTTAGCGTACGATCTGTGTGTTTTTTGTTATACAAATAGATCCATACTGTGTTAATTTTAATTAGAATACAATGAAAATATATCTTAATTGTTTTTTAAACTAGAATACGTTAAAGCGGACGGATGTAGGAGTCGAGAACGGCCACACATTCCATGACCAAATAGTACGTGTTCTGGAGGAAGGTGATGTTAGGAGCTAACGAAGCGAGTGAGGTGTGTAAGAATCGTGCCTTATGGCGCTCCGTTCTCTCTACCTACCCCGCAAGGGATTTGGCTTGAAGTTATGTATGTATGTATGTAATACGTTGAATAGTGCTGGGACTTAAATATTAACTAAAATATTGTTAGATATTGTGTAAAACGCATACAATTACAAAATAATCTCGGCTCAAAAATGATGGAATTCCTCATGCAAAGATACTGAGATAGGATGTCGAGTTTTTACAAACAAATTTGTTAAATTGGTTTATATAAATATTCACATGTTTTGATGAAGCCTTTACTTGATCAACTCTCAATCCGTGCACACGCATCAAGAGTATTAACAGGAACCAATCAGGCATATTTAATAGGGCATTTTTTTTAATGCTTATAATACCTATAATGCAAAAAAGGTAAATAAAATTTTGCAAAAACATCGACAGTTTGTAAAAGCTTCACTGCTAAAACAAGTGTAATAAATGAATCTTTGTCCAAGTTTCAAGATGATAGAAAAATTTTGTCTTTTAAAGACATTCATAAACGATAATATTTTTTTATGAACCCAGATATTTTCCGATGAACGAGAGGAAAGCCATAAGTCTGTCGGGAATTACTAAGTTAACATACTCTTCTATATTTGGCACTCTGGTCATTGCTCAAAAATATTCATCATTACAAATATAGAAGACTCTAGTATGTTTAATAGATACATAAACGCGTCTAAATATTTCTTCTCGCTACCCCATAAAATATTTGACCCGCACGTGATTCGAAATATAAAAAATATTCTAGTTATCTTGTAGAGAAGCCATAAAATTTACCTTGTCTAATATATAATCCCAAAAACCTGGTTTCCTGCATAGATAGAGAGACGATTACGTAATGAAATAAAATCTCCTAGACTGAAATTGGCGAACATAAAACCCGAAAACCTCAGGCTTCTTAAAGCTTAGATTTAAATAAAACCATACTAGCCTTTCGTATTTTCTGTAGGCTTATCGAAACTAAAGGATTATTATGATCATTTATTTTATTTTATTTTATTTTGCAAGGTTGGGTACTTATCGTAGGTACCAACTCTGTTTGAAATTTGAATTTGGATAAGTCGTCATCGAACATAAAATTGCAATGAAATAAAGTTCAGGAAAACCTTAGTGGAGCAGTGAAAGTCGTATCAAGATGATACATTTTGATATTGTAGAATATAAAAAAAAACACCTTTTAACGACTCACTGTTCCAGTCCATACTCCGGATACTACTCTCACCAAGCGAAACGTGGCACGAGCCACTTTGCGTGGATATTCTGATGGGTGCACTGCGTGGCTCTACCGCTGTATATAATTTTAAAGTTTTGGTCTTTATATAATATATATATTTATATATATATATATATATATATATATATATATATATATATATATATATATATATATATATATAAATTATTTATATATTATTTATATATATATATATAAATAATATATATATTATGTCTGTATGTTCTTTGCATAACCGAGTCTCGGTGGCGCAGTGGGCGAGCGCACGGCCACTGATCCAGAGGTCCGGGGTTCGATTCCAGACACTGGCTCACACCAATGACTTTTCGAAATTGTTTTCGGAAGTTATGTGTGATAAATACCGATGACTGACAAACTTTGTGCCCGGTATGGCAATAGGTTCGCCACCTATTCCATTTGGGACGTAAACATAACGGCGAGACGAGGCTTAACAGCCGCTGCCTACACCTTCGGGTAACAAAAGGGGTGAAGTTATGTTATGTTATGTTATGTTTTATGTTCTTTGCAGACTAATATTAGTAGATGGCCCTCTCATCTTTTAGAAATTGGTTGAAATATGACCTAGGCATTGTTTCATCGAAATCCGAGCTCAGTATGATAGTTATTATAGCAACAGACATTCTTGTTTTCTATAAAATAATACTTATTATGGCGACGTGACGTTGGACTGTTGGCAAATAATAGTATTTTTAGCGACACATCTTTTTACCAGAAGTTGTAAGCAGCAGTGGTCGGTATGGCGGACGTGATTGATAGAAGATTGTTTAGACTTCCAACTTGCCACTTCCTTAATTAAGTCTTAATATAATTAAAAATCCAGATACAGGACCAGGTGACGAGCTCCATTGAGCTAAATCGAGGTGTAAGACAGGGAGATGTCATATCTCCCAAACTCTTCACCAACGCTCTGGAGGACGTCTTCAAGACACTGGATTAGACTGGACAGGGTATCAACGTGAATGGTGAGTACATCTCGCATCTTCGGTTCGCCGACGACATAGTTGTAATGGCAGAATCGCTGGAACAGTTAAGCGGAATGCTGCGCAGCCTAGACGAATCCTCTCGACGTGTTGGTCTGGGCATGAACTTGGACAAGACCAAGGTCATGTTCAACGAACATGTCGTGCCCGGACCGATAAATGTCGATGGGTCAATTTTCGAAGTCGTTAACAAATACGTCTACCTAGGCCAAACTATCCAGTTAGGTAGACGAAACTTCGAGAAGGAAACCGACAGGAGGATTCAGCTGGGTTGGGCCGCATTCGGCAAACTGCGTCGAGTTTTCGGCTCGCCTATACCGCAATGCCTGAAGACCAAAGTCTTTGACCAGTGCGTCCTACCAGTAATGACCTACGGTGCCGAAACGTGGACACTTGCTATGGAGCGAGCTATGCTCGGAGTATCTCTGAAAGATAAACTCAGGAATGAGTATATCCGACAGAGAACCGGAGTAACCGATATAGCTCGTAGAATAAGCTCGCTGAAGTGGCAATGGGCTGGTCACATCTGTCGAAGGACCGATGGTAGATGGAGCAAGAAGGTCATTGAATTGAGACCGCGACTTGGTAAGCGTAGTGTAGGACGCCCACCAGCCCGATGGTCAGACGACCTCAGAAGGGCTGCTGGAAAAGACTGGATGCGGAAGGCAGAGAATCGGATGTTGTGGCGCACATTGGGAGTGGTCTATGTCCAGCAGTGGACTGCAACAGGCTAATGATGAATGATGATGATAATTAAAAATGCACCAGATCCAGAAACCCTGTATAAACTCAAACCAAACACCATACCTATCAGCTCGTAAAATTAAGATCGTGTGCTTAGTAAAAGGCGAAGACTAAGTGTTAAACGTGTAACATGTATGTAAATTCTATACTAATAATGTAAACAGGAAATATAAGTTTGTTTGTTTGTAATCGATAAAATATGGCAGCAATTAACCGATTTTATAATTTAAAAATATACTACAGTTAATTAATTAAAATAAAATAAAAACTGCTGAACCACTATAATAAATCTCATCATAGCATAATCATCTGCGAGAATCATCTCAAGAATACATGTCTTTAGGTTTTTTTAAATTTAAATCTGAGTATGTATTAAAAAGAAAATAGATGTTATATCCTTTGTCTTCTTCAGATACATATTATATATATTAGTTACTTAACTTGCAACTAGATGGTGCTGGATTTAATCTCAGTAAACTATAATGGTAGAATGTACTTGCTTACAACATCTCAACTACATATATCCTGCAATAAATTAAATTGGACGCACAGCCTGCAGCAGACACGGAAAATAAAAAATCACATTTATAATCAAAATTTGATCGTTAATCTTCATGTTTGATCCAGGTCTCCCCCGAGGTTGGTCCCTGTTCACATTTTAATGAACAACTGCAGATGGAATAAAACTGCCATAAATAATATATGAGGTTGTAAAGTGGCTCATAAACCGGACAACACTCAAACTGAATATTGCTTTCGCGTAATGTTAGTTTTGCTCGAATAAAAATTAAAAAACTTGTTTTTTATCGAATATAGATTCAAATTGGTGACATTAGTTTGGGGACTGATCTTGATACACCGCAATAGATAATATGTGCACTGAGTATGGTAAAAAGCTCGCAACTTAAAGGAAATTGTACTAAACGACCTCAACAATAAAAAAACATTTTATTTAAAAAATAGATAAATTTGTAATGGTTGATTTCGTTTTCTCCAAATAAAAACTAGACTGCTATGTCAACTTTTATTGGCAGGCTCTTTTCTCCTGCTGATCAGTGTACCGGAAAAACTAGTAACATTTGAGTATGACTAAGTAGATATACAGTCCAGAATCGTAGGAGTGAAGAATGGTCATGACGAACTTCTCATGACTTTTCATAAACAAACACAATATATATATTATGAAATCCTAACTTTGAACGAACAAAATGAACTCTAGACTGCTTTCAAATTTGATCGGTAGGTTACCAAAGCCATGCATAGTACTGCAGCCAAAAGTTCTGTTGGAATTCGTTAATTTGTCAAATAGGAGAACTATGTCCCTTCAATTCATACAATAAAAAATCCACGGACCCATTCTTGATAAAATATAAATTGGTTACATTGAAACAACCTTTTATGGATCGCGTTTATTTAGAACTTATTTTCTATTTATTCCCAGACGTTTCGAACTCTTTACAGAGATCATTTTCACGAGATGTTATGAATGTGATTCGTGAAAATTTAAGAAATAAACATCTAAATTGGTTTTCAAAGGATATATGACGACCCATGACAAATGCACCATAAACTCCGGTACTCATGAACCGTCATAGTTAGTTTTGTTCTTTAAAACAGAAGACTTAGCAAAAAAATATGAGTGAAACTTTATTAAATTATCATTACATTACATACGATAATATTATACGAAACACTAGTTTACAGTGCGTTGCAAAAGCAGGGGTTACTCCATTACAAACGTCAACCTCATAATTCTCACTTGACCTGAATACATTAATTTTGTTGTAGAACTGGTGAGACGAGAGTAACATTCTCTTCAACCTTGTAATAAATACAGATCTGCTTTTCTTTTTCCCAGACTCAAATTATTACTCTAGTCGTTACTCAGACACTTGCCTTCTCATATTTTTTTCACATTCTATATTTTATGGTCTACTCTCCAAGTTTCTCTCTCTAATCATTTTTCTATCCGATTTCAAATTCTACAGAAAACATCACGTATTTTTGTTATATAGACGTGAATGTAGTATGGCCGTTGCGTATTTTCAAAACACTTCCGTAATATATGAGTGATAAAAAATAGTCTAACATAATCTAATAGGTTAGACTAATAATAAATGATATATATTTTAAAATATACCCTTAAATATAATAATATATTTCAGATATTTTTTTTATTAATATTGCAACTTTGGTATTGCCAGGTTCGCTGCATGCACACACAGGCTTCACCCATGAAATACTACGACATCTCAGTTAATCGACGTAAAGTGGTGCATACAATATGTATGAAAATCATGAATGGAACATCATTCCCTAAAAGGTGCCCATTGCCTCCGCCTTTATTATTAAAAATTGTCTGTATAGCTTTAAAGGGGATATTTTTAATGCTGTCATAATATTTATAACACAATTTATAATTTAATTATTATTACAATATGATGGACGATGATGAATAACAGGCAAACATTTATTACTAAATGATTGTTCAAATATGCAGTCGACTTTCACTTTCCTCACAACGTAATTCATCATCAATCTTATTAAATCTACGTACACGAGTAGACAGCTCTGAGCACGACACTCTTCATTGTGAAATAGTAATTAATGATCATTATTATGAGAGTATTTTTAGATGTGACTCAGATTTCTCCACCTAAATATAATTTAATAACTTCATCTCACTCCACTTCCAATAGCTGGATCTGTTTTTTTCCTTCATATCCATATATACTTCGATTTACGGTAGGTCCCTCACGGGGTAGGCAGAGATAACAGAGCGCCCTAAGGCACGATTCACGCGCTTCTTTGACTTGGATTACTCTTGTTAAACACGCTCTGTTTTTAAGGCTCTTGACATCGCCTTTGAAAGGACACTTTCAATTTGATCATGTCAAGTGTGTCATTTGCACTGGATATCTGCTTATTCAATCTCTAGCTTTAAAAACTAACTTGTAAGAATAGCAGAACTTAAATACGACAGCAGTACAATCTATACTTAAAATAGCAAAATGTACTTAAAGTTTAAAACGAGCATGACAGTGTTCCGCTGCGACAGTTGTATCACCTCGTAGCGCAGCTACAGGCCGGGGCGTGCAACAATGAGCAATTCGGAGCGAATGTTAATTACTGTGTCGTTCCGTCGCTGCGGAATTTCCTGCAATTTGAGTGAATTCTTGAGGTCGCATCACTGAAAGACAATTTTGTACTAAAATGTAATTTGATGGGGGAATGTGCACAATTGTGACTACTCATTTAATTGTTGTATAATCCAGCTCATAATTTGTGGGGACAATGTTGTTCTGGTTGTGTTCTTGAAGCTTGGTTTAACATTTTACATTTAAACTGTTGTCTTTAAATAGTTGTTATTTTTTTTGCTTTTACATATTAAATAATATATTAATTAATAATAAATATATTGTGTTAAAGGAGTACAACGCAGCGACTCTTAGATTTATTATTAGATCCCGTGTAAAGAGTGGCGATTACCATTTATCAAGAATAAAATCTATTTAGTCTTTAATATTTATCACAAATTTAGTCTTTAATCTTCAGTCAAATTCATATAACATAATAAATTAAACAGCCAATTAATTATACTAATTAACGTCACTAATTGAAGATCTTAATATTGCGGCAGAGATTGTGGCGAAGTTCACAAAGTTCATAGGTAGGTCTCAGTGGCATGGCTATTGCGAACCAAGAAGTCTCGGGTTCTAATCCTCGTCTTTTTGAAAGTTATGTGTGATAAGCATTGATGACTATTTGATATTGGGTGTTTTTCTATGTATTATAAGTATGTATTTACAAAAGCAAAGTATATATGTATTAGTATCTAGTATCCATAGCACAAGCATTTAGTTGCTTAGTTTGGAACTGGAGGGCGCTGTGTGATTTGTGTCCAAGATATTATTACTATATTATATTATTATTATATTACAAAGGACTTTAATATTCGGTGGCATACGCCATCAGGTCAAAATAAAGGTTCAAAACAACATACATATTTCAACTATCATTACAGAAGCACACACAATATTATACATTAATAAACAAATATAGATTTTTATTTACTTCCAGAAAACTTTATTTGTTTGTTTGTAACGAATAGCCTCAAAAAGTACTAGAACAATTTTAAAAATTCTCTCACCATTCGAAAGCTACATTATCCTACATATCCACAAGTGACATAGGCTAAATGTTATTTTGAAAAACAAAATAGGGTTCAGTAAGGTATTTGGGTTAGAAAATCAACCAGAAAAGTTACTTATTTTGCGTACGCTGCCGAAACTGTGATAAATATCAATGACTGAAAACTTTGTGCCCGGTATGGTGATAAGTTCGCCACCTATTTAATTTGGGACGTAAACATAACGCTGACAAAGTGACTTTGTTTTATACTTTGTAAGTATATACGCAATATATACCATTTTATTTTTATATTTTTAAGCAAACAAAACACAATATTATATTATTAACTAAAATAATATCCAAAAAAACATACATGTCTCGCTTTAATAATAAAGGATAATAGGTTACCAAAAAACCTTGAGAAACAGTTCGTTTATTCAGGGTCGGCACAGCCCATACTCATATAGTATTCATTGGGGCTCGTCGGAACAAAGCGGCCGGGGTCTGTGCAATTTATAAACCGGGGCGATACAACCCTATCCTAGAAAAAATAAATATGGATTAATTTATTAGTACCTATTGGGAGCAGACAGTGAATGTCAATGTGTTTAGATAAGATTATATATTTAAAGCTCTTGATAGTATGGAATAGACCGAAAACTATTAGTAATAGGTTTTGTAAGAGCACTAAATAAAATGGCACTTTTAAAGTTACAATTTATTCGTCCATTTTATTTTGATAACATGGTAATAATATAAAATGACGGGTATGACAAGGTTCTTTGATATTGTATTAATCGCCAAATTACTAATGTCAAAATTATTTAAATCTACGAGTACAAATATAAAAGTTACATTGTGATTATTACTTGTCCCACAATATTATCGAATTCAGCGTATAAAATAATTTCATAATTAAAAATCAATAAAATGTTATTTTTATAATAAACCAGTTGACTTCGCGAACTTTTGACCCCATTGACTTATGTTGACATTTTTAGAATAATTAAATCATTAAATAATACGAATTCTACAGGATATGACTATATCAAAACTGACATACTTAAACTTTGTGCCAAGATAATATCAGCCCCACTGTGTCATATTTTTAATCTGTCATTGGAGCAGGGGCATTTTCCTTCAAGACTTAAACTATCAATTGTAAAACCTCTCTTCAAAAAAGGTAATGATACAGATATGAACAACTATAGACCCGTAACGCTGATCCCAATTTTGGCAAAGATATTTGAAAAAGCCATGTATGACAAATTATATAACTTTTTAGACAAGAATAAAATTCTCATCTCAGAACAAAACGGATTCAGGAAAAATTATTCAACGACCTTGGCTTGTTTCAATCTTAGTAAATTAATAACTGAAAGCCTTAATAATAGAAACAGTATTGTATCACTATTTTTGGACATGTCCAAGGCTTTCGATTTTGTTTGCCATAAATTGCTACTTTACAAGATGGATAAATACGGAATACGTGGAAAGGCTTTGGAATGGTTCAAAAGTTACCTTCAAAGCAGATACCAGTGCGTAGAAATTCTCAGCACATCTGGCAGGAATAACACACTATAGAGATCCCAGTTTAATTTGAACAAATCAGGAGTACCACAGGGCAGTATTTTGGGGCCCTTACTGTTCTTAATTTACATAAATGACTTACCTAGTATAACTGATAATAAGTGTGTACTTTATGCAGACGATACTACAGTTGTTATTGAGAGTAATAATAGAAACGAACTTGAGAGTAAAATTAGCGATACTCTGAGTAATATAATTAATTGGTTAGATCATAATTATTTACATATTAACATAAACAAAACTAAAATGATTCAATTTCAAACTTACAACAGCCGCTCTATAAACCTTAATATTAAACATAATTATGACAAAGTTGAAGAAGTTGACTCCACTATCTTTTTAGGAATAACTATAGATAAATACTGTAATTGGAAACAGCACATAGAAAATATCTGCTCGAGTTTAGATAGATTTGTCTATGTCTTGTACCGTCTGAGGCTAACATCTACCTTAAAAACTGCACTAAGCGCATATCATGGCTACGTCTCGTCTAAGTTGAGATATGGTCTTATAATATGGGGTAACTCAGTGGAGGCAAACCGAGCTTTTGTAATACAGAAAAAATGTATCCGGTCATTATTTGGACTGGGACGGACTGATAGTTGTAAGGAATATTTTAAGAAATACAATATACTTCCATTACCTAGTCTATATATCTATGAAGTCTCTCTTTTTGTTCGTATGCATGAAGACTTATTTCCAAAACACAACGACGTTGTGGCCCGGCCAAGTAGACGCATACATAAACTTCTAATTCCCTCACAAAGGGTCAATGTCTATAGTAAAAATATTTATTGCATGGCGATTCAAATATTCAATAAATTACCGGACAGGTTAAAAAAAACCAATATAAAAGAGTTTAAAAGTAAATTATTTAAATTATTAATAGACAAATGTTTCTACAATATACAAGAATTTCTTAATGACAAAAAATTGTAAACGTAAAATTTTATTTCTTTATTTTTATCATTTTAGCTTAACAAAATAAAACAAGAATTTCCTTTTTACTATTTCTATCTTTTTAATATGTGCTTAGTGATTTAATATTGTAATATCGAAACAATGTGACATTTAATGTAATGTAGGTATAAAATAATAAGTAATATAATGTAATTATGTCAAAAAAGTAATTTGACATGACTAGACCCATACTCTCAAAATAGCATGCTATATAAATTAGTAAAAATATTTGTACGCCAATCAAATGGCAGAATGTGGCAAGAACTTCTATAATATGATA
This sequence comes from Euproctis similis, assembly GCA_905147225.2. Taxonomy (NCBI): domain Eukaryota; kingdom Metazoa; phylum Arthropoda; class Insecta; order Lepidoptera; family Erebidae; genus Euproctis; species Euproctis similis. Next base: position 3,492,439 of record LR990111.1, on the reverse strand, counting down.
TATACCAAACTTTGTAATGTTACCCATGTTCATACAAATAAATGATTTATTATTATTATTATTATTATTTGTTTCCCGTAAAAAGTAAAGAAATAAATATGGTCATTGTCGCTTAAGAGATAGACTTATACCAGCTGGCATTTTTTGTAGAACTTCTTTAGGTGTATAATAATGTAGTACTTACAACATTTTGATCTAGTGGTCAGCTAGCGTTTGCAATGAAAGTGCTAACTCTGGAAAATCGTATTTTTTTCATTAATATATCATACATCAGTTATAAAGTTACACACCGCGTCGTTGACGTCCTATATATATTAAAAAAATGCATCAAAATCCGTTGCGTTGTTTCAAAGATATAAGGGGACAGACAGAGAAAAGCTTTGTTTTATACTATGTAATGACGATTGCGTGCAAAACAAACTTTAAAAAAATAAAATCTAATTTAATTTACATTTTATTTTAAAACTGGTTATGATCTATAACGCGTGTCACCGTTAACAGTGATGATGAATTGACAGTTGACAGCTGGTCAACGAACCTATACGCGGGGAGTTTTCAAAGGCGAATAGAAGCATGATGCGCGTTATATATATTTTAAAAGGTATTTGAAGAGAAGAGGAAATTTCCACTATCTTCTTACAAACAAGAAAATCAAAGATTTCTGTATACCAGTTCTAGTACTATCTATGTTCCTTACAATTAGTTATATTTTTGTGCTGAGAAAAGAATGCCTTACCTCTGCGTAGTAGGTAGAACAAAGTACCAACAAAGTTTGGAGTTCCAAGATCTGTCAATGGTAAGTATATAAGTAACACCTGTATCTTTGTGTGGTTCCCAAATTACAGTACGACCTTTCATTAACTTTGCTACAACTTTGTTAGGCTTTACCAAGAGTTACAGAAAAATTACTTGATTTTTCTCGAGGCATAATGTCGTAATAAGATAACTTACATACATGCATAGCATCACGCCAAATCCCTTGCGAGGTAGGTAACCCTAGGTTTTCGACACGGTCAGCGAGAGTCACTCCGCAGATACTATACTTATACTTTTTAATTATTAATATTTTTCATTTTTATAAAAACGACGCCGAGCTTGATCGACGACGTGAAAGCACGCAACGAGTAAATTATAGGTCACACGATCGACACTTCTTCAAGGGGCATTTCTTTTTAATTCATTTTATTGATGAATGCTTGCCTAAGAATGTGAAAAATTGGTTTAAATAAGAGAATAGTGCGTATTTGAATCTTATTAGCAGCCTTATTCATAAATTATCTTTGGATCATTCTCCCCACTCTTAGATCGACGAGAAACTTTTCCAATAAATGTCTAAATTTCTTTTGTTGATTTTTTTTAACTTTGCCGCTCCAAACTCAATGGAGATTCCATGGAATATCAAATAAAAATCTTATCAGAACGCCGGTCCATGGTTCGTAACTGAGTGTGTCCCTTTCATAATTCCAATTGTAAACCGTTTATGTAACAAAAACAATAGAGAAGATTTAATTTCCTGTTCTGCACATAAAATATTATTTTAATCCGGGCATAGCTTCAATGCTGAATATTCAATGAATGTGGGACCGGCCATATTTTATTTGAGATTTTTTATGCAAAATAATGCGGATCTGAAGGAGGCGGGTGCGCGGGGGGTGGACGGAGGCCGGATATTTTTTAATCAACCTTCGGTACTGATTCAGCTTTCAACCGGTGTTCTCTTTCACGGTTGAACATGTCTCTCTAGTGCCCACTCATTCGAGTTATTTGCTCGTTCCTTCTTCAGCTTATTTAACGATGATAAAATATTACTTTTCCGATGCATTTATGTTAAAAAAAGTATTTTGTATTTGTATTTCAGATCAATATCTAATTATCTGTATTCTAAAAATCTTTCACTTATAATATTATGCGAAAGCATTCTCTTTTCGTTAATGCGTTTTATGTAGTCATAACAGTCGCTTAACACGATAAATTACGATATTGTTAACAAGTTCTTAGAAGTTTTCGTTAACGTAGCTAATATAGGTATTGATTACTCATATTAGCTACGTTAACGAAAACTTGGGCGACGCGCTGGTCCTCCAGGGCTCTGCGCGTTCACGCGCGGTCGGAGCCGTCCTGCCCCACCTCGAGGCCTGGGTGCTCCGTAAATGGGGAACTGTCACCTACAGGTTGACTCAGATACTCACCGGGCACGGGTGCTTCGGTGAGTATCTGAGTCGAATAAAACGCGAAGAGACGGTGAGATGCCACCATTGCGCATCCGACCTGGACTCGGCCCAGCACACGCTGGAGGTCTGCCCGGCCTGGGCGGACGAGCGCCGAGTCCTGGTCGACGGGATCGGGCGAGACTTGTCCCCGCCGGCGTTGGTCGCGGCAATGCTGGCGGGCGAGGAGGGGTGGAGGGCTGTGGTCTCCTTCTGCGAAGCTGTGATGCTCCAGAAGGAGGACGCCGAGCGGGGTCGGGAGAGAGTCGATCCCGCTCGAAGGCGGCGGCGGCGAGCTCAGTGATCGCCGTCGCCGGTGGGCCGCGAGGGCGCACACCCCGCGGGTGCGCCCGGGTCGCGGCCCGGGAAGGATGACCCCCCGGTGCGGCCGGGGAGGGTCGTCGGGGGCGCCGCCGGCCGCGCGCCTCTTTACAGCGCGCGGTCGGAGTCGCCCCGCCCGGGGCACCCCTTGTGACAGAGGAGGGGCGACGGCGGGGTGGACCAGAGGGGTTATCTGAATCCTGGACCATCCCAACGCCGGAGGAAGGCCGCCGCGAGGTTTTAGTGGGTAACCCTAGGATTGGATTGCAGTATACTGTTTTGGGAGTCCCACACTACCCCCTGCCGTACCCAGGCGGGGGTGTGCATAAAGCATTTCCTCGCGTTAAAAAAAAAAAAAAAAAAGGTATTGATTACTCTATAGTTAACTATACAATCAATACAATAATATATTAATAGATATCAACATATTAGCAATTGTGAGTGATTGTCAATAAATGTGACAAACTGCCATATAAGCACTTGTTATAGTAATGGGTATGAACGTGGTCCGACTTGATCTTGCCATGCAACCATTTTCTACATTATTTATGGTAAAAGAAGGCAAACAAGCCAGCGTGTCACTTTGATAAGTGGCTAGCACCGCCCACAGATATCTGCACCAAGAGGGTCGCAGTTGTGTTGCCATACTTTCAGGTGGCATAGGAAAGACAAGTATAAGGGAAAGGGATGGGCCACCGGATACCTCTCTCACCGAACGAAACGCGGCATGAGTGTCCAGTTCTGATATTTCACCGGTCATGCACCGGTTAAGCAGCGAAATTCATTGCTCTTCCATTGTTCTAATAATCCTATTTTGGTTTTACAAAACGTGGCATTTATTTACTGTATAAAATAATTTTATATACATAGCTCAGTGTTTTTAAAATAGTATAATTCCATAACTTTGAATAAAATAATAAACATACCATGTTTTTTTGGTTCAAAATCATAAATTCTACAAGTCTATGTCGGTACCATTTTTACGACGGGATCACAAATAATTACAATAGTTATAAAACGTCCATTTTTATACTCAGAATCTACGTTTCATGACTAGACATGGACTTTATGACCTTTTGAAACACAAATTTTACAATAAACAATAAAAGCTTATAAAAAACAATGATGTTCTATATAAAATCGGCTATGTAAAGTAAAATAATTGTTAAGATATAGCCGTAAGTAGTCGGTATGCAACACAAATATACGGTCTGATTATTGCAATAACAAATTTAATACACACATGATTTTACAACATCTCTAAAGCTAGAATCCATTCAGTCCTTGAGGTCGTATAGAAGAAAAATACATAACTAGTAAGTACCATGAAATTCTTACCCATCCCTTTGCCTACACGGATAAAAATTAACACGAAATATTTAGCACGAAAAACTTAGCGAATCAGATTTATATAGGGAGATTACCGAGGCAATAACTCGCCGTTAGGCGCGAGTTCCACGAAGTCTTTACAAAAAGTTAAATCAAAAACGTGAGAAGGTGACAAACAAGCGAAGGAGGGGGTGCGTCAGGGATAAAACAGCAGAGAAGGTACGTTAAGGATAAAATAGGACGGGAAGGTGGCGACTGGTATGAACAGCAGAAAAGAGTCCGAGAGGAGTCAGGATTGATAACGTCCGCAATTTCTAGCGCGAGATGTGTGCCAAAAGACACGTGTTTTGAGGTCAATGAGTGCGAGCTGCCTAGCAGCACAGTGTTAAGTTGGTGCTAGACGTGTTAACGAGGTCAATAATTGCGAGCGGCAAGAGTTATGTTACGGTTAGCAAAACATAGCATGTACATATTTGTGGTTTTATGAAAATAAGAACTTTTAATTAAATTGTAAAAGATTTAAGCTTCCAACGGATGCTACAAAAAGTTACCGGGATAGCCGGGCGGCTTAGAATCTTAATTTGTGATTAATCAATATCGAATTACATTCTAAACCTACATTTTTTATGTGATAGATCGCCAGACGAGCAGGCGTGTGACCTGATAAGTAAGTTGGTAAGCAACCAACGCTACCCATGGAAACCAGCAACACATATTTATTTGTTATTTATTTATTTATTTAAACATAAAGTATATTGATTTACATTAAAATTACAAAAAGCACTGAACCCCACACTAGGATGCCCTGTGTCGTGGAATCCAGTCTCCTTCGTCCTCTAATTTATATCACACAAATAAATAATTAATTAAGTATTCAAGCATGGTACAAGTACAGTAGTCCAAGATTTCACATTTTATAACTGTCCGGTATGTTTGTGTAGTGTTAATGTTTGTTAGCTGCCATCGTGCAGAAGTATGTAGATGTGTGTGTAGTCAAATGAGTTGTGTTGGTGTTGTGTATGTGCTGAGAAGCGTGAGTGTGTGCAAGTGTATGTGTCATAGTATAAATACATTTATAGATATACTAGCTGACCCGGCGAACTCTGTTTCGCATCAAAAGTAATAACTGCTGCCCCGCTATGTTAATACTGCAATATCTTCGACAAATTTGAAGTCGATAGCAGCTATAGGTTAAAAATGGGAATTTTCCATTGTTAACACCCCCGCAACCCCCCTTGTGGGTGGAATTTCGTAAAATCCGTTCTTAGCTGACCTCTACTCGGCGAAAGGAATAATCCTACCAAATTTCAAGTCGCTACGCCTTATGGTTCCAGAGATATCGTGATGAGTCAATATATAGGTGGAAATCTCTTATATATGTATATATAGATAAGAATTGGGTTTTTCTATAATTAGCGGTAATAGGTTATAATATTTTCTGTTGCAGAGTAATCCAAATTTAGTGTTATGTGTTAGGTTAGATATTTAGTGGTAGTAAATATAGTGTTACTGTTGCGATGCCGACCTTTAAGGGATAGGAAGGGATGGGGATGGGGGGTGGGCCTCGGGGTACCTCTCTCACCGAACAAAACGCGGCATGAGCTACTTTACGTCGATCTTCTGAGAGGTCGTGGTATTTCACCGGTCGAGCAGGCTCATTCATGCAGCGAACTGCTTGGCTCTACCACTGTTAATTAGGGTTTTCAGAAATTATATGTGCCAAATGTGTACTTGTATTCGAGACAATGTCTGGAATTATAGAAAACTTCGTTGATCGCGAGGGTTGTCCCTAGAAATAAATTCTTATTATTATCATCAAATCTCGTCAAGTTTTGATGAAGTCCCGGGTGGAACCTTCATAATGCCTACGATAAAGCTACGCCGTAGCGCGTACCTACGGAAAGTGCTACATTGTTCTAACTTAACTTATTGTTGAATACAATGTTATACTAGAATCATGTTATACTTAAGTTGACATATTAAACACAAAAAGTTAGTGAAAAATAATAAGAAAATTTTGATACCTTCTTGAGTAATTCACATTACAAGTTTTCGACATTACAAATTTAACCAGGCTAACATACTTAAAAAACACATCTACCATTTCGCTATACATTCGACGTCTCATTGGATGTGCTAATCGAGTTCCTGTACCTGTTAATTGTCATTCTATTTTTAATTATTTTATTAATGCGCGCCTGCCAATTTGATCATTCTACTATAAAATAAAATTTTCGTATTTTGGACAATAGGCATACATCGCTGGGTTAGCGTTATATAAAATTAAACAATGCATGATTTCGTGATCTTGTTACACAAGTTCCAGAAGATAGGTATATATTAAGACAGGTAAGTCGCAGAGTGATTCTAAATTATGCACATCACGGCACGACCTGCCGTCGAAACCTTATTACAAGCAGGTAACCACCGAAGCCTCAATAACGCTCAACGTTGAATTGCATATTTTATCAAAATCTCTTCAAGGGACTCTTAAAGAAAATAAATGAATAAAGATTATTTGTTTCTTTATTACAATCTATCACTCATCACAATGATCTTAAGAATTAAGTGAACTTTTAAATGAAAAGCCCCGAGTAAATATCTATAAATTGAGTAAATTTCGAAATATTTAGGGTTATTATATGTGATGAATATTAAACCGATTGATATCGTATAATCTATTTAAAATATTTCATTTGGCAACACGAGAAGCTAGCTTAACAGCCGCTGCCTACACCTTCGGTAGACAGACAAGTAGGACAGATGATGACATAGATTTAAAATAAATATATACCTTTGAATGATAATAAGTTTTTAAATTCCTCTTGCACAAAATCTAATGACACCTCTCATTTCGTCCAGCCATTTACATTTCAGGTTTATATAAAAATATTTACATACAAGACAAACATAAAAAAGCTAAATTCTATCCGTACGTAGCCGCATAAATTCAATATACCTTTACTTCATTAAAAACTACAAGAGTAGGCAGTAGTTTTAGCTTGTATGGTGTTCTCTAATTTTTGGTCTGATTTTTACGCGAGTGAGTTCTGACGAGTTATATTTTTTTTATGAAGTCATATTAACTATAGTAAGTTATTATTATTCGACATACCTTCTATATTTGAGGAATAAAAAACACGTAATTTTGAAGTCTCGGTGGCGCAGTGGGCGAGCGCACGGCCTCTGATCCAGAGGTCCGGAATTCGATTCCAGACACTGGCTCACACCAATGACTTTTCGAAATTGTTTTCGGAAGTTATGTGTGATAAATACCGATGACTGACAAACTTTGTGCCCGGTATGGCAATAGGTTCACCACCTATTCCATTTGGGACGTAAACATAACGGCGAGACGAGGCTTAACAGCCGCTGCCTACACCTTCGGGTAACAAAAGGCGTGAAGTTATGTTTATATTTAAAAACACGTATTAGCTCTTTGATTCATAAAAGAAATCGTAATAAAATATATAAATACGTGACCAAGTAACAGCAAACAGAATACGTTAACGTTCAAATAAATTATATACATATAAATACTTATATGTATATAATTTATTTGAACGTTAAGATAATACTATCTTAACGTTAAGATAATACTATCTTAACCGACTTACAATACAAGCCACGTATGTCATAAAGTCTCAAAGATATGGTTTCCGATATGCATAAGGAGAGACAACGCTGCTACCAATCACACTGCTGAGATCTTGTGCACCTGTCATCTGTATATTTATTTTTGTTATTAGAAAAAAGAAGTATAGTTCCCATGACTGATCATTTGTAACACATAAACTCTGAAGCGACTCTTGTAGAAAAACGAATCTAAATTTTGAACTTCATTTTATTTTATTTCTTTATTTTATTTTTACTACCAGATACCACAACTTCTTGACATAAGAACACAATTTAGTAAAGTCAAGGAAGTGTGCCAGATTGTAGTTTGAGAATAGTCAAAACTTCTACTTACTAAATGGTATAAGCATAAGCATAGATTTGAAATAAAGACTGTACGTGACAGTAAAAATGTACTACATAATTATAACTACAGCGCATTTGAACATGTTAACAATATTATTGTAAAATTGTTATTTAACCAAATTGAGCATTTACATAACATAACTTCACGATTTTTGTTACCCGAAGGAGTAGGCAGCGGCTGTTAAACTTCGTCTCGCCGTTATGTTTACGTCCCAAATGGTATAGGTGGCGAACCTATTGCCATACCAGGCTTAAAGTTTCCAGTCATTGACATTTATCACACTTAACTTCCGAAAACAATTTCGAAAAGTCATTGTTATGAGCCAGTGTCAGGATTTGAAGCCGGACCTCTGGATCAGAAGCCGTGTGCTCGACCACTGGACCACCGAGACTTTATTTTAAGTAAAGCACGATCTCATGCTCTTGAGGAAAAGATATCCACGATGTGTGAAAATAAAACATACTTACAACATAACACGACCGTCCAAAATCGGTTCGGTTTAAATCGACTTCTAGAAACGCAAACCACAAAATCTAAAAGCATATATAAAAACAGTACCTCTATAACTAAAAACCGATAAATAACGTAATTTACTCATTTTTATACTTAATATAATATACAAAACGTAATACTTTAATAAAGTCATCATTAACTTTTATAATGTTTACAAATGTTATTCATTATTGAAGTCGGTACAACACAATAGAGTATGTTACCCAGGCTGGCACTGACTCCAAAAAAAAAATTTTTTTCACGAATTTTAGTGATATTAATGAGTTGTGAACTTCAATAGAAGTTTGTTCATTTAAATGGCTTTCAGTTTATTAAATGTATTATCACTTATTATAAGTCCGTTTGTTAATTGGTTGATATTTTTAGGGAGCTATAATTGTTATTAATAAGTACTTAGCTAAAAGAGTTTGATAATACTAGTTAAGTATTTGTATTTTTGTTATTATCATGGGTAGAGAATAACACTGCAGCCCGAATGAAGACCAATCGTAGCCTTTAAAGTATTTTACAGGATTATGTCCTAACTCCTAACCGTTTAAGAGTTCCGTAGCTTCATCATCAGCACAGCAGTATCAGACGTTGATTCAAGCATACCTCCCAAGCAACACATTAGTCCTATATACTACTAAACAGTTTCCATTGACTAACTGCAGTACTGTCTCCCAACTCCTAACCGATAAGGAGTTCTGTGGCTTCTTTATCAGCATAGCAACATCAGGTGTATATTTAAGCATACTTCACAACCAACACGCTAGTCCTATATACTACCAAGTAGTTTCTATCGACCAATTGCAGTGCTGTCTGCAAACTCCTAACCGTTGAGGAGTTTTATCCTTCTTTTTCATCGGCACAGCAGCATCAAATGTTTGCACCATAAAGAAATCCCTAAAACATCACTATTACGTAACAAAAACACCATATTTGTATACAACTTTTGGTGGATACCTTCGATTTCTCCTGGTTTCAATCATCAGATCCTGACCTGATGAAAATATGACCATTTCGAAAGGAAACGCTATACAACGGAAAAAAAATTTTTGAAATCGGTCCATAATTGACGAAAATATCGGTGAACATACATAAAAAATAAATATATATTATACATACAGACAAATTGAGAACCTCCTCCTTTTTTCGAAGTCGGTTAAAAAAGCTAACTGTAATTTGTCATCAAAACAAATCGCTAAAATTATTATTGATAGATACAAAATAACACAGCCTTTCTATGTGAGTATATAGTGTTGCCGTTGCCAAAATTGGGCTAAATAATCGTTTGTCATTTAACAAGGTATTGCCTGAAATCTGACGAGTGTGTCACGCAGGCCGTGCCACTCACTACCAGACACTGCCACACTAATTCATCCTGTGCTTAATAAACATTTGAAATGAGGGTTGACACAACGCTGATGTTTAGGCAGAAAGAAATATAAAATATTCACAAACTTGGCAAAAAACTGTTCAATGAGACATCACTTATTCAATTCAAGTTAAAATATTTCGATAACTGTTATAACATCTAAGACCATTTCTGACTTTTAATGGTCACAGGTTTGAACTTTGATGCACATTAACGACATGTTAAAAGGTTTTTCAGAAGCTATACGATAGTCGTCGATATCTAAACAAATTGTTTTAAATGAACTCCAACGAGTTATTAATTCCCTTGGACCATAATCCATATCTTTCATTAGGTGACAAAGTAACGCTTTCTACATTATTTACTATTGCTTGGAATTAGTTTATCGAAAGGAATTCTTCAGAAAAATAAATAATAAAAATCTTTCTTTGAGAGTAGAGTTATTCAGTTTATTATTTTTCCGAAACTTTGAATTTATTTTATTTACTGTGTTTTTAGATAATATAAGAAATAAATAAATTTATATGTTTATACAGAAATTGGGGAAGATTATATTTTCACGATATTACATTACATACACTTAATAGGTCAGGATACCAGCCTCTTCTTACTTAAATATTTATAACTATGTTCAAGAGTATTTGCTTATAAACGTTACTGCTTCATAATAAATATTCTTAGGATATATTGAATTTTATCCTAATTGTGATGTAATTAAACTTCGTATCAGGAGAAATAGTTTTAATACATAACCAAAATAAATTTAACGACGATTCTTGTAAAAAGTTCTACCAGTAATTAATTGTAACTTTGGTTATTACAAGAACATTTATTTCTCATCAGGCACATCCCTGACGTCAATAAAATTCTAATATATATGATAAAACCTCTAATTGTCTCGTTGTAGCCGGGTGGCACGCAAACGAACACTAAATTTATAAGACAGATAACAATTATATAGGTTTATATGTAATAATCACGAACTACTTACCTAAACATATGGGCCAATTAGTGAAGCCTATTACTATTATTTTTGAGAGATTAAATTTTTCTAACTGAGCACTAATTATTATCACTAATATGGCAACTATTTCAATCACACGCATACACACACACTTGTGGATAATTAATATTTATAAGAGAAACACTCGTACGTACAAGGAGGGACGTATGTATTGGTACATATAAGGGCGGCTCCACACGCGCGCTGTCGCGCTGTACGGCGGTTGCTCACTGCCGGAGACGGCGCCCTGAGCGAAACCCCCCCTCCGCCCCTGCCGCCCTAGTCCACACACCGCCAGTGCCTCGGTGGCTGAAAATTCAGACACGAGTTTTACTGAATTCACCGTGTAATAAATTAAAAATTGTTCTACAAGTACACTCTAAAATTAATCAATGATTATTTATCTGCCCATGGCCAAATTGGTGTGTTTAAATTCTTGCCTTATTAATATTTTAAACCTTTACATTAATCATTGCAAAACTTTGATTTATTTCTATTAAGCCTCTTTCGTAACTCAGATAAGTCAGTGTTTTTTTTTAAAGAATAATATTTTAAAAGATTCATAGTCAAATTATTAGGACAACCATCATAATTTCAACCGTCTATTTGATCGTATGAACCCTATATAACCTTCACAGTAAAGACATATCCAAACGACACCGCTGAAGCCAGGCATTTAGGATATAAATTATATATTAGAGAGTATGCCATTAACTGCTCTTTGGCGTGGTTGGCTAAAATATAAGATAACTACACCAAAAGATTTTAAAATAACAACGAAGATTTCAATAAAATTTTTCGCTTAACACCTACTTGTAAATACTGGGTAGAGTTCACTAAATTATTCAGTTGTTAAATATTAAAAAAAACCAGTGCAGACAAATCCAATGCCTTCTCTGCTCGCTGAAAAATAAATGAACAATATTTGTTTTCGGTGTGGTTTTCAAAAGTTCGACTAATGTTTTGTGAAACAAAAAAACATTTGAGAGAGATATTATTGTTTGTTTGTTCTATATTATAATTGCACATAATTAGGCTCTCTCCCGACCCCGCTCGGCGGCCCTCTTCTGGAGCATCACAGCTTCGCAGAAGGCGACCACAGCCCTCTACTCCTCCTCGCCCGCCAGCATTGCCGCGACCAACGCCGGCGGGGACAAGTCTCGCCCAATCCCGTCGACCAGGACTCGGCGCTCGGCCACCCATGCCGGGCAGTCCTCCAGCGTGTGCTAGGCCGAGTCCAGGTCGGATGCGCAATGGTGGCATCTCGTCGCGTTTTATTCGACTCAGATACTCACCGAAGCATCCGTGCCCGGTGAGTATCTGAGTCAACCCGGTGACAGTGCCCCATTTACGGAGCACCCAAGCCTCGAGGTGGGGCAGGACGGCCCCGACGGCACACTGACGCGCGCAGCCCTGGAGGACCAGCGCGTCGCACCAATCCCCCAGCACCCGCCTTTTGCTTGAACAGACTCGTATAAATTTGTTTGTGTGTTTTTACTAATTTAAATCTAAATACCTAATGTAAATAAGTTTATTTCTGATGAAAAGGAGGCTATTTTTCTTGATAATTTGGTTTTATTTTTAATTATACACACAATTAGTCACATGCAGTCAGTGAATATGAATCATAATTTGATTTTTTATGCCTAGAATTATTAAGTTTGTTACTTATCAAATGTTCAGTTAAATTATTCGTATATTTATCTGATATTAAATTGCATGCCTGATATTAATAATAAGTTACAAAGTAATATACATATTTGTTTGTTACGCTTTAAAACTGATCCAATTATCAAAGGAAACTTTGTACACAGCTTCTCAGGAGCGCAGCTTAAAGTTTTGGATACATTTCATTGAAGCCAAGATACGTCGCTCACGTGTACCGGTACACCTGAAGGAAAGGTTGAGAGATCGCATGACTTTCTTCATGGTATGTTTTCGCGTTTTATATGTAGTCAGTTAGCGTGGGATTTTTATTAGCAAATTGCTCGACATGTCTTGATGAAAATTCAAATAGTTGTAAATGATTGCAATTTTTTGTAATAGTAGCGTAGTGATGTAGTACGGTTTTAATGTTTTTATTCGAACAATTTAATAAACTTGATCTTGTTATTATATGTATTCATATACATTATTATAATATGTATTCATATACTATTGTATATTTGGTGTGCGCAGCCCAAGGTCTGACCTCAGAAGGGCTAAAGTCAATAACCTCACCTCTCAACCATGTTACCAGGTTTTATTAATATCCATAGTTAATTGTTGATAAGATATAGTTAGTGCGGGCACCTTATGAACCCATTATGATAAATAAATTAATACATTATTCATAATTTACAATAATGTAAATTATAAAAATAAAATGTAAATGTAACTTCACGCTTAACGTAACTTTTCTACACGAAGGTGTAGGCAGCGGCTGTTAAAGCCTCGACTCGCCCAATCATTGCTTTATAATACCCAAATAATAAACTTACACAATGTGTTATTGCATAAGCCATATCCTGTGTCTAAAGTGATCAGAATCAGAATAGCATCTGGATTCTGTCTAGCTTGTTTGTTACTAGTTTGAAGCTATTACATTATCAGTCCAGTTGGTGAATGATAACTCTATATTTGCTTCCCATCAGGCGAGTCGTATTCTGGCTTGAAAAAAACTGCAAAATACTTATTTAATGTCAATTTCAAATAGATACTTTGATGTACATACAGGTTAAATACTAGTGGTATGTAGTTCATGGTACAGCTTTCTACTTGGAACTCGGCAAGATGTAGATCGACACATCCCATAACAATTATGATCTCGTAATAAGTGAAGATTTTAATAAAACTTCAACTGCGGTTAAAAACTACAAAAGAACAAGGTTTCACTTCAACTTAATGGGAATTACAAATGTAAATTTGGTAAGGAAGCGAAGAAAAGTTTATTTAAATTAAAACTTCTTGCTTCGCTTTTGCAACTCTACAACTACCAGATAGACTTGAAATAAACCACTTTAAAATAAAGTAAATGCTTCTGAATTAAAAAGTCATAGATTCGAATCCGGGCTGACGTCAATTATTTCTCAGATTTCTTCTCGGTAGTTATGTGTGATAAATATCGAGGATTGACAACATTGTGCTCGACTTATGGCAATAATTTCCACCTCCTAACCCATTGAACGTAAGAAATCGGTGAGTCGGTAAAAAAGGCGTGGTATCATAAAAATATAATATACTTATTCTGTCTACACGTTTTTATATATATACCCGTCACTTCCATTGACGCATTACTGCCAATTATAGGGTGAGCATACTTAAATTGAAAATTTAAGAAGCCATTAAAGTAATTAATTAAATATGTGTAAAATGACAACGGATAAATTCGATATTTTTTCTGTTTGTTGAAGTTGATGTCGGGAACCCTAAAAATCGACGCGCGTGTGTGATAAGACTTATAAAAGTCAAAGAAGCGAGAGTAAGTATCGTGAGTTATGGCGCTTTCTCCTCTCTGCCTACACCGCAAGGGACTTGGCGTGAATATATGTATATATTTAAATCAAAAACTCTATGTCTGATCACATTCAATTTATTTTTTCTACGTTACAGTATGACAATAATTACAAAGATAGCAATTAGTTACTGTAAAGAATTTTTCAAAGCATATTGAGCTTTCAATTGATTAAAAAATAGGCAGCATATTGAATAGCTTAAGAGTTGTGCCTTGTGTTTGGTTCTCTTTGCCTACCCCTCAAGAGTCTCCGTATGAACTTATATATGTATGGGGATTGAACCCCTTTGCCACTATACCACAAATTCTGTCATACATCTATCATTCGCAAACTACAATCACACTTTACAAAGTTAGTACATCAAAATTATGTCGACCACAATGTTTTTTCAGGCGCATAAAATGTTATCATCTCGTGTGGACATAACCGTTCAGGGAATGTTTGCCATCGTCAGGACAAAGTTACTCCTAATTAGATCACGTACTGACTAGATACGAAGTTGATACCATTTTATCTGACTGTTTGTGGGGAATTTGAAATAGGCTCAGATACTTCCGAGTTGTAAATGTGTCAGGTCTTTTGGTTAATATCTACGCAGAAACAAATCACAAATAAAAGTCGGTATAACAAAACAAGGAATATTATCATTAAACAAACCACGTAGATAGTGCTGCAGGAATTTTGTTAAAATTTGTATTAGTCAAACGCTGTCAAAATTTCAGAACCTTCCCTTTCAGAACCCTTGTAAGAGATTTCTTCTTTCTAGGAAAAATGTTAAGAAAAATGGTTAGTCTGTTCTCAATTATATTTTTTTTGAGATTTTGTTTTTTGTTTTCCTATTACTATTATAAAGTTATTCTATTTATTTTTTATTAGATATACAAGGACTGTAGGTATAAAGGTGAGGTATTGGGTAAGTTAAAGAAGGGACAACAGCAGCACCTTCCTAGGCTAAATACGTACCTATTTTTGTGCGTTTTCAGAGTTAATATTTCTGATTTTTCTTTACTTGCAATGTTTGTACATTTATTATTATGCTGTTTATACGATAATAGTTAGTTACTGAGTATTATTTGAGTTTTAAAAAGTTTAACAACAGTGGCATAGATATTAGGCATATTTGTTTTTATTAATATTACTTCGAAGCATTTTCTTAGGCAGAATACATACTGAAGTGATATTTCCTTTTTTAAATTAGCATTTAAATATCTTATGATAAATGAAATAGTCTTTATTTACAATAATAAGAACAAATAAATTAATTACATTATTTACAATATATACAATTAAAAAACTACCTGAAATCAAATTTCTCCGCATCTCGGTCTACTGGCAGCGTGCCCAGAAGACTGGCCGCATTGCCACGCTGAATGGCAATGCTAATCCTCTGTGCGAAGAATAGACCAGCCCTCTGGTCGCGAGAGGCTTCGATCAGCCTCTTTGCAAGATCTTTGTAAAGTGCACGAGCACACGGACCCCATGTCCCCAAAGTCTCAACCCCAAACGGCTCAAACACATAGTCACCTACAAGGTTTCTGTATTTGTGCCGCTTGAGATTTTCTGCCGAAGCAGCAGCAGCACCGGCCACCTCCACCGTGCTTGGAAGATGCGATGGCGCAAGGGTGTCGACGCAAGTAGCGTCCCACACCAAAGGCCTACCCATCCTCCAAGGCAAAAGAGATAAATATATATTTTTTAAATATCATAATGTGATATATCTTTGTATATGTATACCAAATGCAGATAGACAAATTGCAGGCCTCGTGGCGCATTGGTAAAACTACCGGCTGCAGCAATGAGGTCGGGGGTTCGATTCCCACCCGAGCACAAATATTTGTGACGAACATGAATATTTGTGTGGCGTCTGGGTGTTTTTCTATGTATTATAAGTATGTATTTACAAAAGAAAAGTATAGATGTATTAATATCCGTTATCTAGTATCCATAACACAAGCATTTAATTGCTTAGATTAGAACTAGAGGGCGCTGTGTGTACTGTGTCAAAGATATATATAAAAAAAAAATACATAGAGACATTCCATCCGTTGTTTTGACTGAAGCCACTTTCAGCATTAATTTTTCTCTAGTCATTTCATTCCTTTACTTTTTACTTTCACGACTTTTTAGCCGACGGTGTTGGCAGCGGCTATTAAACATAAACTCTCCTAATTTTAAGACCATATCCGTATCGATATTTATCACAATTAACTTCGAAAAGTTATTTGTCATTGGTGTGAGCCCAGATTCATCAAGAAGTCGAGGGTTTGGATTTTTTTATTCAAAAGCGAAGTACCTTTACAATGTGTTTTAGTTCGGAGCTAAATTGGGAACTTAATAAATATTTTAATAATCAGCAAATCAAATCAAATCAAATCAAAACTCATTTATTCAGTTTAGGCCTTGTCAGACACTTATGAAGGTCACTTTTTTTTTTTACTTCCGAAGAGATTACTTTTTTTTTTACATCACTCTCGAAGAGTCACGCATTTTTATAAGAGGATTTTAAACAAATATTAGTTTCTTTCAAATTATAACTTTAAACCTATGTGTTAAAAATGCTCGTATCCACGATGTAACCACGGTTAACCTGCTGGGATGGGGTGTTAAAGAAATACCTTAATAAATCAATGAGTTTCCATATGAAGAATCATGGAACTCGGGTCTATTCCAATTAGGACTCGGTCTGGTGCGGTAAATAAATAAAAACAAACTACTGTTACGCAAAATGCAATCTAGCAAATTCCCAGAACACTTCTCACACAGTTCAAAGCTATTAACGTGAGACCAGACCGTGTAGCAAATATATTTGTCTGTCAATCGTGCAGTGGACACGCGCGGTATAGAGTGTTACAGGGACAGTGTGGCTCGGGATTTAATTGTTAACCGGAAAATGCTAGAGAGGTAGGGTAAAAGCCGGATAATTGCCTCGGTTCTCGGTATCACCTATTTCTAAAATGTCTTTCGGTAGGTATATATATATTTGGGCCCATATCAAAATTTGACAACTCACTTAACATGGGTTTATCGAAGTAACTCAGTACTTAAATTAGAAATTTATTTAAAGAATTGCATTTTTAAAAAGAGGATGTTGTTTGGTGCAGCACGAACAAATTAAGCAACACAGTGTCATGCCTCTTAACATACATTTCTTGAGGACAATTGACAATATATTGAACCCCGACTATGTTATGGAACTTGGAGGATTATTGATAAATACTGTACACGTAATTTACGATTTGTTTTATCATTATTATTTTATAATGATAAAACACATACTTATAGGTTTTTATGGGATAGGAGGGCAAACGAGCAGGCGTGTCACCTGATGGTAAGCAACCAACACCGCCCATGGACACCAGCAACACTTAAAGTGTTACTGTTGCGTTGCCGGCCTTTAAGGGATAGGGGATAGGAAAGGATGGGAAGGGGGGTGGGCCTCCAGGTACCTCTCTCACCGAACGAAACGCGGCATCAGCCACTTTACGTCGGTCGTCTGAGAGGTCGTGGTATTTCACCGGTCGAGCCGGCCCATTCATGCAGTGAACTGCTTGGCTCTACCTGCTTGACTTAAAACACTTTTTTAAAATGTAAAATGCGTGATGCTTTATAAAAATATATCAAAATCTTTGAATTTGACTTTTTGTGGGTTGACACATTATTGCTTAACTGTATCCAAATAAGCTTTTATTAAAAAGTGCACCTTTTTGATGTGGACAAACTTTATGACAATGTCGTTTATTATTGTATATAAAATGTATGTCTATTTGAAACAGACTTAAACTTTTACGTATAAATATACACACTTCAAATATATTTAAAAAAGGCTTAGCAAGAATTCGTACATTTTTATGTGCCTATTTATAATGTTATTTAATATTTCACATTGTAGTTTTTAAAAGATAACATACCTAACATAACTTCACGCCTGTTCTACCCGAAGCTGTAGGCAGTGGCTGTTAAGCCTCGCCTCCCGGTTATGTTTACATCCCAAATGGAATAGGTGGCGATCCTATTGCCATGCCGGGCACAAAGTTTTTAGATAAAAGATAAGTTTTGAAAAAAATGTTTTAAAGATAGCAGTAAATTTTATGGAATGTTAAATAAATATCAAAGATTATTTTTATTGATTAATATAATTATATCATTAATCTCAAATAAAAATCATACTGGGGTTACTATCCCTATACGAGACAATTATCCTCCGAAGCATTTTTCACGCTAAGCCACTATCCGCCATGGTAGTCAATTATTCTTTTTCAGAAAGGTTTGATACAATAGTATTTATTCAAAACTATTGACCACTATCCCTTCCCTCCCTTCCCCATCCTCTCCCATCCTACTCCCTTAAAGGTCGGCAACGCAACTGTAACAATATATGTGTTACAGGTGTCCGTGGGCGGCGCTGGTCACTTACCATCAGGTGACACGCATGCTCGTTTGACTTCCTTTCCCATAAAAAAAAATATCTACGAAAAAAAATTTATTGAAGATAAAGATCTTGAAATACATACTAATTAATTTTTTCAGTGTGCATATTTTCAAGCTTTATCGGGTAATTACCCGGCTTTTATCCTGTTTAAATCTTTTGTTATCTGTAATCAAATATTGATTGTAAGCAACAACGCAAAATAACGTTATTCACCTAAATAGTACTAAATATGTATCAAAAAGGTTTAATGTAAAAATCATAATCTTTTTGAAAAGCGCGAATTCTTTTACTTATAATTATTTTAAATCTAGAACGCACGTGTTATATTTCTTCAGTCTCGTCTTTTGTTTGCGTCTAGAAAAGACTTATATACAATTCTTTGTGTGTTTTATTATATTGAATGTTATCATTATTTAATACATTGATAATAATTATGTTAATCTATTTAGTATAAGGTTGTTTGTGATGCCAATGTAAGCTATTTATATTAATAACTTCTTTTTATTAGCTTCACCTGTATGTATGTTTGTATGTTTGTAGGTTTGTTTGTAACCGACTTCTTTTTTAGTTTCCGCTGATTGCCACTAGATGGTGCGATTTGTGAACTATGAAAGTTCTAGACTAGAAAACCGAACTAAAAAATAGAAAATAAATTTTAATGAATTTAAATTAAGAAAATAGTGTTAAAAATTTCAATGAATATAAATTAAAAAAGCGTGGGGTGCTTTTTAAGATATTATCGAAATGAAAATCACTCTACTCATATCTGTCAATAAAATATTTATAACTATTGACACCATGCACCCCACGCTTTTTTGAACGATAGATGGTGCGATTTGTGAACTATAAAAGTTCACAAATCGCACCATCTAGTGGCAATCAGCGGAAAGTTTACGTTATCAACTTGAAACGAGTTCCTTATATAAGTCACAGATGGCGCTATTCCTCAAATTCGAAACTAAGAAACGCGCTGTCATACAAAACCGAACTAAAAAATTTAAAATAAATAATAGTTTAAAAAAACTAAAAAACACGCTTTTTATTGAAAACCGAACTAAAAAATAGAAAAATAAAAAAAAAAATACTTTATTTTAAAAAAAGCGTGGGGTGCATGGTGTCAATAGTTAAAATGTGTCATCTAATATGTGAGTAGCTTATCAAACTAATATACAGGTTACTTTGTTACGTTTTAAAACTGATCCACTAATCGAATGAAACTTTGTGCACAGCTTCTCAGGAGCGCTGCTTAAAGTTTTGGATACATTTAATTGAAGCCAAGATACGTAGCTGACATGTATCGGTACACCTGATAGAAAAAAAGAGGTCGTAACTCTTGCTGCATGGTATGTTTTTACTTTTTATATGTAGTCATTTAGCGTGGAATTTTTAGTAGCGAACTGAGCTGCACATATCTTCATCTTAGTTTATTTATGTTCCTAGTTAATTGTTGGTTCAATTAAAATACACAATATGTGTTATTTCAAACCAAATCTCGTGTGAGTAGCATCTAGTTTCTGTCTAGCCCATCTGTTACTACTAAGCAAAATCTAGCCGATCTAGAATCTAGGCGAAGCTATTACATGATCAGTCTAGTAGTCGAATAACCACGTAATATTTGATTCTTATGAGGCGAGCCGTATTCTGGGTTTGAATAAAAACATTGCTATATCATTTTTTTATGTCAATTTTAAATATACTTACTACTTCGATGGGTAATCGTATGTAGTTCATGGTACAGCTTTCTACTTCGAAGGCCACAAGTTCGATACATATCCCACAACTATTATGTACTCGAAATAAGTGATGATATTTAGAAAACTTCAACTGTAGTTAAAAATACAAAACAATAAGGTTTAACTTCCACTAAATGGGAATTACAAATGTTAATTTGAAAAGAAAGCGAAGAAAAATTTATTTAAATTAAAACTTTTTGCTTCGCTTTTGCAGATCTGTAACTAACAGACAGACTTGCAATGGACGTCTTCATCAGTTATATAGTGCGCCTGTAAGAAGTACTTCCGGACACAAACGAGACATAATATTAATTTATAGCCAAGGCTTTGTTAGTACATAGTTAGATAATTTTTGAGCTCGCAATTTACAACGAACAAATACCGTCAAATGGTGTATTAGGATCAAAGGGTGAATGGAACTTAATTCTGTTTGACTCTTAACTAAAAATTATAACTATTCGTTAAGACTGCAAAGAGGCGGTCTAAGCAAGAAAGTATGAGCTATACCGTACTAGTTACTATATAATTAAGGGAAAAAAGAGAACTTATATTTATAGCAGTCTCGGTAGCCCAGTGGTCGAGCACACGGCTTCTGATCCAGAAGTCCGGGTTCGAATCCTGACACTGGTTCTCACCAATGACTTTTCGAAATTGTTTTCGGAAGTTATGCGTGATAAATATCGATGACTGAAAAACTTTGTTCCCGGTATGGAAATAGGTTCGCCACCTATTCCATTTGGGACGTAAACATAACGGCGAGACGAGGCTTAACATCCGCTGCCTACACCTTCGGGTAACAAAAACGGCTCCGGATCAGAAGCCGTGTGCTGGACCACTGCGCCACCGCGCCAACTCTTTTTTATATCTCGTTCTATTTTGAAGTAATTTTAATGTTTATTATATTTGCAAATAACCAACGATTTATACGTAAACTTCTATAAATTAGAAAGGCGTACCGCAGTTTCTAACTTTAGATAAGCCTGTCTCGTCCCTGACTTATTATACATATAAGTTTATATACATATAATATTACATATAAGTTATCTTGAAATTTAAATTACACGAGGAAAATTGTATAGATATATATTTTTTTTCTTGTTTATAGATAGCAAAAGTTTTTATAAACACACTACGATACAGGGATTTAATGTATATTTCTAATTATAAATAATAAAAAAAATGGTTATCTCATTGGCAGAGTCACTAAGTTTTTTGTATGAATGGTTCAACTCGATTGGTGACCTCTCAGAATATCGACGTAAAGTTGCTTATCCCAACTTCCATTTAGTGAAAGTGGTACCCGGGGGCCCAATCTCTTTTTTTTTATGGGATAGGAGGGCAAACGAGCAGGCGTGTCACCTGATGGTAAGCAACCAACGCCGCCCATGGACACCAGCAACACATATAGTGTTACTGTTGCGTTGCCGACCTTTAAGGGATAGGGGATAGGAAAGGATGGGGAAGGGGGGTGGGCCTCCGGGTACCTCTCTCACCGAACGAAACGCGGCAATAGCCACTTTACGTCAGTCTTATGAGAGGTCTTGGTATTTCACCGGTCGAGCCGGCCCATTCATACAGCGAACTGCTTGGCTCTACCACTGAAAAATCTATCTCTTTTCCCTTCCTGTCCTCATCGCACTTCTGAGCCGCTCCTTAACTCATCTTAAAGGATGACAACGCAACAGTAATACTAATTATATATTTTAGGTGGGTCCTATCTTATAAAAATAATATCTCATTGTTTCATAAAGCAACGATTAATTTTGACTTATTTTCGTTAAATCTAGTTATCTCAGAAGCGTTAATTATTTCAATGAGTTATAATATGTATGGTAATACATTTGCTCTTACTTTGTGTCTGTGATCGTAATAACGTTGATATTTTGATGAAATACAGTCAACAATAAATGAAATATATTTTATTCGTCCGATGTTAGACGTGGCTTAGCAGCCGCTGCCTACACCTTCGAGTAACAAAAGGCGTGAAGTTATGTTATGTTTGTTATATATATAACATGGTGATGAATTGAGAACCTCCTGTTTAGAAGTCAGTTAAAAAGTTACCATTATGATCGAAGATCAGGAAAACTTGATCAACGAGTTGTTTATCATTACCGAAATTTAGTAAAGTATCCTCATTAAACATCATAGTGTCATCTACGACTTAATTTAATACGAATGTCTATCTATACTTTTATTTAAATATTCCTATTATAAAGCGGAAACATTTGTATGTAACGAATAAACTCAAAAAGTACTGGATCGATTTCAATAAAACTTTTTCCATTACAAATCTACATTATAACTGAGTAGGCTATATTTAGTACCAGATAAAATTAGAAATTCTCCAGTTCCTGTTACCCAAGTTGTAAAAAATATATTTTATTTTTTACACCTTGGGTAACAGGAACTTTAAGAATTTGAATTTGAAAATGTCAATCATTATTATAACCAAAACATTGTTCTTTTTTTATTGTCAAGATAGATAATAACGCGGTACAAAGTTCACGCGATTTGCTAGACATATTTAATTAAGAACCACAAATGTTAAAGATACATGTTATTATCTCCTTAATTTTTTTATTCGATATTCATATTAATCTGAAAACTATATTAAGTCCGATTCTCTTAGCTTAGAGAGAGTGACCTTATATCAACAAACTGTGAACTTTACTTTAAAACGAGCTAGCATTGTAAGTCTGTACGTGATCTAATTAAAAATTTTCCCGAGTGAATCCACAAAATAAGCATTTAGTTAAAAACTTGTAGATGAGAAGGAGAGACGGAGGATATATACCTACTTTTTTAACCAAGCAGCCTCAATACACTAAGTAACAATTTAAATTATTTTGTAATTATGTATAAAATTTTCTTTTACTAAAAAGGAACCACAATACAGCATCAGTCAATTTTTTTTTTTGGAATAGTCAGAAAGAACTGGGTACCAAAGACAAAAATTTTACACATGTCACTCGCTGCATTAGCAATGATAGAATTTGTACAAAACTCGGTAAATTTTTTGAAATAAAATAGAAACAAACAGTATACAGCAATAGTGTGCTTTTCAACGGAAACAATTTTTCAGAATTCAATTTATCCAACATATTTTATTTAGACAATAAATTCTCTTCCAACATAACGGAAGACATTGTAAATTATTAAATGTAACATTCGAGATAAATGGAGATGTGGAAATGATACAAGATTTATTTTAAGTGCTGAGACGCAGAAACTTACTTGTTTCAAGAATTATGAATTTAAACACTTTTTGGTCTTACAAAAGTATATTATAGTTTGCCAAGTAGAGTCCAGAGAACTCTTACGAATTATTTTTGAAAGCTATGTACATTTAATAATCTCCACCTATCAATAGAAACAAATGTTTAATTCGCATTTGCAATAAACAAGTTAATCTTATTGATACGCGGTCCTATCTTTTTAAGGCTGTCGTATCTAATGAGACAAAATTAGGGAGTTTCATATTTATGATGTCTAGTCTAATAAATAATTAATATAGCCTTTCTATATGATAGAGGAACAAATCAATCGTTGAAATCTTCCTCACGTATTATTTACTAGCGACTAACTCAACGACAAATTGCTAACACAATCTGTGTTAGCAATTTGTCGTTGAGTTAGTCTGCAATTATTAATCAAAGACGGTAATGTGATAGGATATAAGGCTCATCTCTTCTCTTATTAATACAGTGTTAATAACGACTATAATTGTCGTTATTAACACTGTATGATCGTGTGATAAATTCATTTCATTTATTCATGTAGATATTATATTACTAAGTAATCTGTCATGATTATAAATATTTCATCGGGTAAAATATTTTTATCAGATCGATATTATCATGTCATAGTCATCAATATATCCCAAGATCTTTAGAATCAGAACAAGATCGACATATTGACCGTTCTGAATCAATAAGAGAGTAAATTCATACAAAACCGTTAACTTCTTACAAAACGTTACAAAAATTCATTGATTACATCATTCGGTATTCCAAGTAAGATCCGTTGTAACAATCCAACAAAAACTAATTATTTGAGTAAAATCCCTAATAATAAAGATAAAATTTCCGCACTAGATTGAACAAAAAAATACATAGCATATTGTTAACTCAGCAAGCGTAGAAAATGTTCCTACATTAATCCAGTCCAGGTCCACCTGACGTACATCATGGTGGATATCCACGAGCGCTGTAACGCCCCAACACTTCAACAATCCGCTGATACACAGTGTTTTATTGTTTAAAATCCCACTGCAATTTAAACGTTGAAAGCCATTATTTTTTCACTATAGATAAAATCAGACGTTAATCATCAAGAAGGTAGTACCTACCTAAAACATGTTAACCATAGCAACGACACCGATTGCATGTACACAATTATGTAAGGCTGTAATTTGTATATCGAAATATTAAACAATCTGAGTTAATATTGAGATATAAAAACAACTGACTCTACGTACTTCATACCGCCATATGATTATGTGATTATGATTTTGTTTAATTCTTTGAGCTACTGTTCCTAAAAAAATATTCAGAGCTAGGTATTCCAATAGGTCTTTTTAGTAGTAACGCTTGTACACAGTTCACGAGCTATTTAAACTTTGACTGAATACATAGTATTACTACTTTGACTGAATACGAGTATTTTTCGACGATGTTCAGCTACTATATGTCGTACCGTGATGACAAATAGCCTTAATAAGCTATAGTATATAATTATAAATATAAACAAAAATTTTCAGCTTTCTAATCTAAGTATACATAGATTGGACAGATATTTTAGTAATCTCGGCGCTTAGCGCTTGCTTAATACGGCAATTTATTAACTGTGCAAATATACTAGAAACATAAATTATTTTTTCTTTTTTTCGCTTCAAAACCTAAATTGATAGAAGAACCTAACTTTTCTTTAGAGAAGGAATTTATGGCCATATTGCCATATTGTAAGAGATAATGCATAACAAAGGGGAATTTTTCAATTGAGTAAAAAAATCCATTTATTTAAAAACGTTGAACGCGAGCTAAACAATTAAGACATCGTCAAAATAAACGGATAATTTTTTAATTTAGTATTAACCACAAGTGAGATTCTTCTCTGTATTCACTTAACATGGACTAGTAATTTAAACGGTTTTATACTTTTTATAGATTAAAAAATTATTTGTCTCTTTTTGGAATTAATGAGAACATTAACTTTATCGTGGTGAGTGAATAACTTTTGTATTCAGGTGAAGCTAATCTGAATACTGTGAAGTATTTACCTACAGATGAAGTGTCGCGAGAAAGACATCATTCGATTTAAAACAACATGATTTGGTCTAAATTGGCTTTAGTCTTTTAATCTTGTACACAAAAAAGAAGGTCATGCTTTTTTTATTACTTTGTGATTGTACAACTTCAATTATGGGGGCATGGCATGGCATTAAGAATCAAAATACCCTGAGATGATGTGATCATAGTCAAAATTACAATGTCTGATTAGATATAGATTTACCGAACTCCAATGTAGGTAGTGTTATAATTATTTTTCTACACTAGTTTGCAAACTTCTTTTATTATTTTTATGTAGCTGGCACATCCAAATATATTATATTTGTCATTTCTTTGACTTGATTAACACGAGTAAGAAAGATGCCTGTAAGAAAGATCTTAGAATAAACACAAAGACCATCGAAGAATTAAAAACTCCTCGCAAATTTTATATTGATATGATTGATAAAAATGCTCATTAAGGTTATTGTATATAAGTATACCGAAGTACGAAGTATTGAGGAACTTGTGGAATATTACAGAATTTAATATATTCTTATGCTGATATATATGATGCTTATCATTTGCTGCTCATCAAATATGAGAAGATCACATCCAACGCCGATATGTTCTAAGCGACGTACAATACATTTAATGTATGATATCTGAATACAAATAAAATGCGTGTTATTAGTAGCAGATTAGATACAGCAGATTAGGACAGCTCAGGCCCAGACCCGTCTAGTAGTAGGTAGCGACAGGATTATTTAGAATCTATTCGAGTGAATATTACCTTTTCATATCGTACCTATCTCAGCAATATTTTGCTATTAAATTACATAAAATTGGTAAGATTATCAAAGTTACTTTACTTTTGCCTCTTAATAGTTGCCTTTTTTAAAATGTATTTTAACCATTTACTACACTATTTCTAATCCTCAGTAACTCGTGCAGTCAGTCCAATAGTTCTCGATAAGTAAATGTGGTGCTGCTAATATTTTAAGAAGTCGAGATGTAATATGTAGAGGGTGGAGTAGAAGATAGAGTTTTAACCATAACTACATAATAACAGTAATACTTTTGAAGTATTTTTGTACGATATAATAATAAACGATTGTACGCTACTAATTGACGCAAACCTCTTCACTTGTAAAACTGAAGCACGAAGTGGTACCTAAATACTTAAAGAATATTAGTCACAAAAAACATAAATATATAGATAAATAACTTCACGCCTAATCCATTGCGGGGTAGGTAGAGGGAACAGAACGTCATAAAGCACGATCCTTATATACCTCACTCGCTTCGTTGTCTTTCAAAAACAATAATGACTTGGGTAATTCATATTATACAGGGTGATTGTTCGCGCTAGTTTAATCCTCACTAGATTTTTCTATATTAGCGCACTCTAGATTCGGGTAGTATAATGAATGATCTTGAAACATCCAACACATTCATCGACAATTTATTATAGTGACATCTTGAGAGAAATAGAAGAACTTTCTAGTATGTTCAACGTTGTGTGCATTCTTTGTATGTAAGGATGTGAGTCACAGTCAATTCAATCATAATTGCTACTTTCCTTTTTGAGTAGTTTTTTCATAATGATAAATATATGACGGAGAGATGGGTGAGGTGTGGGTGCTTGTGGGCGTTTATCTTTATTCTTCCTTTTCACTATTGGATGGATTTGAAGTGACAAACATTACTTTCAATCACTATTTTTAATTAAACAATTCACAACAATGGCGGTAGTTGTGCTCTTCTCGAGAGCCGGCGAGCGAATCTGTCTTGCAATGCATCGGGCGGCTTTTTATACACGAAGTGGCGTGATCGGCGACGGTCGGCGTCGTTCGGCGACGACCGACACCTGCAGTGATTACGTCGCATATCGGATGATGTTTTACTCCGACACGTGCACTGCACTACCCTCGTTTTTGATGTTATTCAGAATACTCTCAAGTCGATGCCGGCCCGACATTCCGAATCTCCGACACGGCCATCTTGACACGTCACACGTCCCTGTGTGACACTCCTGAAATAAAAGTCATTTGCAGTATCAATGTGTCTACACTCGGCCTATCCTGATTATATCACTTGAATAGGGTCTCAACACAAACCAATCTTACAAGGAATCAATCCTGATTCTCACTTATTTAAGATTACATCATAATTAGCTGTCATCTAAAAACACACAGACCATTGACCAGTATTCACACACTATATACAACCAAACTTGGGAACGAATAATCTTTTTACTAAAATCAACTTTACCACAGCCCATCATAAACTCATGGGTCTAGGTCGTTACTATCACCAAAACGGGTGAAAGCAACTCATGCCACTGTACTGAGTGACGATATCTCACAACTAGGCGTCACTACCACCTATATCGAGTGTTAGTGACTCATGCCACTTATACCAAGTGACGATAACACACAGGGTCGTTACTACCGCCTAAATCGAGAGGTAGCAACTCATGCCACTTATACCAAGTGACGATAGCACACACAGTCGTTACTACCGCCTAAATCGAACGATAGAAACTCATGCCACTTATACCAAGTGACGATAGCCCACAGTCGTTACTACCGCCTAAATCGAACGATAGAAACTCATGCCACTTATACCAAGTGACGATAGCCCACAGTCGTTACTACCGCCTAAATCGAGCGATAGCAACTCATGCCACTTACACCGAGTGACGAACACCAGGGTCGTTACTATCACCAAAACAGGTGAAAGCAACTCATGCCACTTATACCAAGTGACGAACACCAGGGTCGTTACCATCACCAAAACAGGTGAAAGTAACTCATGCCACTTATACCAAGTGACGAACACCAGGGTCGTTACTACCGCCTAAATCGAGCGATAGTAACTCATGCCACTTCTACTGAGTGACGATATCTCAACACAGGTTACCACGCGAACTTTACATTTAAGCTGGTTGAATAGTGGTCAATGGGTTACAGAGCTCATTCTATCTCTACATGACTAGTTTCCGACTCTACAGGAATCTCATTGTCAAGCATTTTTCTAAGTTGGTCGTGGCAGTACTTGCAAGTATGTTTAGAGTTTAAATCACGTAACGTATACCGATAGTTATTTAACACCTCTATAATTTTAAAAGAACCCTTATACTTGGGGTCTCGCCTAGTCTGGTTTCAATCCTCGTTCTGAAGTAGAACAAAATCACCGACAGCAAAGGAAACGTCTCTAGCTTTTGTCGCGTCAAAACGATTGTATTTAGCCTCTTTCTCCATATTAGCGACCACAGCATGCCAAAGATTGGCTGTACCTCTTCGGCTAACATCACCTTTGTGTACCACCTTTGTATGATCCTCTGTGTCACAGTCATAATATCCCCAACGCGGCGTCGGTGGTTGCGCCACGCACACGTCGACCCGTCGCTCGATCCACGCGCTGCCGTCGCTCGTTGCACGCGCCGCCGTCGCTCGTTGCACGCGCCGCCGTCGCTCGGCCAGCCGCTGAAGCCGCTGGTATTGCCGACGTGGTTGCCCTTCCTCATAGTACAGCGATTCGCCACATGTCCAAACTCTGAAACTCACTTGAAACACCGATTACTGGCTGGTCATATGGTTAGAATGTTGGTAGAAGCCCCGTCAGACTTCATAGGTGATCTTGGTCTATGTTCCTTCGATTTCGATCTGCACACAGTCTGTCCTGAAACACTTTAATGTCGATGCTTGAAATATTTAGAGTATCTTGCTCTCAGATAACGATAACGCCTTGATAGGAAAAAGCCTGTAACTCTTTCTGTAGTTGTTGTCGCGAAGCTATTCCAGTTTGTAAAAGCAACACGTTGTACTCGCACATCATGTTGAGAAATATGCGCCAGGGTGAATGTCAAAGTCGTTCACTCTTCTCCACACAGACGGCGGTGCGATATTGCGCCGTCACGGCCGGACTGACTATCGACCGTCCTCGGTCGTATACTTCCATGAGCTCGGGCTGCCTCCATGCCGTGAAACCGTGGCCCGGATGACATCCATCCATTGCTAACAACTAATAAGGTATGGCCCGGACGACGCTGCAGTGCATCCCTTCAACCAACCAGCATAAGGTGTGGCCCAGACAACCGCGCCACTGCTGCTTGCTGCTCCATAAGTAACAACCATTTTGATTCGTCGCTACTAGCCGAACCACGCTGATTTTCTTCAGGGTCACATCCCACATCTGATGACGGAGAGATGGGTGAGGTGTGGGTGCTTGTGGGCGTTTATCTTTATTCTTCCTTTTCACTATTGGATGGATTTGAAGTGACAAACATTACTTTCAATCACTATTTTTAATTAAACAATTCACAACAATGGCGGTAGTTGTGCTCTTCTCGAGAGCCGGCGAGCGAATCTGTCTTGCAATGCATCGGGCGGCTTTTTATACACGAAGTGGCGTGATCGGCGACGGTCGGCGTCGTTCGGCGACGACCGACACCTGCAGTGATTACGTCGCATATCGGATGATGTTTTACTCCGACACGTGCACTGCACTACCCTCGTTTTTGATGTTATTCAGAATACTCTCAAGTCGATGCCGGCCCGACATTCCGAATCTCCGACATATATATATGAGGCTCAGTAATAGGTAATGAGACAAATGTGAATAAGCGCCACCTGATGTTAAAGAGTAGTTACTTACCCTCCAAGTATTAATACTGCTATTATTATGGAACTATTTCTATAACTTTCCAAAGTAATTTCGCAATGTCATTCGAACCCGCATCCATTGATTTAGAAGCGAGGTGCTCGATCACTGGCCCAACGAGACTTTTACCTTATAAAAATATTAAATTGTTATGTATATTATTAGGCCAGGGTAGATAATTTTTAAAAAATAATAGTAGGATGAAACCCATTAGAAAAGAAAGAAAATATTATAAAAATGAAAAGAATAATTTACGGGCGATCTGAGGTCGGGAAGGGGATCTCCAAATATTGTAAATGTCTTTTAAAATTTTTTTTTTTAAACAATTAATTATAGTAGTACTAGCTGAACCGGCGAACTTTGTTCCGCATCAAACTAATAAATTAGTAAAATTTGGATACTAAAAAGTTCAATTTGTGCTATTTATAGGCACGCGCGACGCAACTGCTATGTCTCGCTTTTTATGGTAAAAAGGGGCAAACGAGCGCGCGGGTCACGTGATGGAAAGCGACCGACCTCTGCAACACCAAGGACATCATATTAGCGTTGCCGACCTTTAAAATAGAAAACGCTCGTTTCTTGAAGGTTCCAAGGTCGTAGCAGTCCGGGAATACCGTTGCCGGTAGCCGCTTCCATATATGAGTGCGTGGCAAGAAGTGACGGCTGAATCGCACTGTCGTTGATAGTCAACCATTAAGCCGATGCGGATATAAACCCTTGCGAGTCGGGCGATTGCGAAAATCAGCAGGCGGTATAAGTCCGAACAATTCCTCAAAGCACTCCCCGTGGTATAGGCGGTATATGATGCATAGAGATGCAACATGTATAACATGTATAACATGCAACAACTCTCCGCAACGCCAACATATCAAGCCGATCGGAAAGAGCTTGGTTGTCGACAACCCGGACCGTGCGTCGTTGGATGCGGTCAAATGGAGTACTGTAAAAGGGTGTCTTTTTAACGGCAAACGCGCAAACCTGTATCTTAGTAGGGCTGAATTGGACTAAGTTTAGTCGGCACCAGTACAAAACCTGACTAAGCAGAGTTTTGATTTCAGACACAAGTTTTTTCCGGTACTCATCGAAGTTTTCCCGAGAAATCCGCGGGTCGCCGGTATATAGGGCATACCCCGTACTGTCATCCGCATAAAAATTAAGATTGCTGTAAAGCAGCATGTCATTGATATGCAAAAGAAACAGCGTAAGGGATGACACACAGCTCTGAGAGACTCCAGCATTCACAGGTTGGAGTCATGACCCGTCGACAACGACCTTAATGCTCCGATCCGCGAGAAAGCTGGAGACCCAATCGCATAATTTCCCGGGAAGCCCGTAAAAAGGAATCTTTGAAAGAAGTGCCCTGTACTCAAACCTGGCGGTCACTAATCAGACAGAATAAACAGAAAATTAAGGAGTTGGCGGTTGATAGTTTTTTCCAAGATCTTGGAGAACAGGGAGATGATGGCGATGGGTCTGTAGTTGGACGGAACTGAGCGGTCACCTTTTTTAGGGATCAGGTGGACCAAAGCCACCTTCCATGATGCTAGTACAGTGCCGAGAGAGTAGGAGTACCGAAAAGGACGCGTTAGAACCGGAGCACATATCTTCAGCACGATTGCTGGGATTCCGTCAGGCCCACTCGACTTTTGGACATCCAGGGAGAAAAGAATGCGCCGTACAGTACTTCGACATTTAACATTTTTCCATAGGCCTTTTAGTTTTGCTGGATATCGAGAAAAACCGTTTTTTACCCTTAAAAATTAACCCTTAAATTTCAAAGGAAGGGATTTTTTTAATTAACGTTTAACATAACAGAACCCCTGAAACAGATAGGAAACTAATTACCAGAAACGGTTATTGGAGTGGCTATACTTCGAGCACAATGTTGTCAGTAATGAATTTTTATAACACATAATTTCTGAAAAGTATTTAGTGAAGTCAAGTTTGTTAGCCCAGGCTTGATCTCACAAGAATACTCAATCTCTCCGCCAGCGAGGTTTCGCTACCTATTCCACTTGGAACATAACAATTCAGCGAGTTTGATTGATTTGAATCTGAGCTAAAGACTATTCACTTTTCGAAATTCTTTTCGGAAGTTCTGTGTAACAGTTATCGATGACTGACCACTTTGTGCCGGGTATAGCAACAGGTTTGCTACCTATTACATTTGGGACGTAAACATAACCGCGAGTCGAGGCTTAACAGAAAATAGTTTTTACCATGTTGAAAGCCTTGATTGTATGTGCTTGGCTGAAGTTAGGTAGCGTATATATATCGGCTGCATCAGTTACTCCTGGGGGTTTACTAGTATGTAAGTATATATTATGAATGTAATAAATATGTGTTACGTAGTTCTTGATCTTACGACTCATTTTTGAAGTTTTTAAAAACGCTAAGGATGATATTATTAACAGTCGAGGAGCCAAGCAATCCACTGCATGAATGGGCTGGCTCGCCCGGGAAATACCACTAGCTCTCATTCACAGATAGTTTTATTGCTTTTTTGGGTATCAAATAAAAGGGCTTTTCGATAGTATCTTGAAAAATTTGACGTCATTCTAAATCTAATATTGCGGAATAAGTATTTTAATGCATTTTTACAATATGGGTATCAAATGGGCTTGAGCTTCGGGAGTACCTAAATCAAAGAACAATGCGACGTTGAATATGGCGTATCCTCTTAAATAGAGGAGTAATTACCAAATTCTACTAAGACCCATATTAAGATTTAAACTCAAGTGGGGATTGAATCCGCCAATCTCCGTTCTACATTCGATTTTACCAATACACCACGAGGCCCGTCGTAATGTAAGTAAGATGTGCTCAAAGTTTCACTTCCATAGCGCGGAGGGACCCACGCGAATTTGGTAATAAATATTCAATTATTGTTCTCCATTTTATAAGCAAAATATTTATCAACATAACTTCACGCCTTTTGTTACCCGAAGGTGTAGGCAGCGGCTGTTAAGCCTCGTCTCGCCGTTATGTTTACGTCCCAAATGGAATAGGTGGCGAACCTATTGCCATACCGGGCACTGAGTTTTTCAGTCATCGATATTTATCACACATAACTTCCGAAAACAATTTCGAAAAGTCATTGGTGTGAGCCAGTGTCTGGAATCGAACCCGGACCTCTGGATCAGAAGCTGTGTGCTCGACCACTGCGCCACCGACCCCTTATATATCTTTATCAATATTGCAAAAATAGTAAGTAGTTAGACTATAATGTTATCAAGTAAATAATACGTTCGTGCACAAAATTTTAATATAACTCCTAATTAAGGCCAACAGAGAAGACTGTGCGATGAGGAAGTTTTGATGATACTAAATTGCCCTGAAATTAGCGAACGACGCCAATTAAAGAGCTTTATTTATTTATCACGGCCTTGATAATTGTTGTTTATTTGGATAAGAATTATTTGATGAAAGCCGACTTGAGCGAATAATGATGTCACTTCACAGAACGAGCACGACTTGTTTATCTTATTTCGTATTAATTATAATTTATATTTTCTCTAATCTTAATTATACTGATTAATTTTATAACGTTTGAATACTTGACTAGCTTGTTATATGATAACTACGAGTCCGTAGATTTTCATAACATTCATGGACGATTGTATATCTAGTGCCGAGTAATGGAACTATTATACTATATATTATATCATTGCATAATATAAAACAAAGTCACTTTCCGCTGTATGTCCCCTTATATGCGCATATCTTTAAAACTACCCAACGGATTTTGATGCGGTTTTATTTAATAGTTAGAAGGTGTTAACGGGGTGGTTTTGATCTATAATTCACGTATAGTGTAGTAAAAAAAAGTGATAATTTCCAAGATTTAGAACTTTCATCGCAAACGCTGCCTGAACCCTAAGTGATAAATCAAAACAACGTACTACATTATTATACACCTTTAAAAGGTCTACAAAAAAGTCCGCAAGGGCATATGTCTATCTCTTAGGGATAACCCACAATGACCATTTTTAGTTTTTACTTTTTACGAGAAATAATGGCCTATTTACGAAGCGATTTTAAACATTACAGTACTAATTTTGATCCAATTAACTGTCTTAAATAGATTGTGCATGTAATATAGATTGTCCTGGCCCTGTACAACATGCACTTTGAACAAATATTTTCAAAGATATTGCAGTATTAACATAGCGGGACAGCAGATAATACTTTTAATGCGGAACAACGTTCGCCGGGTCAGCTAGTATATATATATATTGTAATTTTAACAAAAGTCCGTAGACACAGAAAAAACTCCACGTCGCGACTGGACAAAATCAGAAATAAGGATGGAACTATGTTGAAAGGTGAGAAGTATGTTCTAAAGATATGGAGTGAATATTTTAAGTGTCTCTGTTTGAGAAGAAATAAAGAAGTGTGCAAAATTAAGTTTTTAAAGAGATTTTGGAATTAATAATTAGAAATTAGATAAGACTGCGGGATGTGACAGAATGACATCCGGGATGCTCAAAGCTGGACGGGGCCTGGTAATCAAACCTCGGCAGCGAATTTTTAACCTGTGCTCGGAGAGCGGCATTGTGCCTGCAGACTGGTGCAACACTGTGACTGTGCCGCTACACAAGGGAAAAGGGGTGCAACAAGAGTGCAAGAACTACCGAGACGTTAGCTTGTTAAGCACTGTCGGCATACTTTATCCAAGGATATTGATTAAAAGGGTGATGAATGAAAGTGGTCACAAAATATGGGAAGCAGGTTTTAGGGATGGAATGGGTGGTATGGATCAAGTTTTTCCTTACGAGACATAATTGATTTTTTTGGCTAAGAGCCAAAAGGTATACTGTGCTTTCGTAGATTTGGAGAAGGCTCATCACAGAGTAGTGAGGAATGAATTGTGGTCGACTTTATCCTTATATGGGGTATGGGAGGTAGGGGAGGGATGGGCAGTTGGGAGACATGGGCACCCCCCTTTTATTCTGATTTGATCATAGATTTTATTTTTTTCTTGATTTGTTAGTTTTCTTTACCATCTGGAAACACTGTTAATCCATAGGGTATATGTAATTTCTGTAAGTTGTCAAACAAAAATACGTTTAAAGATTTTGGGCTAGTAAAAGTAAATATTTTGTTGTGGTTCCGGATCGTAATAAAGATAAAACTAATAAAAGGTATGTGTATTTTTTTGTTATTTATCTATTGTATATTTACTAATCTATATATTAAACTGAAATTCAAGCCTAAATACAAAAATACAATTCAATAAAATACCAGTAATCTATGTCAAAAATGTATTCAGAGGGAGCAATGGGCATTTGGATGACGGGGAGGTTTGGGCTTGCCTAATGCTCCCTCTTACTATGTTCAGTATAGGAGGATTTTTAACAATTGGTTTATTGACATTAAAACAACTTTTAGGATTATATCGCGTTTATTTATTACTTATTTTATTTATTTCCTGACGTTTCGAACTCTTTACAGAGATCATTTTCACGAGTCAAGTAAGTAACTAAAAATAGTAATAAGTAAATAATAAGTAATAAATAAACGCGATATAATCCTACAAGTTGTTTTAATGTCATGAACGTGATTCGCGAAAATCTTAGAAATAAATTGGTTTATTTTTAATTAAAATAACATAACTTCACGCCAGTTTTACCCGAAGGAGTAGGTAGCAGCTGTTAAGCCTCGTCTCTCCGTTATGTTCACGTCCCAAATGGAATAGGAGGCGAATCTATTCCATTTGGGAACAAAAAGTCTATAAAATCTAAATTTTTATGCAATAAATAATAAAAAAGTGCCCGTCCCTCGCCTACCTCCACTGACCCCTTAGGTGACAAAAATTAAAAAATTTTCGTCTTGTAACCCCGGCCAAATTTCATAAAGATTGGTTTAGTAGTTTTGAAGTTTTAACAAATCAAATAAGACCTATTCGCAATTACGTCACTACTTAAAACATAACTAAGTATAACTTCACGCTTTTCTACCCTTCGGCTCACCGAAACTTCCAAAAAAAATTCTCGCTAAATCATTAGGGAGCTCGATCACTGGACTATTACTTATAAGTACTTCTATGTAACATACAAAAGAAAACATGACTTGAGTAGAAAAAACGTGAGGATAGTAAATTATTTGCGTATTGTATTAGAATTGGGAAAGCTTGTTGTGGTAACGGCGTGGGCGTATTTTCCAAGTTTTCTAAGTAACTAGTAAGCAAAGTTACTGCTTAAGTTTAGCGGACTTAGGACTGTGATTGTGAGCCCCGTGGCGTGAGTCGCCCCGTGGCGTGAGCGCCCCGTGGCGTGAGTGTCGTTTGCTACGCAGACGACACTCTGGTGGTCGCCACGGGGCCCGACTTCGAGCGGACGCTCAGGTTCGCCGAGTTGGGGGTGGCAATTGTCGTCAGACGGATCCGCGGGCTGGGCCTGGAGGTGGCGCCTCACAAAAGTGAGGCGCTGTGGTTCCACCGGCTCACCCGGGGCCGGGAACCACCGGCCTCGCGGATCCAGGTGGGTGACACGGCTGTCCCGGTGGGGCGGTACATAAAGTACCTCGGCCTCACCCTGGACAGCCGCTGGAGCTTCGAGGAGCACTTCATACGGATGGTCCCCCGAGCGCGACGGGTGGCAGGCGCGCTGCATCGCCTGCTGCCCAACCTCGGGGGACCGGAGGAGGGAGTTCGCCGCCTCTACGGTGGCGTCGTGCGGTCCGTGGCCCTGTACGGGGCCCCCGTTTGTTCGCGAGACCTCGCGGGGGCCTCCCGCTCCAGGGCTCTGCTGAGGAGCCTGGAGCGGATCATGGCCATACGGATCGTACGGGGCTACCGTACCATCTCGTACGAGGCGGCGACGGTCCTCGCGCGTTAGGTCATATCGTATCACAAGCTGATAAATTAATTCTACATTTTAAAATTCGTTTTAATCAAATTAGTTCTCGAACTCCTTACTTTTCCTTGTCTGTCTATATGGTTAATGATCATCTTATTAAGTTTGGTACTGTATATATGTTCATATTGCTATTCTATTTATAAGTATACCTATATTGTATGTTATTTATGTATTTATATATGTGTTAGTGTAGACTCATTGACAGGTATGTATGTATGTGCGTGTGTGTTTTTGCCAGAGGTAAAAAAATACGTTTGCGTATCTCCAGGGTTTAACCTGGGTATGTCGGACTCAGGGTATCTAACCCCACTACCGGCCTTGTTATACAAGAGTGACACAATGACCTCGAACACGGTTAATTTAAAATTATAAGAGTTTATTATATTATGCAACAATGGGACATCTGACGAGCGAGGTGTAGAAGGGAGGCAAGGGAGGATACCTCCGGATATAAATCCTCAATAATATCTAAACTTATAAAATACTATCTTTTGTTTCTTTTTGTTATCACTGGTGTTGCGGATGTCTATTAGGCGGCGGTAGTCACTTTCCATCAGGAGACCCGCACGCTCGTTAGCCCCTTTTTCTCATAAAATACTAGAAAAATTTTACTAATTTTTCGACCAATAGATACATTGGTTCATTAGCTTATAGTTCATTTGAATCGATCACATAGTATAACTTTATTCACCTTAACGTACTTTAATTAAGATCAGTTTTTTTTCTTTCGTTTAAATTAAATAGCAGATTTCAGTTAAGAGAAAAGATTCTTACTGATCAAATTTAAGTGTTCTCAGAACTTTTCTATGCGCACAAAACACGATCCCTATCCCGATATCCCGATCCCGATACAAACAGTCAGTGTAATCAAATTCTTCAAATACAACCTCTTCTCCGAGTACCTTATTTTACCAACCTCTGTGGTGACCCTCGGTTCAGATCTAACAGGATACAGATAGAACTTTGTGTGGTAATTTGAACGTAGGTGCTCTATAGTTCTGTCCAATATTAACTATCACTCCATGATCTCTTGTAATAGAATTGAATATACCTTCTGTGTACTAAGTATCGGGAATTTGTCAATAAAACAAAAAATACAAATTATTCATCTAAATATAATTTGTCGCCTTCAAAGTAGGCCTTCAAAGTACTTTGAAGATCGCTTGCAATACAACATCTCCACCGCTTCACCCAGTCTTCCATACATTTTTCATAGGCTATTTGCGGTATGGCCTTTAGCTCATTCAGCGAATTTTCTTTTATGGCTTCTATTGACTCAAAACGTTTTCCTCGAAGTGGTAATTTTAACTTGGGAAATAAAAAAAAGTCAGACAGAGCCATATCAGGTGAATAGGGTGCTTGGTCGAGAACGTTTGTTGAATTTTTCGCTAAAAACTCTTTCACTATAATGGCTGTGTGTGATGGTGCATTATCATGGTGCAGCATCCATGAGTTGTGTCGCCACAAATCTGGACGTTTTCGGCGGATACTCTCACGCAAACGCTTCATGACGCCTAAACAATATTCTTTATTCACTGTTTCTCCCTCTGGAAGGAATTCGAAGTGAACCACACCACGGTAGTAAAAAAAAACTGTCAGCATCACCTTGATTTTGGTGCGGCTTTGCCGCGGTTTTTTGGGTATCGGCTCGTTTTAGAGACGCCATTCTGAAGACTGTTGGCTTGTTTGCATGTCATACTCATAAACCCATGTCTCGTCGGCAGTTATTATACGTTTCATAAAGGTCGGATCCGTAGAAGCTCGGGAAACCATGTCTTCAGCGACATGCTTTCGCTGCCCTTTTTGAACAAAATTGAGCTCTTTTGGAACTAGTCGAGCGGCGACGCGTTTCATGCCTAAAATGTCAATGAGAATATTGTGGACGGACTTAAAAGATATGTTCACCTCACTAGCCAACTCTCTCAGACTCATACGTCGATTTTCGAGCACTCGCTTCTTGATTCTGTCGATGTTTTCTTTGGTCGTAGCGGTTGAAGGTCTACCAGAACGAGGCAAGTCTACTACTACTTCTCGGCCTTCTTTAAAAGCCTTATACCATTCATAAGCCCTTGTTTTCGATATACATGATTCGCCGTAGGTATTTCGCAACATTTTTAGTGATTCACCACCTGAAATATCATTCGAAAGACAAAATTTAAGGCACACTCTTTGTTCAACAATATTTTCCATTGTAAAAATCGCCGAGGACTCAAAACTATGACCAACGAAAAGTTTAGTTTAAAACAAATTAAATGACAGATCCCGTTCAAATTTTGCGTGCTAAATCAGTACAGTGCTACCAACATGCAGTAAAAAAATTAGAACGACCTCTTTTACGCGGGTCTCTTTATTGACATATACCCGATACTTTTTACACAGAGTAGTATGGTCTGTCTATTTACCCTCGGTACAAACCTTCTCAACCTTCAATAGCTAAGTGTGATATATTCGAGTGGTTGTGGCATCGTTCCAAGGATATCCCTTATCTCCTATAGCATAACAGCTCTGACTCTTGGCTATATTACATAATAAATCTACTACATTACATTGAAAAGTGAAATCTATTTTCATAATATAATGCATTAAAATTTTGGCTTTGTCAAAATTTTAATCTCAAATTTAAGAAAACAGTTCTTTATGCCTCCCTGGGTCTTCAATCTGCGAAGATGTCTACAGGTTTTTCATAAAGGAAAAAAAAACAAAATTTTCATCAATTTTCGGACCACTTCCTTAAAATTAATATGCAAACAGCCATCATTATTATTAGTTATTGTTTGTTCGTTTCAATATTTACACATGTTATTAGATCATCATAGTTTTTAAACATCGGCACGAAAAATAGATGGAGTTGTATAAACGGCGCTTAGTAAAGTTCTTAGCAAATCGCTGAACGACCGGGCATGGCTACAGGCCAATAGCAATGTCATTAACCGTCGTGCTTTTGTCACCGCCGGTATATCAGCCGTTCTAAAACCGAACGGTTTGGTGCACGGTCTCTTTGCCTTACAATATGGGCAGGCCTTGGTGTGGGATGCTACTTGCGTCGACACCCTTGCTCCATCACATCTTCCAACCACGGTACGGGTGGCTAATGAGGCTGATGCTTCAACGGAAAATCTCAAGCGGCATAAATACAGAAACCTTGTGGGTGATTATATTTTTGACCTTTTTGTGGTTGGGACTCTAGGGAAAAATGGGATCATAACGATTCTAAGTACTTTCTCAGTAAGTCTAAGGAATAAAGATATTTTTATTTGAATTTTTAAATGTATGTGTAATTAATATACCCTTCAAACTTATTACGATAAAAAGTGTACTAAGTTACCTACATACTTATTTTTAAAATGTTTTTCTTCACGGTGGTCTAGTAGTCGAGCTCCCCGTTCCTTATTTAGAACTAGTTGTATCGATTTCGAGGTCACACCAATGGTTTCTCGGAATTCTTTTCAGAAGTTATATTATGTGCTAAATATCAATGAATCAAAACTTTGTGGCCGGTTTAGGGCAATAGTTTTCACCACGTATTTCATTTGTGAATTTGTATTGTGTTTCATTTGTAACGGTTCGAGGCGAGGTTTAACAGTCGCTGGCTCTACACCTTCGGGTGTAAGCGTCAAGTTATATTATTTTATTTTCTTCTACTGATCTAAAATGTTTTAATTCCACTTCGGATTTTGTATAAATCGTTCTCAATTTTATTATAATAATTATGTC
This sequence comes from Euproctis similis, assembly GCA_905147225.2. NCBI lineage: Eukaryota > Metazoa > Arthropoda > Insecta > Lepidoptera > Erebidae > Euproctis > Euproctis similis. The sequence goes on along the minus strand of LR990111.1, from coordinate 3,451,559 downwards.
AAATCAAGGAGTTCTGTTGTCTTTACCAATTTTACACAAGACTTGGCACGAATTGGACAAAATAACTAAGAAAACCTTGGAATGATAATTGAGTTTGCTTTTTTTACTAAAAGTCAGTGAAAATCAGACATATATTTTAAAGATGTATGTATGTATTATATATCTTAGTATTTTGTGGCTGAATATATTTTCGTGTATTTTTTATATTAAAAGGGAAAAGGTGTAGAACATTGCGGCAAATCGTTGATTAACAACGATTTGCCGCAATGTTGTACACCTTTTGAAGATTAATAGTTTTTTAAGCGGGTCCTGTCACCCTTCTTAAAAAACAGCACCACCGTACTCCTGGGCCATGCTATGATGGACCGGGCTATGGACTAGCTATGATTAACTGTTTAAGAGCAATTTAGATCTTGTACAGACTGACGTCCGCGATATCTTCAGTAAAGTGTTGAGTTAGCTTGGATCTGGGATCTGTAGCCAAGCCGAGAACAGGAATCTGTGAAGGTTGGTATAGGTATAGCGGTATCCGTAGAATCTTTGAACTTCTCTCAGGATCTCATCTTTAGAAGAAATGACAATGCTGTTGTCTGTCTTCAGCTGGGTCAATTGACTTTGTCCAATAAACAGACCTCTTGCGAATACTTTGGTGCCTATAAAGCCCATAAAGTATGCCTATAAGGCCTATAAATTGCCTATAAAGTATTGTTCAATTTCAAAAATTGTGTTCTGTTCGGTTTTCCAAATTCGGATCCGTATACATTGAATTGAAAAGCAAACATTTCAAAGATATAATTTCCAACTTTAAACCTCTATTACTTCAATCATGATAATGATAATTTATTTAAATCGCCACGAATAGCCCATTACATTCAGTTGTATCTGTTCATTTTTAGAGCAGGTAAAGAGAAAGGACCACTAAAATAAAAGGTATTATAATTGAATTGGATCTCGCGTACGGCGTACCCGGGCCATTTCAGTTAATTCTGTACTTTATGACGTCATATTTCTCAGCGGCTCCAACATCCCCACCATCAACCCACCCCACAAACACGCTCGGGAGGATTTTGCGCTGTGACAAAAAAATATTATTGCTGTTTAACTTACATTATGTGGCCATCGGCTTTATAAATTAGTTTCTCATCTAACTTATATATTTAGAGAATTTTATTTCTGAGATTTTGACCATATCCTTAGAATATTTAGAATATTTAAAACTGACAAAACATGTTTATCATAGTATCCGGACGTTGGAAATTATCTTTTTGTGTCATTTCACGCCTTTTTCTACCCAAAACTGTGGGCAGAGGCTGACACGTATCTCTGAGGCCCTGGATTGTTGTGATTCAACGACATTTACACACAATTTAAGTAATTAGGGAAAATCATTAGTCTGAGACAAGATTCAATCCGACGACTTCTTGATTCAGAAGCAAAATGATCTATTCCTAAATCACCGACACTGTTGGGAATAGTATTTTGCAATAATGACGTAAACATGACTGCTCTCACAGTCTGCTCATAACAATATAACCATACCCAGTTTATTAAGACTACCTCATTTGATAATAGTCACAATGTCCAATTAGAGATGACGTTTACTCCTCCCAGGGGATATGTTGCTACATGACTGGCACTTAGACACTTAAATTAAATTAACCTGCCATCAATATTAACTTCAGAAACTTGTTTAGGCCCAGCAAACTTAGTATCGCATTCTTGCAAGGCTTGGTTGTGTTAAAAAAAGGATTTAAAAATAAATACTACTTTTATATTTGTTGTTCCAATTTGGACTGGAAAATAATTGGCAGCCTATCATTTCCATATTCTATAGGCTTTATACTTTGGATTAGTATATAATTGTTTAAAAAAACACAACACACAACTGTCTCGGTGGCCTAGTGGACGAGCACAAGGATTCTGAATCCAGAGGTTGTGGTTCGAATCCTGACACTGGCTCACACCAATGACTTTTCAAAATTGTTTTCGGAAAGTTATGTGTAATAAATATCGATGACTGAAAACTTTGTGCCCGGTATGGCAATAGGTTCGCCACCTATTCCATTTGGGACGTAAACATAACGGCGAGACGAGGCTTAACAGCCGCATACACCTTCGGGTAACAATAGCGTGAAGTTATGTATGTAAAAAAACACGCCGTGTAATAATTGCCTAAAAAAATTGTTCGTGGTCGTCGTTGTTCAGCGGATCAGGACTTAGAGAAAATGCACAAATTAAATATCAATGCACTGCCCGCGATGCACTGCCATACCGTACCAGTTCACGACACCTATGCAATGATAACCTTATTATACTTCAAGTTGAACATTCAATAAAATGTATTAGGGAATGTAGTATTTTTCATTTTCATTTCTGATGGCTGTTTTATAATAAATTCATAAATAAATATCATACATTCAAATATTTTATTTAGCGAGAAATAATCAGCTCAATTAATTTAAAATAGAGGGTATTAGAGAGAGTGTTTTTCTACTATTCTATAGAAGAAAATTGAGAATAGTGGAATCTTGTAAAGTTTGAGCTGTAGCCAACTGTGCCAACCAAGTAGCAAGTCAGCAATAGCATATATACAGTAAACAAAACTTATCCTGTATCATATCCGATTTTGTTGTAAATAAATTGGTTCGTATCGATAGCTGAAACTTAAGTTGACGATGGTATCTTATTTATGTGTATTCTTCATTTTTTTTATAAAACCCCAGTTTCCGCTGCCCCAGTCCAGTGAATCCATGCAATCTGTGATAAGAAACTTTTTTTAAAAACACCGATAAAGTTGATGGATGAATGAAAAGATATTTTAAAGATAATGTTAATAACAATAAATAAAGTTAATTTAATCCAAGGAGTTTGCTTAGATGGTCCAACATTCGAATTAGAACACACATCTTATACTTATAAAGTGGAAGAGTTTGTTTATTTGTTTGTTTGAGCTCGCTAATCTCGGAAACCGCTGATCTGATTTCAAAAATTCCTTCAGTGCTGGATAGTCCATTTATCGAGAAAGGCTTTAGTCTATATAAAATTTTCAAATAAATTCGGGATCCTTACAAAAAGTCCAATTATGTAACCCAAAGTGTAAAAAAGTGACACGAAAAAAATGCTCACGTATGCTGCAAAAACTATTGATGAAAGAAAAAGCAATTTACTAACTACAACTTTGCAGAACTTATAATTGTTTATAAAAAAGGTCGCGACTCCATATATCTAATTTGTTTAAGAGTCATTATTTTAATATGATCTAAAAATCTAAAACGAACGTACTGTTTGGAAATATTTTCGTATCTATGTAGCAACTTTACGGATTTGATACACGTCAGTATACCACATAGAGTTGCCAATCTATATTTACATTTTTAACATCGTGATATCTTTTAAAATTCTGTGTTAGCTACACTGGTTAGAACATGTGGTATCTAGGTTTATTTTTGTAGAAATCGATTACGTCGATTACCAAATAAAAAAAAAACGTTTTAGTAGTATTTAAAAAAACTAGAGGTTAACAAAAAACTGCGGAGAAAGTCCCTGGCATTGCTATTAATATTATATAGCGTTGAATAAAGTTGTTAATATTATCAATATCTTGGTTGTTATGTTATTCAAGTGAGACGTATAATAAGCCTGCCTTATGGCACTTTATTCTCTCTTCCGCAAGGGATTTGGCGTGAAGTTATACAATGTATGCATCAGGAACTACTGGTTATAATTGAGAAAATAGTAGTGTTAGATAGTCCATTTATCAAGGTAAGCTGTAGGTTATTGATAGGAGTGGGGCAATAATCTTTTTGGTGGTAAATGTATAAAATATGGCGGTACGAAGTTCGCGTGGTCTGCTAGTTTTTTTTTTACAAATGGGAGATCATGAAATATCATCTGATATTTATAGCACAAATGGAACTTTTTAATATCCAAATGTTACTCGTTTATTACTTTGATGAGGAACAAAGTTCGCCGGGTCAGCTAGTTCATTTATATAAAAATATTCTACATTTTTACTAAGAAAATATATAGAAAAGATGTTCTCCTATAAAAAAGATTAAGGATACAATTATATCATAAGAAATATTATGATGTTGTATAATTTTCACTTGTTATTATATATGAACTTAGAACATGAACATTAGAAATATTTTGTAATAACGTATCAAAGCCTTATTCAAAATGGCGTCGTCGCGCGCGCTGCTTTACTTACATACACAAACCGCTATTACGGGTACACATATTATAGTGCAAAGTAAACAAATGTTAATTAAAACGGATGAAGGAAACTTTGGAGGCTTCGACTTACAATATTACTTGACTAGGAACTATACAAACTTAACTATTACTACTTCATAGTTATAAATAATATATTATGAATTTCAAGCTTAACGGAATGCTATTTAAAATAAATTATAAGAAAAACCCTTTTTAAAAAAAGCTTTTATTTAAGCGCTCTAAAAATAAGAAAATAATATTTCCTTAAAAATTTCAAGTATCAACTTAGAGCCTCAGTATATTCAATTTATATAATAATAAAAGCTTGTCGCGCGAGTTGTAAATAAACTGTACTAATTTTATAATGTCAAATCAAATCAAAATAGCTTTATTTCCATGGGTCTTCACACACAGTTAAATAAAGTCCGTAAATACAGATATCTAACTTATTATTATATTTAAAGCATAACATATTAAAACACGAGCGCTTGAGAAAATTGCCTTCTTGGAACAAAAACGCACGGACGATTCTGAGTGTAAGGTTGTCATGAGAAGAAATGGGCAAAACATTCATGTAAATTAATCTACTAACTTTACTATATTATCTATTGCAATTTAATTACCTACTGATAAGGATTCAAAGCTCGCGACAAGCTTTTATTATTATATAAATTGTACATACTGAGGCTCTAAGTTGATACATGAAATTTTTAAGGAAATATTATTTTCTTATTTTTAGAGCGCTTAAATAAAAGCTTTTTTAAAAAGGGTTTTGCTTTTAATTTATTTTTTTAATTTTAGTTATAGCTGGTCAATTTTTATGATTACCGTTTAGATACAATTAGTACCATTTTTACAATTAAAAAACTATCTGAAATCAAATTTCTCCGCATCTCGGTCTACTGGCAGCGTGCCCAGAAGACTGGCTGCATTGCCACGCTGAATGGCAATGCTAATCCTCTGTGCGAAGAATAGACTAGCCCTCTGGTCGCGAGAGGCTTCGATCAGCCTCTTTGCAAGATCTTTATAAAGTGCACGAGCACTCGGACCCCATGTCCCCAAAGTTTCGAACCCAAACGGCTCAAACACATAAGCTGGTTAAGTTAGTGTCATTTCATTCAACGTATCATTATTGCAAGTTAGTTTACCGCTTAGTTCAAACAGTCCAGCGCTTCAATAAGGAGATCATCTAATTCAATTTCAGCTTGGAGCTTTCTTTTCCATTTAATCGCAATGATGATTTTTAATTCATATATTGTAGAAATGCATCAAAAATATGTATGCCGTCATCTTGGATGGTCCACCGTATAGTATTTAGAATGACGTCACATTATTTTTCGAGTTATTCTCAACAAGCCCTTTCATTTGATACCCATATTGTAGAAATGTAAATATGGTGGAATATCCGCCATATTGAATTTAGAATGACGTCATATTTTTTTTTCGAGTTACTATTCTCAAAACCCTTTCATTTGATACCCATATTGTAGAAATGCATTAAAAAAACTGTTCCTCTATCTTGGATGATCCGCCATATTGGATTTAGAATGACGTCACATTATTTTTTCAGTTACTCGCAATGACCCCTTTCATTTGATACCCATATTGTACAGAAGCTTAAAATATGTTTTCCTCCATCTTGGATATTCCACCATATTAGATTTAGAATGACATCATATTATTTTTTGAGTTACCCTCAATAAGCCCTTTCATTTGATACCCATATTGCAGAAATGCATTCAAAATATCCATTCCTCCATCTTGGGTGGTCCGCCATATTGGATATAGAATAATGTCACTCATCATATCATGCATTGTCATCCAAAGTAAACGTGTATACAAAATTTCAGCTCAATCGGTTGAAGATATCTACTTCAAAATTGAGTTGCAAGATTCCACCGAACATACATACTTACATACATACATACAGTGCAAGTTAAATAAAAGCTTTTAAGATTATGTTTGTTTTATTTCAATACCTTATAGATACACTGCAGAGAGACTTTAGTGAAAGCGTTTTTAGAAGCCAGAGACTTAATGCCCAAAGCTTTAGCTACTAGATGATTATGATCCGGGATTTCCATAGAAATAAAAACAGCGTGGCAGCTGCAAAGTAGCAAGAAGTAGAAATTAAGGTTATGAAATCAAAATAAGTATTGAAGGAAAACTAGAACATGGATACTTATTATTATTATACAGTTTTATAATCAGGTGTATCCTTTCATAAGGCTATTTAATGTTGAAGGAATGCATTTACCGGTTGATTAGAGTCCAATTGTTGATTCCAATAGTCAACAACACGCCACTCCCCTTGATAGTGCGAAAAGGAGGACTATGTTTTTCGAGTGCGTCTAAGTCCTTCTATGGTACGGGCATGTAGCCAGCTGCATGGATCATAGCTCAGACGTGTCATTAGATTTGTCTGAACAGTATGAGTGACATATGTTATTCTCATTCGAAAGCAAAGTGAAAATCTTGCAACATTGCAGTTGACTATACTAGATAAGTTACCAAGAGTGTTGGGACTGCATACGTAACGTTGCATAAAGACGCATCATAATTAACAGACGCTGTTATGCTAACGCTTATTATTATGAATTATTAATTTAGTTATTATGAATATGACAATTTTTTTACAAAGTCAAGATAGTCATATCGTAACTTTGACTGTTGGAAACATTTAGATTACTTGGAAAAAATTATGTTCATAAATATCATGCTCATAAAACCTCTTAAAGGTCGGCAAAGCAACAGTAACACTATATGTGTTGCTGGTGTCCATGGGCGGCGTTGGTTGTTTACCATCAGGTGACACGCCTGCTCGTTTGCCTTCCGATCCCTAAAAAGTTAGATATGGCAATGTAATGTATGCTCACAGGACATGCATGCGTATGTAGAATAAAATGTGCGTGCAAAATCTGTGGAGAAACTCGCGGATTAGCCTAAACCAATAAGTTAGGTTCTGAGGTAGAGCGTTGAGATTTAGTCATAGAAATATGAAAGAATGACTAAGGGCCGTAAGATCAATCATAGTTAAAACTGTCGATTTTCTAAACTATAGTCAATTTTAATCTAGAGTTTAAACCTGCCTCGTAAGATCAACAGCGAAATGGACATAGATTACGTAAACTAAGTTTAATTTTCGACAGATGGCAACATTTGGTTATTTAATGTCCATATTTCGCTCATCATTCACTCTTTTGTACATTGTCTGTGGCATATTTCGTGAAAAAAAAACTCTTTTTCTCTTTCTTTTATGAAGTTTTATAGTGTGACCATAGATTTAAGAAAAATAGATCGGCAATAGTCACCCAAGCAACGTGACCAAAAATGGGTTGTTAATGTGTGAGTGACTTACGGGGCTCGTGGCGCATTGGTAAAACAAACGGCTGCAGCACTGAGGTCGGGGGTTCGATTTTCGCCCGAGTACAAATATTTATGACAAACATTAATATTTGTGCGGTCTGGGTGTTTTTCTATGTATTATAAGTATGTATTTACAAAAGAAAAGTATATATGTATTAGTATCCGTTCTCTAGTAACCATAGCACAAGCATTTAGTTGCTTAGTTTGGAACTGGCCCTGTGTGATTTGTGTCTAAGATATTATTATTATTATTATCAATGTGTTCGTAAAAAGCGCTTTAAAACGTTAACTTTTACAAAGTTAATGTTCATGTGTGGAAATGTAAATAAAATATACGCGGTTCCCAAAATCTAATATAAGCGGTTGCGCTGTCAGTGATTCGATGCTATTAGTAAATTTTTCCTGACATGTGCCATCTATTGTAGTCTATGCTAAATCTATGTATGAACCCACAATCGTTGTGTCAGATGTCAGCTGATAAACGACCGCCATTTTTAAACTAGGAAGGACCACGGTTTAAACGGCAAAATCTCCTGGTGTAAGCTAAACTATAGTTTAAACTGTTATGGGAGGTTTATCTAGCATTGATCTTACAAAATAAACGACAGATGAGGTTTAAACTAGGCAAAATAGTTTAAACTGCGATTGATCTTACGGGCCTAAGCGGATAATAGTAAAAAACAAAATAGCAATAGCTTTGTACATTAAAATAGCTTGAAATTTATATTAATAGCGCGACTTCAAATTGAAAAATTATCTTTATAAAATAAAGGCGTAAATATAAAAATATATATATTCGAAGCGGATTTTTTAATGTACTTTATTAAATAATTATTGCAAGTGTAAAATTTTCTGATTTGCCGGCGCCGACTGTAAACAAACAGTATCTGAGCTCCCTCAACAAATTGAATCGATCATCCCGCGGACAGACACAGTTATGATTTAATTGGACCATCCGTTATGAAGCAAAAGTTGCTGCAAACAATTCCTCCAGGGAGAGAATACAATTGAAAAGTTTCATTGACTCCGACGTGCACTCGTATAGATGAAAAATGGAGCGAGATTTATAAGCCGCCGCCGATACATAATAAAAATATCGATTAGATATTACCAGCTGACCCGACGTACTTTGTTAAGCAAAGTAATAAGTAGTTTTAGTATTAAGTAATTTTTACAGCGTTTATAATTACAGTGCTCAAAGTCGAAAATAATCATATTTTCTTTACTACATTAAACATGAATTATACATACAAACTACCCCGTTGACACCCTCTATATATCTAAAAACAACCGCATAAAAATCCCTTGCGCAGTTTCAAAGATAGCATATAAGGGCGAAAAGCAACTTTTCTTTTTACTTTGTTCACTATTGACACACATATATTATATTTATTTATTATGAGAGATGACTGTTTGATGGAAGGCTTAAAATTGAATATGATGAAAACAAAAGTTATGGTGTTTGAAAAGGAGGAATCCAGAATGGATGCAAGAATAATGTTTGACGATGTAGTGCTGGAACAGGAGAACGAAATTGTATATCTTAGATGAGATTTTATTAGGGGTGGAAGGTACTCCGCGGATGTAGAAAGAGGAGTGGCATTACAAAATAGCGTAAATGGAGCTTTGGGCAGATTCCTGGGCGCAAAAAATATTAGCAGAAAAGCCCAGCTAGCAATCCACAATGCAATACTGATCCCAACGCTAACTTATGGAAGTGAGATCTGGGTATGGCAGAGTGTGCACGAAAGTAGGTTAAACGCGGTCGAACTGAGGGCACTGTGCAAAATAAAAAAAAGGTTGTAAGGGAGGAAGTCGGATTGAAAGAAAGTGTCAGTGTAAAAGTAAGGGCATGTTCCGATGGTTCGAATATGTAGAAAGAATGCATGATGCAAGATTGGCTAAGCAGATATACAATGCAAAAACGGATGGATGTAGGAGTCGAGGTCGGCCAAGACACACATTTCATGACCAAATAGAACGTATTCTGGAGGGAAGGTGATGTTAGGAGCCTTAAAGATCGACGAGCGTGCATGAAAAGAGTTGGAAAGAGCTACTAGACTAGCTAGTATATCTAGGACAATATCATATTAGTAAAAATATATGTACTAGCAAATACTTAAAAGTAGACGCGCGTCTATTAAAAGAGTGTAAGAATCGTGCTTTATGGTGATCTGTCCTCTCTGCCTACCCCGCAAGAGATTTGGCGTGAAGTTTTGCTTGTTTGTATGTATGAAATGATTCACCAGAGTTCTCTCTTAGGTGTCATTTACAACATTACTGTTTTTTTTTTCGTTAACCTTACAGAAATATCGTTTGTTTTTTGAATATCATACACACTTATCACATTGAACACAAATGGCTCGTTAATTCAAGAAGGCTACGTATCATCATACTACTGGTCTTAAGAGCATACCAGTGAAAGTGTATATGACCAAATTGGATAAAACCAAATGAGAAAATTGATTATAAAAAGATACGGCCATTTATGTTTTATAGGAAAAAAAATGTGAAAAAGCTATTTTACGTAAACTGCGCGCTGCCTAGACGTTGAGAGTTTACTGTAAATGCACAGCGTGAAGTATACGCGGTTATTAAATTTATGTACGCCCAGGCTTCCCATCACACAGGGGAGATACAGTGGGAGTATTGCCTGCAGAAAAATACCGTTTGCTTTACACACTTTCAATTGATTTTCAAAAGCAAAATTTGAATTCAAGTCTTTCGAATTCATTTTTGCTTTTGGAAATCGAGTTCTTAAGACTCCTGTCAACTTTGGATTTCATAATTTTAGTAAATATAAGTTGACGTTGTTTGACAACCTTTATGATGTAGACAACATAAAAGTTTCTCAGTTACTTTATCCGTGATTATGAAAGCTCTCCTGCATTATAAAAGTCGCTAGACGATTCGATACAATCGTACGCCATGGAATGATAAATTTTGTTCTGTGTCGGGACAAAGTATGTGAAATATTATTCTTCTCTCAAGTGCTCTAGTTTTGGTCAAAAAACTCAATACATTAAGTTAATTGTCGGTGTGTGAGGCCAGTGCAAATCATGCTTCTTGTACAAAATAATTGCGTTTGACTGAAACGTGATTTCGGTTTCCATTAGTTTTCAGAAGGATCATATACATTTTATAGTTTTATTTTTTTTACAAGAAGGAATGGAGGATCTACCTTGAGGGCCAGCGCGGATATTACTTGGTCAAGTTTTTCAGCCTTTAAATACTAAACTGACAGACCACATTGAGTTTGGACTACTCCAAACTCAATGTGGTCTGTCAGTTTCGATCTTTTAATAATAAAAAGAGTTAAGCTCGCCTTTGTACATACTTTGTACAAAGACAGAATTACAGAATGATATAAATTCATAATAAATGAATTTATATCATTCTGTAATTCTGTCTTTGTGTACAATAAAGTATAAATAAAATAAAATAAATAATAGTTTAAAAAAACTAAAAAACACGCTTTTTATAGAAAACCGAACTAAAAAATAGAAAAATAAAAAAAATATATTTTATTTTAAAAAAAGCGTGGGGTGCTTTTTAATATATTATCGAAATGATAATCACTCTACTCATATCTGTCAATAAAATATTTATAACTATTGACACCATGCAACCTACGCTTTTTTTAAAATAAAATATATATTTTTTATTTTTCTATTTTTTAGTTCGGTTTTCTATAAAAAGCGTGTTTTTTAGTTTTTTTAAACTATTATTTATTTTATATTTTTTAGTTCGGTTTTCTATAACAAGCGCGTTAATAGCGCCATCTGTGACTTATACAAGGAACTCGTTTCAAGTTGATAACGTAGACTTTCCGCTGATTGCCACTAGATGGTGGTGCGAGAAGTGAACTATGAACACTAAAAAGAAGTCGGTTACAAACAAACATACAAACCTACAAACATACAAACCCACAAACAAACATACAGGTGAAGCTAATAAAAAGCTAATAAAAAAATACAAAACACTTTTATTTTCCAAGCTGTAAATTTTTCAGTTATTTTATTTTATTTTTCTGTTTGTGGTGTACAATAAAGTCTATTCTATTCTATTCTAAATATATTCCTAGTTCATTTAAAATATTCATTTGAACTGTGCGTGTGGATCGTACTTCCATGTATTAGTTACATTTGATAAAGAACACGAATCAAGTTGTATTTGATGAACGTACTGTGAAGGCATCGTGCAAAATTATTATATTTTTTAACTTCACGGCTTTAATATTAGAAATTAGTTACGACACGATATTGATATTTTATGATAGCCATGTAGTGAATACCTCTATCTATGTATCTCTTTGATTCAAATTCGAGACTTCTGATCCAGAAGTGGTCGACGCTGAGCGGATAAATTCGATGGCATTGTGTCGTTTCATAAATGTCCTTGGATGTTTTCACGTTTCTGTACTCAAATGGTAACAACGGGACCCTGTAACTAAAACTCCACAGTCTGTCAGCAAGTTGTCTCGTACCATGATAGCTAGACAGTTGAAACACACAAGATGAATTTCTATTGCAGCTAGAACAATAAATACCGAAAATATAATGGTAATTTTCCTGCCCTTATCCTACTCTAAGTGGGGTCGGCACAACATGTCATCCTTTTGAAATATTCATGTTGTCAAAAGATTTGGTTGTCAGAAAATCAACAAAAGTACGAAAGGCCGCGTTTCGTTCAGTGAGAGAGCCAACCCTGCTTTTTCCTGTCCCCCTTGATAGACCATTTTAATGGTTGGCAACAGAACTGCGGTCCTCCTTGTGTTGCAGATGTCCATGGGCAGCGCTGGTCACCTGCCCACTTTCCCATAAAAGAAACCTTATGGCCTAGCTTTAGGAATATGAAACTCATAACTACAATAGTAAAGTTGCATAATATTTTTCTCAATACTTATATTAAAGTTTTGATATTACAAACCGAAAATTAAATTATTTTAACAAAAGATATGTAGACAAATGAAAATGTACTTAAATAACAATAGTTTATCATTTATTTTTGAATAAATTTAACAAACAATGTGATATATTGCATCGTTTGGAAATACATCTAATACGTATTGTATTTCTATTAAATTGTATGTTAGCTAGAAATCGGCAGGCTAACATTAAAGGCTCATAATGTTTCCAAACAAATTTCAGCCAGAGGCGATTGTCATCGTTGTGTATTTCAAATTCGGAATATGCCGATTGTGTATATAGGGTTGTCGCCACAAATAAAAGCCGATAAACTTTTATTTTAAACACATCGGCCATTTTGTATGTGATCCTATTTACAGAATTGAATTTACGTTTTTCAAACAAACTATATTAAATTTTGCTGACATGTTATATTCAATTATTCACGCGTGGTATTAAATTCGCAAATAAAATAAAATATATTGAACGAGTGAATAAAGTGATAAATGCAGTGCCATAGACATGTCTGTCAGATGTATAAAATTGGACAAATAATGGTTAACGAAATAGTGCTAGTATGTCTTCAGGCTATTAATACCCAAAGTAATGTTAGTTCGTGCCGTGGAATCCTATATTTTATACAGGTAATAAGCCCGCACTGCAGGTAACGTAACCAATTTATCCAGTTTGTTTATTGACTTATAATTAACATTAAATTTTTTGAAATATATTTATAATGTTTCAATCAAACCTAACAGAATTTCGCGTGCTAAATCTGATCACAGAGGCGAGTCTAGTTTTTATTTACAAAATTATATACGTTTGGTTCAGACATGACAAGAACACAACGCTAAGCAGATATACATTGCAAACATGTCTTATCACTTTCGAGAGTTAAAACAGGAGACAAGAAAACGTCTAAAGTCATAAAAACATCGCTGAGCGTGTATGACGAGCATATCCCGTCGTCATAGAGCTGGTACATATAATTTACATTTCTTCATTCACTCATTCATTCGTTCATAATGCATAGCAATAAGCTTCACTCTCGGAGCGTCAAGTTCATTCAGTAATTAAATTAAAGCGGTTCAGCTTGTCGGCTCAGTGGAGTCCAGTTGATCTGTTTAGTATATTTGTGTCGATCAGCAGTAAGTACGAGTACAACCGATGCTTGTCACAAAGCGGGAGATAATCCCTCTCTGTGCATACAATGATTAGAGACGCATATTTCCTTGGCGGTGTCAGCTCAGCGGGCATTCAGTAGTCGGAGTATTTCAGCGGTTTGAATCTCATTACCAATGTTTAAGTCAACTTCATTCCTATTTGCTGTATTCAATTATCTATTTGGGAGAAAATTTCAATATTAGAAATTATGAATAAAGAGTTTTCTTCCTCACATTAGCTTATCGTTATGTTTTTTGGGGCAGGATAAAATTATTAAGTGCTTTATGATAATATATTATTTTTTAATTTTTTTTATGTGATAGGAGGGCAAACGAGCAGGCGTGTCACCTGATGGTAAGCAACCAACGCCACCCATGGACACCAGCAACACATATAGTGTTACTGTTGCGTTGCCAACATTTAAGGGATAGGGGATAGGAAAGGATGAAAAAGGGGGTGGGCCTCAGTACCTCTCTCACCAAACGAAACGCGGCATGAGCCACTTTACGTCGGTCTTCTGAGAGGTCGTGGTATATATATATATCCACATTTCCCTTGGTCATGGAATCACGCGTGAACGGCTTGACTGATTTTACTCATTCTTTTGTTATAATAATTCTTAAAGTACGAGGATTGATCTTATGATGATTATCTTATAGTTTAAAATCAACACTTTTGTATACAAAATATACAAGAGATTCCTAATAATACTTAAAAGTAAATTTTAACTTTATTTCCATTATATAAAGTTCAGTTGTTAGTGGAGAGGTTCTAAGATGGCATAACATTGATTGACATTGGTATCGCATGAATTTTGTCATTTATTTAGAACACAAATTTTGTTAATGGTGAAGTCACTGACGGTGGACCAGTGGGCTGCACTTTTGCATCAACTAGGCATGGTATCGATTCCGGGCTCATATTATATATCTGTTTGGAATTATTTTTGATAGTATTTGTGATACCTATACATTTGATTTGTCACATAATAATTCCGCGAGTCGAGAGAGAGAAGTTATTTTATGCTTGGTATTTTTTTTGCGATTGATAAAAAAAAATTATTGAATAAAAAATATATAAAGTGTGTGTTTTTATAAGAAGATTTTTAGGTGTTTTGTAATTTTAATTCTTTGTGAATATCAGAAAAAGTATTAAAAAATTAATAATCCACTGTTAGCGGGTGCGAAGTCTGCAGAGTCGGATATTTGTTTATTGAAATGGGTTTTAACTAAATCAGATCCTAATCATTACATAGTATAAAACAAAGTCACTTTCCACTGTCTGTCACTTTATATGCTTATAACTTTGAAACTACGCAACGGATTTTGATGTGGGTTTTTTTAATGGATAGGCTTTAACGGGGTGGTTTTTATCTATAAATGATGTAAAATGTACCAAATAAAAATGTTAATTTTCGAGATTTATCACTTTAATTGCAAACGCTGACTAAAGAGCATGCTCCGATGGTTCGGACATGTAGAAAGAATGGATGATGCAAGATTGACTAAGCAGATATGAATGCAAAAGCGAATGGATATAGGAGTCGAGGACGGCCAAGACACACATTTTTTAAATAGAATGATGTAAAAAGCATTTTTCGAGATACGACGAAATCGCTTTCCAGCCTCAATTTTGAGAAATCAGTGAGTATACGTAAAACAAAACCATTCAATCGAGAGCTTTTTCTCTTTTGTTTTATTTTTGAAGCCGGTTAAAAATTATTTGTAATGAATATGTTTTATGATTCAATAGCGCCTTCGTCGCCATTATTCAATCGCTTAGTTTGTCTTCCAATCAAAGAGAGTATACCCTCACGAGATCAAAGGAATCCTTCACAGGGATAAGAACCCCACCCACCTTTGGTGGGAAGAGGTTGGCGAGAAGGGGGAGCAAGGAATCAGTGAGATGACAAACAATTGTGTGTATAGGTGCAAGGTGGTCACGTGACATTACATCTTTCCACCAATTGAATTTATGCGCCAGCGGGTCTGAGGTGAACGCAGATTAATCTGAGCTCAAGACTGTGTTGTATTCTCTAATATTAGTACTTTAAGTGGACTTGTTTTGTTGTACACAAGTGTTTGTGATTACCAGGGTCTGTAGAGTCCTCTGGAGAAAATTCACTTAGTATATGTTAGGCTTTTTTTAGGTCTGACACGGTTTACTACCGAATAAGAAAGCAACGTTGTCTTACAATAGACAGACTCATAGGGAAACTGTCATATCAGGTCATGACATATAGATGTCATGCCCTGTAAAACTGTACGATAACTATTGGTTGTCGTACAGTTTGATAAGCTATGATTGGAAATATATAACCTCCAAATATTATTGCATCTCAAATTCTAAACTGCGATGATCATCTTCCATTGTCATACTTTTTTATTATATAGGAGGGCCCGCAAGCAAGAGAGACACCTAATGGTAAGCATCTTGTTACCGCCCATGAACACCTTGGTGCGATGCCGTCCTTTAAAAGAGTAGGAGGGAAAATGAAAGGGAAAGGGTCTCCGGATACCTCTATCACCGAATGAAACGCGGCACGAAACATTTCACGCCCAAATTCAAAGGGGTCGTGATATTTCACCGCTCGAGCCGTTCCATTCATGCAGCGAATTGCCAGACTCTACCACTGTTAAATTCATCATCACTTCTTACTTATTCTTATGACTTGGAATTGATGAAATGATGTACTAAAGACTTCTCTCTCCAGTTAATATTGGACAGATATGATCACTTAAGTGGTCTATACTGACCAGAGTTTCACCGTCTCTCCGAAGACAGAGTAATGTGCTCCATTTATTGGCCCGAATCGGTCGCCACGAGCTGTCACATAAATTTATATGATACTTAACTTCACAATTTTTATCGTTTCCATTTTGCAACCAGTAATTGAGCATTCAAAATGTACGATTTACGAAGAGATTTCTCATTTTTAACTGAACACAGTGGTCTGTGGCAAAAAATCTGTTGGCCTATTTGTGTTACCCATCACT
This sequence comes from Euproctis similis, assembly GCA_905147225.2. Taxonomy (NCBI): domain Eukaryota; kingdom Metazoa; phylum Arthropoda; class Insecta; order Lepidoptera; family Erebidae; genus Euproctis; species Euproctis similis. The sequence continues at coordinate 3,434,911 of LR990111.1, read as the reverse complement.
CCGATACCTACCTACTATGACATTAAAACAACTTTTAGGATTATATCGCGTTTATTTATTACTTATTTTATCTATTTTCCGACGTTTCGAACTCTTTACAGAGATCATTTTCACGAGTGATGAACAAAAAGATAGTATTTGTTCAAAAGTTATTTTCATTGATACAGAGAGCACCCACTTTTTGGAAATAAAAATCAAAAAGTTACATACATACATAAGCTCACGCCTGTATCCCATGGGGGTAGGCAGAGACTTTGGCTTTCCACAAGCTACGATCCTGACACACATCTTTCGCCTCATCCACAGTCATACATCTCGTCATGCATTTACGTCGGTTTCGGGTGCTACGCATTTTGGTCAAATCAAAAAGTTCATCAGCATCAAAAAGTCATCAGCATCAAGCATCAAAAAGTTGATGTTAAAAATATGATTTTTACTATTGGTAACCCACATCAGACCATGAAACAAAAATTAATATTTATTTATAAGATATATTTACTGAACAAAAAGTTTGGTTTGTACAGATCCTTTGTTGTATGATTTAATAGGTAACAGTTGTTATTTTTAATAATTATTATATTTAGATAAAATAAGTAATAAATAAACGCGATATAATTCTAAAAGTTGTTTTTATGTCATGAACGTGATTCGCGAAAGTCTTAGAGATTAATACCTACCTACTAGTTAAAGTTGTAATAACCACGTAGTTAATGCAAATTATGTCTCAGTTACAAGTATACACTGGCCCACGGCGTAACGCATGCGGAATTAGTAGTTGCAGACGGCCATTGTTTATTTAAAGAGTTGTGAATTGTAGTCGTGAAACGGTTCAATTAAAAATTCTCACGGCTAAAACTTTACTATAAATTTCATGTTAACTTCATTGCTCAATAGAGAAATAACAGTTGTATAAATGTGATAACGGTTGATAGTGAGTTTGAATTTGTAAGACACTATTATGAATTATAGACGGGTACTATCCGAGGTTACTGGCATATATAATACACTTGAAAGTTTTATTTTTATAAAAGAAATAAATATGAATAAAGTACCTGATTTGAATAAAATAATATTTGATGACCTAGTAGACGTAGAGACGTCTACTTCATTAAACTTGAACTATAACTATCATAAGTTTTAATACTTTATGCAGCTTCGGTGCTAGTTTGTTTTATGACCCTTGTATTTACACACGTATACACATACATACGTACATGTACACCTTTACACTCTCTTGTATACACGTGCTTGTATGTGTGGGGTTTTTATTTCATTTGTTTAAGAAATGTTGAATAGACCACGGTACTCTTTACTATTGTATAGTTAATGTTGTGCAAGAGCTAGTTTTTTTTTTTTTTTTTTTTTTTATGGGATAGGAGGGCAAACGGGCAGGCGTGTCACCTGATGTTAAGTGACCAACGCCGCCTATGGACACCTGCAACACATATAGTGTTACAGTTGCGTTGCCAACCTTTAAAGGAGTAGGATAGGAAGGGATGGGGAAGGGGGATGGGCCTCCGGGTACCTCTCTCACCGAACGAAACGCGGCATGAGCCACTTTACGTCGATCTTCTGAGAGGTGGTGGTATTTCACCGGTCGAGCCGGCCCATTCATGCAGCGAACTGCTTGGCTCTACCACTCTTTAACGTTCTATTGGTTAACGGCTGCAGGTGTGGATTTTATTAGCTATAAAAGCATGTGGACGTTCAAATTTAATATTGTTTTTGTGGTTTCCAAAGTGAGGCGGCGACGTATAACGAAACATAAAATGTTCAATGAGCGCTGCACTCACTCACACATTTATAAATTAAGTTTAATATCTGTTGTGTGCAATAATTTCTTACGATGCATAACTTCACATGACATAGCTTCACACACCTTTAATACACGAAGGTGTAGGCAGTGGCTGTTAATACTCGACTCGCCGTTATGTTTCGTCCCAAATAGAATAGGCGAGATCCTATTGCCATACCGGTACAAAGTTTTCAGTCATCGATATTTATCACACATAACTTTCAAAAAGTAATTGATGTGAGCCAGGATTTGAACCAGCGACTTCTTGATTCAGAAGCGGGGTACTCGACCTCTGGACCACTGAGACTAAAGGGACAAATGTCCAAAGGTATAGACGTAAATAATATTTCATATAATTCTTTGGTGGAACTAGTTGTTCATGGACAAAAAACATCTTAAACTCAGATTAAATCTCTTCTTTACAGAATCTATCTTCTGAATTTACTGAACTTAAATAAATAATAATTGATCAAAATTGTTAATTGACTGATTAATTTAACAGTTAAGGCTTCGTGCCTGGTTAGAGAGAATAATTTAATCAGCGTGCTGTTGAATGAGAGTGGCTACACTTTTTAATGATTGAATGACGGAATGATTTATTTATTACCATTTAGCAAGGAAGATACATTGTTAGTGGGATGAATCAGGTTTGCCAGTAATAATTTTAACTAATAATTTGCCGCTAAGTTTAATAAAAAGATTCTTTTTATCCCGGGACCTTTGTACTACAGATAGATTTACAGACTCCTATATTAATGTACACACATAGATGGAGATAAAGCCGCTTCATACTTGGTTAATTTGTGTACTCTAAATCCATCCAGTATAATTATGTTTACTTTGCTTTTAAATCCCCGCTAGTATGCATTAGGGGTGGACGAGAGACGTTGAACATCCATCAGGCTGCCGTAGAGTCATAGATTAAAGAAATTACCATCGATGAAATCTTTAACTGCTTTGAGCCTGTTTTTTTAAATAATTACCTTACCCGATGTATGTCAATAGATCTTCTGCTCAAAATATGAATTTAATATTTTATTCAGGTTATTAAGTATCTAAATCGTATTACTGTCTAGATTTTACTAAGATTTTAACTCTTTGGTACATAATGCCGACAAAAGATATGATTCCATTGCATTCTAGTGATGCAAGTATTATAAGGAAGTGAGGTTATTTGTTTGCTTCATTTTCATAAAACTTGCCATTAACAGTTACCCAAATATCAAAATCACAAATAATACACGGCGCATGCGTACATTTCCTTTGATATTCCCAAATTATATACGCACATCAAATTATTCCATAATTAATGTACGGAGCTGTAAGGAAAATATCTTTTGTCGAGTTTCATAATTATGAACCGACTTCTAAATTATATTATTTCCATATTTGACATGTATCGCAAAGATTGTTAGACTTACGCGCAAGTGAGTTGTTTTCAAGAAAATTATAATTTAACTCCGAAGCGGTAATTTGTTATTTGTTGGAATACATATTTGAACACATCAATAATCTTTCTATCGTTATATCAAAAAGAATGTAATAAAAGGACTATAAAGAATTCTGCGAAGCAGATTATGTCCAGTCTACAATAAAATTGATCTATCTATTGGGAGACCATTCAGACTAATCCGGGCGCGAGCAGTGTGACCTATTTCCAAGTTAGATGGAAGAATGCAGCAAAAAAACGGTTAATGAGGACAAAGTTATCAGAAGCCATATAAAAATTTTTCTTTAATATTTATTCAAGCCGTAGCCACAAGACACAAATAGTATATTAGTCAAGACTATCCACAACCGATGAGCATGCTAGAAAGCGATATTGAGAGTACAGAAAGAAAGAAAGGAATGTGCATCAGAAGCAGTCTCTGTCTCCCCTTCGTGGGAAAACGGCGTTAAAGTTTACTTAATATTAGTATAGTATAAAATTAGTTCCAAATAACAATACTTCTTGAAAGTGTTTGTAATCCTGTGACAGTTGTTCAACCAAGTGCCCAATATATGTTAATGGGCTCGCAATCTACTTCTAGTAGTTTGAAGATTTGGCAGCGAAGAGCAGAACAGAAATATTCAAATAAGTAAAGAAGAAGTAGTTTACATTTTTGTCAAAACACGTTACAATTTTGCCAGAAGTCAAATTATTCTAAATTACTTTAGCTCTAAGCATCAACGTTGATCATAGTCGCGGAGCTAATGTTAAATTTGCCGGAAGTTAAATTTTGCACATCACAAGCGCGCCTTTATCGACGCCTACAACTTAAGCCTGCCTAGTTGATTTATAACTAACATTTTTTACCACGTCTCTCTCTCTCTCTCTCTCTCTCTCTCTCTCTCTTTCTCCCGATAACTTCTGAGAAACGATCAAAGAAATTATACCCATTCATACGAAGATTGATTACTTGGATGATAAATCAAGTTAAAACACGTTTTTTATCTTAGTATTTATACTTTATAACTTATATTAACAGTGCACGCACTACTTACTATTTACGACTTTCATGTTTTTTTCGGCGATAAGGTTTTTTTCCATAAAAGTATGATTTAGTATAGGGATATCTGCTAAGGTCCGGATTTCGAATTAATCTATAAGGCTATTTATTTTTTATTTTTTTATGGGATATGAGGGCAAACGAGCAGACGTGTCACCTGATGGTAAGCAACCAACGCCGCCCATGGACACCAGCAAAACATATTGTGTTACCGTTGCGTTGCCGACCTTTAAGGGATACGGAATAGGGAAGGATGGGGAAGGGAGGTGGGCCTCCGGGTACCCCTCTCACCGAACGAAGCGCGTGAGCAACTTTACGTCGATCTTCTGAGAGGTTGTGGTATTTCACCGGTAGAGCCGGCCCATTCAGGCAGCAAACTGCTTGGCTCTACCACTGTTCAACTATTTCATATTGAGGTCATGAAGACATTGCTTAAATAAATATAAAATTTTGTCCAGTCCGAGCGATGTCGATGAAAAACGATTTCTTTTGATTGCTGTTGAATCTAGAAAAAATGTCTTACTTTTGACTCGACATGTTGAGCATTATTTTTATAAAGTTACGTAATTTTAAGAACAAGAAATTGTTTGTAAATTGATCTAAATATTTGGCTGCTACAAATAGAAAAAGAATATGCTTGCTTAAATTATATATTTTTTTCATATTGTGACAAATCCCGACCTTCTCTTGGGTTGAGGATTTCAAAGGAGATATATGTTTGTATGAGGGACTCCACGCACATTATTTTAAATACATTTTCTGCTATTCGGGACGCCGGGTCACGGGTCAGCTAGCAAATACATAATTAAACATTACTAATTTTTATACATTTTTTTAATAGTGATTCTGCTAATCGAAATGCTGAGACAGCTAGTAAGAAAAGCAAAGAAAAATAAAGATAATAAGCCAAGACAATAAAAAATCGGTTTAGTAATTTAGGCATCCATCGCGATCAAACATTGTGACACGTAATTTATATAAGTTAAGATAATACAAAGAAGTGCATAAGTTCATTATATATAGATACATACAGCAACAGCAGTTGCCGCTAGATTCCAATATCAGCTCTTATGAATATCTTCAAACACTTTATATATATATATATATAAAATTAAATTAAATTTAAAATGTATGTATCGAATTTAAGTTCAGATCTTTTGAGTCCCTATTTATTAAGTCGAAGCTAGTAATTGGATAATTCTCTTGATATTTGGGTCAGATGGAAGACCCTTCCTTGTGTTGTATAAGTAAAGGGTGCCAATAATGAACTAAAGTGAGTAAGTAATTGCTCTTTAAATCATTTTCACAGATTTGTTTATACGCTCAAAGGAATGAGCTGTATATTCAATATAATCAATTGAACAATAACATAAGAGATAGCCAATATAGTTCAGACGGTAGCAGCACCAGTTGTTGCGTTTACTGCTGTTCGATTCCCAAATATTGTATGGTAACTGAGAGTTTAAGTCTTTAGATTTATAAGAATGTAGAATTTACAAAGCAATGCATACAAAGATTATGTTTAAAGATTTCACTATACGTATTTTTGAAACATAGCTTGAAAATATATAATATGACATCGTTTCATTTACGTGTTAAACTGTTTTACATAACATAATATTATACATGTAATGTAAGCAAAAGAGAGCCAACTATTCTACAAGTAATCTTTAAGGTCACGTCTGGGTATTAGATATTCAGAAAAAAAATACATTTTCTTTTCTATGTGCTTGTTCTTGCATCTAAATTAATTATAATAACCCTGTAGATTTAAAATTATAAAAATAAAAGACATACATAAAGAAATTAAACATCAATGTCTGTATATACTGTCGTCGCTAAGCTTGTAATATTATATCAGATTAATTTTAAAATATTAAAGACTGCTGTGTGGCGCCGGCTTAGAATACCGCCACCCCATCTCTTCCCGTGGGTGTCGTAAAAGGCTACTAAGGGAAAAGCTAGAAGAATGGGCAGCAGTATTATCTCTCAAGACAATACAGTCTACTGCGATCGCCAACACGCCTACCAAGCGTGGCGATTATGGCAAAAACCCCCCATGATTGAGCGGACCGGCAGTTGTGGCGCTCTATAGGGGAGGCCTATGTCAAGCAGTGGACCTCAAAAGGGCTAATGATGAATGATGATGATGAAAGATTATTTAGCTGGAGTTTTATAAGGAATCTGATGATCGTGTCACAAAAGTTAGGCTCTCTAGAAACGCCACGCGGACTGAGCTTCATGTAAGAACTAAATGTAGATAAGTTACCAGTCATGTACTATTAATCGTAATCTACCGCCTCGAGTGGAGCTCATAATGAGATTACTTCTGTAAGGTCGATTACAGACACACATCGAGCGGCCCCGAGCCCAAGAGGAAGATACCTTCTTCAACCTTATCGTTGAGGTCAATATTCCTAAGTAATATTATCAAGTTTACCTTACCTCGATATATTCTATACCATACCATAGACGCTTTGGTTGCATTAATGTGAAAGAAATGTCATATAATAGTTTGTATGTATGTTTGGGGATATCTGCGGAAATACTGCAGATATTTGAAAGAAGTTGTATAGCGAGCTGTGTATTTTATTATCAAACAGGTTTTTCTGTTTTTCCGCTTTGTAGACAATGGAGCTTATCATATAGTTCTAATTTCCAAAAGGATACGAAAATCTCAGATGAACATATTTATTTCTTAGATTTTTGCGAATCACATTCATAACATTAAAACAAGTTTTCAGGTTTATTTGCGTTTATTTATTACTTATTTTTATTTATTTACCGACGTTTCGAACTCTTTACAGAGATCAGTTTCACAAGTGATGAATTTTCTCAGGACTGGCCGCGTTTTTGACCCAGTGGTAGATTTTTTAACAAATACTTACCTTTAAATTTAAAATCAATCAATATTTAATAATAGTTAAAATCTGATTTTAACTAACTTATGAAAATAAGATAATAATAATAAAAAAATAATAACTGTTACCTATTAAATCATACAACAAAGGATCTTTCCAAACAAAAATTTTTCTTTAGTAATATATCATAAAAATAAATATTTTTTTTTGTTTCACGGTCAGATTTGAGTTACCAATAGTAAAAATCATATTTATAACATCAAATTTTTGATTTTTATTTCCAAAAAGTGGGTGCTCTCTGTATCAATGAAAATAGCTTTTGAACGACTACCATCTTTTTGTTCATCACTTGTGAAAATGATCTCTGTAAAGAGTTCGAAACGTTGGGAAATAAATAAAAATAAGTAATAAATAAACGCGATATAATCCTGAAAAGTTATTTTAATGTTATCTCAGATGAAAACAGTAATAATGTTATTACAGTAAAAGTATTAATAGAAGGCTCTTAGTATAGCACACACCCCACTCGTTAAACAGAACACGCAATGTAATCTCAACACACCTTGATCAGACAACATCCGCTGGTAGATATCGTCACAATCTGTTGGGGCAAACCAACATATCATGATATGGATTACAATTATAAACATATTATGGCGGCTGGGTGTTTTATACGTTGTTGGTACGTTGGTATGTTTTATAAAATAAAGTATTTATGTTTTAATATGTTTTATACGTTTTATCTATAATTCGTCATACAAGCATTTAATTCATGAACTTGGAATTAGATAGACGTCTCGTTTAATATATTCAGTACGAACGTTAAACGTGCCCATTGAGTGGGGATGAGCAGGTCTATCCTTACGTAAAGCCTAACTGGATAACCTCGGTGGAGATGCGGGTTCTATAAAGAAAGGACTCTTTTTACATGTTTTGTTATGACATATCTTCACGGTAAGCCTTTTTGAGATATCCAACTGTCACAAGCGACATCTAATTTATGAAAGCCTTAAGACTCAGCATTGGGTAGAAAGTTGTTTCTTTAGTGGGTACCTGTATCTACATAGTAACACCTACACTATATGATATTTTTTTACGATGCAAAATTTTATCATTTTAGAAAAGAAATGACATAGATAAAATTTTGATCCTTAATTTTTCATTTCCTTTCATACTTTTCTAGAAATACAAAAATAAAACAATACGCATAGGTATTGTGCTTGCGATAGATTTTTTTTAAAAGATAACTATATTTTTACATAAGTATCTAATTGATGGATGCATTTATAATAATATTCTTACTTATATAGTTCAATATGTCATAATGTGTTCATCCTACTTTCATGCACACTTTACCATACCCAACTCTCGTTTCCATAAGTTAGCGTTGGGATCATTACCGCATCGTGGATTGCTACATGGGCTTTTAGACTACCTAGCGTTTGATAATTTCAGCAGACATTATATCAATTCCTGCTGCCTTACCAGTTTTCATACTTTGTATCGACCATTTAATCGATTTTACTACGGAGAGAGAGATCTCTCCATACTAAAATCGATTAGAGTGATATATGATAGTAAAAAGAGAGAGATCTCTGCATAGTAATGTTTTCGTTAGAGGTTGGCGCAGTGGCGTCAGACGTAGACTCACGGCGCCAACATCCGGGGCATACTCGTACTATTTCTCTAAAGTACTCACTCCACCGACCGATTGAAAGAATGTCACCAGCCTAAGAAAGATTCTTGTTTTGTCATTATTGCATAGTTTTGTCTATTTTAGATGCTGACCAAATACTCCGAGACTTCCTAACATTCCTCCAGAAGAGATTGTTATAGCCTCGAAGTTCTCCGTATAATTATAATGTTTATGAAAAAACACGAGGACTGCAAAACAAAATGTCCCAAATATACGGATTAAAATCGAAGCTATAAAAATAAAATGTAGCATTCGCTCGCTCGTTTGTACGTAACACGACCCGCTCGTGAATAATAACTGATATTACATGTGGATATGAACACAACAAATAAATGTATATTTATGCGATAAAAAGTATTATTTAAAAACATCTACATATATTTCAGTATTTCAAGAAAGTTAAAGCAGAGTAGCCGCTTACAGCGAATCATAGATGAAAACAACTTTTAGGATTATATCGCGTTTATTTATTACTTGATATAATATAAAAGCCTCAATTTTGTGCTGTTTGCATCCAATTTGGGCCTGCCGTCTTAATTATTTCATCTGCCCATCTCGTAAGCGGTCTTCCTTGGTAGCGTTTCCCACTTGGACCATTCCATCGTATTGCCCTTATGGTCCAGCGCTCATCTGAAAGTCTTGCTACATGTCCCGCCCATTTCCATTTTAGTCTTTTAGCATATGTTAGGGCTTTTGCAGCTTTCGTCATGCTTCTTATCTTGGTATGCCTTATTCTCTTTATTTTCTTTATATTGAACATGCTACGCTCTAGGCCTCGTTGACATGTTGTTATTTTGTTTATGACTTTGTTCGTGTATTTCCAGGTCTGGCAGGCATACGTTAAGCGTGGTAGAAGGCAGCTTGACATAGCTTTTGTTTTGAGGTTTACAGGCAGATTGCTTTTGAAGATTTCTTTCATACTCCAGTATTTATTCCAAGTTTGTTGGATCCTCCTCTCAACTTCTAGATAATTACTGTCTTTGTCAAAGCTTATTTGTTTCCCTAGGTATATATATTTGTTGTGTATTTCAAAGTTTCGTTGTTGACAGTTATTGTCTTCTCTATGCTGTTTGTCATTAACATAGTTTTCGCTAGGTTCAGCTCCAGTCCTACTTTTGTACTAGCCTGGTTTAATGCGTGAATCATGCTTTGTAGCTGCAGGCTTGATTCTGACAGTAGTACTAAATCGTCAGCAAATCATAGGTGGCTGAGGTAGTTGCCATTGATATTTAAACCGCTCATTCCCCAATCCAGCTTTCTGATTATAGACTCCAATATTGCTATGAAGAGTGCCAGGGAAGTTGGGTCGCCCTGTTTCACACCTCTTTCAATAGGAAAGCTCGGGCCGATTTTTTTCCAGTTTCACTCTCCCTTTGTTGTTGCTGTATTTTTGCTCTACTCCTTGTTCTAGCGCACTCCAGATGCTTGAGTGGGAGACGGTGTCGAAGGCTTTTTTGTAGTCTATATAAGCAAATTTATTACTTATTTTTATTTATTTCCCGACATTTCGAACTCTTTACAGAGATCATTTTCACGAGTGATGAACAAAAAGATGGTTGTTGTTCAAAAGCTATTTTCATTAATACAGAGAGGACCCACTTTTTGGAAATAAAAATCAAAAAGTTGATGAAAATATGATTTCTACTATTGGTAACCCACATCAGACCATGAAACAAAAAAAATAATATTTATTTATAAGATGTATTCACTAAAAAAACCCAAAAGTAATAAATTCTTCACTAAAGTAAAGATCCTTTGTTGTATGATTTAATAGGTAACAGTAGTTATTTTTAATTATTAGATAATTGTCTTATTTTTCTAAGTTAGTTAAAATCAGAGTATAACCATAATTAAATATTTATTGATTTTAAATTAAAAGGTAAGTATTTGTTAAAAAATCTACCACTGGGTCAAAAACGCGGCCAGTCCTGAGAAATACCCAGCAAGAAAACTCAGCGGCTGTTCTTCAAAACTCATTATTATTTCATTTTGGACGGGCTATTGATAGTGTTATTATTTGTAATATTTTGAGAAAAAAGAAACTTGGTTTCCATGTCAATAACATTATTTTGATTGTATACTGCACTACTCAAAATTCTACATTATTTTGCTTTCTGATGTGGGTCTGACTTGCAAACTATACTAATAGTATCTCGCTGTTGATTGTGGGCTAGGTTTGATGAGACTTATGACTGGGTTCCAGCTAGGTGATAGTTTCCAGCCAGCTTCTCTTTTGAAATTCTTTGGATGTTTTTTGATTTCAATATCCTCGCATATCATCCTGGGACGATAATGTTGTTCTTTTGCGAGGATTTGTGGTTTGTCAAACCTGATGTAGTGTTTTGGGCCCTCCCTACAGTGTTCACAAACAGCAGACTTATTATAGCGCTTGTGTTTCACATCAGCTATGTGTTCTTTGATCCTGGTTTTAATGGAGCTCTTTGTTTGTCCGATAGAAGAGAATCCACAATCACAGTCCAGCTTATATAAGCTGGACTGTGATTGACAAGTGGTGGCAAGACCCAGGAGTATATACTCCTGGGTCTTGCAAAGGGATGTGGCACTTGATAGATGGTAGAAATTGGCTAACTTTCTTGGGTGCCTTAAAGTATGTTTTAATCGAAGCACGTTTTAAAATATAGCCAATTGTGTCATTGATTCCCTTTATGTACGGCAAGATGGCAGGTTGGCGCTCAACTGTGGCTTCACTCGGTTTTTGTGATGATTTCTGGAAACTTGAAGCTGATTGGCATGTAAGACTTTTTTCACATACCTCGTGCTCTCTGAAACAAAGATTTTGACACGGCAGCTAACTGTGAAGGATGGTGGTGAGATTCACCACTATCTGTATGCGTTTTCGTTTTCGATACACAGTGTGACTCAAGGTGTTATTAGAGTTACGAATAACTAACACATCTAAGAATGCTAGAGAATTGTTAGACTCCAGTTCTCGTGTGAATTGTTGTACTTTGTCTGATAGTAAAATTGTAAAAGTGTCATCTACATACCGCTTATAGAAACGGGGCTTTACAGGTGAACTCACCAAACCAGTCTCCTCGAAGTCCTCCATGAATATGTCGGCCACGTCAGGAGAGACCGGTGAGCCTAGAATTTGTCCTTCCACAGTAGGTAGCCAGATGTGAGGCAGTGTTCTAATAGTTCAGTGTATTCTTTGGCTATTTGATTTTCTGCTAGCTTCTTTCTTAGATATAATATTGATGCAGTCCTGTACAGGTAGGCAAGTAAATAAGGACTGAACATCAAAACTGACCATTGTTTCATTGTCTGCGAGATGTAGATCTTTAATCTCACTGACAAAGTGATATGAGTCTTTTACAAAAGCACTTGTATGTCCTCGAAGTTGTGAGAGAACTTTCGCCAATATTTGAACTAATTTATATGTCAGTGTATCAATCTGACTTACGATTGGGCGTAGGAGTACGTTTGTTTTGTGTATTTTCGGTAATCCATACAGTTTTAGCGGTTTCGCATACGACGGTGTCAGGTATTTGACGTCAAGATTTAATGTGTGGGGTGGGCCTTCGGGTACCTCCCTCACCGACCGAAACGCGGCATGAGTTACTTTACGTCTATCTTCTGAGATGTGGTGGTGTTTCACCGGTAGAGCCGGCCCATTCATGCAGCAAACTGCTTGGCTTCACCACTCCTAAAACAACACACACGTCACACACAATTATCGAAAATTATTCCAAGAAGATATTAGATTTAGAACCTGTAATAGATTCCAAATTGATTCCAAAGCAAAGGCTCGACCACTCGACCACCGATACTAACAACGCAATTTACAAAATTCTTATGTTCCTTAGCTTAGTTTCAGCTTCAGTTCCATGTTATGGAAACTAGATGGTTCTATATGCTTTGTGTTCTAATACGACTATTTTTATCAGGATCATTAATAAACTATACGAAGTGGTTAACATCATCTGGTTTTCAATAAAGGGTAAGGCTTACCTTTCCCTCCTTAAACTCCTTAAGTTTATGTTTTCTTTTTCATTCCTAACTTATGTCCAATAAGTTCAAGTTGTACTCACCAATAATGTGCAATGTGACGAAGAACGAACGCACCGGCTGCGTGGACACCTGGCACTCGTACACGCCGGCGTCTCGGAGCTGCGCCCACTTGATGTGGAGCGTCCAGTCATCGGTCTGTACCGACTGAGTCGCCTGGAACCTCTGGTTCGAAGTGTAAGTATACGCGCCGACTGTCAGGATATGAAGGTCGCGGTGACGGATCCATGATACCTGCAACACAGACATTATTTAGAGTTAAGAGTGAATAGGTTGAAAATTGGATTTTCAACCTATTCACATCCTCATAATTTAATTTTACGGGCCTTGTAGCGCACTGGTAAAACTATAGGCTGCAGCAATGAGGTCGGGGGTTCGATTCCCACCCGAGCACAAATATTTGTGACATACATGAATATCTGTGTGGCGTCCAGACGCCACACAGATATTCATGTATGTCACTTAAAATACATAGAAAAACACCCAGGTGTTTTTCTATGTATTTTAAGTATGTATTTACAAAAGAAAAGTATATGTATTAATATACGTTATCTAGTATCCGTAACATAAGCATTTAGTTGCTTAGCTTGGAACTAGAGGGCGCTGTGTGTATTGTGTTCAAGATATTATATTATATAATGGTGGGTTTATTTCTGTCACTTTTAAATACAAAAAATCTATTAATTCAGATGTATGATATGATTGGTACAATATACTGAAATGAAAGATATTCAACCGATGATATAAATGATTGAAAATGTTATTCAATATGTTGCGTTGCTAGAAATGAATCATATCTCCTCTCCTCCTCTGCCTCATTGGAGGCATATTCTTGTTAATATAGATAGAAATTCATCAGAATATTAATCAAACAACATCATTCTGTATATGTACGTTTATTCACATACATCAAAGTGGGTTAAAATGAATATTGAATGAGAAAAAATTGTATAACGTGTAATGTGCTACGCTTAATCAACACGATATTACGCGGCGCTACGTAACGCTACGAAATGCTACGAAACTCGTTAAACGTATCTTTTAGTATTAATCTTCTTCGGCGGTGCCCTCATTTCCACCGCGTTTATCCTACTTTCATGCACACTTTGCCAAAACCAGCTCTCGCTTCCATAAGTTAGCGTTGGGATCAGCACTGCATTGTAGATAGCTAGCTGGGCTTTTCTGCTAATGTTTTTTGCGCCCAAGAATCTGCCCAATGCTCCATTTACGCTGTTCCCTATCGCCACTCGTCTTTCTCCATCTGCGGTGTACCTTCAATCCCTGCTAAAAGCGCATCCAAGATATACAATTTCATTCATCTGTTCCAGCACTACATCATCGACCATTATCCTTGCATCTGTTCTGGATTCCTCCCTTTCAAACACTATAACTTTCGTTTACGCCGCATTCAACTGTAAACCTTTAATCACGTCACCTTTCAAAGTAGTGACTAGGGTTTGCAGGTCCAAAGGCGATTCGGCTAGAAGCACGGCGTTATCTACGTAAAGCAGGCAGCTCACTACTAGGTCACCCACCCATTCGCATCTCTACATTCACCGATGTCACTCTCTGGAGACAACTGTCCAGGTACAGGATGAACAGTCAGTCGCACGCAACCCTGTCTGACGCCGATAATGACATAAAACGACGTTTTTTCATTGTTAAATTGACTTTATCTTAACATAATATAACATAACTTCACGCCTTTTTGTGCCCCGAAGGTGTAGGCAGTGGCTGTTAAGCATAGTCTCGCCATTATGTTTACGTCCCAAATGGAATAGGTGGAAAACCTATTGCCATACCGGGCACAAAGATTTCAGTCATCGATATTTATCAATCATAACTTTCGAAAATAATTTCGAAAAGTCATTGGTGTGAGCCAGTGTCAGGAATCGAACCCAGATCTCTGGATCAGAAGCCGTGTGTTCGACCACTGGGCCACCGAATCTATTTGACTTTATGCAATTGCAAAATAATAAAATAACAGTGGTAGAGCCAAGCAGTTTACTGCATAAATGGGCCGGCTCGACCGGTGAAATACCACGACCTCTCAGAAGACCGACGTAAAGTGGCTCATACCGCGTTTCGTTCGGTGAGAGAGGTACCCGGAGGCCCACCCCCTTCCCCATCCTTTCCTATCCCCTTCCCTTAAAGGTCGGCAACGCAACAGTAACACTATATGTGCTGCTGGTGTCCATGGGCGGCGTTAGTTGCTTACCATCAGGTGACATGCCTGCTCGTTTGCCCTCCTATCCCGTAAAAAAAAACCCACACAAGATAAAATTGACAGCAAAAATTATAAACAAGCTATAAAACATTTCCAAGCGGATCGTTTTCTCAATACATATACATGATACATCCTGCATTATGAATATTATTCAACAAATAAATAGCTCTCATATAAATATAGTGTTTTGTTTTTATCGAAAGTGGCAATTGATCAATTTCCATTATACATAAAATTCAATATGCAAAATGATCATCGAAAAAAATACCGCGTTGTGCAAACGCCGTGTCAGACATTTTGTCTATAATGAAAGTGGCGTTTCTCGATCGTTCATTCATGAATTCGTTACCTTCCACCATTTTCCTATACTTTACCTTCCAGCTAAGGTACTGAGCAGTGTCGTGACGTCATCGTTTTCCTCAATACACTCATTTTACGGTTCACGCCGCGGTGGATACGAGAGTAAAAGCTACTTTATTATTATCTCTTAGTTCG
Source organism: Euproctis similis (assembly GCA_905147225.2). Taxonomy (NCBI): domain Eukaryota; kingdom Metazoa; phylum Arthropoda; class Insecta; order Lepidoptera; family Erebidae; genus Euproctis; species Euproctis similis. The sequence goes on along the minus strand of LR990111.1, from coordinate 3,419,319 downwards.
AGTTTCCCTGACTATTTTATGTTCACGAAATGTTTTCATTAACTTTTTTCACAACGTGTGAAATACGACTTCAAACGAATGGTTATGTATTAAACCCTAGATGTGCATGCATGTATTTATCTTTGTTAATATTATAAATACGCAGATTTTTGGGTTAAAAACACTAAATTCAGTAAATACAAACCGATAAAAATCACGTTAGTGACATTTGTTGTACACTTGCGGAGGAGAGTGGTCTAGCAGCCACTGTCAATGATCCGTCCTGCAACCCAGGTCCGAACAGATCGGACAGCGAGGAGCGGGCGCGGTTCAGGCGCTGGCGATATGCCCCCCTACGCCACAGCGGTAGCACCGCCCGCTCTTGTCAACGGCGCTGGGGAACTTTACCCGTACGTGCCCTTTTTGAGCTACCGGAAGCACCATAGCAGTCTTGTCGCCATTACCTCGACGCGCTGATGTCCACACAATCAAGACCCGCCCCTGAGCCGCCAGTTTCTCGACGGCCCCGAGAGGGCACCGGACCTAGACGGACCCTAGCCGAGACGGGCTCGGGTGTATCTTCCTATATTGATGTCGGTAAGGGCGCATCAAGCCACCTCGGCATTCACACGACGGCTGCGGGTGTGATGGACTCGTCTAGGTCCAAAATAATCCCAAAAGAACAAAAGGAACTGAAAAAAAACATAGAAAATTACTCTTCTTTGCTCAGTATCTTCTATTAAATTTATAGATAAAGTACCTATATATGAATATATTAAAAATTGTGAAATATCCGAGGTAATTAATTTGTGAACTTTAATGGATAAACAGTAGCGTTGTAGCGAGTTGTAACAAATTTAATTGTAAGGAAGGTTTTGATGAGTTTGTTTTAAAAGTTTATGTTTGAACGTGACCGGGGGTGTGGGGTGGCCGATCACACGTGCCTTACTCGCTTCCACCACGTCGGCACCTATTTGCGTACTATTCCAATTATTCCATGTGATTTCCTGCAGTTAAGAATTGGGAACATAGAGAAATAAGTCAATATATTTTTTTTTAAATTCCGTAATTCCTCGTAGAAGTTATTTCTTCCAGTAAGATTCGAATCAATTTCTAATCGAGTTATTACAGTTACTACTACTGGTAGCTAATAAATTGCTCATTGAATATTTCTGACGGCACGCCAGACATAGGCTGTTATAAAAATACTCCGTTCCGTAAAAGATTTTAATAAATAAAATTGCTTTAATAATTATGAATATTATCTACGCGGATATATATAAACAACAAGTTGGTATAGAGAATTGTCAGCTGCTGCAGTTTGTCATATGTTAATTATACAGGACTGTTACTTTACATAATGTTATTATATTAATTCAATGTGAACACACTGTATATAATGCAATATGATTCAATATGCAAATGCACGTGACACTATGGTATTGCAATAGATCACATCCTACAGCAGTTGGCTTGCAAATTCATTCAACTGGACTAAGTTTATCAAAATACAGAGCGCGTCTGTTTGGATGTTCTCGTTATAATATCAGAAACGCCTAGTTCGATTAAAAATATATTTTGAATTAGAAATTCCTTGACAGATATAACAGTAGTAGAGCCATGTAGCAGTAGTGCAGTGATGCATCACCACGTCTCTTCTAATAGTAATGATGTAAAGTGGCTTATTCCGCGTTTAGTTCAGTGGTTACGATATCTGGAGGCCCAATTGTTGAAGCGTAATTAAAGTCGTGAAGTCATAGTATCTCCAAACTCTATCTCAGAGGCTAAACTAAATTTTTATGAACGATTACAGATACTAAGTCCATAATTATAACGGACTTATAGATATACATATAATAATTTTATACAGTAAGTATGGTTTGTGGCCATGAAATGAGAGCAAACCGGGATAAGCAATGGTTAGGTAAGCGTGTTCAGTTTCCACTAAATAGAGTGTTCCAGGCAAAACGCGCTGGATCCCGTTATAACAGCGATCGGCTATTGTGTTTTAATTAAAAAGTTTTTTACCCGACGGTGTAGGCAGCGGCTGTTAAGCCTCGTCTCGGCGTTATGTTTACGTCCGAAATAGATAGTTGGCGAACCGATTACCATTCCGGGCACAAAGTTTTCAGTCATCGATATTTATCACACTTAACTTTAGAAAACAATTTCTAAAAGTCATTGTTATGAGCCAGTGTCAGGATTTGAATCCGGGCCTGTAGATCAGAAGCCGTGTGCTCGACCACTAGACCACCGAGACTATAATGCATTACATATAATGCATAGATGTCTTGCTTAACGCTCACTTCAACGCCAAACATTCAAGACAATGATTGAAAATCCCTTAAATCTCACGTCACTTGGTGAGGGCAGTATTATTTAAATCCTCGTATCTATGTCACTCCAGTCCAAGGGTCGGGTTGATTCTTCTCCCCGGATCCACGTTTTCAATTTAAGGAGTTACACAACGTTTCATGGTTAAACAATATGGCATGTTTAAACAACTTGTTTATGAAACTTCTTTACAACATAACTTACGCTGTATTTGTGATAAAGTAATTCCTAAAAGTTTTGTACATTTGATAGACTGTCTTAAAAGAAGGGTTCTTTGTACTTCACACACTTCACGCTTTTTAAACTCATGTATAAAATGTAGGTTGCGGCATTCGTGCCTCGAGTCGCCAATTTTTCAGGTCTCAAATGTAATAGCAATTTAGTCTTTCATTGATACTTTTCATACCTAATGCTCACTTATAATGAAGACAAGTGCTGTAAAGTTTTTTTTGTATGCCAGCATTCAAGTCCGAGGCCTTTTATGGAGAACTGGGGGTTTAACTTCCAGTCACCGAAACGAGTAAAAGTGAAAAAGTACGGAAATCTTTTACGCAAAATTTCATGAAGATGAGTTTGGTGGTTTAGATAAGTATGGAAGAGAAAAAAAGAAAATCTATTTGCATTTATAGTATTAGTTCGTATCCAGGCTTCAAGATATTTGATAAACCGTGCTGATCCCCATAAGTGGTGGTTAGATGTGCGACAAAATGGGGTCGCAGCACTACAGCACTAGTGTCAACAGCACATTATCCACGTGCAAACATCGCGGGGAAAGTGTATGTAAGTACTCTTATCTACGGTATATTCAAATATATTTATTTGACATTACCCAGAAAAATCCTATGAATGTATATACTCCATATTAGAACTTGCAATCTCCCACTAATGTATTAATATAACAGTGGTAGTTCGCCATTCAACAGGCCACGTAGTTCGCTCCGCTCGCAGATTCGACCGCTGAAATACCACGACCTCTCAGAATATCGACGTAAAATGGCTCATGTCGTTTATTTTTGAAACCATACTCAACTGATTATACGCTAAGTTTTTTGGACTTCTATGAAACACTTTCTACGACCAAATTGAACGTGGATTTGCGGAAGATAATGTCAGGAAAAACTGACAAGCGTGTATTGGTACGAGATATCAAAGTCAAAAAGCTAGTGAGATGTGTAAGAATTATACCATATGGCGCTCTGTTCTCTCTGCCCCTCACAGAAAGGACCGATTCTTAGGAATTGGCTGTATAAAGTGTATTTATTCCATTTGACAATGAGTGAATGGACAAAAATATCATTAAATATTTTTTATGGTTAATTTAATTCTTGGTTTAAAAGCATTAGCAAGGTTGAATGTGTAACGACTGGTAGTCATATACAAAAAAAACAATGAGGGCAAAATGAAGAATAAATTTACGTTTTATGATAAAACATAATTTTGAAGAGGAGAAAGCAGCCCTCGCATTATAAATTCTGTTATAAAAAGGTAACTTTACAAAGCATAGATGAATATTATACCCATCTGAGTTTGGGCGTAGGAAAATCGTTGCTATGTTTTTTTTTTATCAAATAACGTATCCTCTTTCATTCTTTGACCACGTCTGTAATCTGTATCACAAATGCGAAAATTTGAGAAGATTTTGAATTTTTGCTACTCAATCAGCTATTGAACAGAATAAGATGAAAATTAAAATTTCTACATAGGTAGAATTTTTTATTTTTTTATTTTTCTTGATTAGATTTGATAAAATGTAGTGCCCATATGAGTTGAAACAAACATGGAAAAGGTAAGGTAATGTTATAAACGATACTAAAAGAAGGCATAGATTGGCGTTGTATATGTTACAAGAAAGGAAAAATGACATGTTACCAGAAGAGTGATGACAAAGACCGTGGATGGAAATATCGATAGAGGAAGGCCGAAAAAAATGTATGGATTGTATAAAAGCCGAATGAATATGAAGGGAGTAAGTCCCACTCAGGCTGTAAAAATTGTACCCGATGTATGGCAATAGGTTCCGCTGCCTATTCCATTTAGGGCATAATCATTTATAAGCTTAACAGCCGCCACCTATAATTCCTATTATAAAAATGGTGTTTAGTTATAAAAAATATATAATGGACGTAAAGATATCATAAATTTGTATTAATAAAAGTAAACTTACTGTTAAAAGTAAACTCACTTCAAAGAAAACATTGAGATTTGTGTTCACTCCGGCGCGACTTAGGCTCCTTTAATGTTTGCGGTAGCATACAGTAATGGGGACGCGAAATGAAGACTTCCAAAACTTTACCGCTTTGTGCAAAAGTTTCTTGTAATCAGCATATCAGCATTTTATATGAAATATTAAGAAAACATAATATATAAAAAGAAAAACCGTCTCTCTTTAATGCTGACGCTTTTATTCTGATCATTTATCAGAATCGTATTGTAAAAAGCATTTCACGCTAAGCTCCAACAATAATCTATAAAAATAACTATTATAACTATATAATTTATAACTAGTTCGCAATGTACTTGGAACAGTTCAATTATTTTGTGAAATTAATTATCAGTTTTCTATTAAATTCTATAATAACATGATGATGAAGATAAAGATGTTTATTAACAACTGAAGTAAAAAATCATTGTTTTTGGTTTCCGCAGACTTAACTGGATAAAGAGTCTTACTTTTTATAGGACGCATAATATTAAATTCTTTGACAAAAACGTGTTGTTAATATTATTACCAAAATCAACACTATATGTGCCTTCAAATATATATTAACTTGTACTTAATACAGGATTCATGGATGGTAGAATAAAATTACTTTGAAAAAAAAAAAGTTAAACCGACTTCTAAAAACATAAACCACAAAATCTTTAAGTATTTCAAAACAGTACCTCTATAACTAAAAAGCGATAAATAACGTAATTTACTAATTTGTATACTTAATACAATATACAAAACGTAATACTTTAATATAGTCATCTATAACTGTTAAAATATTTACAATTGTCACTCATTATTGAAGTCGGCGCAACACAATAGAGTGCGTTACCTAGGCTTGCACCGACTCCAAAAATAAGTGACATTTTTAAATATTTTAATAGTTATAGATGACTTTGACTTGGTTTATGTTTCTAGAAGTCGGTTTAACTTTTTTTTTAAAGTAATTTTTTTCACGAGTTTTAGTGATATTAATGAGTTGTGAACTTCAGTAGAAGTTAGTTCATTTACATGGCTTTCAGTTTATTAAATATATTATCACTAATAACTAGTCCGTTTGTTATATGGTTGATATTTTTACGGAGCTATAACTGTCATAAATAGGTACATAGATAAAAGGGTATGATAATACTTGCTAAGTATTTATATTTTGGTAATTATCATGGGTAGACCTAATAACACTGCAGCCTGAATGAAGGCCAATCGTAGTTTGGAAACTATTGCAGAAAATTAAAAAAAAACAATTTTATAGAATTTTATCCTAACTCCTAACTGTTTTAGAGTTCTGTAGATTTATCATCAGCACAGCAGTATCAGAAGTTGATTCAAGCATACCTCCCAAATAACACGTTAGTCCTATATACTAAAAACAGTCTACATTGACTAACTGCAGTACTGTCTCCCAACTCCTAACCGTTAAGGAGTTCTGTGGCTTCTTCATCAGCATTGCAGCATCAGGTGTATATTCAAGCATACCTCACAAGCAACTCGCTAGCCCTGCATACTACCAAGATCCTGACCTGATGAAAATGGGACCATCTCGAAGGTAAACACTATACAACGAAAAAAAAAATTTTCGAAATCCGTCCATAATTGACGAAAATATCGTTGAACATAAAAAAAACATATTATACATACAGACGAATTGAGAACCTCCTCCTTTTTTCGAAGTCGGTTAAAAAAGCGAAAAATAACGTAACTAACTAATTTGTCTACTTATAACAATGGACACAACCTAATATTTTAATAAAGTCATCTTTAACTATTAAAATATTTACAATTTTCCTTTGTTATGTCCGAATAAGGTATAAGTCGGTGCAACCAAGTACGTTACCCAGGCTGGCCAAGTGTTATTGGGTAATAAGACTTCAGCCCGAATGAAGGCCAATCGTAGCCTGGAAAGTATTGCAGAAAATAAAATAATGTTTTTTACAGAACTGTGATTGTAACTAGCCTAACCTAACTGTTTAAATTTTAAAAGATCTGGAGTTTCATCATCAGCACAGCAGTATTAGATGTTGATTCAAGCATACCTCCTAAGCAACACGTTATAGTCCTATATACTAATAAACAGTTTCCATCGACTAACTGCAGTGTTGTCTTCAAATTCCTAGCCGTTGAGGAGTTTTGTGGCTTCTTCATCAGCACAGCAGCATCAGATGTTGACACCATAAAGCATATCCCTAATACATCACTATTACGTAACAAAAACACCATACTTGTTTCCATCATAAAATTCGGACCTAGTGGGACCATCTCGGACGTAAACACTATCCAGTAAAAAATATTTTAATCCGTCCATAATTGATGAAAATATCGGTGAAAAAATATATTTTACATACAGTCGAAATATGAACCTCCTCTTGTTTTTGAAGTCAGTTAAAAACAACCCTGAAACATAACACGCCTCTTTCGTGGTCGCAACTGTACAGCGATTGTCAACTCTCAAAAGATTAAAACTTGCGAAGTTGGAGTAGTTGATCAGAGCGCGTCTCAAATTCTGTTAAAGTCAAACTCGACAGGAGGTTGATAACAGCCTTATACACCTATTGACGTAATGTGACCCATTTGATTAGGTATCTACTATATTCTGAGAACTCAGCCATACTTCCATCGAGTTTGTGTTGCAGTATCACTGATTATAAGTATTAGGTATACCCAGTACCTATATCGAGTAATATTTGTGCGTAGTATTAATAAATATCCATGTAAAGGCTGTTAGGTATCTCATCTATGACTACGTGACTTGAACTGTAATGATAATAATAATATTGGGTACTCTTCTCTAAAGCAGAGTGGTAGGTACTGAAATATAGATGTGTCGGTATGTTTGTAACTTGTGAATATATTTATCTATTTTGTTTCATGCCTCAATCGTGTGATGCTCATCTTAGTAATTATTTAGTAGGTTTCGAGATATTCTTTCTATAGAAACCTTAATCATACTGACGGTCCATTAAGTACCGTATGTTCAGTACAGTCGAAATAGGAATATTGTTGGAGATTTGTTTCTAAATATTCTGCACAATATTCTTTTATTTTTGACGCTTGAAAATAAAGTATCATGGAATTCAACTTGAGACCTCTACGTGAAAGTATATCATCTCTTTGCTGTCACTGCATGTTATCAGAATAAAAATATAAACAAAATATTTATAAAGAACAAGAACTTTTGTAATTATTTAATTGTTAAGCTTTGTCAAAGTAAAACTCAAGTTTCTTTTCTAAAACATCTGTCGGCACTACTTTAGAAAGCATTCCCTTTTGTATGACTGAATAATAGCCTTGTGAATTGTCAGTGCAAAACATTTTTTAGAAAAAGGTAAACGTGGGATTTCTCCGTAACTTTTAATCTATTTAATTTTATAGTTCTCGGTGGTCCAGTGGTCGAGCACCCCGCTTCTGAATCAAGAAGAAGAATAAGTTTACGAAAATGTTTTGAGAAGTTATGTGCGACAAATAACCATGTCTGAAAAATTTGTGCCCGGTATGGCAATAAGGTCGCCACCTATTTGGGACGTAAACACAAAGGCGAGTCAAGTCAAGTCAATACCCACTGCCTATATCATGGGGTAGAAAATGGTGGTAATATAATCATATACGTTTGCAAGTTGGGAAACATTAAAATTAGTATTAATTTTATAATATTTTATGCAAAGGTTTAACATGTTGCGAAGAACAAACCATTAGTATTTATATTAATAAAGAATCTTTCAATAAAAAGTGACAAGTTCATTGTCTTAAATGAAAGCCTCTCGAGGGTAATACGATTATGAAAAAGTCAGCAGGCGCTTAATAAAAAGGTAGTATTCCAACAAAAGCAGAACAAGCCTTTGTAACTGTTTCCATAGCTTAAGGAATAAGCTGTGGGGTATCATTAAATATATATTTCAATTTTAAATAATAACTCTTTTCCTCCTATTTGTCCTGGGATTTCAGATTCTACTCACAGATCTAGCACCGTAAGACCAGAATTTAGTAGCAAGAGTTATGAAATCAAGGCCGCAAGTGAGATTTGTGCGTAAGATTTAGGTCCTTTTTTCCTCATCCTTTTTTAATATGAATAATACTGATAAGAAAGAACAAGTGTAATTTATTATGGGACTCAAAATTTTGTGATTGACCATTTTTAATAGCATTTTTTATGGGCTTACGAGCAAGCGAGTCACTTGACGGTAAGTGACTAGCGCCGCCTATGATAGTGTTAAAGTTGCGTTCCCGGCCTTTACAATAGAAGGAGTGGTATAGGGTATTCCTCCTCTGGAGACCTCTGTTACCGAACGTAACGCGGCGTGAGCCACTTCACGCCGATGTTAGGAAAGGTCGTGGTATTTCACCGGTCAAGCCGGCCTATTACTGCAATATACTTTTTCCCCTTCCTTTCCCCTCCTACTTCTTTGAAGGACGGACACGCACCACAGTGTTCATGGGCGATAAGAAGTTACTTACCCAGAAATAATGAACGGGAATTAACGCGACACATTTTTAGGTAAACAATTAAAGCAGTCTGCTTGTGAGCATCAGTGCAACCTGGCCAAAGCATCAAGCATAAAGGTAAATAATTGCTTACCTAAAAAGTGTCGCGTTAATTGCCGTGCATTATTTCTGAGTAATATGCAACGTGAAAGCCTAAAAGTTTCTTACTATCAGGTGACCCAGTGGCTCGTTTGCCTTTCTATCCCATAAAAAATAGCGCATGGAGTTCCTCCACGTAAAAGAAATGAAACTGAACGTAAAAAAACACATCTTACTTAAATTACGATGGGCTAGTCTGTAGTTTTACCAATTCACCACGCACTGGTAAAACTACCGATAGTGGAATCGAGATTGGCGGGTGCTATCCCCATCCGAGCATTATTTTTTATCTCGGTCTATATAAATCTGGTAAAACAACTAGAACTGTATTTTGGATTTAAAATGACGTCACATTACATTATTTTTCAAGATACTCTCAACAAGCACTTTAATAATATAAAGAGTTCCACTTCAAAAACCAAAAAAGTTTATGTAACAAAGGCCGTAAGCTGAAGTCGATCCTTATATTTATAGTTCATAGTCTCTCGAACATTCTATTTCAAATTGAATGGAATACGAATCCGAGATCTGATTGATTAAAATATGGCATAATATTTAAATGTTATATTGCTATATAAATTAAATAACTTATTGTTATATTGAAATGTAACATAATATTTGTTCAGGATAGCATAGCGGAGTGGTCACAGCGTGAATCTATCAAAACAACTCGATGTGTCCCAAAATAACATGGTATAATAATCTTCTTATAAATATCTTGTGATATTTTAGATTATAAAAAATGTCGGGACATTTTTCGAATATTTTCTGATATTCACGTAAATTTGTGTAATACTTACTAAAGTAGTATTAGGTATTTAATATTCAGTGGAGCCAGATTATAATCCAGTATTAGTTCTAAGGAATTTTGTGATTATTATTTGTAAATTCCATTTTGAATTACCTATTCACTATCGGTTTTTTGTTTAATATTTAAATGTTATGTATTTGACTGAGCGTTCGATTGCAGAGTGATGTTTTTTTTGGTAAAAGATTTAAGGTTTTAACGTTTAACAGTAAAAATCATCGGACGAATATTACCAACATAAAAAAATATAACATCACGCCTTAGTTACACGAAGGTGTAGGCATCGGCTGTTAAGCCTCGTCTAGCCGTTATGTTTGCGCCCCAAATGGAATAGGTCGCAAACCTATTGCCACACCGGGCACAAAGTTTTCAGTGATCGATATTTATCACACTTAACTTCGGAAAATAATTTCGAAAGTCATTGGTGTGAGCCAGTGGACGAATATCGACAGATGAAATATCATTAAGTAATATTATAAGTATTATTTGTATACATACAGTGCTTAATTTAAAAAAAAAAATGTATTTTGTATTATCTCCGTCAGATGAAACCTTCAGGTTCCCTTTTTTTTCCTTGCCTGATAACTTCTGACTGAGATTACCTATCAACCCAGGTAGTCAACGCGACTAGTAGTGTTATCTACAAATCATCAAATGACATTAATTTTCATCCGCTAATCTGCATCTCGATTTATTAGTTTTGAATGTAGATATTGTTTGAAGCGCCTTGCGAATCTCCAGCGAATTGCGGCCGATCTCGACTGAGAGCTGCCAGATAGTACTGACCACAAATGCCTGGCTTATAATTGTCTAATAATAATTAATTAATAATTGCCTGTTGTAGCCTAATTGGAGCGTCGTAGTAACTGCGATATGAAACTTGAGAGCTATTATTATTGTTGTTCAATTCTATATCATACTAGTTGTTTTTCACAGCTCTGTCCATGTAGACTTTCTAATGAACTTGTTAATGTACTCTTGTTTTTTTCTTCTTAAATTCAATTTAAAATAATGTCTCGAATACAGGTTACAAATGACTCTATGTGCAAATAAGGTCAATGTTCCGACTCTAGCTAACGTGCTACCTTGGAAACTCGTATTTCCCATTCGTAGTTCACTTTAGTGAGCAAAATAATGACCGATGACAAAGTTTATTACTATGTAAATAATTATCTCGGGGATCAATATAAATGACTAGTGACTGTAAAACGAACAATTTTGACATTATTATATTGCAATTGTTAGAATTAATTTTATTTTGACAGTGTTGTATTTATTCATTAGATTATTATTGTTATTGTATTGACTGATTTATATTTTTTGCATGCCAAACAGTAGAATATGGTGTAGCATCTTTAAACCTTAATCGCTTTATAAATAAGTTTATAACATACAAAATAATTTCCAATTTCGTACAAAAATATTGTTGCGACTATCATCCGTCAGAACTCTTTCGCGCACTATTTTATTCAAACAACTAAAACTACTCTATAAATATAAAAATTTTTCACAGCTCCAGGGTGAATATACAAAGCCTTCACCGGAGAGGCTTTGTGATGTATGAAAGGGTCTGGCTTATTTTAATGTCAGTCTTTTTTATATCTTCAGTGAGGTTTATGTGTGCATATTACTAACTCTTGTACTTTGATAAGCAGTGTATGTGTAATTTGTATTTATTTAGAGTTCTACTTTTTTTACTAGTTTATTATTCATTTTCAACATAGAAATAAAAATAGATTATGACAAACGGTGCGCGCGTGTTCAAAAAATCGATTTTGATACGCTTTAAGCACCGGCAGGGGCAATTCGGTCGTATATTATCGTATATATATTAGTAAGTCGTCAATATTACTACTATTACTTAACTTTTTCGATTTTATATTACTTAAGAAAAACGACATAAAACATTTTACTTATTTGACTGAATCATTAATTTATTTCGGAAATATTGCTGGATGATATTAATCCGTCTTTTTATGACTTACACGTAAGCAAGAGTGACGGTGTAAAAGTAAGAACGGGCATAGAAAGGATGGATGATGCAAGATTGAATAAGCAGATATACAATGCAAAAGCGGATGGATGTAGCAGTTCAGGACGGCCTAGACACACATTCCATGATTAAATAGAACGTGTTATGGAGGAAGGTGATGTTAGGAGCATCAAAAGTCGGCAACAAATTATTTGCTAAATGTGATCGAATCCTAACAGTATCAATAATGTGTCATTGAGGCAGGGTGAAGTAGTCTATTTTGTATATGTTTTATACGCGAGGGAGACATGAAGTATAGACAAGAAACGATTTGTCACTCCTTACAGATCCACTCACATTTCACAAGTAGCAAATATCGTTTCAGTTATAGACAATATGTTTCTTATAAGGTACACATTTTGTGTTAAGGGAATACTTTTGTTACATACTCAAAAAACTTAACGCGCAGGGGTTGTTAGAGATATCAGAGCACCATTAAGCATGATACTTTAACACCTCACTCGCTTCTTCGATTTATGTAACTCTTGTCATCCACACTAAGCAGTTTTTCATTCTCCCCAAGGGCACTTCCAATTTGGATATCAAAAGTGTGAAGTGCGTCTTCGACAGCTTTAATTACTCCTACACTCTTCCTCTTTGCCCGGAACTCGCTATTTTTCTCAGTTATATTATTAACTAGCTGACCCAGCGAACTTGCTGCTGCTCTGCATAAAAAGTAATTTTTACAGCGTTCACTAAACTAAACTTACAACAGTGCTAAATCTCGAAATCACTCTTCTTTACTACATTATACATGATTTTTTTAACAGTGGTAGAGCCAAGCAGTTCGCTGCATGAATAGGCCGGCTCGACCGGTGAAATACCACGACTTACGGTGTAGGCCGAGAGAACAAAGTAGGTCCGACGGCGATTTGGCTAAGAGCACGGTCAAGGCCAACTGCATAAAGCAGGCAGCTCACAACTAGGTCACCGATTCATATCCCTACATTCGATCTCACTCTGTGGACACAACTGTCCAGGTACAGGATGAACATCCGAGCGGACAGCACGCAACCCTGTCTGACGCCGATATTGATGTCAAACCAGGGCAACAAACCGCCGTCAATTCGCACACACGCTGTGCCGCCCACATAAGTGGACTGCACAGCGCGCAGCAGTGCACCGCCCACAGTACATGACCTAGATCCCGATACTGACTCCTCATTGCAAATTAATAATGGGAGACTTTGCCCTCCCTCTTCCCTCGAGACAAAAGATCTATCTTAAGTTCAACCGTAAAATGTAATTCATCTGTTTGATTTTGTTTCGGTATCAAGAAAATCCTTATTTGGAGTGTTTAGAAGTATTTTAATTAACTATGTCATTAGCTTTGTCCATGCAAAATGTAAACTTTAACTCTATCGTTGGGATATAATTAGATCGTTGAGAGTAAAACTAAACTCCAGCCTGTCCAAGTAACGTACTCCATTGTGTTACACCGACTTCAATAATGAGTGACAAACGTAAATATTTTTATTGTAATACATGACTTTTTTAATGTATTTCGTTTTCTATATTGTATTAAGTATTAAATTAGTTAATTACGTCATTTATAGCTTTTTAGTTATGGAGGTACTGTTTTCATCTACTAAAAGATTTTCCAATTAACGTTTTTTTTAAAGTAATTTTATATATTAGTAATATTAGGAATGTAAACGTTTGTGAAGATGTTTGTTTGTCTATCACAGGTCAGCAATTTATTTGAACAGAATTAGATGAAAATTGACACATACCTAAATATTAATGTTAATTTAAAAAAAGTTTAGTCTGAATCATGTACGCAGGCAAAGTCACGAGTATAATCTAATATATCAATAAAGTAAGTAAACTTGATGAGAATAATAATATATTCTATATTGTTGATTCGTAATTTCATCAAAATGTGGTATTCACGCGTACAGAGTCACGGTCCTTAGCTAGGTATTAAGTGAGTTAACACTGAGTTATAGTTTATAGCTACAAATGTTCTTTACACAATATTCAGCTGAAAATATAAAGAAATGTATTTAGCAAATTGAACCGTAATGGTGTTTCGGAAAGAGCCGTTATTTAAAATGAAAATATACGACAGAATGGAGAGCTTTAAGGCCAAACTTTCCTTAAAAATGTTTTGTTGTTATAAAGGTGGCTGTTATACTTTTGATTATATACTTATTTGTTTACATCCAGTAATCACACAGGGAAACTATGACGAATTCACACTGTTGATTCCGGTGTTTTGATTATCGCTTCGTTATAAATATGAATTACAGCGACATTAGTAAAATAGTCAAAGTTTTATATAGTTATTTAATTTTATAATATAAATACAATTACTAAAAATATAAGTAGCGACGGTAAAGTCGAATACCGGTGAAATAGTGTTTGCTTAAAATTGCCAAAAAAAGGTTTCACAGAAACACTTATTACTTTTAGTTTATATAATTTTCTTATGTTTAACATATTATGTTGTTACAGTTTCACCAAAGATAAGAAAATTGTAACTGTCTAGTTATTACGGTCCATAAGATATGGTCTGGCCACAGACAACGAGTCTCAGGAGTCTTATAATCCCAAAAACTAAGTTTTGAAACTGTTTGAAACACTGATAAGATGTAGAATTATAATTTGTTTTACGAAGGAGTTAAAGCATGTGACAAACAGAAAAATCACTTACACATTAATATATTACATGATATTAAAATGCTATAATTAATGAGTAAAATATTATGAATGAATCATAGTGACTCTTTCAGTACAAAATAAAATCATATGATTCTTGCTATCGCAAAATAGTTATAAATATTAGAACCTTCATAGCTCTCTCGAAATATAAGTTTAACAATTCGTCACAACATTAAAACAACTTTTAGGATTATATCGCGGTTATTTATTACGTATTTTTATTTATTTCCCGACACTCGTGAAAATGATCTCTGTAAAGAGTTCAAAACGTCGGGATAATCCTAACAGTTGTTTTAATGTTAAGAATGTGATTCGCGAAAATCTGAGAAATAAATATGTAATTCATCACAATTTGGAAAAGCGTCCGCCGGTCCCGGTTTACTACCTGACTCCCTGTAGTAAACCTTAGCGCAGAAATACTATAAATTATTTCAGAATTAATTTAAAATGTAAACACGTTACAACACAATACTGCCTCGTTAAATATTAAAATGTGTGGAATTTACGGACCGTCTCTTTTGTAGATTAAAGTCATGCAATATAAGTTATTGTTTAACGCTAGAATAATTCCCGTTATATTTAATTATCCGCGCGCCTTTTATACTCAAACATAAACATACCTTCACGTTGTCGTCTACCTGTAGGTGTAAGACGCAGCTGTTAGGCCTTGAGTCGCAGAATCGTTACATACCAAACGGAATAGGAGGTACCTATTGCCATACACCAAGAACAAAGTTGTTAGTCATCGATATTTATCACCCATAACTTCTTAAAATAATTGTGATAAATCATTGGTGGAGCCTATAGTTGATCCCATGACTTCTGAATCAGAAGCGGGGAGATCAACCACTGCACCTCTGTGGCCGACACTACTCAATTATGTAGGTGGTACACAGTAATTCGATAACAGAGTTGTGATTGATCAGATCAAATCGCGTAGGCACCTCTTACAACACTCACATGAGAAGAGGGTGACACTATTCTACCAGGTGTACCGGTATGAAATGAGCGTTAAGATACAAATGTGTTGGTAGGGGTTATTTGTTGTGAATAAGCCTTAATTTTTTTTTCTGTTTGGTTGCCAATACAACCGTCAAACATTCAATTAACCTAACAGTTAGTAAACAAACAACATCATATTTTTTTATTCTGTTAAAAATGACAAATTTTGTGCCGGGAAGTGATGATTTGCGGAAAGCATTAATTTTTTGTTTCCATTTGAAAAAAATGCTGCAGAATCACATCGAATGCTTGTCGAAGCATATGCTGATCATTCTCTATCAGAAGCAAATGCAAGAGATGGTTTCAACGATTTAAATGTAATGATTTTGATGTGAGAAATGAAGAACGTGGAAGACCACCAAAAAAATTCGAAGACGCCAAACTGAAACAAGCCATAATGGATGCAGATGATACTTTGAGTCAGAAGCAAATAGCAGCTATGTTAAAAGTTGCACAACAAACAATTTCAGACCGTTTGAAAGCTATGGGAACAATTCAAAAGGAAAATGGGTGCCACAAGAATTGAATGAAAGACAAATGGAAAACCGGAAAAACACTTGTGAAATTTTGCTTCAAAGACACGAAAGAAAATCAGTTTTGCATCAATGTTTTGCAAAAATGGATTTATTTTAATTATCCTAAACGGAGAAAATCATGGGTTAATCCGGGACAACAATCAGCATCGACTGCAAAACCAGATCGTTTCGGGAAGAAGGCAATGCTCAGTGTTTGGTGGGATCAGAAGAGTGTGGTGTATTATGAAGTCCTAAAACCTGGTGAAACTGTCAATACAAGTCGCTACAAACAACAAATGATTGATTTGAACAAGGCATTGATCGTAAAACGACCAGAATGGGCCAGAAGAAACGGCAAAGTAATTTTATTACACGACAATGCACCTGCACCCAAATCAAAATCAGTTGAGGATACAATCAAAGTACTTGGCTGGGAGTTGCTACCTCACTCGCCGTATTCACCAGACTTGGCTACTTCTGATTACCATTTATTTTCATCGATGGGACACGCATTGGCTGAGCAGCGGTTCGATTCCTAAGCGGGAGTGGAAAATTGGGTGTCTGATTGGTTTGCTTCAATAGAAGAACATTTCTATTGGCATGGTATCTGTAGGGTAGTTGTTGATATTTATGTGCGTAAAGTGGTTTCCTAAATATACATGTCAGTTAGACTCTAACCGTCGTTTCATTTATAACACTGGCGACGAGGATTAAAATTCTGTTATTAGGATTCATCACGTTTTAGTTTCGCAGGAAAAAATAATTTGTATTTTAGTTATTTGTGAATTTGCGTTTTAGGAGTGATAGTGATAGTGATTTGCAATTCCGATCGGAAAGATAGAACCGTTCGATTTAGCGTCGAAACAATGGCCGGCTTATATTCGACGAGTAAATCAATTTTACCTGTTGAACGAAATTAAATCCGAATTAAAGGTGCCAATGCTGATCACGGTGGTAGGTGAAGCCACATATAATTTAATGTGTGATTTGTGTTCACCGGAAAATCCCGAAGATAAAACTTTTGACCAACTAGTGGCGGTAGTTAAAGATCATCTCGAACCGCAACGGTCGGATATCGCCGAGAGACATATTTTTCGACAAAGGAGACAAAAACCCGGAGAATCCTTGATGTCCTATCTGCAAAGTTTGAAACACTTAGCGGCGACATGTAATTTCGGAAATCGTTTAGAGGAAGATCTCAGAGACCAATATGTATCGGGCCTGGCGAGCGAAACAATGAGATCTCGAATCTTCGCGGAAAGGTCAATTGACTATAAGAAAGCGGTGGAGCTAACTCTGGCTTTAGAAGCGGCAGACCGGCACGCAGAGCTGAGCGGAGGCGGCGCAGCGGAGGCGACAGGCAGCACAGGCTCGCCCGATGAGCTTCACGTGATGCGCGCGCGTCCCGGGGCGGCCGGCCCGGCTGCGGGAGCGCGGGCCGGCCCTGCCACGGGAGCGCGGCACCGACCGGAGAGAGGCAGGACGGCCGCGGGGGGCGAGGCAAGCGCCCGCTGCTGGAGGTGCGGCAATTCGCATCCCGCCAACAAGTGTCGATTTTACAACTACATTTGTGATTATTGTAACCAACGTGGACATTTACGAGTGATGTGTAGAAATGTGCGTAATATAAAAAGTGGTGAAAGTGAACGTCAGCATTTTGTGGAGGAAGACTCGAATGACTTCTATAATATGGTGGTATCGTCCACACGAGGTAACAAACCTTATTCTATTGACATTAGAGTAGACTGTAAAGTTTTAGAGTGTGAAATTGATACGGGCAGTCGAATATCTGCAATAAATCATAGTTGTTATACATCGATGTTCAAAGATAAACCATTATTAACTGATAATTTAATTTTACGCAGTTATTCGGGTACGAAGATTGAGCCGATTGGATATATTTTAGTTAGTATTAAATTTAATAGTATCGAGGCTACAGGTCTTCGATTATATGTAATAAAGGGAGGTGGCCAGCCTTTACTAGGCCGCGACTGGTTAAAGGCTTTAAAGATAACTCAAATAAATATTAATAAACTGTTAGAGGAGGATCAATTAGTTAACCAACTATGTAAGGAATTCCCGCAGGTTTTTACTGATAAAGTAGGTACATGTAAAAGATCGCTGCGATTACAGCTTGTAGACTGCGACGGTGTATACATGCGCGCGCGGCCCGTGCCGCTGGCGCTGCGCGAGCGTGTTGAGCGCGAGCTGGCTCGACTTGAGCGCGACGGCGCCATCTATCGTATTGAGCAGTCAGACTTCGGGACGCCAATAGTGCCCGTGATTAAATCTAACGGGGAGGTGCGCATATGCGGAGATTATAAAATTACGATTAACCCTAAACTTAAGCGTGATTATTATCCTATGCCGCGAATAGAAGAATTATTTGCAAATTTGAGTAACGGGCAAGAATATACGAAAATTGACCTCCAACACGCGTACGAACAGATCTTATTACACGAAGAGTCTCAAAAGTATTCCGCGATCACTACACACGTTGGTACGTTTGCATACAGGCGCACTCCGTATGGCCTATCGTGTGTGCCCGAGAAATTTCAGAGATTGATGGAGGAGACGCTGCGTGGTGTCCCTGGTACCGTCGTATTTTTGGACAATATTTGTATTACAGGACCGGATCGTGAGTCCCACCTACGTAGTCTACGAGCTGTTCTCCAGAGATTACGGGATATGGGTCTCACTATTAAATTAAGTAAGTGTACTTTCCTACAAAAAAGTGTTACGTATTTAGGGTTTATTATAGATAAAGAGGGGTTGCATCCCGATCCCGCCAAAGTGGACGCGATCGCCAAAATACCAATACCCGAAAATGTTTCTCAATTAAAAAGTTTCCTGGAATTATTAAATTATTATGGGAAATTTATTCCTAACTTGAGTGGCTTACTGCATCCACTACACAATTTGTTAAAGAAAAAGTCTAAGTGGGTTTGGGATTCGCGTTGTACAATGGCATTTAAAGAGGCTAAGAATATGTTAATAAGTGATAAAGTGTTAGCTCACTACGAGGGGGGGGCGGCCGCTCGTGCTCTCGGTAGACAGCAGCGCATACGGCCTGGGAGCGGTACTCGCGCATCGCTACGAGGACGGCAGCGAGCGACCGATCAGCTGTGCTTCGCGCACACTCAATGACGCCGAACGTAACTATAGTCAATTCGATAAAGAGGCTCTTGCCATCTATTACGGCATAACCAAGCACCACCAGTATCTTTTCGGTCGACAATTTGTGTTACGCTCGGACCACAAACCCCTAACATACATTTTTAGTGGCGCAAAGGGGATACCCCAGACTGCAGCTAGCCGACTGCAACGTTGGGCGACGCGACTGGCAGGCTACCAGTTTTCAATCGAATTCGTAAAGTCGGCTGCTAACGGACCAGCAGATAGTTTATCGCGGTTACCGTTGTCGTGCGAGCGGCCACCCAATACTGATGCTACTAGTGGGGATTATTTAAATTATGTAGAAGAGACCATACCTTTAGATTTTAAAGACGTCGCTAGAGAAACCCAACGAGACCCTCTCCTGTGTAAACTCTTACGCTATATGTTATTCGGCTGGCCGGGTTCGCCTAGTTGCGAGGAAGAAAAGATTTTCTTTACGCGTAAAAACGAATTGTTCACGGAGCGTGGCTGTATCGTGTATAAATATAGAGTGGTAATTCCGAATAAACTGCGCCGATTCGTTCTAAAGGAAATTCATAGCGGTCACCTAGGTATGAATAAAATGAAAAATATTGCTCGAAATTATGTTTACTGGCCCAACATAGATAAAGACATTGAAGAAATGTGTCAGTCTTGTGAGGCGTGTATCTCAGTGCGGGACGCGCCGCCCCGTGCCCCTCTTCACCCTTGGGAATATCCTCTGCACCCCTGGCAACGTGTTCATGCAGATTTTTTTGATTGTGCAGGGAAGCGGTTTCTGATAGTCGTCGATGCCCACTCAAAGTGGATCGAAGCGTTAGGAATGAATAGTACTTCAGCTCACGCAACTATTACAGCGTTCAGATCTATTTTCTCTAGATTCGGTATTCCATCACAACTGGTGACTGATAATGGTCCCCCGTTCTTTTCGGAGGAATTCGAACAATATTGTATACGGAATAGGATAAGACACTCCACATCAGCACCGTATAGACCCCAAGGTAACGGCGAGGCGGAGAACGCAGTTAAAACGGTAAAGAAAGTCATTAAACGGGCTATCTTTGAAAAAGAAGATATTTTAACAGCTTTGTATAGATTTTTATTTCAATATAGAAACTGCGACCACGCCACGACTGGCATATCGCCCGCCATGGCGTTGTTAGGGCGTCGGCTACGCGGACGCCTCGACGGCCTACGGCCGGCCGGTGGTACTCACGACATGGTGGAGACCGCTCAAGAGCGTCAGAAGTCAGCGGCACCGGGGTCACGGCGCGCTACGCACTTGATCATAGGTGACCCGGTGCTCACGCGTGACTATACTAAGTGGGGGGACAAGTGGGCCAAAGGCCACGTTACAAAAGTTACTGGACCAGTTTCATGTAGGGTAAAAGTGGGAGAAGGAGCAGAGTGGCGTAGGCACCACGATCAAATAATACCACTCCGTCATCGGTATTCGTTATCTCGTACTAGTACGGAGCCGGTCAAGTACGATACCATGGGGTCTGACAGGGCTGACGTGGCAGAGGTACCTGGCGTGAAAGAAGAGAGGCAGGGACGACCCGAGAGCCCATCAGGTGAATCGGGAGGTGAATTTGAGGATGCCTTGGGGCGTGAACTGGAAGTCCAACAATATCCAAGACTTTCTCTAGCGCCAGATGCCTCTGCAAGAGCAAAAAGAGCTCATGCCAGAGCCAAACAAAAAAATGACAATTTACATAAAAATTTGTAATATGTATGTATAAGTTTAAATGTTATGATGTAACTTTAGATTAAGGAGGGAGATGTGTAGGGTAGTTGTTGATATTTATGTGCGTAAAGTGGTTTCCTAAATATACATGTCAGTTAGACTCTAACCGTCGTTTCATTTATAACAGTATCCACAACAAATTATGGAAAAAATTTGGAAAAAAATATTTTTTTTATCTAATCAAACTTAATATTTTATTTTCACAAAAAAAAAACGCTCATTTCATACCGCTATACATATGTATGTGCCAGAAACGTAATCCACTTGAATCGAAATTTAAAAGAGGTTTACTTTTACAAAACTAGTAAATATTTTCAAAGTTTCGAAATTATGAACATTATAGTATGCATACACACATACATAAGCTCACGCCGGTATCCCATGGGGGTAAGCAGAGACTTTGGCTTTCCACAAGCTACGATCATGACATGACACACATCTTTCGCCTCATCCACAGTCACACACATCTCGTCATGCATCGCGTCGGTTCCGGGTGCTACGCATTTTGCCTTTTTTAAACAGACCATTTATTTGGTCGTGGTAGCTCCGTCTTGGTCTCCCGATCCCGACCCTGCCACTCACATTCGCTTCGTATACTCTTTTAGTCAGTCGGATTTCATCCATTCTTGAAATATGACCAAACCATCTTAACATACTTCTCTCCACTTTGGTCACCACATCATCCTTCAACTTGCATTTCTCCCTTATCACGTTATTTTTCATTCGATCCGCAATGGTGACTCCACACATACTTCTCAGAGAACGCATTTCCACTGCATTCACCTTACTTTCATGCTTCGTTTGCTCCAATTTCTCGCCATCTAATATTATGTCACACACTGTGACCTTATTCTCTCTCTCCACAACCATAACTTTGGTCTTGCTTACATTTATTTTCATACCTCTTTCTCTAAACCCTGCATTCACCAAGATTAGCATGTCTTGTAACTCTGACGCCGACGGAGCAAGTAATACCTGGTTATCGGCGTACAGTAGGTACTTGACATGCATCTCTTCCATGCCTAAACCACATTCAGTCTCTTTCAGATTTGTCAGGCAACTATCCATACAGATATTGAAGAACCATGGTGACGCAACACATCCTTGTCGAACACCTTTATAGAAACTGTGTTTAACTAGTCTCAGTGCGCCCCATTCACCCTAATACAGGCTCCAGAATTCTCATATAGAGAATTTAAAGCCCAGACTAGGGGTTCGTCAACCCCATATTAATTTGACAGCGTTGATAATAATTCATTCCTGGGTACACGATCGTAAGCCTTCTTCAGATCTACAAATGCACAAAATACTTTTTTGGACTTAGCTAAATATTTTTCACATATGGTCCGCAAAGAAAGATCTGATCGATGCACCCCCTTCCTCTCCTAAATCCCGCTTGTACGTTCCACAATTTCTCATCAGTTACATTTGTCACTCTTGCAATAAAGATCTTCGCATACAATTGACCTACAATACTGAGAAGACTTATGCCTCGGTAGTTTTCGCAGTCCTGCTGCGACCCCTTCCTCTTGTGCTAAGGCACAATGACTGCTTTGGTCCAGTCGTCCGGAACACAGCCATTACGCCAACACACATTGAAAAGTAGTCGCAGCAGTCTTACAACAACCCCCTTGCCGCTTTTCAGCATCTCGGTAGTTACCCTGTCATACCCTGCAGACTTACCCCATTTCGTACTTTTAATTGCATTCACTATTTCATCTTCTGTAATTTCCTGAACTGCATCGTTTTGTGAAGATGTCCCTCACCACACTCAAAAAGTTCTTCGAAGCAACATAATACGTAACGATGCAGAACATCCCTTTCAATACTCAACAATAGTCCATCTTTAGCTCTTATAACGTCCAACTCAGATAACCTTGATCCGCCATGAACCAATTTAACCAGCTTCCAGAACAATTTTAAATTGGCCCTGAAGTTCTCAGACATCTTTCTGTCAATTTTCTCTTTCATACACTTCTACTTTTCCTGTACCACAACTTTAGCTCTCTTCTTCGCTTCCACGTACACACTTTTTGCCTTTTTTACCTGGAATACGTTCTCTGTTTGACTTTCATTACCTTTCGCTTTGATGGCTAGTCCGTCCAACCACGCCTTTTTCTTACACTCTACTACTTTCTTAACTTGTGCATCCCACCAACATTCATCCAACGACCTTCCTTTCTTTCTATTCACTTCTCCACATATTTTGGCAGCTGCTCCAACCATACTTCTTTTCACCACCTCTCAGATATCATTCATTCCTCCCGCATATGACACATCCCATATGTGATTTGTCCTTTCTACCAATTTCTTCAAATATTCCACTTGCACGTCTATGTCACTCAGTCTTTCAACTTTTATTCGGCCAAGGCACGTTGTCTGTTTTTTCTTCCAGTGACGCCAGGTTTTAAATATATCCCTGATTCGACTTACCACCAAATAGTGATCTGTTCCCACACGGACGCCACGACAGCTCCTGGTATCTACGACTTTACTTTTGACCCTATGGTCAACAATCTCAAAATCGATCATACTCTTACTTTCATTCCTCTCCCATGTATACTTATGGATGTCCTTGTGGTGGAACAGAGTGTTCGTAACCACAAGGTCCTTTTCCACATATACTTGTAACAAACAGGAGCCATTCTCGTTTACTTTTTCATCACCATACTTTTCTAAAACTCTTTCAAAACCCTCTCTTTCCACACCAACCCAGCTGTTACAAAATATTACAATAATCCTCTCATTATTCTCGCATTTACTTAACAACAATCTCACACCATCCCAGAATCTTCTCCAACACTGGGCGCCCGGTTTCCGATGCGTAAACAGCTACAGAAATACACGTAGCAGACCCAGCTTAAGTCGGATCCACAAAAGTCTAGGACTAACACACTCATAGTCTTTCATACAATTCTTCAGACGCTCCGACAGGACAACCGCAACACCTTGGCACGCACGTTCTCCTGCTGAAACTCCCGACCATAGCGCCGTTAGATCGCGGTGTTGAGAAATGCTTACTACTACCTACTACCTACTACTTACTACCATCAGATCAATACGTCTTTCTTTCACAACCTGACATAATTCATCCATCTTATCACTCATTCCTCCCTGCACATTTAGCGTAGCTATGCGGCACTCCACGGCCCGCTATATAGAATGACATGATTAATACTCGAAAAAAAAATCAAACTTACGTCCTCTGCAATTCCA
This sequence comes from Euproctis similis, assembly GCA_905147225.2. NCBI lineage: Eukaryota > Metazoa > Arthropoda > Insecta > Lepidoptera > Erebidae > Euproctis > Euproctis similis. Next base: position 3,395,082 of record LR990111.1, on the reverse strand, counting down.
GTGCTCTAATTGCAGAGCTACCGAAGATCTAGATTTTTAAATCAACATTCCATCTACATACAATACAAAATTGCAATATAATTAGCGCAATATAAATCCTACCAAATACATAAATGTAAAAAAGGAGAGTCATATTTAATAAAAGAATTATGCTTGATGATGATGATTGATGTAAGCTTCGCCATAAAAATAATGGAGATCAAATGTCATATTCAATGAAAAATCCAAAAAATATAATTAAAATAATCAAATAGCATTTTGAGCAAGTATTAAACTTTATTTGCTTTATTGGATACCTATTACGATTGCTGTAATTTGAAAAATGTGGAATCTTAAAGTAGATTAGATTTGACTATGAGTTTAAATCATAGTTATATTACATGTATGTTGAATAACTTTATAAAATGACTAATGTAATAAAAACTGGCCAAGTCAAATCTAAGCTACATTAAGATTCCACATTTTTAAATTACAGCAATCGTACTCCTACATCCGTCCGCTTTTGCATTGTATATCTGCTTAGTCAGTCTTGCATCATCCATTCTTTCTACATGTCCGAACCATCGGAGCATGCCTTTTCTTACTTTTACACCGACCCTCTTTCAAACCAACTTCCTTCCTTACAACCTTGTTTTCTACGTGGTCAGCGAGAGTGACTCCGTAGATTTTGCGCAGTGCCCTCATTTCTACCGCGCTTATTCTACTTTCATGCACACTCTGCCATACCCAGCCCGCACTTCCATAAGTTAGCGTTGGGATCAGGACTGCATTGTGGATTGCTAGCTGGGCTTTTGGCCCAGGAATCTGCCCATTTACGCTATTTCCTATCGCCACTCGTCTTTTTACATCCAAGGTGTACCTTCCATCCCTTCTAAAAGCGCATCCAAGATAAACAATTTCATTCACCTGTTCCAGCACTACATTATCAACCGTTATCCTTGCATCCGTTCTGGATTCCTCCCTTTCAAACACCATAACTTTCGTTTTCGTCGCATTCAACTGCAAGCCTTTAATTATGCAGTCATCTTTCATAGTAGTGACTAGTGTTTGCAGGTCCGACGGCAATCCGGCTAGAACACAGGCACAGCGTCATCTACGTAATGTAGGAAGCCTGTCTGACGCCGATATTGACATCAAACCAGGGGGACAAGCCGCCGTCAACACGCACACACGCTGTGCAGCCCTCATAAGTGGACTGCACAGCGCGCAGCAGTGCGCCGCTCACCCCGTAGCCCGGGAGTATGTCCCAAAAATCCTTTCGTAACACTCTGTCAAACGCTTTTTCCAGATCCACAAATCCACAGAAAACCTTCCGGTTAACAGCCAGTTGTTTTTCCACGATGTTGCGGAAAAAAAAATCTGGTTCATGCCCCTCGTCCGCTTCTAAAACCACCCTGAGCCTCCCACAACACTCCATCAGATATCACCCCCCTCATTCTCATTTAATAATTTTCCCATACACTTTCGCTGCTAAGCTGATCAAACTGATGGCCCTGTAACTGGCGCACTGCATACGTGATCCCTTACTTTTATACAAGGGCACGATGACAGCGCGCCTCCAGTCCATAGAAACCCAACCGGACCTCCAGCATAGATTGCTCAAAGGTCAGTAAAGCGTCCCGGACACAGGTTCTACCGTGTTTGATCATTGCAGCAGACATCATATCAATTCCAGCTGCCTTACCATTTTTCATACTTTGTATCGATCACTCAATCTCTTCCATAGTAATGTCCTCGTCAGATGTTGGCGCAGCGGCGTCACTCGTAGACTTACCCGTGGCGCCCACATCCGGAACATACTATACTATACCCAAAATACGCACTCCACCTACCCAATACGTCGTTTGGGTTTGCAAGAATCTCAACAGCCTTAGACATAATTTTGTCGATTCTAGATGTTGACGAAGAACCCCGAGACTATCTAACTTCCTTCCAGAAGAGTTTGTTATTCGCCTCGAAGTTCTCCGTCAACCTCACTTCCTCATTCGCAACTAGTCTTTCACGCTTCTCTTTCACTAAGGATTTGGTAACATTTCTGCAGCGGCGGTAGCTCTCATACTTTTTCTCTGTCATACTATCATTCTGATTCAAGCTTGAGACACAATCCAACCATGCTTTTTTCTTTCTTTCGATGCTGGATTTCATATCCGCGTCCCACCAGGCATCACCTCTCAGAATCTTATGCCTCTTTGCACAACCACATACTACTTTTGCACTATCCACTATACTTTCTTTCATTCTTTCCCAGCATTCTTCAACACCTAAATTTGTGTAATACATTTTGTTTGAAATTTCCTTTGTACAAATTTAAATACATAAGAACTTTTAATAAACATTTAACATAGTGGCTAAAAATAAAACCTTACCTCCGCGAGTAAGAATATAGTCCGCACACGCACTTGGTATACAACAGTAACAATCATTATGTACCAAAATACGTTTTCATTTAGAATTAAACGTAACCATTTAGTCTTTGCTTCAAGGTCACTTTAATTATTTGAATCCTTTTATCTATTTTTGACTACTAACAGAGTATATTAACGACTAATAGGTACACACTACATACACATTTATTTATGCACAGACGGCAGTAATTAAATAAAAAATGCAAACTCTCATTACATTCGGTGCTAAGTAATTGAAAATAATCTCGCGTACTCACTTAACTTATAAAGTTAGCAGCAACAATATCACCAGTGGCACGAGTAACAGGCTCTGCCCTCAAATCTCATCAAATAAGGACCAGAATCAAAGTATTTAATCCCCCCTCGACTTGCGACTGTCGTAATGAAAAAGCGACAAAGACCTTCAAAAGGTAAGGTGGCTTTGGGGGGAAAAGCTCTCTTATTTCGCCACCGACAACGAGAAACTCGCACTCTGTTTATGATGTTTATGTCACGGAAAAAAAACTTTTTAATTTGTCCCTTTTCGGGGACCGCGATCGCCACGACACAAGTCGACAGCCCACGCCATATTTCCTTTTGTTTGCACCCAATTCTACAAGGAGGCTATAATTAAATCTCCCGCAAGATAGACATTGTTAACTGTTTTTTTATTTTACGCAATTTCTCCAACATGTCCGCGTACATTCTGTTATCTGTTTAATCTTGTGTTCAATCGCTTGCGATAAATTCGACAACACGAACCTGATTGCTGTGTTTTATGAGCTTCGACGAATTAAAATAAATCTGTGACGAATCACTTGTTATAGGGACTGTTACATTTGGAATACAATATTTTTAGTAAAAGAGTGTTATTGTGAGTAAATAGCAGTTGGAATGAAAAGACAAATCTAATTTTTAATTCTAACATGTAAGTAGATGTTGTGGCTTTTAACTTTGGGTAATTTTGATTGAGATTAATTCTCAGTATGATCAGTATCGTAATTATCATCATAAGCCTTTCGAAGTCCACTGCTGGACGTAGACCTCTCCCATATACAATGTATGTGTATATACAATATACATACATACATACGTACATACATACATAACTTCTCGCCAAATCCCTTGCGAGGTACGCAGAGAGAACAGAGCGCCATAAGGCACGTTTCGTACACACAGCGAGGTTGGCTTCGTTGACTTTCATAACTATTTTCAAGCACGCGCGTCGATTTTTGATATATTTTCTATGCTTATGAGTATATACTTGTGGCAAATCAATTAAATAAATTTTAGGCTTTGAATACACGAATGGTAGCAGAACATCTGAAGATCATTTTCATATACAAATCGCTTGTTAACATGGATTTATTCTGTCAATTAATTTTGCAAGATTTGCTGACAAAATCAATATAATAGTTCGCAGCTGGAATATTCAAGTAATTTAAACATTATATGTTCAATATATGTATTAAGTATTTTCCTGACATAGTTCCCTGGACAACAAAAGAAAGTATTCTGAAGGCTCGGCATTGCGATATTTATGTTTTAACTGGACTATTAATCACACTTACTCGAGATAACTGAGCTGGTCAAAAGCGTCGTGGTATTCGGAGAATAAGTGCATATAAATTCGGCATTTAGGACAGAAGCAGAGGAAGTTTGGCATGTTAAGTTGCGGTGGTCAAACACTGTTCGGGCGTTAATGAAGAATTCGTATGTTTGTGAGTGAGTCAAAAAAAATAGTGAGTGGCGTGAGGCTGCCGGAGGGAAGAGAGCGGAGGGCGCGTGTTTTTGTTCTCTCGTGACAAATTAAGGAGGGCGCTCTGGTTAGTTGTCGCTTAATTATAGGCACGCATGTATCGCGTCTTGTGGGTGCTACCACGAGTTTTTTCAGATTTTCTTTGTTAACGAGCTATTGCGAAGATTTTTTTGTTTTGTTTTTTTTTTTTTTATGGGATAGGAGGGCAAACAAGCAGGCGTGTCACCTGATGGTAAGCAACCAACGCCGCCCATGGGCACCAGCAACACATATAGTGTTACTGTTGCGTTGCCGACCTTTAGGGGATAGGGGAAAGGAAAGGATGGGGAAAGGGGGTGGGCCTCCGGGTACCTTTCTCACCGAACGAAACGCAGCATGAGCCACTTTACGTCGATCTTCTGAGATGTCGTGGTATTTCACCGGTCGAGCCGGCCCATTCATGCAGCGAACTGCTTGGCTCTACCACTGTTAAAAAAATTTTGATTCTGCTCTTTTACAATACTATTTTATTATGTTTTTATTAAATAGATACAGTGACAAAATATTAGTGATTTTTGTGCTTTATGAAAATCATTAAAACATAGGCTAAAGGATATAAAATATTATTTAATAAAAAGAATCATACTAAAATCCAACTCTGTCTATGCAACCATTGCTTTGTTTTTTAGTTCTAAATGTTATAATCTAGTAAAAAACGTGTATTAAATCAGACCAAACAGGTATTGATTTTGAATGCTATTATTTTCAATATTAAGCAGAGTGTTTTGATAGTAAGGGAAACTTTTACATTTTCTCCTGTCTTAAAAATGACTACGTTTAAGACAAAACGTAGATATTTTGTAAACACGTAAAGAAAACGTACATAACGTTTTCTTTACGTGTTTACAAAATATCTACGTTTGTTATACATGGAAGATATTAACTACCGAACTTTGTCTCGTAATTTCTATAACTTGCGTAGCATAAATCCACAGGAATGTGGTCCGCCACATTTTATTTTATTCCGAGTTCCGACTCGGAATAAAATAAAATTAGGGAATAGGCATTGTGTTAGAGCTTAGGGGCAGCAAAGGGAGTCTCCCAGTGTCTAATGTGGACATATTTATATCTATTGATTATATTTATATCTATTGAACCATCATCTGTTGATGATTTGAAGTAGTTTATTTATGAAACTTGAGAAAAATAACAACTATTTTGAAAGTTTTATCCTATAAACGATGTACATACATACATACATAACTTCACGCTAAATCCCTTGCTTGCGGGGTAGGCAGAGAGAACGGAGCGCCATAAGGCACATTTACTTACACACCTCACTCGCTTCGTTGACTTTCGTAACTCTTTTCGTATACGCGCGTCGATTTTTGAGGCTCCTAACATCACCTTCCTCCAGAACTTGTTCTATTTGGTCATGGAATGTGTCTCTTGGCCATCCTCGACTCCTACATCCACCCGCTTTTGCATTGTATATCTGCTTAGTCAAATTCTTGCATCATCCATCCTCTCTACATGTCCAAACAATCGGAGCATACCCTTTCTTTATTTACATACTAAATTTCATTACATACATAACATTACATAACTTCTTGCCTCTTTCTACCCGAAGGTATAGGCAGTGGCTGTTAAGCCTCGACTCGCCAGTAGGTGTACGTCCCAAATGGAATACGTGGCGAAACTATTGCCATATCGGGCACAAAATTTTTAGTCATCGATATTTATCACACATAACTTTCGAAATTAATTAATTTCGAAAAGCCATTGGTGTGTGCCAGCATTCGAACCCGCACCTCTGGATTCAGAAACTACTACTCTGTACTATGTAATAAGTTATGTCCATGAAAACATTCAGAAATGGCTTGTCAGATTTCAATTTATTTAATTTATGTGTGCGCGTGCCCTCGTAGTTTTAATTACAGTTATTTCCTGGTTGTGATTCAGGTCATTTTGTGTCGATAATTCAGCGGAAGCAAGCTGATGAAAAATAACATGAACAATCCTGACATACACAGATCGCTTAGTATTTTGATAACAGTAAAAACATCAATGATAAAGCATCCAAGTAATCCATACTTTCCTAATATATCATTCGAAGAAATGGCGAATAAGTGCGTAGCCTAACAGATTAGACCTCTGAGTAAGCAGCGAAGTGCTGAAACACTACGTTTAGACTTTAACAACTTCTTCTTAACCATCAGGGCTCTATTATCTCGGAGAATATCGATGCCGAAAGCAATACCTATTACATACATGTAAATAGAAAAGAAAATACAAAAAATAAAACAATATACAACAACAAAACACTGTAATAAACATGTTGTAATAAATATTGCTAATTATGAATTTTCTGTTAAATATCATGGTTTGAGTAATAAAATTAATAGAGAATTTGATACACTAAGAAATAAATTTAAAGAGATAAGAATTATAATATTTTATTCGCAATATATTTATGAAAATCTTATTTATGTTCATAAATATAAAACTAAATTTAAGAAAAACTGCGATATTCATTAACTAAATTTAAGAAATAAAAACGAACTCGCTGTGTCCACTACTAGGCTGCATAAAATCTCTAACTCGTTCCCAGGTCAATGTATACGCTTCTATAATAAAACTTCCAAACGACGCAGTTGAATGATCCATTGGTAAATTTAAGAATTATATTAAAAGTAGATTATATCAAAGGGCTTACTATTGTATCGCAGATTATATAAACGATAAAAACGTTTGGAAGTGAACTGCTCCTTTTGTGTTGCGTTGATTGTAATTATTATAATTTGTTAAACTGGAAATTGAAAAGAGTCGGCCGTGAGTTTCTTGCCAGTTCTTCTCAAGAAGCCTTGACGCCGGAACTGGCACTTAGATTCGCTTTCACATTCAAGGCAGTGTGATGAAAGGAAATCTAAGCTCCGCGTATTTTAGCTAGTAGTTTTGTATGACGATTCTAAGTACTTTGTAAAGTCTAAGGAATAAAGATATTTTGAATTTGAATTTATAAAAAAAAAAAACGAAAAAATCTATAATAACTTTTAACCTTTATTGAGAACAACAACGCTGAACAATTTCATATTGATGTGTTATTTAAATGTAAGAAGGAGATTGCGTGTTGGCGGTCAACAGTATTACCGCGGGATTCTCGCTAAATATTTTAACAGAACCTTGAAGTTTAATAGTTAGATGTAGGTTCACCTCAAGGGAAAGCATGTAGATGTACGGAAACACTTTATACTTTGTTCATAATCTCGCGGGCTCTTTGAACGACGCTCGAGGGACCGAAGATCTTGAAAGGCTCATCCCGACCCTTACGTAGGAAGTAAAATTATTATAAAATATAGGTTTTACCTATACGGGAGTTGCTCTAAAAAATAAATTGCATCGTTGACTATAAAGGTCATGCCATCAGGTTGATGTTATTCTTGATGTCAAAATGACCGAATTTGTCTTTGTCCACGGAGCTATTATTAATACTTCTTAAATTAGGAGCTTAGTGGTTGACCACTGGACCACCAAGACTATAAAAATATAATTAACGGTAATTGAAAGCGACACGTTCAGGTAAATATTATTTACCTTGATATGCTTGACGTTTCGGCCAGGTTGCACCGGCCGTCATCACGACCCCGCCGATAGCTCAAATGTTTGTTCATCCACCCTCATCTCGCATCCCTTTGTGATAGTATTTCCCTTTTTGTCTGACGACGCAGTAATGCATTTTTACACTAAGGACATTAAATGAAATGGCTTGTTAAGAGTAACTCGAAAAATAATGTCACGTCATTCTAAATCCAATATACTATATACATTTTAATGCATTTCTACTATATGGGTATCAAATGAAAAGGCTTGTTGGGAGTAACTTGAAAAATAATGTGACTTAATTTTAAATCCAATATGGCAGATCATGCAAAAAAGAGTTCTTGTTATTCTACCAGATTCTACCTAGATCCAGATAAATATTTATTACACTCAGGTAGGAATCCAACCCGTCAATCTCGTTTCCACACCAATGAACCACCAGGCCCGTCGTAATGTAAGTAACATGTGCTCTTTTTACTAAACTTTGTAACATACGCACATTTGTATTTTACATTTACAAAAGTGTAACATATAATAATATTATTTGTTTAATTGTATTATTGATTTTTTTCTACATACATACATAACTTCACGCCAAATGCAAAAATGCAACAATCCCTATTAATATTATAAATGCGAAAGTAACTCTGCCTGTCTGTCTGTTACGCTTTCCCGCTTAAACATCTTAACCGATTTTGATGAAATTTGGCACAGACAATTTTTAGGCCCTGAGAAAGGACATAGGCTACCTTTTATTGCAAAAAAAGGGATGAAGAGGTTGAAATAGAGGTCGAAAATCTGTATGGGATTTCTTAATATGAAAAGATAAAACCATGAAACTTTATATTTGAGCACTTGATAATAAATAATTAATTATTTGTTCTACCGTTTTTGAAATTTCGTCATCAAGGGTCAATTGAAACAAAATTTGAAAATTTCTAAAATGCATGCCATTCCGTTTCTCATACCTATGGACACGAATCAACATAATAATTTTAAAACAAGATAATCTAGTTATCATCATAACCTTTAGCCAACCAACATTAATAAGAAATGTGGGCAATATGGCCGTTTTTTCGGAAAACGTTCCTATTGACCCTAGGCTCCCCTACGTGGCCTGCTCGCGAGTGTCGAGTCCAAATAATCTCCACATTTTAACAAATAATAACAAAACAGCAACGTTATTTACAAAAATGTTTTAAATTAGGTCATTTTAAAATATTTTTGTACACAACGTGACGCTGGCCTCTGTAAGTGTCTCTTGGACATAAGGGACCAATAAATTTTCCTAGGTACTTTCTGCTACTCAATGGAATAAATAGGTATCTTGTGCCTACTGTAAACAGATATTTTTTAATGTTTTTAAATATACCTACTCTCTCTAACCAAATGCTATACTCAAATGTATACCGTTCCTTTAATATAATCCATAATATCCAAATTAAAAGTACGCAGACGAAGTTGCGGGAACCAGCTATATTAATTATAAAAAAAAATGGGTGCGTGTACTTATGTACGCGCGTGAGAAGTTATACTTCTTTGGCATCATTAAAATATATATTTAAATATATAATTATTAAAAACAAAATTTAGAGAATAATAAATATATAAGACATAATAAATATATAAATATTAAATAACCAATAATAAATATTTAACATTAATAATTTAATAATATTTAGTGTTAATTATATTAAATAAAAGTATTTTAATTTATATCAATAAATAATACATACGGATAGTTAACCTCAATTATATTGGAGCACTTGAAAAAGTATATAAGCACAATTTTTTTCACTAATATTCACAAATAGTAAGTAATATCAATCAAAATATTCAATTTAAATCACTACTGCATATAATTTATTAGCACATATATAATTCGCACTTGTATGAAACTAAAACTTCATACTGTTAATTTTGTGTCACAGATGCGCGCGCATCTTAAAATTTCACTCTCATCATTTTTTCATAACGCGCCTAAAGAAGTATAACTTCAATAATGCAATACTAACGTAAGACAATTAAGTGATTTCCAATGAACAAAACACTAAGTGCGATTTGTGCGGTGCTGGAGTGTATCACACTAAAATTGTAGCTCGCTGTCGATGTTAAGTAACCAGTGTTGTCTTGATATTGAAAATTAATTATACCACACATTTCAACACTGATTTCATCCATTTTAACATTAAAATAAAACATACAAAAGTGATACCAATAGTAACTTATGCAAGAGAGAGTATGATGTGGCAGATTACATACGAAATCATAATAAACATTTACGGATTGATGATCGTGGACTGCATTGAAAATAATGCTATGAGGCGGAAAGTTGTAAGGTTTTACAGGTTTTACTGCCTCCATTAACATATTGTTAGACGGTTCGTATATCAATATGTACCATTGATATACCAACCATCTTTAATAATCTTAAATAAAACTTCATTTGGCAAATTCGAGAAACCGCTGCCTTTATATAATAAAAGCCATAGCAAAATAAATATCATTGTGATAATTTTGCTTTTATTTGTATTTATTAAGAAATGCCTAAAAAGGAAGGTTACGTGTACATATATAAAGTATAGGTAAAAATAATAAGTAATACCATTAATATACAACGTGTAACGGAATAAACGCAAGACCTCAGACACCCCAATTAGAAAATTAAATTATAGAACTAAAGAAACATCTGTAATTCGATTTACCTAAAGAACGCTATGTTTTTTTTATAAAATAGTTGTCCTAGCTGGACGCATAATGTTTGAGCATACTACTGTATCCCTACGCACACACTCATAGCGCATACTCGTGCGCGTGCCTACGTAACATGTAGGTAGGAGTAGAAAGCAATGCATGTAAGCTTAGGTATGTATCTTTACGTTTAATGGCCGAATATTACGTACCTAGCTGATATTAGTAAGTTGTGGTATTACCCTATTAATTATTGTTGCCAGCCTTTGCCCAGCTGTGGGACAGTATACGCTAAATAAAAAAAATAAAAAAATATTGTTAGTTGCCTAACTAGTAAAATAATGATGAACGGCGAACTACCCATTGCTCGCCGTCCGCACACTTACTACTACAGGCTTTGAACTTCGAATAATTCAGTTCAACTACGGATAGCTAAGAAAGTATTTTTAAATTGAGCAACCTTTCATCCCACTGCGATTTATCAATACGGCAATACCTAAAGTCAGACATGTCACGCGTCTTTTAACCGATTTCGCGATATTACCACCTACTCGTCAGTGTGTTTACATTTTTAGGGTTCCGTACCAAGAGGATAAAATTGTCCCTGTTGTTAAGACTTCGCTGTTGCCGCTATAAAAAGAAATACTAAAAACGGAATAAAATGAATATTTAAATGGGTTATTCATACAACAAACGTGAATTTTTGGCGGTTTTTTGTCGATAATGGTACGGAATCCTTCGTGCGCGAGTCCAACTCGCACTTGGCCGGTTTTATTATTACGTAGGTATAAAACATATTCAGTGTTTAAAAGATTTCAATCATTTATGTATTTACAGTAGTAAATAAGTATTACGAAGGTACATACCTGAGCTATTTACACTAAATACTTCTTCTTCGTCCTCTTTTTAAAAGATTTTCAAAATGTCCACCACCTTGCTCGGTACACATTATTGCACGTTTTCTTAAGTTAATTTTTAATTTGTTAAGCACTTCAGTTTCACTTTTCACTTTAACAAACGCGAGTTCAATTTTATGTTTGAGGTCATTTATACTGGTTGCTTCGTTTACATACACTAGCGATTTTATTCGACCCCACAAAAAAAAGTCCAACGGTGTTAGATCGGCAGATCTGGGAGGCCACGGTATAGGTCCTCCACGTCCAATCCAATGAGAGCCATACTCCGCATCAAGATGCCGTCGAACGTTCCACGTGAAATGCGCGGGAGCTCCATCATGTTGGTAAAACACGGGTCGTCGTAACAACGAGAGAGGGACCTCCTCCAATAACTGGGGCAATATCTCTTGCAAGAAGTGTAGGTAGGTATCTCCAGTCAACCTCGGTAAAAACACAGGGCCGAGTATGTGTGTACCTACAACTCCCGCCCACACGTTCACGGAGAACCTGTGCTGAAATGAGTCTACACGACATGCATGTGGATTTTCGTGCCTCCACAAATGCATGTTATGTTGGTTGTAAATACCAACTCGTGTGAAGGTGCTCTCGTCCGTCCAGATGATGTTTCGTTGCCAGTTTTCCAACAACCATCTACAAAATTGCAGTCGTGGCAAGTAGTCAGTCGGCATTAGCTCCTGACAACGTCGTAGATGGAAGGGGTGTTCGCCATCAGCACGTAACGTTCTCCACACGTACATGTGGCTGCAGTCAAACAACGACGCTGCTTCCCTCGTGCTGCTCTCTGGATGTTCATCGAAATAATCGAGAATGTTTTCCTGCAAACGAGTAGAGCGCACATTCGTCCCTCTATCCAAGGCCGTGTTAGGACGAAACGTACCGAAGTCCCTCAGGCGCTGAGTTGCACCTAGCATTGTCCTGGCGCTCACTCTGGTACCATGTCGTTCATTGAAGACTCGACACGCTAACTCCACATTATCGTCGCAACGAGCCAGTGTCCTCACCATCTCAGTACACTGGATATTGCTGTACCGGAAAGCCATCGCGCGCGTAAACAACAACAACAAAATTGCGTAATTCACTTGTCGGTTGCCGGCGAATGACTAATTTGGCATTTGGCGGCACGTGCGCCGGCGGCATATCAAACAAAAGCGGGAACTCAAAGGGCTAAGTCAGTAAATTATTGCATCTCGCTCTTTCATATTGATTTAGCGTTTGCAAAAAACGTACCTATGATTTTGTCATTTCTCTACAAAATATTGTGAATGCGGAATTACAAATTCAGTAATGCATTTAAAAAAGCTTTATTGCTTTGAGATAAGTTTGAAATTTCCTAAAATGATGTTTTTATTTAACTAGCTTAAATGTAAAAACCTACGTGTGTGTGTAGGTAAGGATAGAAATGATATTGTTATTTTTACAAATTCGGTTGTGCAGTTAAGTAAGACGTATTGCTTGGAAATAAAGACTAATCTTTCCTAAATTAAATACTTTATTCTAAAATGTATTGATTTACGTGTGTGTATGGATGGATATTAAGCGATCTACAAATTCAGCCGTGCATTTTTATGGGCTTTTATTACTTTGAGCTAAGGCTTATAATTCCCTAAATAAAATATTTGATTACGTTGGTTTTACGCAGTGGTCCTAATTTAGATTAAATGAAGGATATTTCTGGAGAAAATTAACACATATAAATAATGATGGGAATCGATTCAGAAGCCGATTCTGAGCAAACTACTTTCAGGTCTTGCGTTTATTCTGTTACACATTGTATATGACTATTGTGTACACTCTAGAGAAATCTTCCATTCTTCTCTCCAGGTTCCCTGAGGATCTGACCTGTCCTAATAAATATTATGTATTCTCATCGATAACATACATATTTGCAACAAATATAAGGTATTTTCAGCTCCATACGCTCCAGATAGTTTGATAAAAATAAATAATTATATTATCAGCTAATAATAATATGATTAAAGTAATTCAGGGTATGGTTTTGGATGCTATGTGGTGAATAAAAAGATCTTAAGTATTTATTTGTTAACAGATTATTTACAGACAATTTTTGTTTGATTGTCTGTTATCTAATCTCTGAAATTAATTATTTAAATAAAAAACAGACTCAAGGAAATGTTTTTGTTAGTTAAAAAAATATAAGAAGGCCGACGTAAAGTGGCTCATGCCGCGTTTCGTTCGGTCAAAGAGGTACCCAGAGGGCAACCGCCCTTCCCCATCCCTTCTTATCCTACTCCCTTATAGGTCGGCAACGCAACTGTAACACTATATGTATTGCAGGTGTCCATGGGCAGCGCATGGTACGTATACATTAAAACCAGAACCGGCGATCATGGCGGACACGCTAATCTCATTAAATAAATGAACAGTTTCCATTTCAGCGTGAAATCGGCTAAATAAACCAAGTTCTGTGTCGGTACCAACATTGTAACGCCCGAACTATTGGTCAAACAAGTTTGACAGTACACGACAGCGCCACACGCGATGTTTTCTCGCGGTTGTATTTTCATTACATATAAATAAAAGGATAAGAAAAAGCTGCATTATTTACAAAACAAACAAGATTTCATTCGAGTAAATATAAAGAAGTTTCTGGCAAATGCCTCCAAACAAACAAATATCATCATCATCATATTCAAAACCTGGTTAACACAATTGACATTTGAAACTTATATGTGAAAAATATCCATGATTAACAATATTATACCTGGTGATAAAGTTTCTTATTGCCAAAGGAAGCCTATTGCCATTTGGGACGTGAGTAGAGACGAAACAGCTGCTGCCTCTACCTAGAACAACACGTTTCTTTCGTTCCTGTCGTAATTCTGATATATAAATTGCTATGAACAATATCAGATTCCTACGAACGGCAGGTGGGACCCTCAAAACAGTAAACTGCACTCCGATCCTAGGGTTACCCACTAAAACCCCGCGAATACGAACAAACCTGCCTCTAATCTTCGCTAGCACGCACTCGCCAAAACATCAACGTGTATTTCTGTAAGAAGGTAAATACATAATTTCGGTGGTATGAAGACAAAAATATTCAAAAACGTGTGCCTGGAGGGTGTGCTCAGCAGTATACTCCGCCGCGCCACAGTGTGGGCATGACGGGGTCTCCTCTCTGCAGATTTGGCACAGGGACGATCCAAAGCAGCCGTGCCCAGGCAGGACCTGCGCCATTCGGAAGGAGAGGAAACCGTGCGAACTTTCCAGTCACTCCCGCAAGACTGGCCCAATTGCGTCCAGAGTTCGGCGGCCGAAGGTAGCGGTGGCAAGATCCTCCGCAATAGAAGGTCACTCTCCGATCGCCTTTCGCCCCACCAACAACTCGTATACTCTGGCCAACACCCACGCCTCGAGCTCCCAAGGAGGAGTACCAGCCAGGGTACACGCCGCCGAGAAACTTACCGAGTGGTACGTTCTCGCAACCCGGTGGGTGATGGCCCCTTGTGGTCTCGGCAAGGCGGTGGCGTTCTCCCTCCGTGAGAGGGAGTTCGCCCATATAGGTAAAGAGCCATTTGACAGTGGTAGAGCCAAGCAGTTCGCTGCACGAATGGGCCGGCTCGACCGGTGAAATACCACGACCTCTCAGAAGACCGACGTAAAGTGGCTCATGCCGCGTTTCGTTCGGTGAGAGGGGTACCCGGAGGCCCACCCCCCTTCCCCATCCTTTCCTATCTCTTATCCCTTAAAGGTCGGCAAAGCAACAGTAACACTATATGTATTGCTGGTGTCCATGGGTGGCGTTGGCTGCTTACCATCAGGTGACACGCCTGCTCGTTGGCCCTCCTATCCCATAAAATGCATATTGAACAAATATTTTCTAAAAACTTCTTATTCTTAAATTCAATATAAGAATAAGAAGTTTTTATTCAATTTAAGAACATTAATTTATGATCACTCTCTATGAAATATTGCCTGTCATACTGTCATGATTATTATTTCTGTCCAATTTGTCCCCGGTATCAGTATGGAGGCTTTAGTGCTGAAGGTTGAGGACAAAAAAAGATGAGAGTTCCTTATGCGAATGACACCAAAAAACCCTGTTTCTATTTTTATTTTCTACAGATCTAAAAAGTATTAGATTATTATTTTTATGATCGTTTATTAATAATGTTTTTAAAATGCGATTGTATATTAAAACGCTTAAAATCATTTCAAATTGCCTCCGTGTATTAAATTTTTATTTGGTCTACACATATATAAGTGAGTCTTGAGTTTCGCAATAAGCTAAAACAGTATCCCTTCGAGTCAACACTCCTTGTGTTCTGCATAATATGGTATATTTTATTTAGCCACTTTTTATTAGCTTTTTATTAGCTTCACCTGTATGTTTGTATGTTTGTTTGTAACCGACTTCTTTTTAGTGTTCATAGTTCACTTCTCGCACCACCATCTAGTGGCAATCAGCGGAAAGTCTACGTTATCAACTTGAAACGAGTTCCTTGTATAAGTCACAGATGGCGCTATTAACGCGCTTGTTATAGAAAACTGAACTAAAAAATATAAAATAAATAATAGTTTAAAAAAACTTAAAAACACGCTTTTTATAGAAAACCGAACTAAAAAATAGAAAAAAAATATATATTTTATTTTAAAAAAAGCGTGGGGTGCCAATAGTTATAAATATTTTATTGACAGATATGAGTAGAGTGATTATCATTTCGATAATATCTTAAAAAGCACCCCACGCTTTTTTTTAAATATATTTTTTTTTTCTATTTTTTAGTTCGGTTTTCTATAAATGCGTGTTTTTTAGTTTTTTTAAACTATTATTTTTATTTTATAAACTACTCTAAATTCTAACGTTACTATCTAACAATATAAACGATATCATTGATAAATATCTTTTCTGAAAATAAAACCGCACTAAATTACTGTCTAATTTTGATTGAAAAAAAAAATTAGTTATTTTATGTATTTTAAATTATATTATATTTATAGCTGTAAATTTAGTAATTATATTTGCCCTACTTTAAGCCAGTATACAATGTTAAAAACTTATCAGAATTATTAAATAAATAGGTCTAAGTCTCGGTGGTCCAGTGGTAGAACACACGGCTTCTGATCCGGAGGTCCGGGTTCGAATCCTGACACTGGCTTACACCAATGACTTTTCGAAATTCTCGGAATTTTTCGGAAGTTATGTGTGATAGATATCGATGACTGAAAAACTTTGTGCGCGGTATGGCAATAGGTTCGCCACCTATTCCATTTGGGACGTAAACATAACGGCGAGACGAGGCTTAACAGCCGCTGCCTACACCTTCGGGTAACAAAAGGCGTGAAGTTATGTTATGTGTTATGTTATATAAATAGGGAATTACATAATTTCGCAACAAGTTGGCAGCGGAATGATCAGAAAGAACTGAGTGTCACGTCACATGACGCGCCTAACACAGAACGCTCGTCGATTTATAAAATTTCTAGTAAAACTTCCTTTAATTTCTTTCTTCTTCGACCAATTACAATTCACTAATGAAAGATGCATAGTGATGTTTAGCATTGTAGGCATATCTGTTTTATTGTATTAGATAGATAGATAGATAGAATACTCTTTATTGTACACCAAATTAAACATATAACAAACATATATATACATAAAAACAAGATTACATTCAATTGTACAATTGGCGGCCCTATCGCACAAGGCAATTTCTTCCTAAGGCAATGTATTAGTCACATTTTCACCTTCTATTTTTTAAACGAGTCACCAGAACAAGTCTGAAATAAATTTTTTGATAAATATATTTTCATTCGGCTCTGCTTTCCTGCGACAGTTTGGTTTATTTTGGGCAACATAAAATCCTATATAATAAAATGAACTATATTGTACAAATCCGATTCCTCCTTGACTTGGGGATTTAAAGATATGTAGTAGTGAATACGTAAGGAATATTATCAGCTGATAGTGGTCGGTGGTCGGTCATATTGACGTGACATGTGTAATGCCGGAGGGTTTATTACCAAATACAATGTGTTATTATTTATCCATAGATCTACAAAGAGGGAAGAAAATGTTAGCAGTTTTGATACTTCGGGTGACATGTTGTGTGATTATTGAATTCCTATGTTATTTGTAGATCGATGTTTATTACTACGATGACACTAATTGTATTCTAAAGCAAAACAAAGTTCTTGTTAAGAAAATAAAATCTTTGAAATATAGTTAACAGCTTAGCTGTTAGTTGTAAGTTAGTTTCTGAATAGACAAGTGTTGGTGACAGCTAGTGCGGTGTGCCGCGACATTTGTCGCCTCACTGTGGCTCCTGTCGCCCCCCATTGCGATGAGATACGAAATACTCCTGGTTTTGCAGCTTGAAAGTCGTGCAGGAACCGTGCATTCTATGTTTACACGATAGAAAAGGGGTAGCTTGCTGGAGGTAGGGGGTAGGGGGTGGCTGCGAGGTGCTGAGGCTCTGGCTGCGCACCACCGGCATCGTTGCCGTCAGCCACTCGCCAAATACACTCGAGCATTTCAAAGTGAATCCCTGATTTCACACCTCGGATTTCTTCGGGCGTATTTTAAAAAATAAAATTCAATCCGCCAAACGAAATATACACTGCCGTTTTGGACGCAGCGTGAAAATAAAATTGAAAATAGTGAACAGTGAAATAAAATAGCGGAGCGGACGGTGATTCCGGGGCAAATTGAATAACTCGGTGTCACGCCACAAATAGCGCTATATTTTGCTAACAACTATGGTTTTTCGCATGACAGTTATTGGAATACATAAATAAAAAATTGAAAAACTATATTGAATTTAAAATCTAATATTTTTTAGTAAACCAAAGAAGAAAAAGTTTCACTAAACAAAAGAATGTGCACGTAAGAGTCCCTCTTACGTGTATATTTTTTACGTGCCTTCTTTAAAAAGGAAAATTAAATTTGTGAATCTTTTAATGACCTGACTAGGGTAGGTTCGATTACGTTTGTCGAGGTTATGCTTATTCTGTTATGTTTGGCTGTATATTTCCCTGGGACACCCTGGGGATAGTCTAAACGACTGGATGGATACGTTTTAATAGCCAGGAATGGACTACTTTTTTAATAAATTCGTGAAAAAATAATACATTCTGATTTTCTCATATAATTTAAAATTTTATTTAGGTATTTGTGGATACTTCGGTCCCTATATAGAGTCCATGATTACATGTTATGGTCTCACTTTCATATGAGAAATAATTGTATTTGTTAGTAGTGCTATAATATATTATACTTACGTGTTAGTGATCCACAATAGCAGTAAGCTGTGTATTGTCGTTAAATATGGTTTATCGAATTGTAGGAGCTTGTACGCTGAGTACGTGGTTCGTACGTGATACTGTGCTAAATCATAGACATGTGATCTATAGATATATAGTATGAATTTAACACTGCACATAATTATTTGTTTTTCCATTGCCAAGAAGTTTAAATAAAGGCTGCCTACAAACATATTTAAAAAAGTGAGGTTTGTTATTTCTAAGTATTTTTTTAAATTATTTCTTAAATCTTTTTCCATCCTGCATTTCATACGTTATGGGGATATTTATTAATAATAAAATTTATATCTTTACATCTCCGAAGCTCAAATAATTTCCATAACGAATTTTATGGTAATCGGCTTATAAATTTACTGGATTATTGATAAAGAGACACACGGTGTATTTTCTAAAAAATATTACAGGGAATATAATTTTATGACAATGTATATCAAAAAGAGGGAATATATGTAATTATAATAATTACCTATAATACACATACACATAAAATATAATAGTAGTAAAACAAATTACATTTATTTCGATGCGAATGAATCGTAAAGTAATGAATGAAATACAAAAAAAAAATGTGTTGATGCTTAGACATAAACATTTGCTACCGACACCATTCAAGAATTACTTATAAGGTCTTTGTGTCTGGCGCATGGCAATAGAATCCAACATATAGTCTATTTGGGATGCAAAAAGTAGCTGCCTACGCCTTCGGATAGGGTGTAAAGTAATAATAATACTTTTTATAACTCATTGGATAATAGCATAACTAGAAAATAAAATGTTGATATCCTTGAGTGGAAAGTCTTTTTCGTTTCAAATGTTTTATAAATATTTCAAAATACAGATATATTTGCTAACAAGCTAAAATAAATCAAACAGGTTTTACTTATTCTACAAGGAATAAATAGTCTTTGAATATCCACAGAGGCCGTAAAAAAATTTGATTAAAATAGATAAGGAAGCTGTTTTGTTCCCCCACTTGACATATTCAACTCAAAGTGACGTCATTTTAATTTACCAATTTATCTCGGCAAATGGACGCTCCATTAAACATACGATAAATAATAAAATTTGGTCGGCCATCTTAAAACAGCCGCCATTTTGAATTAGACAAAGTGAACGCCAATTTGTTTTTTTTTTAACATTTTCCATAAATTTATTATGGATTTGCTACGTATACTATAACTTATGCTATATATATATACTTTTCACAATTAACGTAGTTTTTAGGTAATCACAACTTAAAATTGTCTCGTCTATTACGCTTAGCAATATTGATGCCTCCGGAATAAACATCGACGGCAGAGATAAATTTCTTGAAAAATGGTGCATAACTTACAGTAATATTTATGTTAAACATCGCAACTATACATCTTTTTGCATTTTAAACACAATCTCTTTATCAGTTGAATTGCCCCAGTATCTCATGGCAGATGTCGCCAGACCATGGTTTGCCATTAATAATGTCTCCTTATTAACTTTATGAGCAAATCTACTCAGATCATAAGAGAATCAGCTTACTTTCTTACTGAGGTAGTCAATATAAAATTGCTGGTTTAATTTTTAATCAATCTGGAGCCCTAGAAAGTTTTCAATCTTGAAATTTCTGAAGTAATGCAGCGATACTAAAAGTTCTGCTTTTTGATGTCGTGCGTGAATGAAATCAGGGCGTCTACGTCTCAAGATGCTGAGAGACTTTAAATGAAATTCTTGCATCTTGTATAGGGAATGTGACAGAAGTGTGGCCGCGGGGAAGCGAGGCGTGGAGTTAGGATCTGCCTTCTGCAGTCGCATCTTTGACTTTCTTAACTCTTGTCGTGGTCGTCCTCGACTTTTTTGTCCACCCGTTTTTGCTTTGTATATCCGCTTATTTAATGTTGAAACATCAATTTTTTCTACAAATCCGAATCATCGGAGCATGCCCTTTATTATTTTTACACCGACACTCTCTTTCATTTAAATTTTCCTCCTTTGCAAATTTTGCGCAGTAATCTCTTTTCAAACGCTTTTATCCTTAATTCGTGTACACTCTGCCATATCCAGCACTCTCTTTCATATGTACTATTATGAGTGGCAAGCTTTTTTGCTAACATCGTTTGCTCCCAGGAATCTGCCAACGCTTCATTTACGACGTTTTCTAACGCCAGTCTTCTTTCGACATCCGCGGTGTATCTACCGTCCTGCTAAAAGCGCATCCTCTTTTTATTTAACAGAAAAACATTGCCAAGAAATCTCAAATTTTACCGCACCCTCGTAAGTAGCAACAGCAAAGCTATTTGGATAGAGCATTGACCTATATGTTCTAGACATGTAGTAACCCTTTCAAAGCGTGACCACTGGCCATAAGCCTACAGGCTTATGCGAAACTTATGTCAATTCAGTCATCTGTCAGACACGAACCGAATAACAATAGGTACAAAATGGGTAAATGCGTAGTAAAAGAGTGCGATTCAAGATCGGAAACCCATAAGAAATTAACCGGAATTACTTTCCACACGTAATATTAATGTTTACATTAATATTAAAATACAGTAAAATAAATAAAATGTTGAATTTTCATAATTAGCTTCAGTGATACCACTAAAAACTTAGTTTTAGTTTCCCACATTTGTGGGAGAGTTATTAATTTATGTAAAAGGAGATCTTAAATATTTTTTGTTATAATAATAACGCTGCAGGGTGCCTAAAGATGCAGCACGCCGTGACAAGTGGGTGAAAATTATCCGATTGCTGAGAAAAGAAACTGACTGGCTACCTGCACCCGGGAGATCATTTATCGTCAATTCAAGTTGATCATTCGCTTTTATTAATAAATGCCATAATTAATAAATACTTAAAAATAAGATTGTATCACGAAAGCAAATTATTCACTCAGACTTATAAAAAAGAGACTAAAAGGCAATTTTATACAAAACTTATGTTACGCAGCGGTGTATGATCAATAATTCATCTGCCTAGCTTTTTCCCAATTACGTTGGGGTCGGCTTCCAGTCTAAGCGGGTGCAGCCGAGTACTAGTGTTTTACATGGAGCGACTGCCTATCTGACCTCCACAACCCAGTTGCGTGGGCAACACAATCCCCTTTGGTAAGTCTGGTTGTTAGACTTTCTGGCTTCTGACTACCCGTAACGACTGCCAAAGATGTTCAAATGACAGCCGGGACCCACCAATTTAACGTGCCTTCCAAAACACGGAGGAACTCGTCATGATAAGATGGTCACCCATCCACGGAGCGACCGCGCCAAGCGTTGCTTAACTTTATGTTCGATCGACCCGTGCGGCTGTTAGGCCCTGTCCACGTTAAATAAAATAATTCCCTCTCAATATAATGAATGTAAGTACATTATTTTACTACTCACGCGTTTTCACTATTTTGTGTATCTGTACCTAATTGTGTACACCTTACCTACAGCGATTTAAATCGCTGCTCTAAGGCAGGTGTACACAATTAGGTATGAGTGTGATCCAATTTTTTTCGGAACAGCCGATCTAGTACGGAGTACAGAGAGATCGTTGATCCATTCATTATTTCAGTTATCTTCTAATACATCTGATAAGAAATTAATAATAGTAAAATATTGAATTTATATTTATTAAATATTTTTACGAGTACATGGCTTGAAAAAGTTGGGTAAAATTTCGTATGGGCAGGCCACCCCACACCGCCATTGCAAATTTATATTGCCATCTTTGTCTAATCAAATAAACAATGAACAATGCACGCGGATGCAATCGCCACGAGCAGCCCGATTATGAGTGTAAAGGCTGCCATGAAAGAATCGGGTAAGAAACTCATGTGCCAAATACTCTTTTCAAAAAAAGGTTTACAATTATTCTCACTAAATACTAAAGTAACTACTAAAGATTGAAGCAACGGACTAAAGAAAGTTATGTGTAGTTGAAAAACATAGAAAAAAAAAATGAACTACCCTGACATACGTAGGGTTTCTGCAACCTCCACGAGCTACTGGGGAATTATACAATACAATCTTGTATGAGGAGCCGCTCATCACGACTTTGTTCGGTCCTAAAGAAACTCGCAATTGTGTAGTAATCCTTAGTACAAAGTCTGATTTTGATAGCTTTTCTAACCAACTTCGAAAAAATGAGGAGGTTCTCAATTCGCGTCTATGTTTAATTTTTTTTATATTTTCGTTAATTATAGACGGATTTCAAATTTTTTTTGTCGGATTCTGTACACCTCTGAGATGGTCCCATTTTCACCAGGTCATGATCTGATGATCGAAACCACATGAAATCGAAAGCAACCATCGAAAATTGTATGCAAGTATGGTGTTTTTGTTACGTAATACTGATATCTTAGGGATATGCTTTATGGTGTCAACATCTGATGCTGCTGTGGTGATGAAACAATTTTAGCTCCTAAAAATATCAACTACCTATTTAACAACTTGTTATTAGTGATAATATATTTAATAAACTGAAAGCCATGTGAATGAACTAACGTCTATTGAAGTTCACAACTCATTAATATAACTAAAAATCGAGAAATAAAATGACTTAAAAAAAGTTATTCCGACCTGTAGAACTTATTTTTAACAGTAGTAGAGCCAAGCAGTTCGCTGCATGAATGGGGCGGCTCGACCGGTGAAATACCACGACCTCCCTGAAGATCGACGTAAAGTGGCTCATGCTGCGTTTCGTTTGGTGAGACAGGCACACGGAGGCCCACCTCCCTTCCCCATCATTTCCCATCCTACCCCTTAAAGGTCGGCAACGCAATTGTAAAACTATATGTGTTGCAGGTAGCCATGGGCAGCGCTGGTCACTTACCATCAGGTGACATGCATGCTCGTTTGCCCTCCTATCAGATAAAAAAATAGAAACGTACATACATACAGACACGATTATTTCACACCTCAGTAGTATCTTATCTAACTTATCCCTACAGTAGTATGCCATAAGACTTTGGTAATAACTGAAGTAAACCATTCTAGCCGTCTAAACATTTATTAAGATTCTTATTGTTTTAATTGCATATGCCGCAGAGCTAACTCTACTAGCCAATTTTTAAATATGAGAGCACCAGTGAAGCTTGTCATCTATAGTGATGCCAAGGAACTCGGTCAACTTCACAAGATCCAATCTTATACCATATATTTGCACATTGGTTCTAACCTGCTCCACATTACGTGTAATAAATTTCCTATATTTTGTTTTCTTTTCAATTAAAACTAAATTATTTATATTGAACAAATTAACAACTTTGTTCACTTCGTCACACTTACGAAGATGCCTTTTACATACATACTATCTTTACGCTTTTTGTTGCCCGAAGGTGTAGGCAGCGGCTGTTAAGCCTCGTCTCGCCGTTATGTTTACGTCGCAAATGGAAAAGGTGGCGAACCTATTGCCATGCCGGGCACAAAGTTTTCAGTCATCGATATTTATACACACAATTTCCGAAAACAAATTTCGAAAAGTCATTGGTGTGAGCCAGTGTCAGGAATCGAACCCGGACCTCTGGATCAGAAGCAGTGTGCTCGACCACTGGGCCACCGAGACTATAAATGTCTTTTAATCTTAAATAATAACGATGTATATATAATAAGATGTAACCTGCAAAAAACACAATGTCTTGATTGTTCCCCACATAATAGGATAAGTCATTAATATAATTTAAATTTTAAAGATTGATAACTCTAGCGCCATACTCAGCCACTTGGTAATTGATGTGGGCTACAAGGCGAATGCATGTTTGCTTCGGAACACAGACTTTGCGGCGTTATCGATTGGCGGCGCGCGCAGTCCTTACTAAACTCTTGATAAACCCATGTTGAAACACATCCATCGCCGGCTCTACAAGACTCCTGCTTAGACAACCTGTAAGTGAACGGGCAATCTATAGCCCTATTATGTATGCTCGAGTGTGAAATGTCAGAACGTGTCATATTGGTGGCTGGGCGATATAAAGCGATGCTGTATGGATGGCGAGTCGGGACGGCGCGGCGCTGGCTATTAAAATTAAGTTCAAGTGTAACTCAGGCACTCTGTTTGAATCGGAATCGAATGTTTTTAGTGTCAATACTCACCCAGTGATGTCCTCGAGACGATAATTTTCAACAACTAGTGCCTAGTGATCTCGAGTAGTGATCGAGATAAGCGTTTTCAGAAATTGAATTGACACTTTCATTTTGCACCGTCACAGTTAAATTACTTAAATTAAATTGAAAAAAATTTAACGCCTCCTTCAGAGTTATTGTTTTTAATAATTGTTTAAGTATTTGTCGTACATAGTTAAATATATTTCCGTCTACCAGACTGGCTGTCCCCGTACCATTGAACGTACTGCGCTGACAAAGAAGCACGGAAATTTGTCGTTTCACTGAGTGACCTCCAGCATAGATTGCTCAAGGTTAGAAAAGCGTCCCGGACACAGGTTTCACCGTGTTTGATCATTTAATCTCATTTTCGCATTCGCACCTAATCTTTCACACTTCTCTTTCACAAAGGCTTTGGTATCAATCCTGCAACGGCGGGTTCTCATACATATTCTGTGTCGTACTATTATTCTGATTCAAAGTTGAGATTTAACATCCGAGTCCCACCAGGCATCAACCACTCAGAATCGTATGCCTCTTTGCGCAACCACATACTTCTTTGGTACTATCCACTATATATTCTTTCCCAGCATTCTTCATCACCTAATCTAGAAAGACTCGTGTTAATAAGCCTTTTTCTGACTAAGTCAACATACATACTCCGTACACTTTCATCTTCTAGTTTCTTGCACTTTATCCTCTCAAGCTATCCAACACAGGCCCACAAACCGGCTTACCACCAGATAGTGGAGCGTATCAAGTGTGGGACATCTGTAGGCTCTTGTATACTTTAAAGTCTTTCGGAGACGACTATCTACAAAAATGAGATCCGTTATACTATATTCTGCTCATTCCGTCTCCACGTAAACGGGTAAATATCTTTATGGCGTAATAACGTGTTAGATACATGAAGGTTTCGTTCCTAGCATACGTTCAAGATTAGCTTAAAAGCATCATTAACACTCTTGTATCACCATACGGACCGAGGACAGCCTCCAGGCCATCTTTCTAGGTCCCGACCCATCCAATCAGACAGAATTATCTTTTGTTCATTTTGTTCAACCAAATCCAGAATATATTTAACAGTTTCCCAAATCTTCTCGAGTTCATGGCGATCAGCGGAGCTGACGGGAGCTTAAGCTGCTACCAGAAAGACTCTTCTGATCCCCAGTTTTATATGAATCCAGAGATGTATCGGGCCTACCAACTCGTACTCTTTGAGATACTTTCATATATTTTGGGTCGAAAGCATCACTTATAAGTTGTCCTTACCTGAAACAAGAGAGCATATAATAAAACCATCGGGATAAATCAGTGCAATAATCTTGTCATATTGTTTATTTATTATATTATCTTCCGAATATGCAAATAAATTGCAACATAGCGTTCCTTGTGGAGGAAGTAGAATGAATCTCTCGTCCCCTTCCAAATGTTAATTTTCGAAGAAAGAGATTTTTTAATCATTTTAGTAATTTATTAACTCGGCTTCTACGTCGTAGAGGGTCTACGAGATTTAACAGAACATAGAATCGAACTATATACAGATTTAAACGAACCGGGTGAAAACAAATATAAGTAAAACAAGCTGTGGTGGCTGTGTCCGTATGTTTCCCGGATTATAATCGTATAAGGGACACGCCCGGACATGTTGGGATATTAATATTGTGCATTCTCACGGTTGGTCGACTACGCGATAACCACAGCTTCCCACACGTGGGAATAAAAGTGATATTTATAAGCACATTTACAAATTTAAACAAAGCCATTAAGCTGAGTTTCATTTCAGATAAATTTCGATTTAGAGTTTTATTTTGGTTGTCAAGCGGTTTTTTTATGATTTTGAATTTTATTTCTTTCCAAAATCATTATGATAAATCATTAGGTGCACATCCACCTAAATATAGAACAAATGTAAGTATTAATTAAGGACACAATAGTCTAAGTTAAACACTTTGACTTCAGATTGAGAGGTTTGAGAGAGCATTCGAATATGTAATTACTATAACTTTCGGAAGTTATGTTTGTAGATGATGGCAATAGGTTCCGGCTGCATTCTATGAAACTAGATAATTCAACCTGCCGGCCATTAAACTACAATTGTAGGTACTAATATCATTTGATATAGAGCATACTCTCGAGAGCAATGAATCCGGGTCACTTAAAGAATGTTAAAAATCTCGGAAACTAAAAATGATAGGTTAATGCAATAAATTGTATTTAATAGACAATGTAATACTCCTTAAATGAAAGTAAAAAAAATATGAGTCACCATACATTTTATTAACACAAAATTACATAAAGAAAAAATCTGCTGATCTCTCCTTAAAACAAAAATAGGAAACATGAAATTTTTGAACTTTATTACGATTTTCTTGAATTTTAATACTTCGTATTGCCTCCTCGTGTTTCCATTACTGCGTTTACGCGGTTTGGCATGCTGTACACCAAGTTCCTTATACGATTTTGGGGAATATTCTCCCATTCCTCTGTGAGAGCAATTTTGAGCTCACGAAGCGTGATTGTGGGAGGGTTTCGTTGTTTTACGCATCTGCCTAGCTCGTCCCAAGCATGCTCGATCGGGTTGATATCCGGGCTGCGCGCTGGCCACTCCATACGAGTAATGTTCATCTCTTGAAGGTAGTCATTCACAATCCTACCTGTATGAGGTCGGGCATTGTCATGCATAAATATAGCATCCTCACCTAAATTGACCATAAATGGACCAACGTGATCATTGAGGATTTCTTCCACATATCTTACGCTAGTTAAAGAGCCGTTTTCTATGATCACCAGCTCTGTGCGACTTTCAGAAGAAATTCCGGCCCACACAAGTACAGACCCACCACCGTAGGCTACTTTTTCCTCGATGCATGCTTGCTTGAATCTTTCCCCTGGTCTTCGATACACTCTGTGTCTTCCATCGTGCTTGTAGAGCATAAATTTTGATTCGTCGGAGAACATAACTTTTGACCAATCTTCAATACTCCAATTTACGTGGCTCTGGGCATATCTTAGTCTTGAAATACGATGCCCACGCTCCAGTTTAGGGCCGTTTGTAGGTCTAAGGGGTTTTAAGTTAGATTCAGCAAGCCGACGTCTTACTGTCCATGCACTTGGGTTACTTCCTCCGAGGCGTCGAAACTGATTGGTGAGTTCAGTTCCTGTGAGAAAGCGATTTCGAAGCATGGTGTTCACCAAGTATCGGTCTTCTCGTGCTGTGGTATACCTGGTTCTGCCCGTTCCTGGTCTGCGTAGGTTAGAACCAGTTTCTTCGTAACGTCGGAGAACTCTTTGTACTGTTGACAGCGACACACCAACAGTCCTGGCTGTATCGCGCTGACTCCGGCCGGTTTCCAGCATTGTAAGTATTCTGGTGCATTCTTCAGGCGTAAGCGACATAATTTCAGCTTGAATAATGAATATAGAGCACTATCAACATGGTTTATGTACCCACATAAATGACAGATTACAAACAAAAGCAAAACCAAATGCTGTAATTTCGTAGTTCCATCTTCGAAAGTGGCCCTTTTTCAAATTTGTTTTTTTTTATGATATAACTTTACAATAACTAAGAAGTTTTAATACCTTCATTTAAGGAGTATTACATTGTCTATTAAATACAATTTATTGCATTAACCTAGCATTTTTAGTTTCCGAGATTTTTAGGATTCTTTAAGTGACCCGGATTCATTGCTCTCGAGTGTATATTTAATCCAATACACTTAAAACGATAATGATATTGATATTTTATAGTAATCACGATAGTTTTGTAATTTAAAAGTGAATATTTGAGTTTTCAAAGCTGATGCAAATACTTTTTTTTATAATGTAATAGAACATTTGGTGGGTATATCCGTTTGCTTGGACCGTCTGGAGTTACTGAACATAGTTTAGATTTCAATACCGGCCCTGTGCTCACCGAGCGCACTCAATTTGTAGATATTTGTCTAAGACTAGAGACTGACCGACCCATGAGTAACTGCGTTTCATAACTTTACCCCGCTCTCCTATTATTCGAGTATTCCAATCAAATAACAATTTCCACTTGTTGTATTTGATTCATTTTGTAACTCATTCAGATGAATTCGATTTATAATTTGATTGGATCGGTTGATTAGAAATATTTGAAAATGTGTATTAAAACAGAAATTAGTATTGAGGATTATTATTGTATACACATATTGATAGACCGATTCCTATCCACGAAACATTGTTTTTTTGAAGTGGAACTTCTAATGTCTCTTGCAAAAGCGTTTAACGCTTTTAACGCTCCCTCGCGGGTATTATATGTAATATTAAACACTATAACATACATGGGCTTATATAAACCAAGGAAGAGAATTTCTATACCGTGATTAAAAACTGCACATAGACATCTAGTAGCTAGTAGCGGTACTGTTTTTATCGCACCGTGTCTCAAAAGTAATAACTGCATAAAAAATATTGTTTTTAAATTTATAAGCTACTTAAAAAAAAAAAAACAAACCAAAAAATTCAAATATTACTAGAAATATACAAACAAGGCATTTTTTGAATGTTATATAATAAAAATAATAAATAATCGCTTTAACTGACAAACCTAACCTTGGGAACCTTCATAAAAAGTATCCATACAGGCACAGGAATAACTCAACTAACTCACTTCTTGAAAAGGCCCACGAAACGGCTTACCACCAGGTAGTGGTCCGTATCAAGAGCGGGGTCTCTGTAGGCTCTTGTATCCCTTAGAGTATTTCGGAGACGACTATCTACCAAAATCAAATCAATCATACTCTTTTGTTCATTCCGTCTCCAAGTATACGTGAATATCTTTATGACGGAATAATGTGTTAGACACAAGGAGGTTCCGTTCCAGGTGTAACGGTAGGTTGTTACAGGTGACTATACTTATGGATGATGTTACATCGTGAGTGTTGATTCTTCCAGATGGTTTGGTGAGTGGCCGATTAATGAAAGACGTGTTTATGATCTTGTCATTTATTTGTGTCAGCGACAACTGTGTGTCGCTGCACACCGACCACTGCAGCATACTGTGCGTACCGTGGTTATATACTATTGATGAGGTGTAGTATCCCTTACACCATTCCCCCCTTAGTTGAAAAAAAATCCTTAAATTAATCACAAAAGTAAAAAAAATCTATAGTTACACAGTACAGTACACAATATGTTTACATGTTCATGTTAATATACAAGATTAATCTTCTATATATATAAAATTCTTCTGTCACAGTGTTTGTCCTCGAACTCCTCCAAAACGGCTGGACCGATTTTAATGAAATTTGGTATACATATTCGTTAGGTCTGCAAATAGGTTTTTATCTATTTTTCATCCCCCTAAATCACAAGTGTAGTATCCCTTACACAGGCATACGTCCAATATCGGTTTACCAGCATCATTCACTCTCTTGTCACCATTCGGACCAAGGACAGCCTCCAGGCCATCTCTCTTGGTTCCGACCCATCCATTAAGATCACCACACAGAATTATCCTTTCATTTCCCTCAACCAGATCCAGAATATCCCTAACAGTTTCCCAAAACTCCTTGAGTTCGCGGGGATCCGCGGAGCTGACGGAAGCATAAGCTGCGACCAGGAAAACTCGCGTGATCCCCAGTTTTATTCGAACCCAAAGATGTCTCGGGCCTACCAACTCATAATCTTTCACTCCGGAAGCAAAGCGGGAGGAGAGAACGACTCCAACACCCCCACTGGCACGGACGACCGGGTCCACTCCGGACCATAGGGCTACCATGCCACCGGGCAGGTCCTCGGTCTCACTCCCCCTCCGCTTTGTATCCGTCAAACATAAGGCATCCAGTCATCTCTCATTTATTACATCCATCATCTCATTCATCTTTCTTGTCATACTACCTCTAACATTCCACGTGCCTATACGGCACTCCCCTCTTCTCGTCCCGCCAGGGTTGGCGCTGCGTAAAGTTGGTGGCGGCCCCCTTCGCCGCATGCGCATGCAGCCGCACCGACGGAGGCTAATCGGTGCCCGTCGCTTCCGGGGCACGCCCTAGCAGCCCGTCCGGCTGAGTTTGCTTCGGTCAAGATTGCATCCCACTGGGACGGCAGGGGTCGCGACGTGCACGCTCTTGACATGACCCCCTAAAGAAAGAGTAAAATTAAATTAAAAAGTACAGACAAACAATTTATTAGGGTATCAACTGACATTTTAAATGTTTTTAAAGATGAAACCAAAGTCATTACAAAATCTAAACGGGGAAACTAGGTCAGTCTCAAAGAAAATCATAAACTTCAAAACAAGAATTATATACTTCATCTGTAGTAAATAATATTTCTTACCATGACTTAGTTATTTATATGTTAAAGGGTACATTTATTGTGACAATTTAGATTCATTTTGTTACACATTAAGATTACATTACACTGACGGCACGCAATGAATATTTTTCTTACGACATTAGTGTGGAGCGGCAATGTAAGCGCTGACGCATTCCGAATATCTTTCCACCTCATAAACTGCGTTAACATGGCTGTAGCTGTATTCCGGAATTGAATTGTTACGATGCGGGAAGTTATGACGTTACACACCTTTGTGCGAGAGACGGTTAAATTTAATGCAGTGATGACGTCATCAATTTTAACTCACGACAACCTTTATTTAGGCAATTCTAAGATCTAAAGGCATATTTTTTTATGGTATAGGAGGGCAAACAAGCAGGCGTGTGACCTGATCGTAAGCAACCAACACCGCCCATGGACACCAGCAACACATACTTAGTTTGGCCATAAATACTGTTACAACTAAAAATAAAAAAAATATTACATTTGAATTTGCAATCTGTCATTTTTATACGATTTTTTATTGTGTTTTCTCGTTTTGGCGCCAATACATTGTACAATATTTTATGATATTAAAATGGAGTGGGGTGATAAAGAGAACCGAATCGCTGTGATTGCATTACACAAAGTAGGTATGCAATTTTTAAAACTCTGCATACACTTGGTATTAGTCAAATGTTTGTATACCGGGCTAATAATAGGTAAAATGAGACCTCCTCTGTTTGTGACAGAAAAAGACCTGGCTGTCCACGTAGTGTTCGTACGAAAAAGGTGGTCAAAGCAGTAAGGGAAAGAATTTGAAGAAATCCTGTCCGCAAGCAAAAGATTTTATCTCGGGAGATGAAGATAGCACCTAGAACAATGTCGCGTATTTTGAAAGATGACTTAGGACTTGCAGCCTATAAGAGGCGCACTGGTCATTTATTAACTGATAATTTAAAAAAGAATAGGGTGTTAAAATCTAAACAACTACTAAAGCGGTACGCAAAGGGTGGTCACAGAAAAATATTGTTTACGGATGAAAAAGTTTTTACAATTGAGGAACATTTTAACAAACAAAATGACCGTATTTATGCTCAAAGCTCTAAGGAAGCTTCCTAATTAGTTGACAGAGTGCAACGTGGGCATTATCCGACTTCAGTGATGGTTTGGTGGGGTGTTAGCTACGAAGGAATGACTGAGCCATATGTTTGTGAATAAGGTATCAAAACATCGGCACAAGTCTTGAAAAGGTAGTCAAGCCCCTTAACAACACCATGTTAAATAACGAAGTATGGTCCTTCCAGCAAGACTCGGCACCGGGTCATAAAGCTCGGTCCACGCAATCTTGGTTGGAAGCGAACGTTTCGGACTTCATTAGAGCTGAAGACTGGCCGTCGTCTAGTCCCGATCTTAATCCACTGAATTATGATTTGTGGTCAGTTTTAGAGAGTACGGCTTGCTCTAAAGGTCATAATAATTTAGAGTCCCTAAAACAATCCATACGATTGGCATTGAAGAATTTTCCCATGGAAAGGGTGCGTATTTCTATTGATAACTGGCCTCAACGTTTAAAGGCCTGTATTGCAGCCAATGGAGACCACTTCGAATAAGCTTTTTATATTTTATATCGTTTTATATTTATGTATTAAAGTAACACACTGTAAAAGTAGTAATGTTATTTGCAATTAAGAAAATTTTTTTTTCTTTGTTTCATTATTAATGGCATGACTAAGTATAGTGTTACTGTTGCGTTGCCGACCTTTAAGGTATAGGGGATAGGAAAGGATGGGGAAGGGGGGTGGTCATCCGGGTACCTCTCTCACCGAACGAAACGCGGCATAAGCCACTTTACGTCGGTCTGTTTCATTAATAACAGAATGTTACGCGGTCGGGGGTTCATAAAAAAAATTCGCTTGACAATTAGAATTTTATTTATTTTAAACGTCGAGTTGCTCCTCAATTTGTGGCTACCAAATCTTAAGAGGGGAGCAGGTACGACCTGATGCCGAGTGACCCGCGAAGGCTCACTGCAGGGGTGTCCCGGTGCTCCACCGAAGTCTCCTCCCAGATGTTGGCAGGCTGCCTTTACACTGTCAGTTGGTCGACAGGAAAAGTGGAAGAAAGTAGATGTGAAAGTTGAGATGAAGGTTGAGATGCAGGTTGAGATGAAAGTAGAGGTGAAAGTAGAGGGCAGCCGATCAATAAAATCAAAAGTTTAGTTGAAGGTTTAGGTTATTCTGGCTCCTTTCTTGGTAATAGTTTCAAATGAAATGGCCGAATATTCTGTCTAATTTTAAAATGTCTGGTCAGTCTGTCATATTAAATAATTACCTACCTACTTTATAGAATATGATTTTATCTATTAATTTTCGTATACTACCTACTGTTGTATTTTTATTTATGACCCGGAAGCCGTGTCTTTGAAGCCTAAATTTATTATGATGAAAATTGACATTGTCACTGAACGTGACAGTACCCCCCTCCAATGGGAGGATTTTTCCTCCGGAAGGAAGAAAAATCCGGGAAAAAAAAAATATATATATAGTAGTAAAATAAGTCCAAATATAGTTTTGTCTGAATAAATAACATGCCCCGGACAATAACTCCATACACTTTTATCCATCATTCTTTCAAAAAAAAAAAAAAAAACTTACAAATACAGATCATATTCAAAAATCACGACTATGACTGATCTTTTATACTATGAGTGTTTCCCTAACTAAGCTCAGGAACACTCAAGGGGAAATTATCCTAAAGCATCCTATCCACAAGACACTACATAAAATAGAGAGGTCACAACTAGCTTCGAATCAATACAACTGACTAAATAAGTCCTAATTACACCTAGTACTCTTAGCAGTAAAACCCTAAAATCCCCTAAGTGATTGCCCATTATAATAGGGAAACAATTCACTACTAAACCGACTAAGCTAGGCCTAGCAGTCTACGCCGTACATGCCCGGCGAGGCAAACAATCCCTAAACGGTTGCCCCATAAAATGGAGAATCAACCACTAATCCAAAAACTATGTGCGAGTCCCTACTTTATGCAGTTAAAATTTTGAAAGTTAACAAATGAACAGAAGAATTCATATTGTTCATGAAATCAAATTAAGTTATTAAACAAAAGAAAATTAAGTTTTGATTTTAAATTGGGCCAGACTAATTTAAATGAAGTATTAAAGTACCCAAGAAGTAGTAAGAAGTATTAAGTAATAAGAACTAGTAAGTAATAAGAACTATAATGTAGTAAGAACCAGTAGTAGTAAGATAAGAGTTGGAAGATTATTCAGTTATAGGTAAGAATAAACTTGTAATTTTTTGAATTGGGACTAGAACAAATTATAAAAACTATTATAAGTCAAACTAAATGTTGAAGTATAATTTTGTTATTAGAAAAATAGAAATTCTCAGTTTAATTAGGAGCCAGATAAAATTGCTGCAGTACCGCTTACCTGATGCACACTAAAATGATACCAAAGTATCATGAAAAGTTACCAAACAACACTAAGTTACAATTACCTTCATTTTATTTTATTTACCTGTAATTCCACATGTACAAAAAAAAATTATATTATATTAAATTATTAATCACTGTGCAATTTATCTAGTACACCCTATTATATTAGGGATTTCCAATTTAACATACTCAGTATGGAAAAATAAAAAAAAACAAGGACAAAGTGTGGTACTCCTAAACACAATAATTACTTTATTCAACTATTAGAGCACATATAGTCTCAGTTGAAGATAAATATAAAAATGATGAGTAAAACACTGCCTCAGTACACAATTTATTGACACAGATTTAATTAAAGAATTTGATATCCTTAAAAGAATTAAAAAGAAAAAAAAATGTGGAAATTACAGTTTATAAAGTTAATTTTAGTTACAAGTTTTAGGGTGGTCACATACCATTACTAATTGAAGTTAAGTGAGAGAAAAAAAAAGAATTTAAGTTATTTAATAATAAAAAAAAATTGACGCACCCTCATTCACGCGGTTCCTTTCACTCGCTGGTTATGCAGGGACGGTATATATAGATATACCATCTAGTTACCCTGCATACGGTAACATTACCAGTCGGGTCCACTCTCTGTCCTAGGGCAATTATACCCTCCCGCGTGAATAAATTGACCAGCCACCCTGAACTTACACTATTAAGTTAATAAAACCTTCACCACTGCCTACTAACAACCACAAATCGAGGAACACTATGCCGGAGAGCCAATGTTACGCGGTCGGGGTTCATAAAAAAAAATTCGCTCGACAATTAGAATTTTATTTATTTTAAACGTCGAGTTGCTCCTCAATTTGTGGCTACCAAATCTTAAGAGGGGAGCAGGTACGACCTGATGCCGAGTGACCCGCGAAGGCTCACTGCAGGGGTGTCCCGGTGCTCCACCGAAGTCTCCTCCCAGATGTTGGCAGGCTGCCTTTACACTGTCAGTTGGTCGACAGGAAAAGTGGAAGAAAGTAGATGTGAAAGTTGAGATGAAGGTTGAGATGCAGGTTGAGATGAAAGTAGAGGTGAAAGTAGAGGGCAGCCGATCAATAAAATCAAAAGTTTAGTTGAAGGTTTAGGTTATTCTGGCTCCTTTCTTGGTAATAGTTTCAAATGAAATGGCCGAATATCCTGTCTAATTTTAAAATGTCTGGTCAGTCTGTCATATTAAATAATTACCTACCTACTTTATAGAATATGATTTTATCTATTAATTTTCGTATACTACCTACTGTTGTATTTTTATTTATTACCCGGAAGCCGTGTCTTTGAAGCCTAAATTTATTATGATGAAAATTGACATTGTCACTCAACGTGACAGTAAAATGAGAAAGTAACACTAGGATTCTTCAATGAAACGTGTGTTATGAAATCCCTTTTATACCTCAATTAGATTTGTAAGCAATAATTAATATTAATATAAGGTACCTATATCTAAGTCATCGTCAGCAATGAAGTAGTATATAAGATGGGTTTATTGCTACGGTATATTGTATTAGAGATCAATAATTGTTGAGATAAAAGGTGGTCCGGTTTAAAATATAAACATAACATAATATAACTTCACGCCTTTGTTACCCGAAGGTGTAGGCAGCGGCTGTTAAGCCTCGTCTCGCCGTTATGTTTACGTCCCAAATGGAATAGGTGGCGAACCTATTGCCATACCGGGCACAAAGTTTTCAGTCATCGATATTTATCACACAAAACTTCATCATTAGCCTGTATCAGTCCACTGCTGGACGTAGGCCTCTCCCAATATGCGCCACTGAGCCCGATCTCCGGCTCTTCGCCTCCAGTTGCTGCCCACTGCTCTGCGTATATCATCGCTCCACCTAGTCACAGGGCGCCCCACGCTGCGTTTTCCGATCCGTGGTCTCCACTCTAAGGCCAGTCTACTCCAACGGTTATCGGTCCTACGGCATATGTGGCCAGCCCACTGCCACTTCAGCGTGCTAATTCGCTGAGCTATGTCGATCACCTTAGTTCTCTGGCGAATTACTTCATTTCGGATTTGATCCCTCAGAGAAACTCCGAGCATAGCTCTTTCCATAGCTCGCTGAGTGACTTTTAGTTGGTGGACCAGACGCACCGTTAGTGGCCACGTCTCGGCTCCGTATGTCAAAACGGGTAGGACGCACTGATTGAAGACCTTTGTCTTTAAACATTGTGGTATAGGCGATGAGAAAAATCCTAGCCGTATTCTTTTTTGGATCTCTCCCTCGAAGTTGTGTTTTCCTAGTTGGAGCGTTTGCCCTAGATAAACATAACGCTGGACAACTTCGAGTTGGACCCCGTTGACGGCAACAGGTTCTAGACTAACATGCTCGTTGTACATTATCTTGGTTTTTTCTAGGTTCATCCGGAGTCCAATGCGATGGGAAGAATCAGCCAGGTCATTCAGCATTCTTTGTAGGTCCTGCAGGTCTTCAGCCATTATGACGATATCGTCCGCAAATCGTAAGTGCGAGATGTACCTGCCGTTGATATTAATGCCGCAGTATTTCACACAAAACTTGCGAAAACAATTTTGAAAAGTCATTGGTGTGAGCCGGTGTCAAGATTCGAACCCGGCCCTCTGGATTCGAAGC
This sequence comes from Euproctis similis, assembly GCA_905147225.2. Lineage (NCBI taxonomy): Eukaryota > Metazoa > Arthropoda > Insecta > Lepidoptera > Erebidae > Euproctis > Euproctis similis. The sequence continues at coordinate 3,358,026 of LR990111.1, read as the reverse complement.
CGCGTGCTTGACCACTGGACCACCGAGACTATTTATATAGACTGTTTTTTTTAATAATATTGTGGTGAGAAACTTTATGGGTGCGTTAAAGTGCCTTAATGGAATTTACAAAGCTGTTAGTAGATTTCTGAATACAGTTATTGTAATCTCTAAAATAGGAATGAAAATTACCTAATATTTGAGCCGACATTAATAAGAAAGAAGTCGTCATCAAAAGCTAGTAATAAATAAGTTTCATTATTTTCGCAGAAATCGTTTGTCAAAAATTAATAAACGGCAGGCGATGCCAGGGGAATTTATAATTTATGCAGTCGACACAAATTAAAATTTCGTATGTCGATGGAACTCTCCAAAGTTCGCAACGACTTATTGGTTCTGCGCAAACTTATGTTTTGTGATCTGTTTACACTGCGCCGCCTACTTACGCCAGCACCTCACTCAACTGCGCCTAGCACTTCACAAGTTTTAATTAAATATGTTATTGCACGGCGATATTCTTGGGAGGTATGTATCTATGCATATAGTTTTGCCTACTAAAAACCCGAAGGTAAACATATTTGTTGAAAAAACCAACAGTAGAACCATATATTATTTTTATATTAATGTTTTACTGTAATATGTCTTTTGAATCAAAAGTAACGATAGCCACCCAGTTCAACATCCCGACTACTAGTCTAGACTTCCTGAGATCGATTTCGGGCGAAGGGCTGACAATGAATACGTATAGATCACTAGACAAATTTTGTTCGATGTTTTCCGATTATATTTGGTATTAATTAAATAAACCTTCCTAAATCAATATAATTAGCACTGCTCACGTGATCTTAAACGAAATATTTTAACTTATAACTTCTTTTTACTTGTTCTATGCTTTTTACTTGTAGAATTTGTTTCTTATTTATGTTATATCTTTTTAAAAAAGGTGTTCGATGATTTATATACTTAGTCTGGCCATAAATACTGTTACAACTAAAAATAAAAAAATATTACATTTGAATTTGGAATCTGTCATTTTTATACGATTGTTCATTGTGTTTTCTCGTTTTGGCGCCAATACATTGTACAATATTTTGCGATATTAAAATGGAGTGGGGTGATAAAGAGAACCGAATCGCTGTGATTGCATTACACAAAGTAGGTATGGAGCCATATGCAATTTTTAAAACTCTCCATACACTTGGTATTAGTCAAATGTTTGTCTACCGGGCTATTAATAGGTACAATGAGACCTCCTCTGTTTGTGACAGAAAAAGACCTGGCCGTCCACGTAGTGTTCGTACGAAAAAGGTGGTCAAAGCAGTAAGGAAAAGAATTCGAAGAAATCCTGTCCGCAAGCAAAAGATTTTATCTTGGGAGATGAAGATAGCACCTAGAACAATGTCGAGTATTTTAAAAGATGACTTAGGACTTGCAGCCTATAAGAGGCGCACTGGTCATTTATTAACTGATAATTTAAAAAAGAATAGCGTGTTAAAATCTAAACAACTACTGAAGCGGTATGCAAAGGGAGGTCACAGAAAAATATTGTTTACGGATGAAAAAGTTTTTACAATTGAGCAACATTTTAACAAACAAAATGACCGTATTTATGCTCAAAGCTCTAAGGAAGCTTCCCAGTTAGTTGACAGAGTGCAACGTGGGCATTATCCGACTTCAGTGATGGTTTGGTGGGGTGTTAGCTACGAAGGAGTGATTTAGCTATATTTTTGTGAAAAAGGTATCAAAACATCGGCACAAGTGTATCAAGATACCATGCTTGATAAAGTAGTCAAGCCCCTTAACAACACCATGTTCAATAACGAAGTATGGTCCTCCCAGCAAGACTCGGCACCGGGTCATAAAGCTCGGTCCACGCAATCTAGGTTGGAAGCGAACGTTTCGGACTTCATTAGAGCTGAAGACTGGCCGTCGTCTAGTCCCGATCTTAATCCACTGGATTATGATTTGTGGTCAGTTTTAGAGAGTACGGCTTGCTCTAAACGTCATAATAATTTAGAGTCCCTAAAACAATCCATACGATTGGCAGTGAAGAATTTTCCCATGGAAAGAGTGCGTGTTTCTATTGATAACTGGCCTCAACGTTTAAAGGCCTGTATTGCAGCCAATGGAGACCGCTTCGAATAAGCTTTTTATATTTTATATCGTTTTATATTGATGTATTAAAGTAATAAATGTTATTTGCAATTAAAAAAATTTTTTTTCTTTGTTACAATATTTATGGCATGACTAAGTAATACTTAAAGAAGGGAGAGTGTAAACGGTAATTCAAAGGCTCTCAACTCATTTAAGTAACATGTCGGCCCGCGTAGAACGACCTCCCGCGTAAGTAATATCGAATTAATTATGTTAATAACGCGCAGATTTTAGTTTTTTTTTTGTTTTTTTTTTTACGTGATATATTTTGAACATATTACAATTATTATTTACACACCGTTTAAAGGTAAAGTTTCACTGCTCATTCGGTGACTTAAGAACTATTTTATGACGCCAGTCTGGAATGGCCGCGTACCTTTTACGCCGCATCATCATCATCATCGTGATAAAAACACTCAATGCGTCTTCAGTAAATGCGGAGTAAAAACATAAATAAAGGGCTATTCATAACTATCTTCGTTCGCGTCGATAGAAATTAGTCACTTTATGACACAGATTAACTAGCCTAATACAATGGAAGCAGTAGTACAACATTAGTTGCTTGTAGTTTACAGAATATTGCTGAACTTTGATGACAGAGTACTGTCAAGTTAAATCGAAAACACAAAGCTTGTTGTTTGTTTTTCTGGTACTTCCGGTTGGGTGAGCAATGAACCCTTATAATGGCATAGGCATAGTATATTTGCTTTTCACGCAGACGAAATTGAGGGCATTGGACAAATTTTTTTTTGAAATCCCTATGTGCTGTATATAAACAAACTACTACATTCGCACAAGCGAATTTCAACCTCCTATTTGTATGGTTGGACATTTTTACAGCCGCGCATAGATGGGCGTAGACGGGTTGAAAGGCACAGAATGGGACCCAGCATAAGAAATTCATTCCACACTGGAATGGCAAAACGCGTTTTATATTAATTGCAATTACATTTGCCGTACCGTAGATTTGGTACGCAGCATGAATGGGCTGCCTTGACCGCTGAAATACCTCTCAGAATATCTATGCAAACTGGCTGCGTTTCGCTCAGTCAGAGAGGTATCTGGGGGCCTATATCCTTCCCCCCTCCCCTTCCCATCCCATATTCGACCTCTACCATATTCCACCAACGAAAACATTCCGAAATAGGGTTGACGTCAAGCAGGTGGCCGGTCGTAAAACCACAGACAAATCCACAGGAGAAAAAGTCTCGGTGGCGCAGTGGTCGAGCACACGGCTTCTGATCCAGAGGTCCGGGTTCGATATCAGACACTGGCTCACACCAATGGCTTTTCGAAATTGTTTTCGGAAGTTTTAGTTTATTATATATAAGTAATTTACTTTATTTATCGCTTTTTAGTTATAGAGGTATTAGGTAAAAATATAGACTAATATATTGCGAACCGAATACTCGAAAACTCGTACCTGTTAAAGAAGTGGGGAATTAAGAAACAAGAAAATAAAAAAATATCCTTAAAATACTAAACGTCCAATTTTCATATATATTACGTTCTACCTTTTGCCAGTTCAGTAACCACTTGCGGTAAACAGCGGGTCAGAATAATTTACAGTGGGAGGCTCTTACACTAATTCTGTTTAGATTTCATTCCCTAAGTAAACAGATGATTACCAGTTATGTACTTGCCTCGGCGACTGACAAAGTACAAGCAAATTTCATAAACAAACTTATGTAAATACTGCCCCATGAAGTAGCTGCTTTAAGTATAAATCACGGCACGGAACACAAAAAAAACGCATCAATTGCTCGCAAACAAATATTCATTTAATTACATGGCAGCAAGATTGATATTCCTTTGACATACGTGTGAGATTGCAGAGTGTTTACGCGGAGCTAAGCCATAGTGCATGGAGTCTCTCCGCGCTAAAGAAGTAAAACTTTGTTACAAACATACATTTATAACATAACATAACTTCACGCCTTTTTGTTACCCGAAGGTGTAGACAGCGGCAGTTAAGCAGTACAGCAGCATCAAATGTTAAAGGATATACCTAAGGTATCACTATTACGTAACAAAAATACCATACTCGCATACAATTTTCAGTGGATGCCTTCGATATCTCCTGGTTTCCATCATCAGATCCTGACTTGGTGAATATGGGACCATCTCGGAGGTAACCACTATAAAACGAAAAAAAATATTTGAAATCCGTCCATAATTGACGAAAATATCGGTGAACAGAAACAACACAAAAAAATATACATACAGACGAATTGAGAACCTCCTCCTGTTTTCGAAGTCGGTTAATAACTTCCAATTTTTATCATGAGGAAGGGAAATATGGCCTCTACCATACGAGCCGCCTTAAAGTACGTACTTACATACTACATACGTATTTTAATAATATCATCTCGTTTAGATCACATTTCTCCAACCCTAACAATTGCAATTTCAGAACTATGCTTAAACACACAAAAGCCATTTAAAACTTGAGTACTTCGAGAAGCGTTTAAAAGTTCTACCTGTCCGAAATGTCGGACCGGATGCGCGGAGATGACGTCGGAATCTACTGTCTGGTGAAGATAGAGCAACTTAACAAACAGGTTCAACATATTAACAATTGGGTTTTATCGGTGACGTCACACTCTTTGAAGTTGCCTTTATGTCTAAGCATGAAGCCAAATTATATCACGCCAGCAAACGAAATAAAGGTCTGTAAAGTAGTTTCAGAGACCCCTGATTATCTGTCTGAAGTTAACGACATATCTGTGGTAAAATGGTACCTATATTAAAAGTCAGGCTTTAGCTAAAACCATATTAAAGATGAGAAAGACACCATATTTTTTGCATTAAGCTTACAAATTTATCCAAAACAAATTGTTAAAACTTAATTTCCTTTGCTAAATACAGACTAGTTTTAAGCAATATACCTACCTAATATAATTAATATCGTAGTGATGCAATATTAATGTTCAAAAAAAAACTTTTTATGAAATCAAATTATTAACTATAACAAACCAATTTAGCCGTAGTAAATTTGATTTAAAAGCAACTCTCGTAAAGTTATTATGAAACGACTTAAATACCGTTACCCCTTTGAATGTAATCAAATATTAATTCAATTTCAATGTTCAAACTATAGGAGTGGACAAATCAAATGAGTTTTAAAGTGGGCTTTCTCATTCACGAAGTTATGTTACTGAATACAAAATTACATGGCACGTATCAATAAAAGTATTGATTGGCCTCCATGATGAAGTTTACTACAAGTTTTTATATGGTTCCACTTGTTACTGTGGCTCGCAACTTAATGATAAAGCGATTGATTGTAGAACTATTTGATTACTTCTCAGTTCAGATATCTTTATTACGATAGAAGTTAACAGTGGTAGAGTCAGGGACGCTGCTCAAATTGGCCAATGGATGTGAGTAAATTACCACTCTCTCTCTCACTCTCAGAAAATCGACGTAAAATGGTTAATTCCGCGTTTTATTGCTGCTTTTATTGCCATTTATGTTCTCAATTAACTAAACTAAATGTTAATAAACAATATTACTATAAAAAATTTAATATGAGAGAGAGAAGGAGAATCGTAATCGAAAATAACGAAACAAATTGTATGATAGATCAAACAAACTTCACAAAACAAAACTTTTATGATAGCAATTCAATAAGTGAGTATGAAGTTGTTTTGAGATGGAGTTTGCTAACAACAGACCCTTTTTGTTATAAGATATTCTTTGTACAACTCGAACTGTTCCAGTGGATGAAAAACTTTCGAGTCTAATTTATAGATCGAACATAAGTTACATCTATGTAGTTTCAACTTGAGCGTCCTATATTTTGTACTAAGTGGCTTGCTTTATTTTTGTCCCTAGAATTAAGAGTTTACATTTTCCTGTACAAGGTATTGTATAATTGTATTCACTTAATATATATAAAATCCAGATTGATATGAAATAATTCACTAAGTTATATAGTAACAGTTAATTAGTTAACACATAACACAACTTCACGCCTTTGTTACCCGAAGGTGTAGGTGACGGTAATTTTTAATTATTGCTACATGATTGCAAATGGTGCTAGCATTGCATTGCTAATGCGGATAATTATACTTATATATAGGTACGTGTCACATTCAGAACATCCTTTTTTGTAGTCAGCGATGTTAACATTACGTATAAGTCGGATATTCTACACTTTTTGTCTCTGTGACTGTCAGTATCGTTTACCAAAAATAATACTGTAGTTGCAGTTAAGAGAGAAGGTTTCAATTAAAACGCAGTGCAGCCTTGTTGGGTATTGAGAAACGCTCAGTGGGCGGGCGGGCGTACAGATGGAGGCGTAGAGATGGGGTAAGTAGCCCTACACATTATAGCACTCTCACTTATCGAGAACGACATTGTGTTGTGTAAGTATCGTGTTACATTACACCAGCAGATACAATAAACATATATCTCGAACATATTGTAGTATTATTTTTATGTATATTATTACAGTTACTGAGATTTAGATATTATGCAGGTTTTGCTTTGTTTACAAAATCTCAATTGTTTTTTTTTTTGGGGATAGGAGGGCAAACGAGCAGTCGTGTCACCTGATGGTAAGCAACCAACGTCGCCCATGGACACCAGCAACACATATTGTGTTACTGTTGCGTTGCCGACCTTTAAGGGATAGGGGATAGGAAAGGATGGGGAAGGGGGGGTGGGCCTCCGGGTACCTCTCTCACCGAACGAAACGCGGCACGAGCCACTTTACGTCGGTCTTCTGAGAGGTCGTGGTATTTCACCGATCGAGCCGGCCCATTCATGCAGCGAACTGCTTGGCTCTACCACTCTAGAAAGACATGTGTGATAATTATAATATTTCTTTCGAAGAAATTATTATATAACACGCTGTGGAATTGTAGTAACAGGTTTTAAGGGCGAGTGCTAGGTTCAGCTTAAAGTATTATTTCCGTAAGTTCAATAATTTATTGGTAGAGAATATAACTTTTATGTGACTGCTTAATCCCTTTAGCTGACGCTGAGCAGAAAGAGTCAGTGTTTTTTGAAGATTTCTATAAATTTCCGGAAACATTAATATTATTGATAGATAGACAATTTTAAATCAAGCTAGATTAAAGATCTTCTTTCCGCTCTGACACTACTCGAAAGACAAATCTAATAGGAAATCATTTATCTCATCAGGTTATCAGTTTACGTAAAAATAATAATGCCATATAAATAAAATATTAATTCAGTGGATCCGATGTAATTTTTTGTGCCGTTCGTAAAATGGAAAGAAAACACTTGTGACTTGTACTGAAGATGCGCAAAATGTATACAATATTATTGAAATTGTACCTTCACGCTTTAATACCAGTCGGTTTAGCCAGTGACAATTATTACATTTCAGTGACTTCAAAATATCTACTATTAGCGTATTAGCACAACTTTGTGCCCGGTGTATGTATGACAATAGTTTCGCCTATTCGAAACATAACGGCAAGTCGAGGTATAACAGCCGCTGACGGTTATGTTTTGTACGGTTGTATATTTTCACAGGCGCTTGTGAAATAATATCTAACGCTTATTTACTGAAATTTGAACAATAGTTTGTACTAATAGATGACATTTGGAGGTTTTTGCTTGCTCACCGAACTTGTGTGTAAGGTTCTGTGGAGACTTTATTGCATCTACTTCGAGAGAGTGATAAAAAAAAAACTTGAGTACATTTCCTGTTAATGTTTAGACAGGGAACTATTTTCACCTAACCACGTGTGATAAAATCGTATTTGTATTTCATATAAAAGCTACTGAATACTTTAATAATAGCTCCGTCTGCGTTTCTTATAACTTTGACCTTTTTAAAAACCTACTACTTTTTAAACCTACTTTAAAATGCTACTTATTAACAACCTATTATTTATCTTGTCACTAGTTTCGACTTCCAGGATTTAGATACATGGAAACACAGACTAACGAAAAAGATATATTGACTTAAAATTTTTTGATAGTCAAAATAATCATACGTTCAATACAATAATTCCATTATCAAATGTAATGTAGTACATGGAAAAATTGTGTTGAAATATCATATGTATAGCATACAAATGTTGGCTCTCGGTTGTGTGGGTGGGTGGTTGGGTGGTCGGGTATTAGCACGTCTGTGTGATAGATGTTAAAGGTCGGATGAACGATGTCTAGTCAGCGCTGAACAAAAACATTCGGTGTCCGCTTATTTGTCGAGAGGCTGTTAATCACACTGACAAATATATTGATTGCCCATACGATGATTACATATCTCAATTATATTATCTTATATCATGTCTTGTTAAAACCGATTTGACACGTCGTATTTATCACAATTTATTTTATACCTACACCCTACAGATCGTTGGGTGTAGGTATGCGGCCATATACCTATAACCACTGTCTATAAATCCAGCTTTTATGAACTAGATATGAAATTATAAATAGTCAAGGTTATCGCGTAAACCAAAATATAAGTACATTATTTATGTCAGCAATAAATAAATATATGATTTATGATGCTTCCTTACCTGAAAATACTTTTAAAACAACTTGTTTACAAGTAGTTAAACAGAAGATTTGTCCAACAACAACAGTGAAACAAACAAAAATCAAACATATTCATCATTAACTTTATTCACGAGAAAGTACCTATTAATCATATTTTTGCTTTGGTGAAAGTATATCGGAAGTAATGATGAAGTCTCCGCAGAATATATCTGTCAGATAATCACAGAGATTGTTAGTAGGTGTCTATGTGTGGTTATGGAATAATTATAGTTTTTTTATGCCAATACATATGCATAATAAAGTATTAATCAGCTGTTCATTCATGCATTTCTTCCCAAATGCAATAGATGACAGGACTCGATCACGGAATCGCGAAGAAAATTAAACAAAATATCGTAAATATATTATTCAAAACTTGCGTATGTATTTTCTAATTATAATGGAATGTCATTTGGATACAAATAGTTCAGGGTGTGAAACGATGTACAACGATGTAAACATGATCATTTAAAATACGGTAGGAATTTTTGGAAAAACACATTCCTTCCAAAGTTACTTATTTACTTGGAGTTTATTTGCCTATCGCTATTTTTCGGCAATGTGTTTTCTTTAAATTTTACAAAAGTTACATGAAAGTAGAGGTAAGACGTAAGGCGTTCCGTATTCCGTGACTTTTATATTTATTAGTATAATTTCTAAATTTGTTGCGCATTAAAATTATTTTTTACACATGAAATTGTTAAATCTTTTTTTTTAGGGATAGGAGGGCGAACAAGCTGGCGTGTCACCTGATGGTAAGTGACCAGCGCCGACCATGGACGCCGACCTGCAACATATATAGTGCACCCGGCACAAAGGTTTTAGTCATCGATATTTATCATGCTTGACTTTCGAAAATAATTCGAAAGTAATTGGTGTGAGCTAGGTTTCCAATACACGACTTCTTGGTTCAGAAGCGGGTTGCTCCACCACTGGACCACTGAGACTATTAAACTATATCTTTTTTATATGATTATTAAGTTATTGAAATTTTAATGTTTAACTATAACTGCTAATAATAATTTTGTTAGTTTTCATGCGCATGTTTTGGTCATAACACAAGAACATAAAAATATAATTTTTTCTCGTATCTGATTTATAATGGCTATCATTAAAATTCTAACAAATAATATAAGCTTGTTTGGTATATAAAATAATAACTAAGTAAGCGGGTTATAATTACACACAGAGTAAATAAAGTTAGTAATTTTATCGTAAATTATACCTGATAAAAATCAAAATGGCTTACTATTAAACTTTTTCAATAGTTCAATGGGCTATATTCATAGCGTAATAATATTTAACAAATGAGTCATTTTTGAAGTTAAAGATACGGGAGACCAGAAAAAAACGTATGACAATTAATAATAAAAAAATGAAACTGAGGAAAAATAATATACCGACAATCAACAATAATCTTTTATATTAAATTCATATGAACTTAAAAAAGCTGCCCAGTATTTCTTGAGTAGACTTGCTTTCACCATGGATAAAGCCGTTCTTTATTAAGCTACCCCATATTAATACATGTAAGGAAATTTTTGAAATACAATAGCCACATTCGCAGCCAAAAATATAACGATACCCATTCAATTAAAATATAAACCATAAACCCGGGTCTTACAATGGCTCTCGTGCACATTTTTTAATCGACTTTTTACCGATCCCGTTCAGTCCATAGACAATTATGTTCGAACTCAAGTAATTTGCACATTTTTTTTATTGAAAACCATTGCCCAATTGATTATCTTTACCATTTTGAATAAACATCTTTTATGAGGTAGGAGGACAAACGAGCAAATGGGTCATAGAGTAAAGTAACTTCTCACCGCCCATGAACACCGTGGTGCGTTGCCGTCCTTAAACAGAGTAGGAGGCAAAGGAAGGGCAGAGGGAATCGGTCATTCAGATACCTCTCACACCGAACGAAAGGCGGCACCAGCTACTTCACGGCGATATTCCGAGAGGTATACCGGGTACCGAGGTACCGGTATTTCACCGGTCGAGCCGGCCCATTCATGCAGCGAACTGCAAGACTCTACCACTGTTAAATACATCAAATTGTATGACTGATATATAAATATAAATATCTTTTACGACGTTTTATTTAGTTAAAGAATCGGAAAATACATACATACATTAGAAATTTTATACGAATAATCGATTCAAAGAAAGTTTTACAACATGAGTTTCCAATGCGAAGATATTAATTATCTATCAAAATCTATCTGATTATGTTAATTAAATTCTCGAATCGAGATTGGAAATCCTAAAGTAATTTGTCCGAAATTCGAATATAATCGAAATTAATTTTAATATTAATTAATGGCACTGTTACGTCTGAGCCGAGCATATAACGGCTGAGTTCTGATTAGGTATCATTAGTTAATGAGATGGAGAGTGTTCGTTGATTGGTTCTGACCGCCTAGTTTGGATAATTAGTAGGCAATGCATCAGTTTGGGAAACGGACATTTATTTCATTAATTGTCTAACTGCACCAGTAATATTAATAGTTTTATTTCGGCACGCAATGCAGTTTATACAGTTTAATAGATTTTAGCTAGAGAGCTCGTTGGATTGCTCTTAATTAAGAGCCTGATTTCTTCGGGAACTATGATCACGCTAATTTTGTATAAATATTTTTAAATATTAAGTGCATTTCAACCGGTGTCTGGCGTTTGTGGACTATGAGAAAGCCTTTGATTCCGTCGAAACTTGGGCAGTGCTGCAGTCCCTCCAGAGATGCCAAATTGACTACCGGTATATCGAACTGTTGCAGTGTTTGTATAGAAACGCCACTATGTCAGTCCGAATCGGGTCTTGGGAGTATGAATCCAATTCCAGTGCAGAAAGGTGTCAGACAAGGGGACGTTATTTCCGCGAAGCTGTTCCCCGCTGCATTGGAAGACATATTCAAGCTCCGAGACTGGTCCGGACTTGGCATCAACATCAATGGCGAATACATCACTCACTTTCGATTTGCTGATGATATCGTGGTCATGGCAGAGTCACTGGAGGACTTTGGTACAATGCTCAAGGATCTCAGCAGATTTTCCCAACAAGTAAGTCTCAAAATGAACATGGACAAAACCAAAGTAAAAAAAAAAGTTATATGCCCATGTCATTCAAGCACCGGTAACTGTTGGTGATGCTATCCTCGAAGTTGTCGATCATTATGTTTACCTAGGACAAGTTATTCAACTAGGCAGAGCTAACTTCAAGAAATAGGTAAACCGACGGATCCAACTCGGTTGGGCAGCGTTCGGGAAACTAAGGAAGATCTTCTCGTCAAAAATTCCTAAGTGCCTTAAGTCCAAGGTCTATGAGGTGTACCAATGTGTGTTACCAAACGAATTGAGAACCTCCTCCTTTTTTCGAAGTCGGTTAAAAAAATTGCAATTAATTTCTTTTGGGATTAATGAATTCATGATAACGTTGAAAATTTTTATTTCAATAATACACTTGATTGTTACTTGCCTAAAATTATTATCTTTTGTATATAATATATTATCAAATTTGTAAAAAGCTCCTATTTACCTGATAGATTTACCTTTATCTGTTAATCCACACCGTTTCGACTTGAACTTGACAGATTTCCCGATCAAAATTGTAACATTTACAAATACGTCGCTTAATACACATACAATGACTGTGTAATTCTGGCGTCCTAACATCTACAGTATTGAATATCGAGGTGATTGCTTGGCCACTATGAAATATTCAGTAGAGTGAGGCAACCAAACGCAGTGCTTCGTCCCGCTTCTTCTCACTTTACCCCACTACGGCCCTACTATTAATTGCTCTCTAGATCCTTCAATTCAGGAGATGAGGATCTAAAAAGCGATGTGTTGTCAAGGATGGTGTTTCTTAATTCATCTGCGAACATTTTATGAGGGAAGTGCTAGTGAAAGCCTGATTGTATCCTGTCAGAGTAGACATTGCAGCATATTTAGTAGAACTATAAAACTTTTACAGTACGTATTTATAGGTTACATACATTTTTAGTGTGTATGTATTCATAAAATAAAAAACCTTGGTCATTTTGTTTTACTGCTTAGATAGGAATAGTTTGATCAAACCGGCAGTTTAGTTTTAATCGAGTTTTATTATAATTATTTTTAGAGTTTATTTTTCACATGTCACTTAATGGTGTGATAAAATTTTATATGTCAAAAACTGAATTAGTAGTAATAGATAGTTTTTAGTATTATTAGTAAGTATTTTTTTTATTAATTGAACTGTATAATATTGCTATTCTTTACTACATATATGTTAAAGTTAACAACAAATTGTTTATTTGTAGAAACATGTATAATTTTACATTGCCAGATGTTTAGTCTGAAATATCGGTGTTTAATATCTGATGGATACCATCCATTGGACCTACCATCCAAATGGTTTTCTGTCATTCTTTTTATGCCAAATACACTACTTTTGATCTCAAGGAATAAGTGAGCGAGTTATTGTTATGATGCCACTATAGTCAGGCCATCGAGAAATCTACTTATTTAATATTTCGGTGTTCTGTACCTCTTTCCATAAGTACGGTTTGTGTCGACACCGTACTTTATGGTCTGGAAAGGGTTTGCCTATATTGATTGAAACCTTTTGTTGAACTGTCTGAGAAATAAATGTTACCATTCGTCCTCCGACCAAAATAAAGGCTCTATGGGGATTGCCGAAAATCTCGGTCGTAAGCCAATATTTTCTTACTAAATCTACATCGGCCACACCACGAGGACCGTTTTTCCATTATTCGGTTCGTTTACTAATAAGAGGATTACTATTATATCTTCAAGATAATATTTAACGAAAAAGAAATTTAGCGATCGCAATTTATCGCTTGTTTCCCCAAGAAGTGGTCACGTGTCATCGACTTGAACTTTTGCCATTAATATTTTTCTTTACAGGCTAGGGGGCAAATGAACGTCAGCACGTCACTTTAGTGATAAGCAACTATGGCTATTTATACCTGAAAGTTACAGTTGCGTTACGTACCGCTATTTATTGGGAGTAGAATGGGATGAGAAGGGGCATGGGAGTGGGCCCTTGAACACCTCTCTCATATAATAAAACATGACATGTGCAACTTTACATCTATATTATAAGAGTCATTTCAAAGGTCGAACAAGTCCGTTGATGCAGTTTTTTTATGGCATAGGAGAGCAAACGAGCAAGCGTGTTACCTGATGGTAAGCAACCTGCAGCAGCGTCCCTATCTACAAGAGGTTTACCCCTGCGGTCTCCAACCCGTTAGCCCAGCGTGGGGGCTATGGGCATAAACCTCCCTGTGGGCGCACATTGGGAGAGGTCTGTGTCCAGCAGTGGACTGCAATAGGCTGATGATGATGATTCCGAAAACAATTTCGAAAAGTCATTGGTGTGACCCAGTGTCAGGATTCGAACCACGATCTCTGGATTCAGAAACCGTGTTCTCGACCATCAGACCACCGAGACTAGTGTAAATGATACGATATAAGTGAGTGTTTCATTTAATAACATGCATGCAACTAAGTTACATGCAAATATAATGTTTTGTTGAGCAAAGTCGTGATCTTGTTCTATGTTCTAAGAATGAAGACAGACATCCAAATGCAAAGTTAGATTCATGTGATAGGTATATTTGTATTTTAACTATACTGTAGATCTACAGTATAGCGCTGTTTTTTATCTGAAAGTGTAAGCAGCGGCAGTTACATCTAGAAGGGGCAGTTTTGTTTACGTACCATATATTTGGGAAAAATATTCCTCATTATATAAGTCATCGATATTGATCACACAGATTCCGAAAAGGGTCTGGATTCAAACCGGAGACTTTTAATTCCGGCGATCGATCATATAGCTTTCTAAACTTACCTTTACCATTGATTCCCTTTTTTATGAGTCAAGAAAACTTACCTAAAACAAAATATGAGCAGAATATAAACCTTAGAAATTATCTCGTCAAACCGAATATTGTTTTACTTCATGTCCAAGAGCCTATTGTCATTTAATGGCTAGAATTTTCTCCTTAACTTTAACATACTAAAAGATTTCTGATTTGAAGCAGAGTCCTCCTAAACAACTAGACGTACGAGACCGCGATTTTGCCTCTCTCTTTTTTTCTGTGTACTTTATTTGAAGATGCCATTTAATTAAGCTTGTACCCACATACTGGTATTAAGCTTGTGGGACACAATCCAGCTTAATCGAAATACCACCAACAGGAAAATACTATTTTTATCTAAACAGAAATTTTACTTAGCTTACTAAGTTTACATTAATACAGAAACATTTACTTTTTACATTAATATTTAATACAGAGTATATTCTTAATTCCAGTAGAAAGTAAATGTCAATTAAAAAAATATTTCGATCATGTGAAACATCTCGAAAATTTGCAGTAATATCGTCACAATTTTTTTTATCTTACACTTTTGGGAATAGAGAGAGGGAGAGAGAGAGAGAGAGAGAGAGAGAGAGGAAGAGAGAGGGAGAGAGAGGGAGAGAGAGGGAGAGAGAGGGAGAGAGAGGAAGAGAGAGGGAGAGAGAGGGAGGGAGAGTAATGTAATTAAAAAAAATACCAAATCCTTATGCATTTTACAGATATTATAATATATAATAACCAACGTTATATATTAACTATAGTTTAATTAAACCCGTAAAATCTGTCGAACCCTTTAATGATGAAATTAAATTAGAGTATTAATTAAAAATATTTATTTAAAGCAAACAATGCATAACGTTATTGTTAGCAATCAGCAATTAAAAATTGAAGCATTCATCTAATACTATTAACATAACAATAGAACAGGAACATAAAGATTTAGCTAATTAAGTTACACTAATAAAAGTATAATAAAATATAATAAATAAAGTATAATAAGTATATAAATGTATAAATATAAATAAATAATAAATAAACGCGATATAATCCTAAAAGGTGTTTTAATCAATGAGTGAGATTCGCGAAAATCTTAGAAATAAATAATAAAAGTATGTTAAAGAGGTGAAGCATAGAATATGACGGTGACGAGTATAGCTGGTGATAAGATATTTAATTATCTTGAAGGGAGTAGGAGGAACAAGGAAGGGGAAAGGAGACCGGGCCTCCGGATACCTCACACCGAACGAAACGCGGCACAAGCCACTTCACGCCGATATTCCGAGAGGTCGTGGTATTTCACCTGTCGAGCCCATTCATGCAGCGAACTGTAACACTCTATTACAGTTAAAAGCACCACTACTACTGGTAAAGCATTACTTCAGCTCATCGGATGAAATATCTATCCCTCGTTCCGTCTCACGTTTCTTACGAAAACTCAATAACTTACCTCTTTTAAATCAGTAGGTTACAGAGACGACTCGACAATTTCAGATGATCTTTTAGAGACAATATTATTTTAAGGGAAATTCGCACTTACTTTAAAATACTATTGTCCCTAACCGCTGTATATTTTAAATTAAGTACTCTGCTGAAATTCACAAAATGTGTTGATTTTTACTCTCTCCTTCACGCCTTTGATAACTAAAGAGATATAGATAAAATTCCTCAAATTGTTAAGGCAGACTGGGATATTTTTTCTCCTTTTGTCACATCCGCACAAAAGGTAGACAGCGACTTGGAGCTTAAGAAATATTCTACAAAACAAGAGGCAGGTGGATGCTGTTAAAATAAATGTGTATAATTAAGATTTGCTAATGGAAGCTTTCATTTAGGAACAATTAAATCGTTTTGAAACGCGTCCCGAAATGTTTTCGTATTTTATCCGACTATGGACAAGGCTGTAATGGAAGTTAAAAATAAATTGCGGTGTTATCATTAAATTAGGAATGTGCTGTTTTATTACACGATTCTGGTAGAGCCAAGCAGTTTACTGCACAAATGGGCCGGCTCGACCGGTGAAATACCACGACCACTCAGAAGACCGATGTAAAGTGGCCCATGCCACGTTTCGTTCGGTGAGAGAGGTACCCGGAGGCCCACCCCCTTCCCCATCCTTTCCTATCCCCTTCCCTTAAAGGTCGGCAACGCAACAGTAACACTATATGTGCTGCTGGTGTCCATGGGCGGCGTTAGTTGCTTACCATCAGGTGACACGCCTGCTCGTTTGCCCTCCTATCCCATAAAAAAAAAACACGAATAAAATAAAATGATTGTACCGTTTTGTATTTAAAGGTAAGGAAATTAAACGTGTTTTATATCCTCATGCTTTTAATACCATAAAGTGCAGGCAGCGTTTCCTCGTGATACAAGATAAAAACCTATTTTTTGGAATAAATAGCACGCGGTGCCTATACATTAGGCCCTTAACATCTATCAATAGAAATAAAAAATATGTGGTGTCGTGGGATACCAGGTAGGAACGAAGTTCCTTCGGCTAATATAGAATCGTTTTCGGTTTTACCATCACATTTTTTTTTTCAGTTCGGTCGCGCAGCAAAATCTCTATCTCTTCTAGTCTGCAGTAAGGAACTTCTTTCAAAAATCCCAAATATTATTGGAATGTATCTGAATTCAAAGTTAAGACCATTGAATGAGAAGTAATAATTTATATAATATTAAAGCAAAAACCCTTTTTAAAGAAGCTTTTATTTAAGCGGTCTAAAAATAAGAAAATAATATTTCCTTAAAAATTTCAAGTATCAACTTAGAGCCTCAGTATGTACAACTTATATAAAAATAAATAAAAGCTTGTCGCGCGAGTTGTAAATAAACTGTACTAATGTCAAATTTATAATGTCAAATCAAATCAAAATAGCTTTATTTTCATGGGTCTTCACATACATTTAAATATAGTCCGTAAATACAGATATTTAACTTATTATTATATTTAAAGCATAACATATTAAAACACGAGCGCTTGAGAAAATTGCCTCCTGGGAACAAAAACGCACGGACGATTCTGAGTGTAAGGTTGTCATGAGAAGAAATGGGCAAAACACTCATGTAAATTAATCTACTAACTTTACTATATTATCTATTGCAATTTAATTACCTACTGATAGGGAGTCAAACCTCGCTACAAGCTTTTATTATTATATAAATTATACATACTGAGGCTCTAAGTTGATAATTGAATTTTTTAAGGAAATATTATTTTCTTATTTTTAGAGCGCTTAAATAAAAGCTTCTTTAAAAAGGGTTTTTGCTTTAAATTTATTTTTTTATTTTTAGTTATAGCTGACTAGGTTAGTGTCATTTCATTCAACGGATCATTATTGCAAGTTAGTTTACCGCTTAATTTCAAACAGTCCAGCGCTTCAATAAGGAGATCATCTAATTCAATTTGAGCTTGGATCTTTCTTTTCCATTTAATCGCAATGATAATTTTTAATTCATAGCCATACTCTAGAAATGCATCAAAAATATGTATGCCGTCATTTTGTATGGTCCACCGTATTGTATTTAGAATGACCTCACATTATTTTTCGAGTTATTCTCAACAAACCCTTTCATTTGATACCCATATTGTAGAAATGCAAATATGGTGGAATATCCACCATATTGGATTTTGAATGACGTCAAATTCTTTTTTGATTTAATTTCAACAAGTCCTTTCATTTGATACCCATATTGTTGAAATGCAAATATTTTTCCCGCCATATTGGATTTGGAATGACGTCATTTGTGTTTCAAGTTACTATTAACAAGCCCTTTCATTTGATACCCATATTGTAGAAATGCATTGAAAAAAAATGTTCCTATATCTTGGATGATCCGCCATATTGGATTTAGAATGTCGTTACATTATTTTCTCAGTTACTCTCAATAAGCCCTTTCATTTAATACCCATATTGTACAGAAGCTTAAAATATGTTTTCCTCCATCTTGGATATTCCACCATATTGGATTTAGAATGACGTCATATTATTTTTTGAGTTACACTCAATAAGCCCTTTCATTTGATACCCATATTGCAGAAATGAATTCTTCTTGCGGACCACCCATCTTGGGTGGTCCGCCATATTGGATATAGAATAATGTCACACATCATATCATGCATTGTCATCTAAAGTAAACATGTATACAAAATTTCAGCTCAATCGGTTGAAGATATCTACTTCAAAATTGAGTTGCATGATTCCACCGAACATACATACTTACATACATACATACAGTGAAAATGAAAAATGAAAATGAAAAATATTTATTTGAATAAAACATAAAATAGACACAGAGTGGTAAATTCCCTGTCAGCTGAGCTAGCCGTGGCTGTGTTTCAGCTGACAGTTTCTTCTCCACAGATGACACAGTACATGAAATTTGACCTAAAACCTATACCTTATATATAATACACTTACAAACTTTTATATTGTACTATTTATACATTAATCTAAGGAAAATTTTGGAAGAGGATAGAGAAAAAAAAAAAAAAAAAAAGAACAATAACACTATTACATCTTTTAGCTGTCACAAAGTTGGCAACACCAGCAACAAGTACTCCGCCAAAAAGACATTTTTGACAGTTGCATCATTTCCCACGTGTTCAATATATCCTTCACATAATATGATAAACAATGATTAGTAATGTGGTCAAAAAACAACAGCAGGATTTCCAATATTTATAAGATGTGACAAACAGAAGTAATATATCATTGCCAAATCTAACCAAATCACATTACGACGAATTCAAATTGATAGTACCATGGTTTAGTCTGGTAAGTTCTATTGAGTATTTTAGTACCACATTCCTTTTGTGCTGTAATCTAATCTCTGCAATGTTAACCCTAACTGATCCATAGTTTCATCGATTCATTACAGGTGATCCATCTTCAGACTATCCAATTGCTCTTAGCAACAGTAAACCTCTGGGAGAGGGAACCCAGGGGAACCATAATATGGAGGTAATATTAGTGAGAAATTGTATTTAATAAATATAATATGAATGCTGTCTTCAATTTTCACCACACACATCAAAACTTTAAACTTTAACTATATGCAATAGAAGTACATACAGTACATACATTCAAACACACACACATACATATACACATACATATATACATACATGTACACACACAGAAACATACTGAAATACCCTATCAGGGATATTTCCAATTCACATCAATGCCTAACATATTGCTTATAGCTGACTGAGGTTGTTTCTGTTTTGCCTTTCAGAATAGAAATTAAAAATAAGAAGCTGTCTACCCAGGTGGAACCTCAATAAGACTTATGTTGTTTAATTGGGGCTAATATGCTGAAAAGTGAAGAATGAAGTGAAGTGTGCAAAAGAGTAAGTGTGCACAAGTTACAGTGTTTGCTGCAAGTAAGAGATGGTGTACAGAACGTGCATATGTATAGCCATTGCCCCATAGTTATGTCCTGAAAAGCAGTAAATCCTCCGTCCCTTTGTAGTCAAAGTTGTGCAGCCATAGAAAAACTTTTTTTTTAAATTCATTGTTGTTTAGATCCCTTACTGTACACTCCCTGTCCAATCTTTTATAAATGTATGGAGCCAAAACTGACCACTGTCTTTGTGCAAATGACGTTCTCACTCCAGGGGTGAGACAGCGCAAATTGCGTTTTAGACTAGGCAGCAGGGAGGGTACTATACTTCGGTGATATTTTTTAAGAATTTCAAAAATGTAGCACTGTCTTATTGTTAGGGTACCAGCTCGCTGGTACAAATCAGAAGTGGGGTGCCTAAACGGCAATCTCAAAAGCACCTTTAGTATGGCTCTTTGCGCTCTCTCTACAAGAATGAGGTGACATTTGGCAGCACTCCCCCACACACAGATACAGTATCTGATCAAACACTGGCACAGAGCTTGGTAGGTTCCTATTAGTGTCCCGAAATCGGCCACATCACGTAACTGCTTAAAAATATATATAAGTTTTCTAATCCTAGACGCCAGAATAGAAATCTGCTCAGACCAGTTTAGTTTGTCATCAATTTGTATACCAAGGTACTTTACAGAGGAAACACGAGACAGTTTATTACAACTACAGCCTGTAGCATCTATACTCCTATTGCAAGGAAAGATGTGTATTACAGTCATATGTGTAGACAGTGCAACTTAAATAAAAGCTTTTAATAAATACCAGACCATCGAGTCATGCCTGCCATTAAATATTATAAATCGACTTCAAAAAAAGGAGAATCCATTTGTATTAATATTTAATATACTAACTATTCATTAATATTCTATAAACAACAACACCATTCACCATTGATCTATAAAACCGTTGATTTCGTGTATGTATACAATTATGTATATTTGTCCTATTATAACTCGTAAATTATCGTTCAAATTACAACCTTTCTTTTTTCCTTTTTTTAATTAAAACCAGGTTGTTTTGAAATCAGCGGATGATACCATCATTCCCCAGGAATGTCCATGGGCAGTAAGTAACATTAGACCAAACATCGATGATTTCTTGCGAACTGATCGGTTCATTATCGGTAAACGATAATGAACCCGCTACCTTCGCGCACAAAACATCACGTGCCAATACACCATTAAGCCACGCATGAGATTTTTTAAACTTTATATGAGTAATTTGATTTTGAAACTTTTCTGATTGATTCGTTATAAGTTGAAAATCGAGATATCGAAACAATCCAATATAGGCGATATTATACTAGCATACATATAACTACTATACTGCCTACACCATCGGGTAACAAAGGCGTGAAGTTATGTTATGTTGATGTTATATAATAAAAATAATAATATATAATTGGCGACGTAGTTTGTTTCTCTTTTTTAATACAAAATAACATAATCTGATGAATTATTTGAAGCGATCTAATTAGCCTATTTCTATTGTTGCTAATATTCCACATTCTTATTCCTTACAGAAGTCATTGGTTGGTCAGTTGGTGCATGGTTGGTGTCATAATACCTTCTGTGTACTAAGTATCGGGAATTTGTCAATAAAACAAAAAATACAAATTATTCATCTAAATTTATTTTATCGCCTTCAAAGTAGGCCCCATCGCTTGCAATACAACATCTCCACCGCTTCACCCAGTCTTCCATACATTTTTCATAGGCTATTTGCGGTATGGCCTTTAGCTCATTCAGTGAATTTTCTTTTATGGCTTCTATTGACTCAAAACGTTTTCCTCGAAGTGGTAATTTTAACTTGGGAAATAAAAAAAAGTCAGACGGAGCCATATCAGGTGAATAGGGTGCTTGGTCGAGAATGTTTGTTGAATTTTTCGCTAAAAACTCTTTCACTATAATGGCTGTGTGTGATGGTGCATTATCATGGTGCAGCATCCATGAGTTGTGTCGCCACAAATCTTGACGTTTTCGGCGGATACTCTCACGCAAACGCTTCATGACGCCTAAATAATATTCTTTATTCACTGTTTCTCCCTCTGGAAGGAATTCGGAGTGAACCACACCACGGTAGTCAAAAAAAACTGTCAGCATCACCTTGATTTTGGTGCGACTTTGCCGCGGTTTTTTGGGTTTCGGCTCGTTTTCGAGACGCCATTCTGAAGACTGTTGGCTTGTTTGCATGTCATACTCATAAACCCATGTCTCGTCGCCAGTTATTATACGTTTCATAAAGGTCGGATCCGTAGAAGCTCGGGAAACCATGTCTTCAGCGACATGATTTCGCTGCCCTTTTTGAACAAAATTGAGCTCTTTTGGAACTAGTCGAGCGGCGATGCGTTTCATGCCTAAAATGTCAATGAGAATATTGTGGACGGGCTTAAAAGATATGTTCACCTCACTAGCCAACTCTCTCAGACTCATATGTCGATTTTCGAGCACTAGCTTCTTGATTCTGTCGATGTTTTCTTTGGTTGTAGCGGTTGAAGGTCTACCAGAACGAGGTAAGTCTACTACTACTTCTCGGCCTTCTTTAAAAGCCTTATACCATTCATAAGCCCTTGTTTTCGATATACATGATTCGCCGTAGGTATTTCGCAACATTTTTAGTGATTCACCACATGAAATATCATTCGAAACACAAAATTTAAGGCACACTCTTTGTTCAACAATATTTTCCATTGTAAAAATCACCGGGGACTCAAAACTATGACCAACAAAAAGTTTAGTTTAAAACAAATTAAATGACAGATCCCGTTCAAATTTTGCGCGCTAAATCAGTACAGTGCTACCAACATGCAGTAAAAAAATTAGAACGACCTCTTTTACGCGGGTCTCTTTATTGACATATTCCTGAAACTTTTTACACAGAGTAGTATTTGTATAAATATTTTTATCAAAGTTCAGATCTAGTCCGTGTCTTCAATGTAAATTGTCTTAACAGTGGATGGATCAAAAATTAGTCCTTTCGATGAAAAATAATCCTATAAATCTGGCCATATGTAATGAAGTTATTATAGAGCACACATAAAAATAATATATTATACTAAACCCGCTATTTTAGTATCCAGAACTGGCCATATATATTGTTTAAAAAGTATTTCCTAAGTTTAAAAATAGAAGTCTTTAACTGCAGAATGCAGCCTGTTTTATCCGGCTGTCAATTATTTTAACTGTGCAACGCGATTTCAAAAATTGCTTAACGTTATCGTAATTTAATTAAACTAGAGAAAATTTTCTGTAATCTGTAAATTCCGAGTGGAGACGACTACTTGTTTGCCAGAAGTCTTTGCACTAATCAGGAAGGACAACCGACGACGCAGATGCATTCTTCACCATAACAATGCCAGCTGTCACACTTTGGGTGAAACAACTCGTTATTAGAAAAGTGAAACCGTCGAATTAACGGGTCATCCTCCATACAGCCCTGATTTGGCATACAACGAGTTCTTTTATTTCCAACTATGAACAACAAATTACGTGGCCATCGTTTTTTAACCCGAGAAGAACCCGTTAAGACATTCAAAAATCATATTTCGGAGATACTGCATTCGAAAAAAAATGCTTCGAAAACTATAATAGTTTCACTGGTCACAAGCAGACTGACTTGTGACCACGGCCAGTGCAACCTGGCCGAAACGTCAAGCTAATCAAGATAAATATTTGTTTACCTAAAAAAGTGTCGCGTTAATTCCCGTTCATCATTATCACTGAGTAGTATGCAACGTGAAAGCCTAAAAGTTTTTAAGTGCATTATTATCACGGAGAATATTTGAGAAGCAATAAAATCATAATATGATTTTATTATTTAATAGTCATGATAGCTATTTTATTTTATTCCGTATATATAAACAGCAGCCCTCGTACAGGCATTTGGGAGTCAGTAAACAAATATTATACCCACAGGTTGCTAAACAATGGAAATGAGAAAAAATATATGACGAACTTTTGTGAGAGTGTGTGGCGGTAACTTTAAGCGGCGACACGAGATTCGTCTTCGTTACGCGCCGTCAAGGTCGGGCTTTGGTTAATGGCTCTCGGCGCTCAGAGAATCTTTTTGTAAAACTATTTAATAGGTTGGGGAAAAAGTATTTTCGTATTTTTGTATGAAAAGTCAAGACATTTTTTTCAAAGTTTATTTACATTTATTTACAATATATATGTACCGTTTTGTTGAATAACTTTATGCCATTTTGTGGGCAGAGACATTATCCCGTTACTGTAGAAACTTTGGGACTTCTGATCAAAAAAACGGGACAAATAGTTTTGGCAGTCCTCTCTTGAGGTCAACCTTACAGAACCTAAAGAATTCTGAAGAGACCGAAACAGGTGAAAATCTGAAGGCGCAAGGTCAGGGCTATATGGTGGATGCACTAGGACCTCCCAGTCGAACTCTCTTAATTTTTGCTGAGTGGCTAAAGATGTGTGTGGTCTAGCGTTATCGTGATGAAAGACCACACCCTTCCTGTTGATCAATTCCGGCCGTTTTCTCTCGACTGCTTCCTTTAATCTCATCAGTTGCTGGCAGTAAAGATCAGAATCGATGGTTTTGCCGGACGGTAAAAGCTCATAATGAACAATGCCCTTCCAATCCCACCATACACACAGCATCACCTTATTTCGTGTTAGGCCAGGTTTGGCCACAGTCTGTGAAGCCTGGCCAACTTTCGACCACCTTTTTCGCACGTTCTTGTCGTACGTGATCCACTTTTCATCGGCAGTTATCAATCTCTTCAAAAACGGCTCGGTTTCATTACGTCTCAATAATGAATCGCAAATGAGTACACGGTTCATTAAGTTTCTTTGAGTGAGCTCGTGTGGCACCCAAATATCGAGCTTTTTTGTATAACCAGCTTTCTTCAAATGGGTCAAAACTGTTTTGTGGTCAATTCCCAGTTCTTCAGCTACATCGTAACTACTAATATGCCGATCTTGCTCCACTCTTTCAAAAATGGCGTCCATTTTATTCGTAACAGGGCGACCAGAGCGAGGTGCATCTTTAACATCAAAATTTCCGGACTGAAAACGTTTGAACCAAATTTGTGCTACTCTTACTGACACTGCATCAGGTCCATAAACATCACAAATTTTTTTCACTGCTTGAGTTGCATTTTTGCCTTTTTTATAATAAAATTTTAAAATGTATCGAATTTCTTCATTAGATTCACTCATTTTTACGGAGAGAAAAACAAATGAAAAATAGCGGGAAACAACTTTTTTTTATTTTTTTCTTTTCTTTATAATGTAACCTTTTTAATGTTACCAAAACCAGCCAGACACAAATAGTACAGTCAAAGAAATTTTATAATAAGTTTATACCTACGTTATGCGAAAAGACTTTTTCCCCGACCTAATATTTGTACGTCTGAACACGTTACTGTTTTCTATATTTATAAATTCAATCTCTAACAAATTACTTTCTTCCTTTCATCTGTATGCGATTTGCAAATATATTCGCAAAAAGCAGCAAGACTTTAACCAAGGCGTTATATGTAATCGATGCCGATTTATTAAAACTTTAAAATAGGCCCAAAAGTACGGAATCCTTGCTAACCCAAGCACAACCCAAGCACAGTCCATTATAATCAGTAGTTCTCGACAGATGACCAAAGTTTATTTGACAACATTGACTAGTGTGAAATTTAATGGTACCATTATTTCTTACATAGAAAAGGCAAAAAGCCTGGGTATCTACCTTGAAAGTACACTGTCTAGGACAGTACAAGTAGAGAACGTCAGCCATAAGTTGTTCGGTACTGAAGGACTGTTAGGGACGTAACCACTAAAACTAGGCTTGATTGATTCTTGACTTCGTTGATATCAGCTATCTCGATTTCAATGAAAAGCTACTTGATATACCTGAGCCTCTTCAGAACATTAATATAAGTTTTATATTTGGTTTACGTAAATATGACACCTTCACTGAATTTCGGAACAAGTTCAAGTGGTGGCCCATTCGCCTTCGAAGGCATACTAATATTCTCGTTCTTTTGTAAAATCCTGCTGGTGCTCATTATTTAAAAAAAAAACGTTTCACGTTTCTCCATGGTTGAGATCATCAGCAGGCTTGACTCTAACCCTGGATTACCAACCTTATTATTCGAACGTTAATACTAACCTAACGTTATCAAACCTTCGTCGCTTCGACAAGGCTATTCACTAAAGGGCTTTATAAGGTCATATTAAAATAAAACGTATAGAGATTTGTTATTAATTTACTCAAACAGTATTTATTTATTATTTTCTTACTTTTACAATAAAAACAAAAATTTAAAATATTAACAATAAAGAATGTAAAAAACTATTCTTCTTCTTTGCTTTTTATGGGTTCTGGAAACGAGCAGGCGTGTCACCTGACGGTAAGCAACTAACGCCGCCTTACCTAACACAGTACCTACAGTTACCTACCTTTTTTCTTTTTTTACACGAGGAAATGCTTTATGCACACCCCCCACGGCAGGGGGTAGTGTGGGACTCCCAAAACAGTAAATTGAAATCCGATCGTAGGGTTACCCACTAAAACCTCGCGGCGGCCTTCCTCTGGCGTTGGGGTGGCCCAGGACAGTGCATCGGCCCTCTGGTCTACCCTGCCGTTACCCCCCTCTGTCAAGAGGGGGTGCTCATCCTTGGGGAGCCTCGGTGGAAGCTCCCCCGGGCGGGGCGGCTCCGACCGCGCGCTGTAAAGAAGCGCGCGGCCGGCGGCGCCCCTGACGACCCTCCCCGGTCGCACAGGGGGGTCATCCTTCCCGGGCCGCGACCCGGGCGCACCCGCGGGGTGTGCGCCCTGGCGGCCCGTCGGCGTTACCTACCTTAACCTACAAGACAACTAACACAGATACTGTTACAGATGCGTTGCCGGCAATTGAAATATAATAGGAAAGAGGATAGGAGAGGATAGGGTAGGTGAGGGGAAATAGTTGGGTCTCCGGATACCTTTATCACCGAGTGTAACGTGGCAATTACGTCGATAGTCTGCGAGTTCAAGGTATTTCATGCCGCGAACTGCGAGAATCTACAAATACTACAAATGTTAGTAGATAATGGAGCAGTCGTTGTGCCACTTCTTTCTATTTCATCCAAAGAGAACACAATCAATCTTGTGTCGGTGACACGCGACAAGCGACACCCGACGTCGACAACACCAAGGCATTTACAGTCCAGCTAGTGCAAATTATAATTACCAATATTGAAAATAAAAAAAAGATAAGCCTTTATTTTTAATACATCACAACCACAAGCCACGTAGACGCTACATACGAGGGTAGCACACAAATTATAATCCGTAACTACGAGATCACCGAGTATTACCCAAATACATTATATTCAATTACCTGAAATTATTACGAAACGTGTAGTAGAACCTAAATTGTTAATATTATACTTAAGGGCCTATTATGTTTTATATATATATTTCATTGCTTGAAATTCTGTCGCTATGTTATGTGCCACTTATTTTATGAACGACTTCGGCTTTAATAGAACCAGAATATAGAATCGACAAATACGCTATTGATGAGAAAGACATATATTTGTATTATGAATGCTTGTTTTAAAGTTAAGGTGTGAAGTTTTTAACCAGTGACTCTGTAGGAACGTCGTTTTAGATCTATGAGTGATTGAGTAATATTGCTTTTTCTAAATAAATCTAATAAATCCTATTATTATACACTAAAATTAACATAAAATGCACATACATCTGCATGTTATAAATTTATAATACGAACAGACCGAAAGTGTTAAAAGTAGGTAGCCGCCGCAACAATAGGTTAAATACAACAATTCCTAACGTTCTCGTTACAAAGGTAAACAATTTATAACTTTTATAACTTTTCGTTAAACAATGTGAGCGACAAATTTTGTGAAGGGGAGGTGGGCGGGAACATGGTTCGTGACCTTTATTATATTACAAGTACATGATTATAATCATTGTTTTATAAAATAATTATTTATCACATCTTTGATGTTTGTTAAAGGACGTTCAAATTACTTTCCAAAAAATATTGTTCTTAAGATTAATCATGTTAGCGCTAATAAACAGATCATATCTAACATAATTGTTAGATATGATCTGTTTAATTTGTGTAAATTATCTACAATAAAGGTGTTAAACTATTCTTTTATGTGACTTTTAGTATTCAGCCTCTCTGTCTACAACCAGAACAAAACTCTATAGAATTTGAATGCAAGTTAACTATGGACTCATAGAAAGCTATTTATAATTTCTTACAGTGGTAGAGTCTTATAGTTCACTGCTTGAATGGGGCGCTCGACCGGTGAAATACTACGACCTCTCGGAATATCGGCGTGAAATGGCTCGTCTGCGTTTCGTTCGGTGAGAGAGGTATTCGGAGGCCCGATCCCCTTTCCCCTCCCGCTCTAAACAATATTATAGTGTATATGCCGTAATTATATACAATAGATATAAAATTACTGACTAATATAACTTGCCATAAAAATGCTTATGTACAAAATCAGATGGTGCCACATTATTATTACATTTATGATAGTTTTCTTTTTCTAAATACATAATTTTCCAAAAAATAAAGTCAACATAGAATGAAATAAACATCCTTATATGTTTTAAAGAAACACTGAAGTTGTTTGTAAGGAAGCACGTCACGTGATTGCAATTACAAAATCTAGATAGCTCGTGCAAAAAATGAATATATTAAAACAAAACAAATTGTGATATAAAAAGTCGTATTACACGGAACGTTTCCGTGTGTCCCGGCAATAAACTGGCGGTACTTTCCGGGGCTAAGATGGAGCCGGGGCTCGGAATGGTCGTGTAATGTAGCTGACGAGTGAGGAAAGCCACATTTTATTTATTATACCAATTTTGAAGGTGAATCTTGTCAACTATTTATTGACTGTAATTTTGTTTAAACGTTGTTTTATTATTCGAAATAACTGCTTTTTGTAGAACAATAAGTTCTCCTAGTGATAAAAATAACCGGATAAAAAATTAAATAATAATATTGACGCAGTGTGGTATATGTATCGGCCTATAAATATTGTGGAGGTTAACAGTTGATGTAATTTTATTGGTTATAAAAGTACTGTTTTATTGCCAATATTTTATTAAAACAGTGCATACTACTTTAATTTGTAAAACTTATATATACGTTCAGAAATTTCTTTCTATTTTGAGGTATGTAACACAGAAAAATATCCCAAATATTTGCTACAAAGTCAAAGTAGCTTCATTTTCATAGGTCTTCACAGACACTTAAAAATAGTCAAAGCACAAAAAAATATCTTATTAATAGGTTGGGGAAAAAGTATTTTCGTATTTTTGTATGAAAAGTCAAGACATTTTTTTCAAAGTTTATTTACATTTATTTACAATATATATGTACCGTTTTGTTGAATAACTTTCTGCCATTTTGTGGGCAGAGACATTATCCCGTTACTGTAGAAACTTTGGGACTTCTGATCAAAAAAACGGGACAAATAGTTTTGGCAGTCCTCTCTTGAGGTCAACCTTACAGAACCTAAAGAATTCTGAAGAGACCGAAACAGGTGAAAATCTGAAGGCGCAAGGTCAGGGCTATATGGTGGATGCACTAGGACCTCCCAGTCGAACTCTCTTAATTTTTGCTGAGTGGCTAAAGATGTGTGTGGTCTAGCGTTATCGTGATGAAAGACCACACCCTTCCTGTTGATCAATTCCGGCCGTTTTCTCTCGACTGCTTCCTTTAATCTCATCAGTTGCTGGCAGTAAAGATCAGAATCGATGGTTTTGCCGGACGGTAAAAGCTCATAATGAACAATGCCCTTCCAATCCCACCATACACACAGCATCACCTTATTTCGTGTTAGGCCAGGTTTGGCCACAGTCTGTGAAGCCTGGCCAACTTTCGACCACGACCTTTTTCGCACGTTCTTGTCGTACGTGATCCACTTTTCATCGCCAGTTATCAATCTCTTCAAAAACGGCTCGGTTTCATTACGTCTCAATAATGAATCGCAAATGAGTACACGGTTCATTAAGTTTCTTTGAGTGAGCTCGTGTGGCACCCAAATATCGAGCTTTTTTGTATAACCAGCTTTCTTCAAATGGGTCAAAACTGTTTTGTGGTCAATTCCCAGTTCTTCAGCTACATCGTAACTACTAATATGCCGATCTTGCTCCACTCTTTCAAAAATGGCGTCCATTTTATTCGTAACAGGGCGACCAGAGCGAGGTGCATCTTTAACATCAAAATTTCCGGACTGAAAACGTTTGAACCAAATTTGTGCTACTCTTACTGACACTGCATCAGGTCCATAAACATCACAAATTTTTTTTCACTGCTTGAGTTGCATTTTTGCCTTTTTTATAATAAAATTTTAAAATGTATCGAATTTCTTCATTAGATTCACTCATTTTTACGGAGAGAAAAACAAATGAAAAATAGCGGGAAACAACTTTTTTTTATTTTTTTCTTTTCTTTATAATGTAACCTTTTTAATGTTACCAAAACCAGCCAGACACAAATAGTACAGTCAAAGAAATTTTATAATAAGTTTATACCTACGTTATGCGAAAAGACTTTTTCCCCGACCTATTATTTAAATTGAAATCCTTAAAGTTTACCACGAGCGCTTGAGTAAAGTTCCTCCGTGGAACAAGAAAACACGGACCAATCGCCACAAACGGTCCGATTGCGAGTGAAGGGGCTATTATAAGAAGAATCAGGCACGAAACTCATGTGCCAAATGCTCTTTTTAAAACCATTGAATATTAATAACAATGACATCAATATCTCTACTGTAGTAACAAACATAACATTGCGTAGACTCGAGCATAAAAAGTGTAACAGCCAGCGTACTTGACCATCACAGTTAAGACCCAACGAAATTAAAATCACGTTCTACAGGTTAACAATAGAGATTCTATGCAATTATATTAGTCGAGCTCGACTGACGCGACATGTTCTATTTAGAGTGGTGTAGTAACAAATTTGTTACACAACTCAAGTTGTGCCCGACTAACAGTAATAAAACTTTTATGTAACATATATTATAAAGAAAACAAGGTAAATATAGGACGAAAAATGTAGATTACCTTAGAAATTAAACAAAACGCCTCCACCCCAAAGTAAGTGTACAAATTCTAACACGAAAACTACACATTCCGCTTTGAGCATGCAATTTGACGGTCCCAAGACGACTTCTTTGTCATGAAGTTAGTGATAGTGTAGTAAGCACTAGCAACGAGACGATCCTTCACAGCCCGCTTAAGCCCAGCGAAAGAGAGGGCCAGGATATGCGCAGAGACATATTATAGAACTTTACACCCATTTCTAAAAATGTTGCGTATGTACTTTGTGCTGATGACACGATAAAACAAGTTTATGCTTGCCTCTGGTACTAAAATTGTGTAATCACTATGTTTAGTATATTTATTGAAGTGTTTCCTTACAAACATTATATTGGCATATAAAAATTGAAAAAAAATATTCGCCAATTTCCATAAAACGTTCTGTAAGGGAGACTTTGGCCCCCAAATTATAAATTGCCCGAATAGCTCCTTTCTGAATAACAAAAATGGACTGAATCTCAGGTGCTCTTCCCGATAGCAAAATACCATAAGACATTTTAAGAAAATAACTGCAATAAACTAATCTGGCGGTTGCAACATCGGTAAGCTGTCGAACCTTTTGAACCGCGTAAGCATCAGCGCTAAGTTTTCCCGCTAAATTTCTTAATTGAGGGCCTCACTGGACCGTATTATCTAGAGTAATAACTAGAAATACAGTTGACTTTACTGGGACAAAAATTTTGTTATTCAGAGATATATTTATAACCGAACCGAACATTAGGCATGGTTAACTTTATTATTTTGGTTTTATTCGATTTCAGAACTAAATTATTAGCTGTAAACCATTCATAGACCGGGTAAGGGAGCCATTTACATCATCAAAACTGCTTTTTATGGTCTACCTTGAACAGGAGTGAAGTGCCATCAGCAAATATTGCAATGTTACAGAATTGAGATTTCTGTACGAAAAATGGCAAATCATTAATGTGGATAATAAACAATAATGGACCGAAAATGAATCTCTGGGAAACGCTCATAGACACCGATTACTGTACTAGGTCCTAATAAAGTAATAGCTAAGCTGATTTAAAAGTGTGTATGTGTTCCACGCAGTCAAAAGCTTTATAGAGATCACAGAATACACGAATTGCATCCTGCGAGTTCTCCCAAGCATCGAAGATGTGTTTAATAAGAGCAGCCCCAGCATCGACTGTAGGTGACCTCTCTGCTCTCTGTGAAAAAGATTATTTTTATAAAAATGGTTTAGTATTTGTTTTGAAATTTTTTTTTGAAACGTCTTTTCTTGTGCAAAGACATTTGTGAAGTTTCAGCATTTGAGCGAGTCACGAGAAAACTTTCACGTAAATATTGTATGAAATCTTATCAAATTATAACTACTATGTAGATATAAAAATATTAGGAATACCAATTGTTAGGGTTATTATTGTAACACAAAATTATTTTTATATTTTTTATACATCTAAGATTGTGATTGAAATTTAAGTATATTTTTCAATATAATTTTAAATTAATTGATAATTATTATAATATTATGTGTCAGTGGTCTGAAACTCATGTAAGAAAAAGGCATGATCTTTGACTTTGAGGAAAAGCTCAATTTGTATCTGTTGCATAGTACCTGGTCAGCTAGTAGGTAATACCTAGTAGGTATCTAGGCGCCTGTGTGGGCGTCCGCTTGTTAACACAGTTTTTGTTAACGATTCAAATTTCGTTCAGTCTACGAAAAATGTTAGTAACGAGCTGTCCTTTGTGTACCGTCCGCTGTCCACAATTAAGTCGACGAAGGATTACAGATATTGAGCGAGCTGTATTCTTTTATTCACAAGCAAAATATTATTATTGCTGATATTTTAATGAATTATTGTTCGATAAATGGTTGGTATGTTTTATCTGGATTATTCTATTTACAAATTTTGGTTAAAATGATAAGAAAGCAAGGTTTTTAGCTTTATTTTTTATAAATTAATATTAGTAATTTTAATTATATACTATTTATATTTAATGAGCTTATTAGTTTTTATCTCATAATACATAAATGTACATAAATAAGGATACTTTTAGCAATCTGGAATGATACCTACTACATTAGGTGCAAAAATTTAAATCCAAAAGCAATCTGTTTGGGAATTGGAAATCTTGTCGGAAATTATGTGGCCATTGACAAAATTCTTATTAATAAGCTCCTCAGTAAGCTGCAGGCTGCTTCGGATATAAAAAGAATGAAGTTTCTTTATGTTACTATATTTGAATAAACATTTAAAATGGCAATAGGTAATTTATTATTAGCAATTATTATATTTCCTTATCATTTGGGATTATTCAGAATGGATTGAATATTATGTTAAAATATTGACGAAAGTCCAAAGTTGGAATCACAATGCTTTCATAACGAAAATCCTTGAAGCTGCCACCGCTCTGATATGAAACAACTTTGCTCAACTTATTATTTTTTTATTGTTCCCGTGCATTCGAGAGAAATGTTCGATTGAAAAATTTGCTCATTATTACCAGCAGCCACTGAAAATGAAGCCGTAATAAAATTTCTGACAACATAACTAACTAGGTATTTATTTGAAGAGAAAACTTAATCTTCTATACAAGAAATTGTGAATAAATGTGGGTACTCTACGCTTTAGTGAAAATTGCGTAATTGAAAAATTGAATTATATTCATAGTTCTTTTCATGCACGCGCGTCAATTTTTGAAGCTCATAACATCACCCAATGACCAAAGAGAACGTGTTCTGGAGGAACCAGAACACGTTCTCTTTGGTCATGGAAAGTGTGTCTACTGTCTAGGCAGTCCGCTTTTGAATTGTATATCTGCTTAGTCAATCTTGCATCATCTATCCTTTCTACATGTCCGAACCATCGGAGTATGCCCTTTCTTACAATAGGTCTAATAGTGGTAATACCGAATCAGACCGACTCATGCATTTTCAACAGGTACCATCGTGGAGTTCGCGATTCTCATCGATTTCAATGCCCATCACTCCAAATGGCTTGGATCACGCACAACCAATCATACGGGTAGATCTGACCATGACTTTGCTCTAGCATATGTTCAGACACAACTGGTTACTGCGCCCACGCGAATCCCAGACGTTGACGATCATATCATACCTTCCTGTATTCCGTTTCTAAATACTCTTTTGCAATTTTTTGTCTCCTAAGCAATATCAACGTTCCAAAAAGTACCTCATACTGAAATGCTTATACGTGACGAATGAATATTACTGGAAAAATATAAAAAAATACGTTACACGTATACAGGAAAGGAGTATAAATACGGCAATATTACGGGGCATGTAAAATATTTGGCATTTTGCACATGTATTTTTTTTATCTGTTTACAAAACTGTAGCAATTCTCGGGCTAATATTAAAAGGTACAGCGAGTATTGGACACACGCAAACACGTTTAAAACGATACACAGTAATAAAAAGTTAAGGGCGGTAAAAATAAAAGGGGGTGAATGCAACCCTTCGTCACTTCAGGTAATTTTATTTGTTTGCCGGTAATACATATTCGCGTCCTTTGAACATGTGCTGTTGAAAATCCAAGGGAGAATTATTTTGGTTGTCATAATCTCTAACTCATTGTATATTGCAAATCAAATCAAAACTCATTTATTCAATTTAGGTCTTAACAGACACTTATGAAGCTCAATATTTAAACACTATTCAATGTCAATATTTAGACACTTGTGAGGGTCAAATATTATTTAGTATACAATTTATTTTTACAAAGAACTACTACTTCTGCGTCCTTACCTTAGCTAAAGTTATTGAAAAAATTGCAAATAAGAGATTGATGTCGTTTCTTGAAACTAGGAACTTAATAGCAGATAACCAATATGGCTTTAGAAGTAATAGGTCTACAAACGATGCGGTCTTGGAACTAACATCGAAGCTTTCAGGATATCTGGATCAGGGAAAGAAGTGTGTTCCTGTATTCTTGGATCTTAAGAAGGCATTTGACACCGTTTCGATCCCGATCCTGTTAGCTCGTCTACATGGCATTGGTGCACGGGGTGTGGTCTACAACTGGTTCACCGACTACCTGATGGGACGAACCCAGCAAGTAAAAATTGATAAAGGAATTAGTGATGATGCTACATGCAGCTATGGTGTTCCACAGGGCTCCACCATTGGGCCGTCTTTATTTCTAATATATATTAATCAGCTGTGTAAAATTTGCTCCAACAACGCCGACATAGTTATGTTTGCGGACGACACTGTACTTTTGTTCCAGGATACTACTTGGTCAGAAGTTTATAAAAAAGCGGAAACTGGACTTGCACAAACTATAACTTGGCTGAACAACAATCTCCTCACATTAAACACTGAAAAGACTACGTACTTGTCTTTTAGTAAAACAAAAGCTTCCAGACCCCCAACACATCTATCTATCAAGGCTCATCATACATTCCCCTGTAACGAGAAGCATGGTGGTTGTGACTGCAGTGTGTTGTTGCATTCTAGCACAACAAAATATCTTGGTATTGAAATAGATGATACGCTTGGCTGGTCAGCCCATATTGAGACAATCTCGAAAAGAATCAGAAAATTAATATATGTGTTTAAAAGTCTAAGGCCAGTTGCAGATCAAAAGCTCCTATCACAAACATATAAAGCACTAGCAGAGCCAGTAATTACTTATTGTATAGCAGCATGGGGGGGAGCGGCTAAAACCACACTAATTACTGCGGAGAGAGCCCAAAGAGCCTTGCTCAAGGTAATGATGGGTTTGCCCTTTGGCTATCCTACTACCGATCTCTATGCCATT
The DNA here is from genome assembly GCA_905147225.2 of Euproctis similis. Lineage (NCBI taxonomy): Eukaryota > Metazoa > Arthropoda > Insecta > Lepidoptera > Erebidae > Euproctis > Euproctis similis. The sequence continues at coordinate 3,322,259 of LR990111.1, read as the reverse complement.
ACTAAAATCCCGACAATAAGAAAGCTATATTTAGCTATTACCTTATGTAAATATCACAAACTTGTTGTTCCTTATTTGCCAGGTTCCTCAAAACGACATGATAATTGTCCCGTGCCTAGATGTAAAAGTATGATAGGGTGGAGGCATTCCTCTCACATGGCTCCTTATGTTTATAATAAGTTGAATAAGATCTTAAAAATGAAAGGATTTAAGCTAAGACAATTCAAGAGCACTATAGTTGGGTGGCTACTTGAACAAAGCTACAATGAAGTAGAAAGACTAGTTGAAGGTATCAGTTGATATTATACTATACATACATACATAGACACACACCATACATATACATACATATAGAGAATCACACACACACCATACATACATAGTACCCATGTAACTAAACTAAACACACATGTAAACATACACTACTCACACGCAAATACAGATATCATTCATTCATGCACGCACTTCAAACAAATAAATATGTATTGATTAACCTATTTGTAATTGTACAATAAATAAAGTTAATATATTATTCAAATCTGTATGGGATGTAGCCTGACCTTTACAACACAGTTTTATACTAACGCAAAGGTCAGTGTCAATGTCATGTAATCAATGTATACCTGTCATAATAAAGAATTTATTTATTTATTTATTCTACCCGAAGGTGAAGACAGGTGGTAGTAAGCCTCGACTCACCGGATTTACACGTTCCAAGGCCGGACTCGACTCTACGACTTTTTGATTGAGAAACTGAATGTTTTTTTCAAATCGAGACGACTACTGCGAAAATTATGTAATATAAAGTATATTTTTACAAGCAATACATCCTATTTTTGTTTGATTATAAATATATAAATACAATATAGGTAACTAAAATATAAAATATTCGTCTCGTTAGTCTCATAATAGCTGTAACAGATATCGCAGCACCACACGCAACCAAACATAGAAATTTGGGTGTTTATATTTAGAAGTAAATATGAATCTAGATTTACGAATTAGGCTTGGGTAAGTTTTTATAACGAACAATTTCGTTTGCGAGCTTTATTTTTAATAGTGTTTTTTGCATTTTAATATCTTTACAAATAGAAGGTTACATTTTAATATAAACTTCAGATAAGTTCTAGTAATATTTCAAATGGTTCGAGGCTAGAGGTTTAGTTAGTCACGACAAAATTTAAAATAATAAGGTTTATATTTAGATTATTGACTATTTTTAAGTGTCTGTGAAGACCTATGAAAATAAAACCACTTTGACTTTGACTTTGACTTTGACTTATGGTTTTAAATACCATTTTGTTACCATTGGATAAGGGAGTTTGGTTAGTAGTTTATTTCTAACAAACCACCAGTTTTTTTTATAAAAAATGTTCGAGCTTTGCGGGTAGGTGATGACAACATTGTTGGGATGATCACTGATAAAAAATAAAGTACAGGTATTATACCAATAGTTTATTCATTGTTTTTAAATAAAGATCTACTTTGAGTATTAAAACTAACACCCGGTCCCTCGAGTCCCCTTACAAATAATTTAACAGTGGCAGAGCCTCGCAGTTCGCTAAATGAATGAGCTGGGTCGAAAGGTCGCCTGGAAGAAAAGCCTTTCAGCTGAAAGTCAACCTAAAATTACTCATGCCGAGTTTCGTTCGGTAAGTCAGTCAACTCTATCTCATTATAATAAAGGAAAGCAAGGCAATTGTGACCTTCTCGGTGTTCTAAAATATGTTCCATGACTGGTGCCAGCCAGTTTCTATGAGGCTATCATTCATGCTATTTTGCCCTCTTTTCACGCCTTTGTTACCCGAAGGTCTAGGCAGCAGTTGTAAAGCCTCGTCTCGCCGTTATGTTTACGTCTTAAATGGAATAGGGAGCTGGCAAACCTATTGCCATACCGGGCACAAAATTTTCAGTCATCGATATTTATCACACTTAACTATCGAAAACAATTTCGAAAAGTCATTGGTGTAAGCCAGTTTCGGGGTTCGAACCCGGACCTCTGGATCAGAAGCCAATGAACAATCATTACATTCGATTTTGTTACGAAAACACTCGATTTTAAAACTATTGTGTTAAATCAATTGTAGTTTATTTATACAAAACTCGAACTGAAATAGAATCCTTCTAAATATTGTTCAAGTCTCATAAATAGGTATTTAGGCCAGATAAAGTTTTTCACAGTGTTAAACAATGGATACACGCACTGATTGTAACTAACAGCAAACAGTTTGAATGTCGTTTGCATCTACTGCTCTGATTGATTGTGGATACTAACAACCTTGTTCATGCAAGTCTGCCTTGTAGTTAGATCGTTCTACTGAACCTGTGATACATTTGTTGGATAGCACTAGATTCAATAGATAGTTTAATACTTAGTAGTAGTTCAATACCTTAATAAAGAAATAAATGCCAGCAGGATTTGTATCTACGACTAGCGGAAATCCAGCTGCATGATGTTACTAAAATGTATGTTAATACTTTCTTTAAGATTTTTATTTAACATCTACCTGTATGAATAGTTTTTATGTCGCCTTCTTGACAATGCCCACTGTAGGGCATTGAGTGTTGAAATATTTATATACCTTAAAAAATAATTTTAATAAGTTTTATATTAAAATATATTATGATATTAAAATTAATAATGTAGTTAAAATATACAAATATTTATTTTGAATACAAATAGTTTAGTACTTTACACAGAGCTGTATAAACGGAGATTATTTTTTTGGGTTTAAAAAATTATTTAAACTTTGCGTAGTTGTATTTCAAAATATAATGGTTTCACATTTCAATAGAAAGGATTATTTTTACAAAATTGTGATATGAATCGACGACTGGTATGGTATGCACCAATATTACCAGTCATCAATACATTCACGTCATTGGCGTTTTTTGGCGTATAAAGGAACGTTTGTATTTTCTGTTCTCCTACTAGGTGTATGTACAGTTGCGCATATTTGTTTTAATTAAGAAGGGTAAATAATAAATATTATGTCAGATGCGGTATGTAAAATCTTTACATCACTTTTAACAAGCCGCAAAAATAATTTCGGTCACAGGACGGGAGTGGAATGCAAGCGGTTACTTTGATATAGTTTCTTTGCTGGCGAGGAAATTACTTGCTCTAAGCACGGCACCAAGTAATCAGCCATCAAACTTATATACCAAATTGAGGCTAAAAAACAATTTAATATTGAAAATGTTTTAATCGAGATTGGAGAGTTATTTAAATATTTTTATAACTTAATGTCCTCAATAGGTAAGATTTCTTTGTATAGAATTGTAGAAGAATTCTTTGTATAGCTGAATTTAATTTTTCATCTCAACTAATAAGTGACATACTTCACAATTTAATTAAGCGTTTGGTGCACATTTGAAAAATAGTAGTTATATTTGACTCACATTTTACATTATTTGACTAAAATTGGTTTAGTGGTCGGTGGTCCAGTAGCACCATATTTCTGAATCAAGAACACGCGGGTTCGAATCCTGGCTCACACCAATGAGAATTTCGACATTCTTTTCGAAAGTTATGCGTGATAAATATCGATGACTGGAAACTTTGCGCCCGGTGTGGCAATAGGATCGCCACCTGTTCCATTTGGGACGTAAACATAATAGCGAGGAGGTGTTTGACAGCCTACACCTTCGGGTAAAAAAGCGTAAAGTGTTGTGCGCATAAGTTATATAACAAAATTGTTTAGCATCTGTTAAAACTTTTGGAAAATGGCTTGTTTGTCTTTACAATAAATTTAAAAATCTATTACGAGAAAAAGAAGATACACAATGTTAATATGTGGAAAATTTCATTAGCATGATCATTTTTGACGTGCACAGTTGAGTGGATAAGCTGGTGCCATTTCGTGAATCCGTAGTACGTACGTTAGTTTCAACCACCTTTTCGAAATCGCAACGCCCTGTTAACAGTTCAAATGATAGATTTGAGTGTAAATCCACCTTTTTTCATTGTTTGCAGTGAATTGATCGCCCTGTAGGTGAACGTCCCGCAGGAACCATATAGAAGCTTCTATATGGTTCCTGCGGGACGTACGCGCGTTAACCTCGGGAACATACTCAGACTCTGCTGAAAATTAAAATTTTAATTCTATCCTGGTTTCATATTTTATTTATAGAATTTTGTGTCGTGAAACTATCTATACATATATCGTCAGTTGGATTTCTGTAGATTTACATCGTTCATTTTTTTCTGATAATCCCACAAAAGAGTTTTTAAGTTATTGTTGATTTAAAATTATTATGAGAAATTTAAAAGATCGTTTTAATTTGTTTAACTCAGTACAACATTTTTTAAGCACTAGTCTTGAAATATAGAGGCTAAAACAATTTTACTTTAGAGGTTTTGACAAATATGTTTATTTTTGTCAAAACCTCTCGTTTTGATAGTAACATACATAAAACATAACTTCACGCCTTTTGTTACCCGAAGGTGTAGGCAGCGGCTGTTAAGCCTCGTCTCGCCGTTATGTTTACGTCCCAAATGGAATAGGTGGCGAACCTATTGCCATACCGGGCACAAAGTTTTTCAGTCATCGATATTTATCACACATAACTTCCGAAAACAATTTCGAAAAGTCATTGGTGTGAGCCAGTGTCTGGAATCGAACCCGGACCTCTGGATCAGAAACCGTGTGCTCGACCACTGCGCCACACACAGTTATCAACTGTGTGTGTTTTGAAAAATCACACAAAATCTTGCAGTGTATATAAACAGAACCGAGCACATCTCATAAGATAATTTTACTCGTTTTCTCGCTGCTTATGCTTTCGTGTACATTCTTTGGATGCCAAAACTTCTAATCTCATAAGAAAGCCCGACATTAGTATTTTCAGACGTTTTATTCTAAAACCATGTTTAATTTTTAAATGCGATAACTTTTTTTCAAAACCATAATCAATGAACAAAGGAGAGCAGTAAAGTATCATAACTGCTACTCCTTAAGTTCAGACAACTCTGCTATACCAAGAAGTTGAAATGTATCTTACAAAAACCTTATCCATGTCAAAGACAGCAAAAGTTTTTAAAACTATGTATAAATTTACACGAAGTCAAAACTACACTATATTTAACTAGCTAGAGTTAAATATAGTGTAGTTTTGACTTCGTGTAAATTTTAGCAGTTGTTAAAATATCCCGTTGGGAAGAATAAGTTACGTCCTAATCCTTTCACAACTATACTAGTGTAGTGAAAAGTATAAAATGTTGACGATTAATTAGTCTTTGTGGGTGGAATGAAGTATGTTAATTTGCTAAATGTTTTATTCGTATGCGTAGTAAGTAAAGAATTCATATAAAATAATAATAATTATAGTCATATTTCTTTTCTTCAATACTATTTAAATGAATACAGCGAACATTGACTGAAGCACAGTCAATGTTCGCTGTATTCATTTAAATTTACTATATGAACAATAGCGCATTAAATGAAGCGTTACCTTATTACCGTATTTCTAGATTCCACATATATTTTGTAACTCAGCAATGGTCACAAATTTAACATTTTTAAATCTTGCTGAAATATTTTATGGCAAGTAGTAACACCGAAAGCCGATAAAAACGTGACTAAAATTAATAAATACTTTCACCATGATCCTAAACAAAGGCTAGGATAAATATATATTAGGGGATTTACAGCAGCAGTGGTTTTATTATCTAAGCTGGTCACGTCCCTGGACAGTGCTACAATGAAGACTGGTGGGACTAAAACAGAACTAGGGTAGCATATCAAAGTAAGAGTGATACGGATGTAATGACTGGTCTCGTGGTGTCGTCGCTGCTGATACTTGCTGCTGAGAGCTCTTCTATAGGTGAATTAAAATAGACCAAACCAAAAATCGATTTTTAAAACACGGACTCGACATGAAATAGAGTAGGCATTTCTACATTTACATCATAGATTTTGACTTTTGTAGCAAATATAGATTTTTAACATAACATAACATAACATAACTTCACGCCTTTTGTTACCAGAAGGTGTATGTAGGCAGCGGCTGTTATATAGATTTTTCCTCAAGTAAAAAGGATTTTCTAATTCCCTACTTTCTGAATTGACATAACGCTGCAAAAAATTGATAAATATCTATCTTCAGATCAAAATTAATTAGCAGATTAAAAACAACGTACTGACGAAGTTGTTTTGATTAAAGATTATCTAACGGCATCTTCAGATATTCCAGATGTAGCTTTAAAGTTAATCCTCTGTCGTTATATAACAACTTTTCGGACTAATTATTTTGATCAAAATGTGTGAGTAATATATCTTTACTTCTTGTGGCGTGTAGATTTTCATTTGTTGGGATGGTCCACGGTATACCCAAGACATTGATGCTATGTATTATTAATAATTCATAACAATAAATAAACAATGCACGGTAACGGTTTTTAGTAAGTCTAAATATACAGACAAATTGTATCAATAGCTTAGCCGCCAACCATCATTTTCATTCAAAAACAAAAAGTTAGGCTTGAGCATATTTGTTTTTGATAGTTAAGGTGACATTTGATAGTTAAGGTTAGTTTTCATCCAAGTAATAGGAGAAGGGTTGTTATATATTAATGACTAGCAGACCGCGCGAACTTCGTACCGCCATATTTTAGACATTTTACACTAAAAAGATTATTGCCGCGATCATATTAATACCTCAAAGCTTTCCTCATAAATGGACTATCTAACACTATTTTTTTCAATTCAAGTTCCTGATACATACATACATAACTTCACGCCAGATCCCTTGCGTGGTAGGTAAAGGGTACAAAGCGTCATAAGGTTAGATTATTACACACCTTAATGCTTAGCTTTTGATATTAGCGACTAACAACCTAGATATGATGAAAATAATGGCAGTTAAAATATTAAGCAGTTAAATGAATGCATGAATGGGCTCAACCGGTAAAATACCACCACATCAGAAGATCGACGTAAAGTGGCTCATGCCGCGTTTCGTTCGGTGAGAGAGGTGCCCGGAGGTCCACCTCCCTTCCCCATCTTTCTCCCTTAAAGGTCGGCAACGCAACGGTAACACTATAAGTGATGCCGGTGTCCATGGGCGCTTTCTCCTTTGCCCTCCTATCCCATAAAAAAAATATTATCAACTTCAATCAATAGCAATACCAGGGACTTTGTCAGAAGTTTTTTGTCAATCTTTAGTTTTTTTAATACTACTTGAACCTTTTTTTTTATTTGTCATTGACGTCGATTTAAAAAAAACCTGGTCACCACATGTTCTTACCAGTATGGCTAACTCACAGTGAGTGTTTTTTTTATATTTTAAATGATGTCGATTTGGCACCTTGGTATTACTCTTATCAAAATAAATTCACTAAATTTCAAAAGAGATCATGATATTAAAAATGACAATATATATAGATGGGCAACTATGTGGTATGCAGATGTGTATCAAACTCGCTAAGTCTTTATATTTTAACAAAAGACGCCAAGATTGAGGTGCGTAGGGATATCTTGCGCTTCGTCCATTTAAATTAAGTTGCAATATTGTAAAGAATTATAGATAATATTTTAATATCTGCGTGAAGAGCTAACTATAAACTAACTCTAGCTTTGACCCATGACTTTCGTTACTTAAGTATGAAAATATTTTTAAATCTTTTATTATTCGCGTTCCATATTACATAAATATAATGAACGGAAAATAACGCGACACATTTAGGTAAACAAATTATCTGTCTGCTTGTGACTACGGCCAGTGCAACCAGGCCGAAACATCAAGCAAATAATAAAAGTAAGTATTTGTTTACCTACACTTGTCGTGTTATTTCCCGTTTATTATACTCTTAAATAGATCAAATTCTAATCAAATGTGTCTAAATAGACACGGGGTCACAGATGTTACAGGTTCACATTACCTATTAATTATTACAAAATAAATATACAAACACCTAAGACGATTAAATACTACAAACTCATTAGGACAAAAAGAAAAAAAAAGTCTCAGAAAATTAATAAAAAAAAATTACCTTCCAGCTATGAGCGGCGCTCATGACCGAGTCGGGCGGTTCTCCCGAACATATATATGTGCGCGGAATATTTGCCTAAGAAACGTATACATACATTTTGTATTTTGCGATATCTTTTGAATTAAATGTCCGAATTGAATCATTCAAAAAGTTCTACAAAATTATTGAATCTATCTTTATATTGAAGTAATTTATTTTGAGTAAAGTTAATACCAAAGTACAAAATAAAGAACTTTTAAAACGACCTCATTATAATTATTTTTAAAAATTCAAAGAACAGTTATTGTGCAATAACTACAATAGTTAGACATATGGCGTCGCGGACTTTTCTGTCGACAATTATATGTTCTGTAAAAGTGTAGTACATTGTTTTGTTCTATAATCAATAGTTTTTGCAGCGTTCGCGATTTAAGAATATTTTTCGGGTCTTTTTCTTACACCTTGGGTTACATTATTGAACTTATAGTAAGGATCCCTAATTTATTTGAAAATATAATATAGCCTATAGCCTTCCTCGATAAATGGACTATACACCAGTGAAAGAATTTTTGAAATCGGATCGGTGGTTTCTGAGATTAGCGCGTTCAAACAAACAAACAAACAAACTCTTCCGCTTTATAATATAAGTATAGATGTTTGTGTGTCTATGTGTAAACAGTTGTTCAAATATATGGCGTAAGATATTTTAGGTTATAATATCCATCTCTCGTAACATAGGGGTTGGTGATTCGGGACTTCAAATTACTCTAGAGCGGTCGCGAATTCGTATCCTGCCTGCAATTTATGCCAGGCTGCTTATAATTATGGCTGCAAGCCATAATTCTTTGAACGTCAACAGGATTGTAAACTAAGAATAAGATTATATTATTGTGAACTTAAGTACTTAAAGATAAGTTTCACATAACCTTCGCGACCATTTACACACAAGCCACAAATAAATGCGGGTTTGGATTTCGGAGGTCGTTAAGATTTCACGAGATTCAAAAACATAAGTAGTAAGGGAAAGGATCTTGAGACGAGACTTCTACAGTGTTAGGAGATTTGTATACGCATTAAAATGTATATACAATGATACTCTTGCTATGTTTTAGTTCAAACTTTTTACTAAAACTGTTTACTAAATCTTGAACGGGCTGCAGCTGTTTTGTTTGCATATATGAAATTCAAGTTGTTTCAGAATGTTTCAAAGCAATATCCGCGGATTTGTTGGCGCCATTGTTGACTTATAAATGACATCTTCCTTGTTTTCTTTTTGCTAAAGTAGACGGCGGTGGCGAAGCCCCGGTGGGGTCCAGGGGAGATGCCCCGGTGGGTTAAAATATATTTAGTGAAGTTATTTTTACCAATCAAACACAACACATTAATATAAATCGGGAACGATCAAGTACAAAGTAAATAAAATTATTTAATTCGTTTTACTACTTTTTAAATAAACTGTTAAGTTTGAACAATTTGTAAAGGTAATATTAAAACTTTTTGAATTTGTTGATGGAACCGTATCTGAAATGTCAAAATGCACATTGTTATTGTTCACTAAAATATGTGAGAAACACTTCTTCAGATAAACTTGTACTACGTTGCGTTGCTCGCCACTGCATAAAATAGTTGATGTTGCTGGAGTAAGATTGTTAATCACTTGATTTGCTCTTTGAATAATTTCAGGTGGTATAGTCTCATCAGATTCTTTTTCAAAAATTTCAGGTGATATAACTTCATCATTATCACTTTCATCAGTTTCCGGAATCCAATTGGAGTTACTACTCGTTTTTCTTTCTTTTAACTTTTTACTTTAGTTTATTTAAACTTCCGTATACATTATTTATTTAAATGTCACCTTCACTTCTTTGATATTGATAATTAGACTGTCTTTTTTTCTTGTTATTTTTTGTTAATTTGCGTGCGCCAATGAAAATTTGGGTGCGAGAAGTTTACTCAAATCAACATTAAATTTACTCAAAAGTCGTGTGGTAATTGGGAAGTGGGAAATTAGCGTCTTTTAGACCCTAAAAGCAAGCGAAAAGATAATACTTTTCTCACATGAGTAATAAAAAATATATTAAATGCGAATAAAATCATACAACTAGTAACCTCACATCTATAATATTTAAAGGTACTGCCAGATACGCAGCGATGCTAATTATGGTAACATACTAAGGATGACAGAGTCTATTGCCAGTAATCGTGCACAATTTTCAGAGCCTTGTTTGTCATACAAAAAGTCATAAGTTGTCGATCGTCGGATTTAAATTTGTTACCAATGAATCAGAGAAGTAGTGCTAAATTAGGTATTAGGACACCGAGTCTATTATTATTTAACTATGGATTTACTCTCGAATATTCATAGAGACCTGAAGACTTACAGAAAGTAAAACGACCCAATCAGAAAGTAATGTTCTTGACGGGTCTTGTGGTGCATTGGTAAAAATACCGACTGTAGAATCGAAATTGGCGGGTTTGAGCCCCACCCGAGAGCTAATATTTATGAATGCTGTACAGTGTCTGGTTATTTTTTTAATTTTTTTTTATTATAAGTATGTATTTACAAAAGAAATTTATTTATTTATCAATATCTGTTATCTAGTTTTCATAACACAAGCATTTGGTTGCTTAGCTTAGAACTAGTGGGCGCTGTATGTATTGTGTCTAAGATATATTATATTAAACTTCAGTTACATTATTTGACAACATGTAGATAAAAGAGATTCTTATCTTACTTCTCATCAATTAGTCATTATAGTAAATATACAGACTAAGTACAATTAATTTCAAATCTTATTTGTACTACTTATATTCTCTACAAACTTTATTTGTAGAGAAAATAAGTAAGTTTTTCAAAACTTTTGTATAATATTTACGCAAATTGATCATGTTTCACAATTTCAAAAACAACTCAAGTGGTTACCAATACGATTTCGCCGGAATGCTCGTATCCTTTCAGTTTTATACAAAATACTGTTCGACCCTTCAACTCCTTCTTATCTGTTAAAGTACGTTTTCAGTACTTAGATGACACTCATTGCCAGAATTTGAGGTCATCACACAATTACAGGCTTAAAGTTTCACAACATTCCACAAGTTTCTAGACCAAATCCTTTACCATTAAAGCAGTAAGCTTATGGAATGAACTACCGTGGAAATTTGACGTGCTAAGACCCTAAAGGCGTTCAATAAATGGTTTTAACGGTTGGGACGTCTAGCAACGCAAGTGTGAGAACAAGTGAAGGAGCTTTAATATAAGTTAGGCTCATCTTTGCAAAACCAAGTAGGAACTGGGATTTGGAAAATTAAATATATTTAAAGAAAATAAAGTAAAACAAAATAAGGACATAAGAAACAGGACAGAAACAATCCATCAAAAAATATAAGAGCTACCAGCGGGACCAAGCTCGAGGATAATACGTATATTTCCGATGACTTACATGGGGTTTATTGATCGCACGCTGTATTTATAAATAAACCTGCCTGGCCTCATGGAACAAGCTATTGACTTATATTATAACTCCTAATATAATTTATATTAATTAATACTTAAGTATGTCATATTAATCAGAGACAAATTGTGAAATGATTTCCAAAAGTCATTAGTGTGCATCAAATGACTAATGACTGAGCAGTTTGTGACCCAATCCATATATGATACATACATCAATACTTGTTCCATAGGACCGATATTACGACATTAAATACTATGATTTTTAATACCTATCTCTCAACATAATTTGTTCCTAATCCGAACTATTTTTTAGTTTCAAATTGTTGTGGTAATATTACCAAAACAACCCGAGACAATACTAGATCATTAAAAATCATGAAGGTATAGTGTTTTATACATTTTGCAATAAGTTTTTATTAGGCAGTGTCGGGTTCGAATAGTGGCTTGTTCTCATATTTTTCGGGATTCTTATCTTTATGACTAACTAGAGAGTTGTGCCCGATTAATTGCTATTTATACTTACTAACCCGTTTATATAAAAAGTTGCGTGAATTTTTCACTGAACAAATTCAATATACCCCGAATAAACAGTCCCAGAAATAATAAACACATCTCAACTCATTCTCAAAGATATTTTTTCAAAATCAGTTTTCGTTCATAAAACGACATTTTAACAGTGGTAGAGCCAAGCAGTTCGCTGCATGAATGGGCCGGCTCGACCGGTGAAATACCACGACCTCTCAGAAGACCGACGTAAAGTGGCTCATGCCGCGTTTCGTTCGGTGAGAGAGGTACCCGGAGGCCCACCCCCTTCCCCATCGTTTCCTATCCCCTATCTCTTAAAGGTCGGCAACGCAACAGTAACACTATATGTGTTGCTGGTGTCCATGGGCGGCGTTGGTTGCTCACCATCAGGTGACACGCCAGCTCGTTTGCCCTCCTGTTCCATAAAAAAAAAATATATATTTTAAATTTAATCTACATGTAGCATAACAATAATGGGAGAGACTATAAGAAATAAATGATTTAAATTATGTCATGAGTTTACACGATAATACCTATCGATAGCAAAACCGCCATAAGACACGGTGACACTTCCTTGATTTTCAAAGTACGCCAGCAACACCAGGGGATTTGATCGCCTCCCCATTTTAGTCAACTCCTGGAACAGTTTAGTTTCTTTTACTTTGTCTTAAGACATTTTCTGTTTCATCAAAAGGTTTATTTATTAGAACGGTTTGATTCGAAACCATATTTATGACCAGTGGAATATGGTTTTATAATATTGTATTGCAAGCTTAAAGGGGAATAATTTAAATTAATCCACAATTTTGTGTCTTCTACACAATATACGAAGGGAAGAAATTTGTGATGAATACGGGGTAAATTTTTCAGATACCCGCCGTATCTGAAAAGTCTATTGAAAATAATAAAGGAAAAATAAAGCAAGCTCCATGTTTAGTGACGATAATGTGTGTACAATTTTAGTTAATGAAGCCAGATAAGTGAGATATTTATCACTTGGCTTAATGATTCGGGCGATTGTTTTAGAGATGTTTATTGTATCTAATGGTGTTATTGATAATTTGAACAGTATTTTTTGTTTCCTTAAATGTCGACGAGAAAAGAGGTTTATTATTTTTAGTGACTAATAAATACAAGAGAACTAGATTTAATTTCTTTTTAATGCGTCGTTAAAATCTGCTTAATAATAAGTAATCATTCAATAAACTGCCATGTGATAGACCTTTTCCATTATTCATAGGTATCATGTTTAGATTTAATATTATCTAAACATTTAAATATAAACAATGCCATATTATTAAGTTTACAAAAAGTAGAAAAAGCCGAAAAAATCACTGCAATCAGTTTCCCAAATTAGGAAAAAAATCTCTGAGAAAACGAAATAAAAATTAATTCAGTGCAAAAACGGAATAATGTAGGATTCTAGGAGAGCCACGACTCACTTTTCATGACCAAATTAAAGGTCCTCTTGCTGATGCTGATGTCTGGATCTTTAAAAACCGACGAGCGTGTATGACAAGAGTTATGAAAGTCAAAGTAGCGAGTGAGGTTTGTAAGAATCACGCTTCGTTCTTTCTACCTACTCCTTAAGGGGATTAAAAGTAAACAATTTCAGACTCCAATTCAAATCAGAATTCAAATCTCAGTACACATTAATGGTACTACGGTGGTTCTTTGCGCGATTTATGGCAATAATCTCCACCTGTTACAAAATACCTAAAAATTTTAATTAATAATTGTCACTGCCTCCACCTTCGGATATAAGGATCGCGAAGTTATAGTTACAGAACAAGCAACTTTGGCAATTTAAAGCCAATATTATTAATATGTTTATTTTAGTTATCCAAGAGATACATGTGTCTATCAGCTAATGTAACGTTTTTTCAAATTGCCTTTCACATATCATGACTTATTCAACAATACTTTGATTTAATTACCCTCCAATACATATTTACTATATAAATACACTACATATTAGTTATTAGTGGAATATTTGTGAGTAAATTGCTTTGGGCGGATAATATCCTATGTTATGGTTGCAATACGCGTTCAGAATATCATTCCGAATGTTACAACAATATGTAGGCTTTCATCCCCCCGAGATTATCCCCCCCCCCCCCCCCTTTTTCTAAGAACAATATACGGGACACAGTATGTTACAAGTCAATCAACACTGTATCAATCACTCGGATTTTCTCTTCAGATTGGACTTTGGTTGAATCGTAAATGTTGAGTTATTCGATGGCTAAAACTGTTTTAGATGATGAATATATAGACGATGTTTATCCTTCTAGTTGAAAGTGTAGGTAGCGACAGTTAGATTATATTATGTTATTTCACAAACAATATCCTAAAAGTCTTTAGGACTTGGATTCGAAACCAAGGCTTCTTTCTGATTGGAAACGAAGAAGTTTAAAGATCAAAATATTTGTACAATGTTTTGTAAATATTTGTTCAATTAATAAATGTATCGAATAGTATCAAAGGAGTATGGCAACTAGCACTGAGTCACGAGAATTGTATATATTAGATAATTATTACTTAATTAAAATAATTATCATGACTTGAGGACTTTCATGACATAACTTTCAAACTGATAAAGCACATTGTGACCGAAAAGAAACTAACATGTAACTTTTATAAAAACGAAAATGGATCAGACATTTAATAAGACCGAAGAAGAATTAATAAATTTGATACAGGAGAATTCGTGAGTACATAATTCAGGTATTATCCAAACTTGGATTGAAGAACAGGACGACCTCCATCTAATTAAGCTTCCACCCAAAAGTCCAGACATGAACCCGTTTGAATACTTGTGGGGTTTGATAGTGCAGAATTGGAAAACAACAGATATAAGAAACAAAGAAAATTTAAAAGAACACGTGTTCCAGTTTTGGGATTACTATCGTGGGAACAATTTCTGCGAAAACTGTGTTCGCTCAATGCCTGATCGACTGCAGTCTGTGATTGATGCTGGCAGTAGTTATACTAGATTTTGAGTTTTACAATCGTAGTTAAGAATAACATAACTTCACGCCTTTGTTACCCGAAGGTGTGGGCAGCGGCTGTTAAGCCTCGTCTCGCCGTTATGTTTACGTCCCAAATGGAATAGGTGGCGAACCTGTTGCCATTCCGGGCACAAAGTTTTTCAGTCATCGATATTTATCACATATAACTTCCGAAAACAATTTCGAAAAGTCATTGGTGTGAGCCAGTGTCAGGATTCGAACCCGGACCTCCGGATCAGAAGCCGTGTGCTCGACCACTGCGCCACCGAGACCGAGTTAAGAATACATTATTTTAAGTATATTCTTTGTTAATTTAACGATTTAATTTTTTATTGATTTGATTGTTAAAAAAAACTATGTTGATATACATAAATAAATATGTACCTCTTCTTGCAAGATTTCGTTACGTTTCCATTCTGTCATTTAAGAATAAACTTAAAATCATTATATAGTATAAAACAAAGTCACTATCCGCTGTCTCTCCCCTTATATGCTTATATCTTTAAAACTACGCAACGGATTTTGATGCGATTTTTTTAATAGTTAGAGGGTGTCAACGGTGTGGTTTTGATCTATAATTCATATAATATGACGTTGTAAAGAAAAAATGTCAATTTTCGAGATTTAGCACTTTAATTGCAAACGCTGGCTGAACCCTAAGTGATAGATCAAAACATTTTCTACATTATTAAACACCTTCAGAAAGTCTACAAAAAAGTCCGCGACAAAAAAGCGCATATGTCTATCACTTAGGGATAACCCACAATGACCATTTTTATTTTTTTACTTTTTACGATAAATAATGGCTCATCTACGAAGTGATTTTAAACATTACAGCATTAATTTTCATCCAATTAAGTGTCTTAAATAGATTGTGCATATAATATGATCCTGGCCCTTTACACCATGCACTTTAAACGAATATTTTCGTAGATATTGCAGTATTAACATAGCGGGACAGCAGTTATTACTTTTGATGCGGAACAAAGTTCGCCGGGTCATCTAGTAAATTATAAAACGATATTAAATTCATTAATCATTAAAACTAGCCACGGAAAATGTATGCAATCTAGATAGTGTAAGCCTGGCGGTATATTCAGCAGTCGGTATGAGAGGTAGCTAAAAAATAAGTTTGCAATTTATATAGCCAAGAAATATCCCTTCAGTTACGTAGTTCTCTGAAATACATTTTTTGCAAATTAAATTGCAAACTTATAGTCCAAGCTAGCTTCTACGCCCATAGCTGAACAGCTGCCAAAATACCCGGATTTATGATAGTGATAGTAAGGTGTATTTCGTGCATGCCTTTTTCCGTACCTTCCGTCCCTTAGTCTAGTATTTCTTTGGTCTATGTTCTTAGGTAATCTATTAAAATAATATTTGACCCGTATGCTATTCTGGCAGACACTGAAAACTCACGAAAGTAGTGTAGAATTGTCATTGCATACATCTGTCTCAGGTTATTGGAGAAAAAATACCTCTTTGTTGGAGTGTGGCAAACTATTCAAAATGGTTACATTTGTATGGAATATTGAAATAATACTCATATTTGTAATAAAATATTGATACATAATAAATGAAAGATGCAGGAGTACATTGATATGAACGTTGATTAGATGCTATTATAATAATAGCATTTAAAATGTATCGAATGTAATGTAAGATTTAGTGGATACTGAAAATGTCACGAAGTTAGGGTAAATAATTTTTGCATACTAAAAGTTCCTTCATTTTGTAAGACTAACATGGATACATCTCTTTGTAGTTGACTGTACATTCAGTGTACGACAATTTAGCGAGCCGCTTATTTCGGATATTTTCATTTCTCCACACTTGTTTAACTCGAGCCAATAGTGTTGATTTGAATGCCGCTCGTCAACTCGCTACCTTACTACTACTTATATATTGTTTCTGTATATGAAAATTGTATCTTCACGAAATATTACACAATACGCTTTTTCCGTTTAGTAGTATTATTACAAATTATTCCCAAAAAAGTCATGAAGTTTTGAATTTTTATTTTATTATTTAAATAATTTTCTAAACCAAATTTCCCGTTTTTTATCAAAAACCAAAACGTTCGCCAAACTAACAGTAATAATTATAAAAAACATTAGTTTATAATAATTTTAATAAAATTATCTTTTTTACCAGACAATAACATTTATTATCTGGTAAAAAATAAAACATAAATAAAATATCAGCACTTCTAAAAACGGGTGAAAGTAAAACGGACAGATAACAGTGACTCAGTGTTTTAAGGCGACTGTAACATCAATCATCCCTTTTAATTTTTTTGCTTAGTGAGAACCATCCATTAAAATATCATACCTCTCGTAAATTAAGTAAACATTTTCACTCTGAATGAAGAGATATTGGAAAATAAAAAATAAACTGATTTACAAAGGTTCTTTGAGCGAAATTAAGTAACCAAGGACTGGTTGGTAATATTTTTAGCTTTCACTACGTAGGTATGCCATTAGAAGCGCTTTCAAGTTCCCCATTCGGTTACTTAATAGATAAGCTTCCACACGAGCTAACTGCAACAATTTTTATTCCATTTTATACATTTATAGGATACTAGTAGGTATAGGCTAAATACCTGCTAGTATCTATTATATTTATCTACTAGCTAAAAAACCCGGCTTCGCCCGGGAGTTGATATGAGATGACGTGGTAGAGTCGAAATAAAAAAATAAACTATGACGTAAAAAGTAAAAAAAAAGTTTATTGAAAACGTTTTCTCATTATTTACAATACTTGTTTATAAACAACATTTTTCATTTTATTGTCCGGACGTTGATCAATTTCTTGTTCTTCATTTCCGATGAAATATACTTGTAGAAATTTATGGTCTTCGTTAGGCATTGGCAGTAACGATCCTATTTTGTGATACATTTGCCCTTGAATTGAAAATACATATTCAAATTCATTTCTATTAGTGTTAGTCGAAGTAGCACCGAAAGAAGTCATTTGAAAGCAGGAGTTATATGATCTTATATTTTGAAGAAAGTGTTTTGATTCTAGTGTTTCCCCGAGCATGTAATGCAGAAATTCCTGCGGAGGTGCTTCAATTGGTGGTAATCGAATTTTTCCATTCATGCAACAGAGACCTGGTGTTTCTTTACTGAATTTTTTTGCGTGGCAAAACTGGCAAACGTTATTCATTTTTCCAATAACAACGTATTTATGGTTGTAATATTTTTTCGTCGGTTCGTAGTGGAATGCTTCCTTTGTTAGATTATCTTTTAAAATTCTCGACTCTTCAGTACTTTTATTTGCTGTTCTTTCTTCGCTTCTTCTGCTTCTCAGGATACTCATTCTGGTCCGTTGATTCTGTAAACGTGCTTCGTGCTCTTCTTCCGTTTCATTTCTTCGAGATTCTTTTTGTTTCCGCCGTTTCGCTGCAGAACTGGCCAAATCTCCTCTCTTACGTCTGGGCATTGTATTCTATAAAATATAAATTAAATAAACATTTTATAGATAATTATTTTGTAACGGAAACGTGGGGTATGTTGAGACAAAAAAAAATATATTTAACCTTCAAGCGGTCGAGCGATATTTTGTTTACGGCCAAAAGTATATAGAAGGCATCAATTCGACGCCGCGCGACTTTTTGAAGGTTAAGAAAATTACAATTTAAAGAAAAAAAACCATTAGAATTAATTAAACACTATTAAAAATACTCACATTTGAAATTTCACGATAAAAACCCACAAATAACTTTTTTCTATTTCGTTTCAAAATCGAGAGTTAATTAAACACACTATTAAAAATACTCACACGTGATACTTCTAAATAAAGGCTCACAGATAACTTCTCTTCTTTTCGTTTTGAAATCGCTCGTTTCGCTGTTCAAATTAAACTAACTCTGGTGAGCGACACCGGGCTCTTATATATTCAGAGAGCTAGGCTCTAGAATATTCGAGAAAATTTGAAAATATTTTCTCTCTCACACCTTCTAGAGTATTCTGGTCATTATCGTCCGCCATAATAAAAGGTTCTATAGCGGTAGCATTTGTAGTAAAAGCGCGAAATTTAAAAACCTAATTTTTAATGTTTTGAGAACTAATTTGGATAACTAAAATTATGTCGCTTTAACTCCAAAATATAAGTTAGCTAATGACGTATAAATACACAAAATTAAATAACTTTATTATAGCAACAAATTAAATTTAAGACTTTATTGAAATTGGAATTTTAAATTTCGCGCCACTACTACACATGCTACAATTGCTCGCAACGCTTTTGGAAATGCAACCCAAACAATCGTTGTCCTGAATGAAGTTCAAATATTCGATAACAGATGGCGCCACTATACTTAATTTCCAAGTTGTAGGGTTGGAAAGTTCCTTATATCTTTAGAAACACGCCCTTTAGATTAAAACGGGAACTTTCTAGCTTCTGTAGCGGTAGCGTATGTAGTAAAGGCGCGAAATTTAAAAACCTAAATTTTTAAATATTTTGAGAACTAATTTGGATAACTAAAATTATGTCGCTTTAACTCCAAAATATACGTTAAATAATGACGTATAAATACACAAAATTTAACAACTTTATTATAGTAACAAATGAAATTTAAGATTTTATTGAAATTGGAATTTTAAATTTCGCGCCACTACTACACATGCTGCAATGGCTCACAACTATGGAGACTATACACTATGACTATTGGAGTGTATAGTCTCCATAGTTGTCTTGAACGAAGTTCAAATATTCGATAACAGATGGCGCCACTGGACTTAATTTCCAAGTTGAAGGGTCGGAAAGTCCCTTATATCTTTAAAAACATGCCCTTTAGATTAAAACGGGAACTTTCTTGTTCGAGGAGGGATAAAGGGCTATCACACCACATAAGTCCCTTTATCGTGTCGGGACTCCTTTTTAAGTTTTATCGGCACGCACATTTTATCGACTTAGTTTTATTATATAATATAGATATAGATATAGATATAGATATAGATATAGATATAGATATAGATATAGATATAGATATAGATATAGATATAGATATAGATATAGATATAGATATAGATATAGATATAGATATAGATATAGATATAGATATAGATATAGATATAGATATAGATATAGATATAGATATAGATATAGATATAGATATAGATATAGATATAGATATAGATATAGATATAGATATAGATATAGATATAGATATAGATATAGATATAGATATAGATATAGATATATAATATCCATGTATTTTTAAGTCTTGTTTCGCCTCAAAAAAGATAAAATGGTCATTGTGGGTTATCCCTAAGAGATAGACATATAGATTAAAACAACATTTAGGATTATATCGCGTTTATTTATTACTTATTTATATTTATTTCCCGACGTTTCGAACTCTTTACAGAGATCATTTTCACGAGAGACACTTTTTGTTCATCACTCGTGAAAATGTTCGAAACGTCGGGAAATAAATATAAATAAGTAATAAATAAACGCGATATAATCCTAAAAATAGTTTTAATCTATGAGTGAGATTCGCGAAAGTCTTAGAAATAAATAGATAGACATATACCATCGCGAACTTTTTTGTAGACCTTTCGAGAGCGTATAATAATGTAGTACATTGATTTGATCAATTACTTAACGTTCAGCCAGCGTTAACGATTAAAGTGCTAAATCTCGGAAATCGACGAAAATAAAATTATCTCTTTTATTTGCTACACCGCATCAAACTCCGTTGCAAAGTTTCCAAGATCTAAGCATATAAGGGGACAGACAGCGGAAAGCAACTTTCTTTTATAGTAGCTAATGATGATGATGATTATAGCTATCTTAAAGAAGCGTTTTCTGATTTCTCATGTACTATATATAAAAACAGCATTATTTTGGTTTTATTGTTTGTTTGGAAAGTATATTTGGCACATGAGCTTCTTGCCGGTTCTTCTTAAGATATCCCCTACAATCGGAATTGAACCATTCGTAAAGTTTACGTTTCCTATAAAAGCATTGTACCTTGTATCCCTGCTATTCACATTTATTCTCTGTTTGACTTACCTGAATGAATTGCCTGGTGGTTATCAACTAGCGCCACACCGACATCTGCTACACCGCAGTAATGCTGCCAGCCATTAAAATGGGATGGGGAAAAGAGATGGATCGGAAGGAGTGAATGAAGGGGTGCGTCTTTGGATACCTCGCTCACCAAATGAAACTCAGCATGCACTACTTTAGTTCATTTTTCTATAAGGGAATTTCATCAAGCTAGCACATTCACGGAGAAAAATGCACGACTCTGCCACTATTATATAATATACTCTCTCTTATCTATCTCTATCAGCACTTCGTCACATTTTTTCTAGTTTCTTCTTTTGGTCATTTCACATTTAGACGCTTTACTATGCTTTTACTAGCTCCAGCCAATATTATTTATGCAAATAAATGTACCACACATGAAATGTAAAGTACACATCGTTCAACATTTGAAATCGTTTAGTAAAGTTAACATTGGTTTAGTAACTCAACATAAATAACTAAACTAAATGATCGAATGTATAACCTCAACATGTAACTTTAACTTTTTTTAGGAAAACAATTGTAACTTTACATATAAAGTTCTGTTTTTATATGACGTCAAGTCAAACCCTTCTAAAATACAAAAGATTGCAAGAACGACTATTTTTGTGTAGCTCTTATTCACTAAAACCAGTCCAAAAATATTTAAGTCGAAGATCTAGTATTTAGGTACGGACGCGCTAGAAGAAACACACACAAAGTGTGAAAGAGCAAAAATTAACAATTCTGTTGATTTCATATCACTACTCAAAATTTGTATAAGCTATCAAACGCAATGACTATTCAACTACTGTACTCGTTACGTATTGGCTTCAGACGTGATATAAAAGTTTCATATATTTCAAGCATGACTGACTCCAGTAACAGAAATATCGATGGAAGCGCGCTGAGTCTAGAATATACTTTGCGTTCAAAAATTCAAAGTGATCCAAGGTGATTCCTGTTTCTGATATTTTAAATAAATTCTAGAAATATTAATGGTTTTTTTATTTATTTTATAGTGAAGTTATTAAAATGTAATTTAAAAAAAATACAATTTCAGTGATGTTGATAGGGAAGTTGACTTTCGTCTGGAGGTCAAGCACCTCGGTCTGAATCAAGAAATCTCTGGTTGCAAAGGATTGATATTTTCTGACCAACCAGATATTTCTTGATTCAGACCGAAATATAGGCCTCAGACCGAGGATTTTTAGGATTTTTTTATAAGTTATAACATAACATAACATAACTTCACGCCTTTTGTTACCCGAAGGTGTAGGCAGCGGCTGTTAAGCCTCGTCTCGCCGTTATGTTTACGTCCCAAATGGAATGGGTGGCGAACCTATTGCCATACTGGGCACAAAGTTTACAGTCATCGATATTTATCACACATAACATATGAAAATAATTTCGAAAAGTTAATGGTGTGAGCCAGTGTCAGGAATCGAACCCGGACCTCTGGATCAGAAGCCGTGTGCTCGACCACTGGGCCACCGAGACTATAAGTTATCCGAATTTATAAGTTATGTGTAATAAATAATGATAGAGGCGGAGAAATGATTGTACAATGGTTTCGGTCGCCGCTAATTAGTTTTAGACATATTTTTAAGTTTCCTAACGTAACTGACATGTACACAATTGTATTAAAGTTCCTAAAATTAAGAAAGAAAGAAAAATCGATGACTGACAAAACTGTACCCGATGTACGAGTTTAACAATGGGTTTCGCAAAATATTCGTTTCCTCGTGAATGTCAGGGAATAATGTAAGCTGATAAAATATGTCTCCTACTGTTCAGAGAAATCTAACAAGACCTCTGTATCTGATATACCTCCAGCTGATTTGCCTACAGGCAATGAAAAAAATAATCCTCCATTTGCTGTTCTCGGTTTAAATATAATATGGTCTTTTTGTACACTTGTGATACACAGAAAATGGTAAGTTCAGTTCTGGTCATAAACTTTACCAGAAGTGGCAATCTCAAATCGTGTGAACGAAGGAGAGGCGATAATTCACCAATAGAGCCTCCTAGAGGGCGGGGTTTTATCGATTTTTGAGGGTTAACCCTGGCCAACTTCCAATATCTTGGTGTAATCTGATGAGTAATATTTCACACTACTTAAACACGTACCAAATGAAAATTAGAAATAGTAGTAGTTAGTTTTAGTAGTAATTAATTAGTAATTTAGGTATCAATAGCATCATACATTAGCACTGGTTTTTAGTTATGATGATTCTGAAGTATAATACTCATCCATTTCATGAAAGCTTCAAAAAATACTTTCAAATTGATCCCAATGTACGGTTTAAAACTGCCTAAGACTTCGGCTGATAAAGGATTACGTATATGAGTAAGTGTAAGAGATAGGTATTGGTGTTTGAATTTAAGTCGCAGTGCACCTTTTGTTTTCTCTTAATTAAAAACTAGTTGAACTAATATTGAATTATTGCCTTAAATATTTGCATCTTTAGAAAATAGTCAGGTGCAATATTATGATTACAGATGTATAATGATATCTTATTATTGTGATAACTATATTATTATATTGATAACAACTATTACTGTTCATGAATAGCTAAGTATTATTTTCCATTTGTTTTAATAGTGAACATTTCCGCTTCATATTTACTCATAAATAGTTGACCCAGCGAATTTTGTTTCGCCAAAATATTCAATTAAATTACATGCTGCAAAGGGCTATATCGATCTATATTGGGTGTTAAATCAATTTAAGATACATACTTGAATGAAAACTTATATTGTAATGTTTCAAATTACTTCGTAAATAAGATATTATGTCTCATAAAAAATAATTGTTGGCTATCCATACACTTTCGCAGACATTTTTGTAGACTTCTAAAGATGTAAAATAACGTAGAACAATGTTTTGATCAATCACTTAGGGTAAAACCGGCTTTTGCAGTCAAAGTGCAAAATTATGAGTTTTTGAAATGTGAAACTTCCCATGCAACGTGCAAACGTTTAACGTATTTGACTTTTTGTAACACATGTAAAATAGATTTAAATAAATAGTAGGTGTATTTATTTTGTAAACAAAAAATGTTTTCTTAGTCGATATTGTTTTCACGTTTAACTTCACGCCTTTTTCTACCCGAAGATGTAGGCAGCTGCTGTTAAGCCTCGTCTCGCCGTTATGTTTACATCCCAAATGGAAAAGGTGGCGAACCTATTGCCATACCGGGCACAAAGTTGTCAGTCATCGATATTTATCACACGTAACTTCCGAAAATTTCGAAAAGTCATTGGTGTGTGCCAGGATTTGAACCCACTACTTCGAGAAGCGGGGTGCTAGCCACTGCGCCACCGAGACTGTTAATTTATTTGTTTGAAATAATTCCTATGTACTTATCCACTCACACGATGAAATTCCGGTCTAACATCCAGCTGCTAGCTGCCGCGACTCGCGCGTATTCATGTTTGCTACTTTGTAATAAATACCTTTGTAGCAGCCAAAATTTATTAGCTACAACAAAGAAAATAGTACTGCAAAATATGTCAAACTACGCAAATTGTAAATTTACGATTTGAGTTAAAATATGAAAAATAAAGAAATTTAATTTTAAATCTAAATTTTTAGCCGTAAATACTCTCAGTTTTACCAGCAAGGTACGTTTACATGACTCATTGACCTGTCTTTTGATACATATTATGTTTAGTTTATTAACTCTAAATAGATAAAATAAACAAAAGAAACAACATAACCTTCGTAATTTTCTCAAGGCCACCTTTTTAGTATTTGTTAATCTCGTTCAACTTAATTACTTTAATTTTACTAAATAACACGTAAAAACAAAGCGATCACAATAAAAATACACTTTAAATATGTATCTGTTTATCATGTATGTAATCATTGTATTAGTGTATGTTTTGTAAGTTGTCCTAAATGAATAAATAAATAATCATGGCTTTGTTTTCCTAACCTTAATATTTTAAAGAAATACTTAGATACGATTTAGTTACGAAACTTCATCACAATATAATCACATAGTACATAACTTAAGGTTTATTTTGATATATAATAATCAAACAAATTGGTAAACTAAACCGAAATAGTTACGATGCTCCAAACACACTTACACAACAATGGCAGTTTAGCGGTGAATCTAGTTGAAACTTATATTTCTACAAATTTATCACATTTTACACTGACATCTTTAGTTTATTTAGTGTTCTATTTCATGAGCTATCAATATTTGTTCTATAAACGTTCAAATAATCCTGTTTTTTGCACTAGATGGCAACATTTATAACTTGTCTTACTGGATAGTATACTATCCAGGACGTACGACCGTATATTTTGTTTGGATACTATGCTATCCACGGACGTGTGAGTGGTTATAATAAAGTATATAACAATGCCACAAAACATCTTACACAAAGTCCAACTTTTTTCGACATCCGCTCAACTAGCTAAATTTCATCAAATTACACACAGTGTTAATTTTGGGCACCAGCTGCATTATAAAGCTGAGGTAACGTTAATTCCTTAGCAAGAATGTAGCCCTAAATAAGTGCTCCTTAAAGTCCAAGGGAACCTTTTTGGCGGCTACAAAGGGCCAATTACATAATACCACGCATAATACCACTCCACGCTGCTTAGTGATGTGATTATGTTCACAGAAAAATTATGCATCTTCTTCGTTATGAAAGTCAAAAAAGCGAGTGAGACGTGTAAGATTCTTGCCTTAAGCCGCTCTGTTTGCTTTGCCTACCCCGCAAGGAATTCCTAAAGTTATGAAGGTATAGTGAATAATGCACAAGAAATATGTAGTTGTGCAGTGTGGCATAAAATACTAGCGTTGCGGGTGAGTCTACGACTGACATCGCTACGCCAACATCTGACGAGGACATTATGTACAAGATTGGAAAGTCGATATGAAGCCTGTTATATGGTGTGTCCGAAAAGGACTTGGAGTAAAGTTCTGTATGTATGTTGTTTTCATTTTGTCTTAATTAATTTATCCCTATATTTATAATTATATACACGCATAGTAGTGTTTATGCTTACATTTCTGGGTTATAATGAAATATCGGAGAGTATGAAGTCGTAAGTAGAGTTATATTTAACTAATTTAACTCTACTTACGACTTCATACTCTCCTATATTTATATTTCAAGTTGCATAATGAAAAAGCAATAATTCTTCTAATAACTGATCGTGTTTCATGGAATACAGAAGTAACCGTGTTATCTTATTTATCTAGAAGTACATAAATTTCTTTCAAAATTAAATAACACGTGTAGTTGAAGACAACTGTGACCTAAGATTTTCTCTTTGAAACTTATTTCCGGAAATCATAAAAGGAAATATGGAACAGTTTATTTAAGCTCCGACTCCAAAAGTTAGTAAAATGAATTACTGTCTTTTTCCAGGAATATTGCGACACAACATTACTCTAATATTTAAATAAAGTGTTATATAAGGAGTTTTGTTTAACTTTATTCAACGACTTTTTTGTAATATCATCAGAACTAGTAATCATTTCCTCTTTCTTCGTGCTAGAAGCTATAGGCAGAGAGATCTGGTGTCTCTCTAAATAGAAATCTGCTTATCTAGCCACATAAATATAATTTAGGCAAAACCATTTGTACAGTTACGTAAAATTAAATTTAGAATTAACGAGAAAAATATCTTTATTCATAACGTTCATAAAATTCTTAATTAATTTCGCAATATAAATATATTTACTCGTTAATTCGCGAACACTCAAGTAAATAAAATCAAATTAATAATCTTTACATTTTCTTGAGAATTACTGCGATAAAATTCGCCGTCTGTAAACTAATTAATTTTACTTAACAGTCGACTTGTTTACAGTTTTCTTCGTTTATTTAGCATTTTAGTGTCCGAGGCAAGCATTAATTATTTTTATTTTATATTTCAGGCAAATAAAACTTATTTAAATATATTGATAATATTATTAAGAATAACATACATAACATAACACAACTTCACGCCTTTTATTACCCGAAGGTGTAAGCAGCGGCTATTAAGCCTCGTCTCGCCGTTATGTTTACGTCACAAATGGAATAGGTGGCGAACCTATTCGTAAAGTCATTAGTGTGAGCCAGTGTCAGGGATCGAACCCGGAAAACCGCATCAAAATCCGTTGCGTAGTTTTAAAGATATAGGCATATAAGGGGACAGACAGCGGAAAGTGACTTTGTTTTATACTATGTAATGATAATACAGGGACCTGTATTGTTTCAAAGCTCAAAGCAAGCCAGCGTGATCAGGGTAACTGTAGGTACTTAGATCCAAATTTTTCTAATGGATATTTTCTAATGGTCAGGATACATTCGAGTGGAAGCAGTAGCAGAGTACAAGTTTATAAGTGATATATAACGAAATATTAAACGAAATTATCTTAAACTTTTACGGAATAACTTGAATGGTTTGTTTGAATTTGCTCTGAATGTCAAATTACTTTCAAGGATCCTATTTATTTTAACATTTTCAACTTGATTTTAATGTTTTATAAAATTATCAAGTTTAGATTGTTTTATCTCTATTACGCAATTGAATGCTGACAATATTATTATTTTAAGTGGAACCATGAGTGCTCTGCCGAAGTTAACACTTCCGCACAACATTTACGGGTCAGAATTCTCAAGTCAGAATTCTGGTTGTGCAATGACTTTGCGAGAATTTTTTTACAAGAATTGTGTAATATCAGTCAGTAACTTAACTATGCTCAAGGTAACCCATAAGCTCTACGATTTCTATATAAGGTCAATTAATTATTTACATACATAAGTCTAATAAGCACGTTCAAATATTTACCACGTTTTATAATCCACATTTCAATACTCAAATCGTAAACCTTCGACGATGAAATACCGCCCTAACCTTTTCTTGGAAATAACCTTCAACCCTCACAAGGCCTCATCTATACAACACAAAATGCGTATTCAATTATACGTTGAAATTATTAACAAAACTTAACAAATAAATATCTTGATATGGTGCTTACAATTGTATATCGAAATATAATATATCACTATAGACTATATATTCTATACGACCTCAGACACGATTGGTATTCAACACTGACGTACTATTGCTTACTACCAGCATGTGATTAATATCCCAATACTGGGAATAAAAGAAAACTTATAACGACCCCCAATTAAATATATTTCACCTTTTCCTATAAGGATTTATACCATCTCTAAATAATTCCTCGGCATAATGTCATAATTATATAAATTAATTTAGGAACATTTCGCGATGAATTTGTTCGTCAATGGGCTTGGGCTGGACCTTGTTTAGATGATTGCTATTATTTAGCTTTACAGAAAACAATAGGACTTTTATAAAAATCTTAGTTCAGTGCCTTTTTTATGGGATAGGAGGGCAAACGAGCAGGCGTGTCACCTGATGGTAAGCAATCAACGCCGCCCATGGACATCAGCAACACATATAATGTTACTGTTGCGTTGCCAACCTTTAAGGGATTGGGGATAGGAAAGGATAGGGAAGGGGGTGGGCCTCCGGGTACCTCTCTCACTGAACGAAACGCGGCATGAGCCACTTTACGTCGGTCTTCTGAGAGGTCGTGGTATTTCACCGGTCGAGCCGGCCCATTCATGCAGCGAACTGCACACAGCGAAATAATAGTATTGTAGCGGTTGGGTTACTGGTGACTGCTGGTAACAATGTAACGGCAGGTTGTTACTGGCGACTCTCCTTATGGTGATGTCATCGTGAGGTGGTGCTTCATCAAGATGGTAGATGAGTGGTCGCTAAATGAAAAACGTAATTACGATCTTGCCATCTTTATTTGTGTCAGCGACAACTGTTTGTCGCTGCACACCGACCACTGCCGCATACAATGCTTACTGAGTTTATATACTACTGCTGGCACATACATGTACCTGCCATGGGGTGTAATATCCCTTACAGTATGGACTGATCAGAAGAAATCAATCATTCCTGTAATACAAAGGAATCAACTTTTCAACGTATTGACTTCATTATCATGGTCGCATACACTTTACTTCTGTAATTGTACATTTTATGGATTTTAAACTTAAAATGCTCGTAAACTTCTTAAGCTTCTTCTAAGCTTTTCAGAATAAATCACATTTTTCAATATTTTCAACACAACCGACTCTTGAGTGTATTCAATATTCATATCATAATTTATATTTTTTTAAGAAATATATTTTAGTATAAATAATTGCCTGTCGCCAATAATAAAAACTAAATAAATTTCAATCAAATCATGCAATTTTGTCAAAGATTACAGCCAATTAGCAGTTTTAATGTCACTTAAAATAATAACGTCATTAATTCAGCTGTCTCTGCAAAGTTTTGAGGTTTAATTGTGTAACCAGCTAAATTGGAAAAGCCTTATTTCTTACTTACAAAAAGTAAGTAGTTCTGCAAATGCGCTTTACAAAGTAGAGAATGCATTATTTTTGGGGGTATTTAAAAAACTACGTAATGGACTTTAAAGCTCAAAAATCCAGTATTCGCGCAATTTTTGGTTTTACAGATAGTTGAACACCGTATAAAGTACAAAATATTAAGACTTCCGTCATTATATTATATCCTAGCAGTAACATTATTTGTACTCAAAAATCTTCATTTATTCCGGCGCATACACATACGGCGAGATACACGTGATAATTCTTAACTATGTTTGCATATCGCTAAGATAATTTAAATGAGTAAAAACCTCCTTTGTATGGCATCAAGAATCTATACCATAATACCGCATAACATATAAACATAAAATAAAAAACAATTTAAAAATAAATATATACTGTATAAATTATTTTTTATGACAAAAAAACATTTAATTGACATATTGCTTAATTTATTGGCTTAAACATAATATTTATATTTGCAGTCAATTTTGAAATCATATTATTATTAATTGTTTATAAAGATAACTTCACGTAAATATTCACCCGCCTCACCTACTTGTCAAATTGAACAGATACATACTTAGAACATACTGTCACCATATCGTAAATACCCAGGATTATGTATATAAATGATTGGTTGAATAACACAACCTGCCTGTTAGTTTGATCGGATAAAGGACGTACTAAATCCTACTACAAAATTTCTGAAAGATAAAACATGGTTTCGCCACCAGATCACGAATCAGTCGAGGCAAGAGTGCTGTATTGTACACGTACGCTACACGAATACGATAATCCTAGCATCAGTGTAATCCTCGAGGGTCAGCGGCGCTCCCGATAATACTACGAAGACAGATGTATCGGACGGAAATTCACTCTATATTCGTTACGAGGGGGATGTGGCGATATATGTGTTAATAATTAGCGCTAATGATGATAGCACAAAGTATTTACTTATCACTAACATTAGTTTTTTTGGTACCGAAATACCGTCTGTAAAAGTACTGAAATACTATCTGGGTCATTCGTCATCGTCAAGAAAATATGGAAACTACTAAAAAGAAAAATCATTTTAACGATAATTCATCATAGAATATCTTTTGACTGCTGCGCATATTTCTATAGTATATAAATATTTTTTTTTATATAATTGCAGAAATAAAGTTTTAACTGTATCATTACATAGTATAAAACAAAGTCACGCTGTCTATCCTCTTATATGCGCATATCTTAAAAACTACGCAACGGATTTTGATGCGGTTTTTTTAATAGTTCGAGGGTGTCAACGGGGTGGTTTTGATCTATAATTCATGTATAGTGTAGTAAAAAAAGTGATAATTTTCAAGACTTAGCACTTTAATTGCAAACGCTGGCTGAACCCTAAGTGATAGATCAAAACAACGTACTACATTATTATACACCTTTAAAAGGTCTACAAAGAGAGAGCGTATGTCTATCTCTTATAACCCACAATGACCATTTATATTTTTTACTTTTCACAAGAAATAATGCCTATTTACGAAGCGATTTTAAACATTACAGTATTAACTTTTATCCAATTAAGTGTCTTAAATATATTGTACATGTAATATAGATGATCGTGGCCCTTTACAGCATGCAATTTAAACAAATATTTTCGAAGATATTGCAGTATTAACATAGCGGGTCAGCAGTTATTATTTTTGATGCGGAACAAAGTTCGCCGGGTCAGCTAGTTATTAATAAAACCGTAAACTAAATTTCTCGACTTCCAAAATATTTTACCAGCCTTTAACACTTTCCAAAGTCAAATTGTTGTTATAACAGTTGGTTTTACCTTATGTCTATTTGTTTTGACCCCGGGGATTGATTATTTGCAGATTTTTATTGATTAATTTATAATATTAATTATATTAATATTAAA
Source organism: Euproctis similis (assembly GCA_905147225.2). Lineage (NCBI taxonomy): Eukaryota > Metazoa > Arthropoda > Insecta > Lepidoptera > Erebidae > Euproctis > Euproctis similis. The sequence goes on along the minus strand of LR990111.1, from coordinate 3,290,976 downwards.
ATAATATTGATTAATTGGCAGAACTGTCGGGTTGATCCAGCTACAATGTATTTTATCATTTATGTTGTCTTATAAATAGTAATCGTTTAACACTAAAAAGTATTTTTCGTTTAATGTTGCTAATAATATAGTTTATGTATGCTGCTATGGCACTATGGCTGCTATGGCACACACACCTGCTATGGCACTTGACAGATAATTTTGAATAACCAAACAAGATTGCCATATCCAAACAAGATAATGAGGGCTGCTACTTATGTATCCAGAATAAAATAAAATAGCAATCATTGACTATTAAATATGGCTTTACTGTTTTTCAAAATATTCTCCGTGATTATTAATACACTTTTGCATTCATTGAAACCAGTTTTTGAAGCATTTTTCCATTCCGAAGGGGGTATCTCCGAAACATCATTTTTGAATGTCTCAACGGCTTCTCCTCGGATTGAAAATCGGTGACCACGTAATTTGTTCTTCACAGTTGGAAATAAAAAGAAGGCGTTGGATGGCAAATCAGCGCTATATGATACGTGTAGATATTATGGACACCTTTTGAGGCACCATGGTTGTATTTTTTATCATTTTTTTATATATATTTGTATTTACCAGCGCCCTCTCTCTCTCTTTATCTATGGACTCTTACTCTGATACTACTTTTATCTGACTCCACGAGGAGAGTTATTATGTTATCAGTACTGTAGAATTGTGAATATTTATAACGTTTATTTTAATATAATTACCACTGCACTTAAGTATTAAGTCGAGAGCAGGGGTAGAAAGCTCGAATGGTGAAAAACCATTCGAGCTCTCTATCCCTGCTCTCGACTGCACGACCTCACAGAATAATGTATGTAAATTTACGCTTTTTGTGTGTTGGTAATTTCCTATCCCATCTTAAAGTTCGGCAACGGAACTGTTATACATAATATCTATGTTGCAGTTGTCTATGGGTGGCGTTAGTCACTTACCACTAATAAGCCTATGCATCCTATTTTTGATTTTTTTGCGGAAAAAAGAAGGTAAATACTCATATTTCCTTCTGCAACCTCGGTTCTACGTATATCTGCTTAGTCATTACTTCCTTTTGCAATGTTTAATGCTCATCGTTTCGTTACTACTAACACTATGTTTCGATCAACTCTCTCCCCTACGTTATTTCCTGCAGAACTTATTCACATATATATGGGGTTCGCAAGTCAACACACAATTTTGTCAGTATCGATATTTATAACAAATATTCTTCGCTTTTTTTTTTGTAAAAAATTCCCCGTTTGCCAAGTTTTTAACTCGAGTCGTCTAATTCGGAAGCGGACTGCCGATGTATTAGTGCACCGAGACCACAATTGCGATTTTTAATGGCAACAATTAATTGCATGCAGTATATCCGTTAGAACAAAAAAAAAATATTAATAATATCTGCTAAGCCTTATTCTTTTAAGCCTTAAAGCTCACAGTTAAGCTTTATGCTCGATGTTTCTTTCCTACGTCCCAACGGGACCGGAAGGAGGCTTTGAATGTGGCCACCGGAAGCCACGGTCTCGGAATTGTCTCCAACAATTAGGTCTTCTTGACCTGTGACCTGCACTTAATGCCGCTGTAAATAAAAATATACGACGACGCCAGAGATAAATAAATATTTGAGAGAAAATGTAGCTAGCAGGCAAAGGTGAACTAAAATTTAGTTTTTATTTATAATAATTGTAGACGATTTAGTATTAAAACTGCTTTAGTAATAACGTTTTATTTTTTTAATGATCATTAAACATATCTATTACAGTTTAAAATAGCAAATATTGATTTGCAGTAATACTCGTAATGATATGAAATATCAACGACATACATAAAATACCACACAATTTCGGAAGGCAGGCAGAAAGAACAGAACGGCTGCCATTTTTACAGAGCTCACTCCCTTTTTTGGGATTCTTTAATCTTGTCGAACACTTGTCGGTTTTTATATCTTTAAATATCACTTTAAAAATCTCTATAGCGCTCACGACCACGCTACTAGTGACAACAACGACCATCTGGAGGATGAACTATCAAAAAGTCATACGCCATTCACGGTAGCAGAAGTAACTAAAGCAATAAATAAATGAAAAACATGTAAAAGCCCCGGAGCAGACAACATCACAAATGAGTGTATAAAGCTGGCTCAGTCATCCCTGGCTCTGCCACTAACTCAATTATATAACGATATCCTGGAGGAACCGAAGACACCGTCACAATGGTCAGAGTCAGACATCATACTTATATATTAGGTCGGGGAAAAAGTCTTTTCGCATAACGTAGGTATTAAACTTATTATAAAATTTCTTTGACTGTACTATTTGTGTCTGGCTGGTTTTGGTAACATTAAAAAGGTTACATTATAAAGAAAAGAAAAAAATAAAAAAAAGTTGTTTCCCGCTATTTTTCATTTGTTTTTCTCTCCGTAAAAATGAGTGAATCTAATGAAGAAATTCGATACATTTTAAAATTTTATTATAAAAAAGGCAAAAATGCAACTCAAGCAGTGAAAAAAATTTGTGATGTTTATGGACCTGATGCAGTGTCAGTAAGAGTAGCACAAATTTGGTTCAAACGTTTTCAGTCCGGAAATTTTGATGTTAAAGATGCACCTCGCTCTGGTCGCCCTGTTACGAATAAAATGGACGCCATTTTTGAAAGAGTGGAGCAAGATCGGCATATTAGTAGTTACGATGTAGCTGAAGAACTGGGAATTGACCACAAAACAGTTTTGACCCATTTGAAGAAAGCTGGTTACACAAAAAAGCTCGATATTTGGGTGCCACACGAGCTCACTCAAAGAAACTTAATGAACCGTGTACTCATTTGCGATTCATTATTGAGACGTAATGAAACCGAGCCGTTTTTGAAGAGATTGATAACTGGCGATGAAAAGTGGATCACGTACGACAAGAACGTGCGAAAAAGGTCGTGGTCGAAAGTTGGCCAGGCTTCACAGACTGTGGCCAAACCTGGCCTAACACGAAATAAGGTGATGCTGTGTGTATGGTGGGATTGGAAGGGCATTGTTCATTATGAGCTTTTACCGTCCGGCAAAACCATCGATTCTGATCTTTACTGCCAGCAACTGATGAGATTAAAGGAAGCAGTCGAGAGAAAACGGCCGGAATTGATCAACAGGAAGGGTGTGGTCTTTCATCACGATAACGCTAGACCACACACATCTTTAGCCACTCAGCAAAAATTAAGAGAGTTCGACTGGGAGGTCCTAGTGCATCCACCATATAGCCCTGACCTTGCGCCTTCAGATTTTCACCTGTTTCGGTCTCTTCAGAATTCTTTAGGTTCTGTAAGGTTGACCTCAAGAGAGGACTGCCAAAACTATTTGTCCCGTTTTTTTGATCAGAAGTCCCAAAGTTTCTACAGTAACGGGATAATGTCTCTGCCCACAAAATGGCAGAAAGTTATTCAACAAAACGGTACATATATATTGTAAATAAATGTAAATAAACTTTGAAAAAAATGTCTTGACTTTTCATACAAAAATACGAAAATACTTTTTCCCCAACCTATTATAAAAAGGGAAATCCTGACCACGTCGCAAACTATAGGCCAATAAGCCTACTACCATGCTTATACAAATAATTTTCCTCACTTATAAACAAAAGAATGAGCACTACAATAGAAGCAATGCAACCTGTAGAGCAAGCGAGATTTAGAAAGAATTTCTCGACAATAGACCACATCTATACTCTAGAATTAATAAATACCAGGAAAAGCAAAGAGCTCTACATTTAGCTTACATAGAATAGAAGTTATACATACATACATAACTTGACGCCAAACCCCTTACGGGGTAGGCAGAGAGAACAGAGCGCCATAAGGCACGATTCTTATACGCCTCACTCGCTTCGTTGACTTTCATAACTCTTTTCATGCACGCGCGTCGGTTTTTGAAGCTCCTAACATCACCTTCGTCCAGAACATTCTATTTGGTCATGGAATGTGTGTCTTGGCCGTCCTCGACTCCTACATCCATCTGCTTTTGCATTGTATAGCAGCTTAGTCAGTCTTACATCATCCATTCTTTCTACATGTCCGAACCATCGGACAAATAAATACACATGAATATTTTGGTGAGTCACTTTGTCTATTCCGACTTCCGAGCACCATATTTGTAGAATAGTAAGATTATTATCAACATAACATAACTTCTTAACATAACTTTATAACTTTCGAAATTAATTTCGAAAAGTCTTTTGTGTGTGCCAGGATTTGAACCCGCGACCTCTGTATTCAGAAGCCATGTGCTCGATCACTGGACCATCGACTACTACTAAGATACATATCAACATAAAAAATACATAGGATTTCTTGAACATGTAACAATACATAACATTAGTAGAGCTCCGCAGTTGCTGCATGAATGGCCGACTCTAACTGCACACGTGCCACTGGCCCCAACCACAAATCGCCGCCACTGGCATATTTCATACATTTTATATGGACCTTTCTTACTTTTACACCGACGCTCTCTTTCAAACCAACTTCCTTCCTTACAACCTTGTTTTCTACGCGGTAAGCGAGAGTCTCTCCGCAGATTTTGCGCAGTGCTCTCATTTCTACCGCGTTTATTCTACTTTCATGCACACTCTGCCATATCCAGCTCTCGCTTCCATAAGCTAGCGTTGGGATTAGGACTGCATTGTGGATTGCTAGCTGAGCTTTTCTGCTAATGTTTTTTGCGCCCAGAAATTTGCCCAACGCTCCATTTACGCTATTTCCTATCGCCACTCGTCTTTATACATCCACGGTGTACCTTCCATCCCTGCTAAAAGCACATCCAAGATATACAATTTCATTCACCTGTTCCAGCATCATCAACCGTTACCCTTGCATCCGTTCTGGATTCCTCCCTTTCAAACACCATAACTTTCGTTTCCGTCGCATTCAGCTGCAAGTCTTTAATCATGCAATCATCTACCCGAAAGTGTAGGCAGTGGTTGTTAAGCCTCGACTCGCCATTATGTCTACGTCCCAAATGGAATAGGTAGCGAATATATTGCCATGCTGGGCACAAAGTTTTCAGTCACTGATATTTATCATACACAACTTCCGAAAATAATTTCGAAGAGTCATTGGTGTGAGCCAGGATTCGTACCCGCGATTTCTTAATTGAGAAGCGGGATGCTTTGTTTACGTCCCAAATGGAATAGGTGGCGAACCTATTGCCATGCTGGACACAAAGTTTTCAGTCACTGATATTTATCACACATTACATTTGAAATTAATTTCGAAAAGTTATTGGTATGTGCCGTGATTTGAACCCGTAACCTCTAGATTTAGAAGCCCTGTGCTCGACCACTGGACCACCGAGACTAGAAGAAAACATATCACAAATATAATACTATAAATGTAATGAAATATGTGTGTCAATAATTATCTTAAGCTTAATAATATATAATTGTAGCTAGGAAAAATCCCAATTAGGGGAATTTATTCGTTAGTGCTCACTCATCTGATTATCTGTACAGTTGAGTAATGGATACACGAGCAAGTAACAAATATAATAAAGATATTATTATTGGCAAAAATCTGCAATCAACTTGCTATATTAAGTTTACCTTTTGGCTCATGCCAATGTCTTTTTTTATAGTATAGGGGGCAAACGAGCAAGCGTGTCACCTGATGGTGAGCAATAAACGCCGCCCATGGACACCATTTAATAAATATTTGCTACTGGAAATTTTAACTGAAATATCGAAAAATAATGCCACTGCATAGACTTTTGTCTATTGAGCGTGTGAAGTTACAGTTATAATATTCCAATGATTTTTTACTAAGATAAGAAAATGAATATCACAATATACCTAGTTGTCAGCAGAAGTAAAACCTTCACAGTTATATTAATGTTATATGGTTTGTTAGGAATATATTAATTCTGTCGGTGACTTATTTACTACGAAATGTTCATTTATCCACAGTAATTTTTGTCAGACAGTTATACCACTCCAACATCGGATTGATAATTACTTTTACTTTTAAAAATATCTTTATTCAATAAATGTTACACAGTTTAATACAAACTATATCTTAAAAGCTAATACATTTTTACCAGGCCAACAATAAAGCGCCTCTCAAAAATTTACTGCACGAGTTAAAATTATAATAATATATTAAATTACCTTCAAGTTGAAAAAACACAGAATCCAAGGATCATTTTATGCACTATTTTATTTGTTACTCAGTACAATTTAAAATATTTAATAGTTTGAGGTACCTGCCTACCTCACGAATACATAATTTTAATAAATATAATATATCATAAATATCAAAAAGCGGCGGTAGACAAAAAATAAATAAATATTGAAAGTTACAAGTAACATATCCTTTCATCACTGGCGTAAACTACCTAATGACGTCGCAATGTAATACGTGGTGATGGAGCAATCTGTAAGTCTTATATTTATCGATATATGGCAAGTATTTAAGACGGGTTCTACCTATTGACGAAACTAATGTGTTAGTATTATTTGGTGTTTTTAAGAGATAAAATTTACGTGTTTGTTTTAAAATGAAATTCTTAATCAGGGGAAACTTAACTTTATCATGTAATTTTTTGAGATTTGTTTTAAATGATGTATTAAAAGAGATTTTTAAGGCTTTGTTTTGTATGACCTGCAGACTTTTATAGTTGGAGTTACATGTGCTGCTCCATACAGGCGCGGCGTATGTGAGACAGGGTCGTATTAAGATCGCATATATGCTTAATTTAATGTATGGACTTAACTTGCTACGGCGATTAAAAACTGGATATAACGCATTCATCGCTTTTACACCTTTAACTTTTAAATCGTTGACGTGCTTGGACCAATTAACCTTACTGTCAAGCCAAACACCGAGGTACTTTACATTTTTGGACCAAGGGATGCGGTGATCATTGATGATTAAGCACCTCTTTGGCAGAGAACGCTGACGCGTAAACATTATGGCTTCAGTTTTGCCCTCATTAAGCTTGAGTTTCCATTTAGTAAAATATGTCAGTAATATATCTAAAGAAATCTGGAGTCGCCCTATCGTTCAAAACGTCATCAGAAGTGAAAGATGCTGTATCATCAGCAAAACAAGCCAAATGTGTTCGTGTTTGAATAGGTATATCATTGAGATATAACAAAAATAAATATGGCCCTAGCAGAGAACCTTGAGGTACACCTGCGCATATACAGCGGGATGAAGAAGTATTTTCGCTGATATGCACAGTGAAACTACGGTTAGAAAGATATGACCATATTAGTCTAATTAAGGATTGAGGTATACTGTAATTTTGTAATAGTTTGTGTCTAAGGCCCTTATGCCAAACAGTATCAAAAGCGTTCTCAATATCGAGGAGAAACATGCCAGTAGAGCGGTTGAGATTTAAGTTGTGAGCAACATATTCCGTTACTCTTCCAAGCTGCTGCGTAGTCGAAAGTGAGGGCTGAAAACCAAATTGCTCCTGCTTGAGGCATTCTCTGGTATAGGACGCTAATCTAGAATATAATAATGCCTCAAATAACTTGCCCAAGGCAGGCAAAAGACTTATCGGTCTATAGCTTGTCGGCAGGTTCTTGTCTTTACCTGGCTTATGCAGTGCAATCACATTTTCCAAATTTTAGGAAAATGTGATAAATGTAAGCAAGCATTGTAAATTTTTGTTAGCAGAACCAAACATTTGTGAGGCAAATTCTTCAAAAGCCAGTTGTGCACACCGTCAGCTGCCGGACTTTTGCGTGCTTTAAATTTACGTAAATGCTTACGAATTTCTTTTGGTCGTATAGGTGCTAAGGGTAGGTCGACGGTGGGACAAGAGAGCAATTCTAAAGACGATTCGACTTCCCTTTCGACCTCACCATGTGACCAATCAATAGTAAGGGACATATTGCTGACAAAAGTATCAGCTAATACTTCGCATTGCTCATGAATATTTAAGGTGATTGAGTTGTCTGATTTTATGAGTGGTGGGATCGACAAAGATTTATTTTTTAACTGCTTAGTAATACGCCACAAGTCTGGACCAGGATTATGAATTTTAGATAATTTGGCTTGCCACACAGAATCGTTATATTTTTTTAAAACAAAACTAATCTGCCTTTGCAATTTATTTATTTCAGCTCGAAGTTCACTTTTTGTATTCATATTTAGTTCACGCTGAGATTTTTTACGGTAACTTATTTTTATATCTTATGAGATTTTTAATGTCATGTGGAAGTTTGCTATATGAACAAGTAGTTGACACAGTGGGCACACACTTGTCTCCTATTTTTATGAGAGTTTCCGTGAAGTCAGATATAGCTTCGTCAATCTCATTTGCAGTTCTATATACATGAGAAGATAATGCAACATATGATTTAGTAAAGAACGATATAAAGGCCAGTTAGTCTTATGAAATAAATGCAGCTTAAATGTTTTACGCTTGATGTGTCCTCCTACACTAAAATAAATTGGTAGGTGATTAGAAGATAGTGCCGTTATTGTACTAATATCACTAACTGAATTAATGTTAAATGTAATAACTAAATCAGGGGTTGACGGTTTGAGGTTAGTGCGATAATGAACAAGTGTTGGAGAGTCCGGTGCGTGAATAACAAAATCTTGATTAATCATATGCTGGAACAATGTTCTACCGCGGCTATTGGTATCATTTACACCACAGTGTCAATATGAGTGTTTGGCATTGAAATCGCCCATGATGATTACATTTGAATCTAAGTTTAGTAAAATGTCTAGATCATAAGTTAAAAGCTTTAAATTAGGAAATTGGTACATGGAAATAATCATATATTGCTGGCCCGATATAATCATCTGCACGCCAACAGCTTCCATATGCTTAGTATTAGGTATACAAATACGGGAATGATCCAGATCTTCTTTCACCAGTAAAGCAACTCCTTGGCCACGTCCGCTGGGATGTTTATCTTGGCGATGACAAATGAAACCAGGAACCTCTAGGAGAATATTTTTATTCACTCTGGTTTCAGACAATGCTATAATATCGACAGGAAACTCATCACGAAAGAGTCTGATAGTTCATGAAGTTTTTTATGGATACCATCTGAATTCCAAGACAGGAAATGAAGGCTATTATTATCATTAAACATATTTACCAAGATGAGTCAGAACCAGAATGGCTTTGTCCACCATATTATTACATGCGTGAAGTTCCTCCTTGAGCGATTTGATCGTGAAAAGAATCTTTAGTACTTCTTGAGTGGTGTTGTCCTGAATAGTAAAGTCTGGAGCTAGGAAATCAGGTTCGTTATAATTCGGTATATTGTCCGTGTTTTTAACAATATTTGCAGGCTCTGGTTTGTATTTAGATTTTACGACAGAAGCCCATGAAAGAGCTTTAGGTTTATTTTCAAAATGAGTGGGTACTTCATTAGATTTAGACTTAAGTAACTGTCCCTCTCTTTTTATTTTTATATTCTCCAAGTATTTTAGCCTCACAGGGCACTTGATATAGTTAGCCGTATGCATATCGTTGCAGTTACAACAGCTTGCAGGTTCAGTTGCATCTTTTTTGAGACATTCGGATGTAGGGTGTACTTCAGTGCATTTGACACAACGAGGAGGCATGCTACAATTTCTCGAAGAATGACCATATCTCTGACATCTATAGCACTGCGTGCCAAAAAATGTTTTTGGGTTATATTTGTGAATTTCAATCACACAATGACAGAGGTATTTGATTTTCCGAAACCTAGCCATATTCGTGCCTGCTGGTAATTGGATCAGAAAAACTGGATTATTGATATCATCTCTAGACTTCAATTTTATTACACTGTGGCACTCAAAGCCTAGCTTAGCGAGTTCAACTTGAATTAGGGGTTCAACAGTCGTGGGTAATCCTCGTTTATCAACATTAGGCTTTATTTGATCTTTTCGGGAATAAGTTACAAATGGAGCATCATCATTAACGAGTTCTTCTTTTATAAGTCGGTGAGCTTCAAGAGTATGTCATAAAATAGTAACTTTATTTCGTCCTTTATAAGGCAGATGAAAACATTTATGGTATTTACTTATAAGATTGGTAATGGTGGCATGCGTCCAATCTTTCATTATATCAAGTATAATTGGCGGTAGGTTTCCAGTTTTCTTTTTAGAACTAGCTTCACGAAGAGATGCTATCTTGGGATCATCAGGCTGGTCAACAGGTAGATCAGCAAATTTATTTGAAGTTAATAAAGAATTTGTACCTGGCTGTCTGCGCTGGGCAATTCGCTTTGGCTGGCGCCACTCATCAGCTTGTACGTCTGCAGGTCGCTTGGTACTGAGATTAGAGTCAGATGAAGCTCGTGGTAAAAACTTGTCGATTGTTTGCTGGAAGGCCATAGTATCGATAGTTGTCAACACTAAGGCCCCCCTACCTAGTTTGCACGTGTCTTAGGTATCGGATAAAAAGTGCACGCGTCTGACCACTATGAGACTACTAGTGCGGATTGATAATTGAGTCCCGAGTTCCGTCCCAGAAAGAAAATTCCAAAAATTTTATATACAATTTCTTATCCCTATATCTTAACTTATTCGTCACACGCAGCTGTATTGGTATAATGCCATATATATTTTCAAATCTAAAACTACCCTTCGCTTGTAGCTTGACTTGAATATAATTCATGAATCTGAGGAGTCAGTCACGTGAACCTTGAAAACATGGAAAAACATGTTACATAATGCGTAGAGAGAGGGAAATAGAAATCTAAGAGAAAACATTTGTCTATCTAAAGGGCATAAATGAAACGGGTTCTTTTGTTGAGATAAGGATTATTCGTATTCCAGGAGACAAAGGGCATTTCTCATCGCCGGTGTAGCCTCGGCTTTAACTAAATTATACACACAACTACGGCCGTAAATCGTTTTATTTGTTTTTTAGGCAGTCAAGAAAAATAATTAAGAAGAAACCCATGTTTCCGGATTTGTATTTGTGGTGGAAGTTGTGCGATAAAAGTCCGACAAAAATTAATACCAATGATTAAAAATTTAGACATACGTTACGGTCGTACTTATTATAATGTAATCTTAAGCACAGGCAAAACAATATAAATATTCTGAAGTTTATTTCATTCAAACCAATACACTATTACGTAAACAAATATTTCGAATTTTATACCACCCATATTTGAATTGTACACACTTGAATTGTAATGTTTCTAGATCAGATATAAGCGACATCTACCGAATAAGACCAAAATCTTCAAAAATTACAAACACACCAATAATAGTGGAGACTAAGTCTACTATATTGAAGAACGACATTATTAAATCTTCAAAAGCCTTCAATATTAGGCATAAAAGCAAACTGTGTGCGAAACATTTAGGACTGAAAACAGAAGAGTATACCCCTATATTTATATCAGAACACCTCACCCCAAAAAGTGCACGTTTATACTTCCTGGCCCGTGACCTGGTCAAGTGACTAAATTATAAGTTTTGTTGGACCGCGTACGGAAAGGTATATATTAGGGAGAACGAAAATTCATCGATTATATTGTTAACAAACGAAGAACAAGTGCAGCAACTGATGTCATCCCAACATCGCAGTTGTCAGTCTCTTTGACTATGTGAAGCCCGCGTAAGTGCCCGATTTTTTTCTCAGCAGTATTTTTGGAAAATGTTAATTGACTCTGTTTTTATTACGCTTCTTTTTTATATCTTGCTTAAAGTTGAATGTGCGCTGCTTGTACTGTGTTCTTTATCAATGTACCAAATACTGATTACAACAGCTGACATCAAATATTACTCTAACACTGAGATACTCATACACTCGTACATAATACACTCACAATATCAACACAAACACACACATACAAACCTCCCTAAATTAACTTACTCTTATGTACTAAGCCCACTGTATGGACTACTAGATAAAACCTATACGCTCTTTATTATAATAGGTTGGGGAAAAAGTATTTTCGTATTTTTGTATGAAAAGTCAAGACATTTTTTTCAAAGTTTATTTACATTTATTTACAATATATATGTACCGTTTTGTTGAATAACTTTCTGCCATTTTGTGGGCAGAGACATTATCCCGTTACTGTAGAAACTTTGGGACTTCTGATCAAAAAAACGGGACAAATAGTTTTGGCAGTCCTCTCTTGAGGTCAACCTTACAGAACCTAAAGAATTCTGAAGAGACCGAAACAGGTGAAAATCTGAAGGCGCAAGGTCAGGGCTATATGGTGGATGCACTAGGACCTCCCAGTCGAACTCTCTTAATTTTTGCTGAGTGGCTAAAGATGTGTGTGGTCTAGCGTTATCGTGATGAAAGACCACACCCTTCCTGTTGATCAATTCCGGCCGTTTTCTCTCGACTGCTTCCTTTAATCTCATCAGTTGCTGGCAGTAAAGATCAGAATCGATGGTTTTGCCGGACGGTAAAAGCTCATAATGAACAATGCCCTTCCAATCCCACCATACACACAGCATCACCTTATTTCGTGTTAGGCCAGGTTTGGCCACAGTCTGTGAAGCCTGGCCAACTTTCGACCACGACCTTTTTCGCACGTTCTTGTCGTACGTGATCCACTTTTCATCGCCAGTTATCAATCTCTTCAAAAACGGCTCGGTTTCATTACGTCTCAATAATGAATCGCAAATGAGTACACGGTTCATTAAGTTTCTTTGAGTGAGCTCGTGTGGCACCCAAATATCGAGCTTTTTTGTATAACCAGCTTTCTTCAAATGGGTCAAAACTGTTTTGTGGTCAATTCCCAGTTCTTCAGCTACATCGTAACTACTAATATGCCGATCTTGCTCCACTCTTTCAAAAATGGCGTCCATTTTATTCGTAACAGGGCGACCAGAGCGAGGTGCATCTTTAACATCAAAATTTCCGGACTGAAAACGTTTGAACCAAATTTGTGCTACTCTTACTGACACTGCATCAGGTCCATAAACATCACAAATTTTTTTCACTGCTTGAGTTGCATTTTTGCCTTTTTTATAATAAAATTTTAAAATGTATCGAATTTCTTCATTAGATTCACTCATTTTTACGGAGAGAAAAACAAATGAAAAATAGCGGGAAACAACTTTTTTTTATTTTTTTCTTTTCTTTATAATGTAACCTTTTTAATGTTACCAAAACCAGCCAGCCACAAATAGTACAGTCAAAGAAATTTTATAATAAGTTTATACCTACGTTATGCGAAAAGACTTTTTCCCCGACCTATTATTACCTGATGGCTGACGCACTCCGTAGCATGAATATGGTAGACGCTGTAGAAATTGCTCATGCTGTGGAATGTGACAGTGCAGATCTTTTATCCCACATGTCATTAAACCGTCTGATCTCATAATAATATCTCAAAACATACGCAGTATATATTGTAATTTTGATGATTTTCTAGTAACATTATCTAATATCCCAATAAAAGCCGATATCTTGATATTAACAGAATGTAGGCTAAGCCCGGTGAAACCGTTACCTCAGCTTGATAACTATAACTCATTCTTTACTTCAAATCAACTCAATCAAAATGATGGAGTTGTTCTTTATATTAAAACATATTTACAGCCTAAAGTGAAGGAAATTATACTTACGCAAGCTACCTGTCTACAACTAGACATAATAAATAACTCAATATTGTGTATATACCGCTCCCCTTCTAATGCTAACGCTACTGGATTTATAGACTCTCTCTCAACTCATTTAAACAACCTAAACAGCAAAAATAACATTATAATAGCAGGTGATATCAACATTAACATTAGACTCAAGCCGGAGGAGCCCAGCCAAGAATACACCAACAGAATTAATTATTTGACTGCTCTCTCTTCTCACGGAATTCTAGCGGAGCATACACTACCCACTAGGAATGTAAACTGTTTGGATCATTACATGCTGAAAATTAATTCAAACAAAAACTCGGCATATATCGCTGTGTTACCGACCACAGTTACAGATCATTTTACCACCTTACTATGTCTGTCAAAAACCAAACCTAAAAGCACTGTTATTAAGATGAAATCTAACATAGACTATACAAAGTCTCTGCTATTACTACAGCAAAGTGACATCTCTAGTCTTCTCACATGTAATGATCCAACGCTTGTAACTCAAAGTTTGATAAGATACATTGCTGAGTGTATCAGTACCAGTACCACCGTCACAGTAATTCCTAAGAGTCAGCGCACACTAAAGCCATGGATTACTCCGGGTATTCTACGCTGTATCAGACACAGGAACCATCTGCAAGAAAAATTAAGAAAAGACCCTTGTAACGACATTTTAAAGATCACCTATATTCGATACAGGAACTACTGTAATAATCTTATTAAAAAACTAAGACGTAAATATGAGAGTGATTTGATAACGAAGTCAATAAAAGATAATAAACAGTTGTGGAAAAGTATAAAACAGATTACCGACTCTAATAAACGACGAGAAAACAGTATTGAATTAATTAACTTAAAAAGTAATCCCATCGAGTCCGTAGACTATGTCAACAGCTATTTCGCTAATATAGGAAAGCAGCTAGCTCATAATATACAAGCCAGCCCAGGGGTTATCCCAACTTCTAACCAAATTCTAGAAACGCCCCAAATTAACTCGTTTGTTCTATTGGAAACGGACACAGGTGAAGTTGAATCCACTTTAATGAGTTTAAAATCAGGGAGTGCCCCTGGTTGGGACAAAGTACCTATTGGCTTCCTAAAATACGCAAAGAATGAGCTCGTTCCCATCATAACGCATCTGGTTAATCTTTGTTTTCAGCAAGGTGTATTCCCATCTCAACTAAAAAAATCAATTATTACCCCGGTATTTAAAAGCGGATCTAGAGATGATGTCGGTAATTACAGACCTATAGCTGTACTTCCTGCTATTTCGAAAATATTGGAGAAGCTTCTAAACGTAAGGTTAATGGGTTATCTGAATAGGTATCAACTTCTCTCCCCCTCACAATTTGGCTTTAGACGAGGAAAATCTACTGAAGACGCAGTTGTGACACTGACTCAGATGATAACGGAACGGGTGGACCGTGGACAAAAATGCCTTTCGGTGTTCCTGGACCTGAAAAAAGCTTTCGACACTGTCTCTGTTCCTATTCTTGTAGATAAACTTGAGAGAATTGGCATCAGAGACACTGCGCTCTTATTGTTCAAAAGCTACCTGTCAGGAAGGACACAAAGCGTAAGGATTGATGGTGTTACTAGTGGTGATGTGGAAATATCATACGGAGTACCGCAGGGCAGTGTGCTGGGACCAACCTTGTTCCTTATATATATCAACGATCTCTGTAACATGACCATTGGTAACGCCCACATATTCTCCTATGCCGATGACATGGCAGTATTGTTCACTGGTCACTGCTGGCATAGCGTGAAAAAACACGCAGAGAAGGGAATGCGCTTGGTTAATAAATGGCTTAGTGACAACTTATTAACACTTAATACTGCTAAAACTAATTTCGTATGCTACAGCATTCAAAAAATTGTGCAACCAAGCGCGGAACTCAAACTAACAATCCATTCATGCATTCATGCATGCATTGTCCTCAAATTGTAAAATTAGAAGAAACCAAATACTTGGGTGTAATTGTAGACCAACGGCTATCGTGGCATTCACATATTGATCTGGTTGCAACTAGAATAAGGAAACTTATATGGCTCTTCAAAACTTTACGATATGTGGTGCCAAGTAAAGTTATGGCGACTTCACAAAATGACTGTAGAAACATTTTAAATTAAATATACATCTCACTGGCGCAGTCTGTCATCACCTACTGTATTCCTGTTTGGGGAGGAGCAACCAAAACTAAAATGCTAGAACTAGAACGTGCCCAACGGGCACTGTTAAAAGTTATGTACTTCAAGAAAAGAAAATTTCCAACCCACGACTTATACTCAATCAGTGAACTGCTGTCAGTGAGACAGCTATATGTTCTACTGGCAATTCTAAAAAAACACAAATCCGCACCCTATTATGCTAAATCGACTGCTAGAAGGAGGAATCCTGGTATTGCTCCTTCCTATGTAAGAACTGCGTTTGCAAGTAGACAATATATGTGCCGGGCTGGGTATTTATATAATAAAATAAATAACATCACGGAAATACATTCCAAAACATCAAGAGATATTAAGAAAATAATAACAAATTTTTTGTCATTGTTGGATTATGAAAGAGTGAAGGCCTTATTACAACAAGCACTATAGAAAGTAAACACACCACACACACACACAAACACATCGCACATACACACACACACACACACACACACACACACACACAAACACATGCATAACACATAGCACATACACGCGCACACATACATAGACACACGAACACAAACAGACACACGAACACACACACACACTCGTATAAGAACACATAATAACGCACAGGAATAATCAGTTACACAAGTATTAAACGTACGCCTTGTAGACACTCAGAAGCAAACCAAATTGTTTTTATATAAACCTTATAGCTATGGAAGAGCGTGGTCACCTGGCACAGGCACTCGCTGCTTAAAAGGTGACCTCGATCAAATTAATTAATTTGTAAAATGGTTAAAGATCAATAAATATATTATTATTATTATTATACCCATATTACGCAAAAGTGTAGTAGGCTATCTGTATCTCTGTCTGAATTTTCCAACTTATTTCCAAAGTGGCTGGACCCATTTTGATGGTTACTTCACAGACAGATAGCTAATGTAATAGGAAGTAATATAGTATATTTTTGTTTTGGAGCGTTCCGTTATTTGTTTACCACATAGACGAACCGCGCGCATACCTAAGTACACACAAATAGTGTTCAACTCAGATTCAAACTCGGCACTTGTTGATCAAAAGTCGGTAGTATTGCTAAAGCAATAGAAGATCGAGACGGTAAATCCAAATTACCTAATACACATTCATGTAATAGAAGCACTAACTATAACGGAATCAAAACGGAAGTAACGACGGAACTAGTTCCGCATAATTCCAAACCGTCTTACTTAAAGCTTGATTGATGTTCCAATTGTAACTCCGGCTATTACGTTATAGAACTCCGCGCTCGGTGCCGGCTTAACACCACGCTACATGCTACCAACTTTGATAACACAAACATTGTATTAAATGAATTTGAACATGAACAATGAGTTATTAATGTGAAAAGGAAGATTACAAAATAAATAGAGTTTATCGAAAAATCAGAGCATCCTTCGGTAAAGTTTTTAATCTTAACTTTTGTTTAGATGAACCTTTAGTTGACAATTAAGTAAAGAGCTTATTGCTTGAATAGGTTGTAGGTAATAGGGCCGAGAAACACGCATCCAGAAATAGTTTGATAAAAATCAAATAATGCTATTTGAAAATTTTAAATCAGTTTTGTAAAAAGAAATACAATTTTATTTATTTCTTACGCACAAAGTACGCAAAGATTCAAAAATCCTACTTTTAAAAATCACTGTACAGTGATGAATGAATGAATGATAACTCTTTATTTGCACACCACTAACAATAAATCAGTTTTTATACTAAATTATAAATAAGTCTTATAGCTATGTCTTATAGTATGTTAGGCTGGTGCAAGCGATGTATGCAGGAGCGTATACTAGTGTCCGGTCCGTAGCCGGCGTCACCGACCAGTTCAGTGTGGATGTGGGCTTACACCAGGGATCGGCTTTAAGCCCTTATTTGTTCCTCCTGATAATCGATGCTCTTACATCGGACATTCAGGAGGACGCACCCTGGTGCATGCTCTTTGCTGACGACATTGTTCTGGTAGGAGAGGAAGCGGCCGAGGTAGAAAGTAGGCTGAAAAGATGGCAGAATAAGCTAGAGAGAGTCGGTTTTAAGATCAGCCGCGATAAAACTGAGCACCTTTTCTGTGACTTTGGTGGCTCCTCTGGCTTTTCCTCAATATCTTTGGACGGAAAAAGCCTCAAAGTTACGTCAAACTTCAAATACCTTGGTTCGCTTATTCAATGCGATGGCAATATTGACCGGGATGTGAATAACAGAATGAATGCGGGATGGATGAAATGGCGACAGGTCTCAGGAACAGGATGCGACCCACGGATGCCCCTTAAATTAAAGGGGAAAATATACAAATCGGTTGTCAGGCCTGTCGTATTGTATGGGTCTGAATGTTGGCCTATGAAAGAAGTGGATGAAAGGAGAGTACATGCAACAGAAATGCGAATGTTAAGATGGATGTGTGGTGTGACAAAAAGGGATAGAATAAGAAATGAGTATATAAGAGGAAGCATGAAAGTAGCACCAATAACGGAAAAAATTAGAAGTGGTAGATTGGCGTGGTATGGCCACATTATGAGAAGGGACGAAAGCCATGTCACAAGGAGAACGATGAGAATGACTGTGGATGGACACATTAGCAGAGGAAGGCCGAAAAAGAGATGGATGGACTGTGTAAAAGTTGATATGAATATGAAGGGAGTAAGTGTGAATGCGACGAGTGACAGGAGAGAATGGAAAAGAATGACATGTTGTGCCGACCCCACTTAGAGTGGGACAAGGGCAGGAAAATGATGAATGAAGTCTTATAGCTATGTACAAAAGGCGGCCTTATCGCTAAGGCAACCTTTGGAAGGAAATAGACGCTTGAAAGACGGGTTATGCCAAATTTTATATCAATATAAACACAATAATATCATAACAACAAATGTAATATTTAATACATATACATGTAACATACATAGATAAATAAATACCAATTATAAACTATTGTAATGTTAAATAATGCTGCGTAAGCTGTGATTTAAAGGTGGTAATAAACTGGGCTTTTCTTATAGTCTCAGGTAATACATTCCACAGTAATACGGCTTGAACAGTAAAAGATAGACCATAGAAATGCGTGGAATGTTTTGGGACAGCTAACCTCAAGTTTTCCGATTCTTAAAATCGATTGTGATTCTTAAAATTTGGGTTTAAGATTTTAGCTTAGCCAAGTTTCAGACTGGGGCCCACTAAACTTAGTCCAATTCAACCCTGAAAAGACACAGGTTTGCGCTTTTACTGCTAAAAATACACCCTTTGTCATAACTCCCTGTTTTGAGAACGCTCCCTGTTCAAAGAACACTCCCCTACCCGGCTCAGCCAATTTCAGTACTCGTCGAGTGACGTCCAGTTTTGCGGTCATCTGAAGAGCAAGGATTAATTGAGCTCAAAAAAGCTTGGTGTGATCAATAGAGCGGCACGGTATTTCTCGTCAGGTTGTCGCTTGAAACTATACAAGGCGCAGGTGTCGGACCTGTATCTTCTATAGTTGCAAGCGAATCTCACGTTGAATACTGTCCCCATCTTTGGGTGGGGGCATCCCAGTACCAGCTTCTTCCATTTTACCGCTTCCAACAACGCGCGGTTCAGCTTGTCAAAAACCAAGCTCTTTGGACCTTGATCCTTTGGCGTTCAAGAGAGATCCATAAGCATCTTCTATCGCATATAGCACGGGGAGTGCTCTGAGGAATTGTTCGGATTAATACCGCCTGCTGATTTTCGCTATCGCTCGACGCGCCAAAGCAACGATATTTGTGGAACCAATTGAAGTCAGCGGTATTTCCGGACCGCTACGACCTAGGGACCTTCAAGAAACAAGCCTATTCCCATCTGCAAGGCCCTCAACGCTGGTGTCGCAGATGTCCATGAGCGGCGGCAGTAGCTTACCATCAGGTGGCCCGTAAGCTCTTTTGTCCCCTTCTACCATAACTAAAGCTCTGGCTTCGAGTTAAAAGGACCACAGTTGGAATTCTGGCCAACGACGATAACCTTACAGAAATTGTTGGAAAAATATTGATAAAATCCAAGTTCTATCTGAAGTATGACCATGGGTTTCGCAACCTTTGGTATTTATATCTGGGACAGTAAAACTAATTAGGCATTACCAATTTTACAGTATTTAAGGCAGACATGGTTAAACTATGAATAAATCGGAAGTACAATTTAAGTGGACGAAGTCGCGGGAAACATTCAGGCCTTCTAAATCGAATACTTCAATGTTCTGATAACTGATCCCCTCTCAGTACAATGATTAGCCACGCTTTGTCACGGTGCAATTACTTTAGTAACAGTCGCTCTTTGGGCACGATATTGTCAAATTCCACGTTCCCAGCTATTCGTACGTTTCCTTCCGCTTTGAAGACTCCCGTTTCTGGGTGCGCTATTCATTAATAATACGACTTTTGATGAGGTCTGATGTAATATATTACTGTATACCCCTCATCTTTCACTCTATATCGGTACAGAATTACATGTCCCGAATAAGCGACTTATGAATTATAAACGCAGTTCATATATCTGAAGAAATTAATGAGATTTTATATGTTTCCTTCCGAGTATGCGCCCATGGACTTCTGCAACACCGGCGTTGCCGCCCATTGAGATGGAAATAGGCTCCTACCTTATTTTCGTCGAATATCTGCAATTTTCAACGGATTGAATGGAAGAACACAATATACGATTCGTGCAGCGGCATTTAATCTAAAGTAAACTAGAAATATTCACCACGCTATTCTTTTTGTTTGCACTGAAATATCCTTTACGTAGAAAGTAATTGGTTAAAGCACAATAGGTGTTCCAACAAATGCTGTTTATTTACGCCACAAATCTTTTTTAAGCTCATAGTTTATTTGTATGTCGAGTGTTCCAGTTGGTAGTCATACGATTTGAATCGAACAAAGAGATTTCAAACAATGAAACATATTTATTAATTATTGTTTATAATTTAAACTTAATACAGGAGATGTATACTAATGATTTTTAATCTCTGGAATAACTGGTTTGTTTTTAAAAAAATAGTACTAGGGTTTAGGTTATACATAATCACGCCATGACTAATACGAGCGGAGCAACAATCTTTTTAGTAGTAAATGTTTAAAATATGGCAGTACGAAGTTCGCACGCTCTGCTAGTAACTTCATGAAATGACTGATGTAATGAATACTGGCCACGTCAAATCTAACCTACTATAAGACTTCACATTTTTTAAATAAAGGCAATTTTACAGTTACCCAATAAAGCAAAGAGAGTTTAATACTCGTTCACAATGCTATTTTGTGCCAATTAATACATACCTATTTGAATTTTGCATAGAACTTGGCAGTCTTTGGATCTCCATTCTTTTTGCGGCGAAGCCCACAGCCAAGCATAACTTTTGTATTGAACTTGACTCTTGATTTTTTTACATGTTTTATGTTTTTTGGTCGTATATATTAAGTATACACAAGCAATGTGTTAGAAAATGCAGTGATTGTAATTATGTAGTTTTTAGGTACTGTAACGAGCTCGTATGTAACGGGTTCGTGTTCTCAGCTTCCCAATCTATATGATATAAGGAGCACCAACTTGAGAACCACTATTTAATACAACTCAGTTTAGTTTGTTCATTTCTAAGGGTATTTATGAGCTCAGTGCATGTGTAATAAAAAATACTGCCAATGGATTAAATCATATTATATATTAAAGAAATAATACGTGCCAGATGTAACGTTGCACCACATCGGTTTTCTTTGCTGCTCTGTCCCTGGGAACCTCGTCCAGGTTTCTTCAATATTATCCTCCTCCTGGCACACGCCCGGCTTCTTATATATTACAATTTTTTTGATCGAACGAATATTTTTATTATTACACCTTTGGTAATTTTTTAAGTTTCTCTGGAACAATTGATGTACACTGATTTGAATGTTTGAAAAATGAATCCTGAAAAATTACACAAAATATTACACAAGTCATCTTTGAGAATCTGAAAAATCACACAAAATATTATCTATAATAAATCATGAGATATACACCTTAAAAGAAATTAAATTAATCAAATAACAATATATGATAATCGAATATCATAGTCACATTAAATCCCAATATATCAATTAATCAATTTATAATAATATTATCAACAAATTTTCTTTTAAAATACTTATTTAATCCATCTAAGTTAAATTAAATACAGTGTAGCACCTTCGAAAACATTTATACCATTCCTATCACATCAATTAATACAATGAACATATGTTTCATTACATCAACCTATTCCTCCCATATTCCAACATAACTTCACACCACCATTCATGTATCATAGATACGAGGATTGAATCTACTATGGATTCATAACTCCCCCAAACCATAAGTCAAACCAACATCATACCAAATACCATCATTATCTATTCATAATCATATTACATACCATAGCCATACCCTTTGCTACTCTCTCCATCCTTTAAGATAAATCATTTTATAATAAACATACTTTTCTACATATATATAAAAAAAAAAATCTACTCCAACTTTCTAATAACTAACTAATAACTACTAACTAATAAGTCTACTAATTAAGTGGCATTCTAGTTTTATAAATTTTAACTCTATTCCTATGAATGGGACGTGTTATCCTATTAGAACCTATTTTCCTTAACACCAAATTATTGTGTCACTATTATATTTTATTGACATCAGAATATTTTATCAATCAAAATGTTTTTTTAAAAATTCAAAATACAAATTTTGAAACACACGTAATAAAGAGTTTATATCTAAAAATACCAAAGAGTTTACATCACCTATAAGACATTTAATCGCTATAGTGTATTAAATCTATTATGATTGTTTAATATCATTAAACTATGCAGATTGTGATATCCTTAGGTAGAAAAATGACAAAAAAATAATCGTAGATTTCTCACAAGTATCTATGAAATACAATATTCTTTAATTGATATAAAACCATAAGTCCTATGAAAAAAAATACTTTTAGAAAGTCTGCAATCTTAACACGTCATCCCAATTCGTGAATACCGCCCGTGAGTTTCCACCCCGTGGTATGTTACAGTTTGTGTTGGCAACATCATCTACCGAACAGTTTGTAACTCAAAACTTCTTTAATTGTTGTTTTAAGAGTGATTTATGTTGGGTTCTAAGCCCGGCCAAAGTATACGTGATATTATATTCTTAACCGTTTCAAGGCCTGTGAATGTATTAAACTGCGGTCACTTAATTATAATATAGGTTGAGTTGTTAAACGACGAAATGAAAAGGGTTTTCTTAATTTGTAATTTTGATTATTGTTTAATGGTACAATACGGTCGCTCATAATTACGTAGTCGTTTGAGTATACATTAAGTGGTGTCTACACCTTCGGGTATTAAAGTTTATATTATCGTAGAGGGAGAAAGGTTTTCGAGTGGCGACGACAAACTGTGCGACGTGTAGTCGCTGGCAGACACTGAATCGGATCACAGGATCGGGGGTTGTGATGTTCCATGGGGGCCTAGTGGATGATGATGATTAATTAAACATATGATTACGACTGAGATGAATATTATGATCGATGTTTATAGGATGTGTTGTAAATAAATAATGTATTTGGTTCCGTGTTAATATTTTGGTAGCATAACGTTAATATACTTGACGCGCGATGCGTCATGACGGAGGTAATGGCGCGACGTAACCACAACTGTTTGGATAATTGAGCGGAACGTGAATTTTTTAATATCCTTTACGTATTTGTGATTTTGTGTTTACGATTTCATTAAAAAAATATATAATAATGAATATAAATACTTCATTAGATATTGAAACAAAATTAGTTACTAGTTTAGGTACTACAAGTAAACAGTCATCCACAAGTATTTTAAAGTCGAATGCACATTGTTGATGATCGTGTCTGCTTTTTGTCTGAAGTCTTTTGGTAGTCGATGGTGTCTTCTAAGTTCCGTTTAGGTCAATTATATTATCATGAAAAATAATACTACACTATTTGTGAAATAAAATAGCTGTTACTGTTTTTTTTTTGTTTTAGGAGGTAGATATATAGGATTTTTGAAAAATTTTATTAATCATGAGTCATACCAGTGACCTGCTGATTCAGCGGCCCTATTCTAAATCAGAAGTCTCGAATACTGGTCAACACCAATTACGTGTACCTACGGATTTTTTTTTGAAGTCATTCCTGTCATATGTGTATTATAAGTGACCTATTTGTGATAGGTTCCATCACATTTGGGAACAAAAAAAATCGACGAAATGAGTAATTTGCACATGCGTTTCTTGCTTGCCCGGTTCTTCTCATGACAATCCCTACACTCGGCATCGCCACTTGTGGTGAACAATTCTTATTATTTCTTTGATGTGTAATTTAACCGCTATACAGAATACAACAAAGGATATTTTGATTTTCACTGACAACATCTACGCCGATAGTGATGGCGTTCTACTCAATACCTATATATGATACATTACATTCATGCTAGATGAATTAAATGCCTCAACAGTAGTACCCATTATATTGTAGGAGGCTCTCGACTGAAGCATGTTCGTGAGACTATTCCTGTTTATTGACCAAGAGTAACATTGAATTCAGACAATTTTAGGTGCATTCGGAATGTTCCAGAACGAGCTTCTGACCTAGAAAACGTGTTGATAATATAAATTCTCTGACTGAGAATGACTCAGTAAATACATTGCAACTAACCTCAATTTAACGAACAACATGAAAACGTCTTGATGCCAAACTTTTATAGCCGAAAGTGTAAACCTTAGCAATTATGCCTCATATTGCCGAAATATATATCTCGGGAAGGAAAAAAATGCGGCAGTATAGCATAGCTTCACGCCTTTGTTACCCAAAAGTGTAGACGCGGCTGTTAAGCCTCGTCTCGCCGTTATGTTTACGTCCCAAAGGGATTAGGTGGCGAACATATTTCCATACCGGGCACAAAGTTTTCAGTCATCGATATTTGTCACACATAACTTCCCAAAACAAATTTGAACAGTCATTGGTGTGAGCCAGTTTCAAGATTCGAACCAGAAACCTCTGGATTCAGCGGGGTACTCGACCACTGGCGCTGTTGGTACTGTTACTACACTGCGGCAGTATAGTATCTCTCCACATAATTTACGATTGCTTAAAAAAAGAGGACATAAATTGTGTTATATACATAGTTAGACGTGTCGTAAATAATTCATAGAAAACCGTTTCATAAACGCCCAGTCTTGTTCATTTCAGTGAGAAAATCCAGGAAGTGTCAAGTTGGCCACGATTCTTAAGTGTATGTGCTCTTGTAAGAATTTTGAAATGGCTGTATTAAACTGTGCTGTATTATTTACTTTTAGACCGAGGAGATTGTATTTTATATGTAACTAGTTGACCCGGCGAACGTCGTTCCGCATCAAAAGAAATAAATTAGTAATATTTGGATCTTAAAAAGTTCAATTTGTGCTATTTATTGGCACGCGTTTTGGCGCGCAAACGCAACTGCTATGTACCGCTATGTTAATACTGTAATATCTTCGTAAATATTAGTTTAAATTACATGCTGTAAATGGCTATATTAATCTATATTAAAAGCACATCTATTTAAGTCACTTAATTAGATGAAAATTAATGCTGTAATGTTTAAAATTGCTTCGTAAATAAGCCATTATTTCTCGTGAAAAGTAAAAAAAATAATAATGGTCATTGTGGGTTATCCCTAAGACATAGACATATGCCCTCGCGGACTTTTTTATACACCTTTTAAAGGTGTATAATAATGTAGTACATTGTTTTGATTTATCACTTAGGGTTCAGGCAGCGTTTTCGATTAAAGTTTTAAATCTTGAAAGTTAACATTTTTTTTCACTACACTATTCATGAATTATAGATCGAAACCACCCCGTTGACACCCTCTAACTATTAAAAAAAATCGCATCAAAATCCGTTGCGTAGTTTCAAAGATTTAAGCATACAAAGGGACATAGGGACAGAGAAAGCGACTTTGTTTTATACTATGTAGTGATAAAGACGTAATGTAATCTTATTTAATTATTTCAAATTTATCGCATTGCGCGCGGAATGAAAATTTGTCAATAGAAGTTCATAGGGACACATCGGAGCGACGCGATATAAAAATGGCGAGTTGATGTGCAAATTACTTTTCACTGTTAATTAAAGTAACTTAAAGAGAATATATAATTGAGGAGACAGAGATCCAAGAGTGTCCAAGATATTATTATTATTAGTGAATTTATAATTTATTAGTGAATTTAGTCTCGGTGGCGCAGTGGTCGAGCACACGGCTTCTGATCCAGAGGTCCGGGTTCGATTGCAGACACTGGCTCACACCAATGTCTTTTCGAAATTGTTTTCGGAAGTTATGTGTGATAAATATCGATGACTGAAAAACTTTGTGCCCGGTATGGCAATAGGTTCGCCACCTATTCCATTTGGGATGTAAACATAACGGCGAGACGAGGCTTAACAGCCGCTGCCTACACCTTCGGGTAACAAAAGGCGTGAAGTTAAGTGTTATAATGCCGTTAATTTGTATTTTCAGTTAAGAAAATGTCTAATTAACGTAATAAAATGATAACAAGTGTAATAGAAATAGAAATAAAACATCTTTGTATTTTCAAGGAAACAATTTGGTTTATTTATGGAAATCCTCAATAATTAACATATATGGTTTTTTAATGAATCTAAGAGCTATCTTTGTTTCGCCTCAGAAGCAATAAGAATTATACCTAAGAGATAGGCATACACCATCGCGGACTTTTTAAACCTTTTCAAGGTGTATAATAATGAAGTGCCTGCATTTTTTTGATTTGTCTCTTAGGATTCAGCTAGCGTTTGCAATCAAAGTGCTAAATCTCAATATTACTATTATATTTTTACTACATTATACATGAATTACACACAAAAACTACATATCTATTAAAATCCACATTAAAATCCGTTGAGTAGTTTCAAAGATGTAGGCATGTAGGTAAGAGGACAGACAGCGAAAAGGAAATTTGATGTAATATGATTTAATGTTAAAGCCTACTTTTATGCTAGAAAAGAAGTCCAATATATTCAATATTCTCATATAACCTCCGGCGTGATTCTTTTATGAGATTATTGGATATTGGAGTACGACAATAATAATATTTGGAAGTAGTTTAGTATTTGAACAAAGCTACGATTTATTATTTGAAGGGTTTAAAGGCAGCAAAAGTTCGTAACAAATTGGAAAAAATTGAAAAAAAAAAAACGTTTTCTGTTTTCATAACTTTTATATCACTACAAGGAGTTGAAGTAGCTTGAAGTAGCATCACGTCATCTTCACGTCTTTAATCCGAAGGCGTAAACTGATCAATCATGCTTCAATATTTTTACCCAATTATATTGGTCGTATGTTAAAGGGTGGTGGAAACTATTGCAAATGTTGCGGATTTTTTATATGTGAAATGACTTTTTTAGACTGGACTATAGAATAGTCCCTATTTCAACCGAAACACATGGTTCCAGTAGGACGGGGCCACACCTCATAATGCTAATGTGTCCATGAAATCAGTGCGCCAGTTATTTCCTGACCAAAATATATTCCGAAACAGCGCCATACTCTGACCCACTAGATCATCCGATTTAAGTCGATTTTGTCTTATGGGGAGACCTAAAACCTCTTGTTCACAAAACAAATTCAAGCTCTGTGATTCAGCTTAAAGGAAATATTTGAGCCAAAATCAACAGGATTCCTCAGGCACTCTGTAAACGTGTTATTGAAAACATGCGCGCTAGACTCGAAAAATGTGCAAGCTCGGTAACCGCCATTTGGATAGCGTGGTTTTTAAGTAGTGAAATCCGCATTTGTTATTTTTAAATTAAAATAAACTTACTTTGCGGTAGAGGTACATTTTTATAAAAATATTTTTCCAAACATTCAAATCTGCCACTAGATAGCCTGTACTACATAATGAAGGTCGACAGATAGACCGTCATTATTATTCAAGCATAATAAGCAACCAAAGATAAAAGGCAGGACGAATACTATGTAGCCATCGACAATTAAATCTACGCTAAGGCTCTACAGAATATCTGCTGAACTGAACTGAAATAAATTATGCTAAGTTCAGTAGAATATTTTGCTAATGAATTTTGAGTAAGACAAATTTTCAGGGAACACAATCGTTTGAACAAACGGCATGACTGAATCTGAAAGTGATTGTTTATCTATTCAGGTTGATTTTATGCTATTATTAATTTTATAATAACCCAATTGAGCTCATAGCTTCTTAATTAGATGTCGGGGGTTCGAATCCCAGCTCACACTAATAAAGTTTTAGAATTATTTGCGGAAGTTTTATGTAATAAATATCGATATCCGATAAATATATATTTTGAGTCATCACTTCGGAAGTTTAGTGTGATAAATATCGATGACTGAAAACTTTGTGCCCGGTATGGCAATAGGTTCGCCACCTATTCCATTTGGGACGTAAACATAACGGCTAGACCAGGCTTAACTGCCGCTGCCTACACCTTCGGGTAACAAAGGCGTGAAGTTATGTTATGTTTCATAACTAAGGAGGTTTAAAAAATAGTTGACAACCTATGCTTAGATTTTACTGAATATACATATAAAATTTCATGGAAATCGGTCCAGCCATTTCGGAGGAGTATAGTAACTTACACTGTTATTATATATTAGATAAGTATTTAACAGATTACAAGTTATATCTGATAACTCTCTCTAAGCTTGTGCTATGAAGCTAAAGTTAAGAATAAATATGTTGGTGTCTCTAAAACAAAATATGAAGAGACGGTATTTAAACGTAAGCCCACTTGTGTCTCATTGACTCTGAAACATATCTAACAAGGTGTGAATAAAGATTGGCAGCACACACGAGAAGGCAAGTCTATTTTTAGCGCCTCTCTTACTTAGCTTATAAGATAAAGTTTGAAGTCAGGGACTTCACGACTTTAATTGTGTGGCCTACAATAACTATAATGACTTGTCTACCCTCATGAAATATTTGCTCCTTTGTTACAGAGCCCTTTACCATTTATCGTGTACATTTTTTTTTCAATCAATGATAGTAATATTTATCACGTATAGATGTGCTCTAGGATTTGAGCTGGTGACACCTTATATAGTACTCCGCGGCTTGCAGTGTCTTAATTAAACAAATTTTCCTTACATGTTTAAATTTAAATAAACGTTTTTTACCTGTTATCGATAATTTATTAATTCCACAGGTCTACTTGAAACTTCTCAAACAAGGGTATTAACTGGAACAATGAATCAGCAATGTATCAATCTTTGAACATAATTATTTTTTCTATGTCTATCACTTAAGCGGCTTTAGTAAAGATATTTGTTTAAGTTTTATTAGCCTCGAGCGGTGGTCCAGCGG
Organism: Euproctis similis; assembly: GCA_905147225.2. Lineage (NCBI taxonomy): Eukaryota > Metazoa > Arthropoda > Insecta > Lepidoptera > Erebidae > Euproctis > Euproctis similis. The sequence goes on along the minus strand of LR990111.1, from coordinate 3,261,873 downwards.
TCGAGCATCCCCCCCCCCCTCCATACATATCGATGACTCTGAAACATATCTAACAAGGTGTGAATAAAGATTGGCAGCACACACGAGAAGGCAAGTCTATTTTTAGCGCCTCTCTTACTTAGCTTATAAGATAAAGTTTGAAGTCAGGGACTTCACGACTTTAATTGTGTGGCCTACAATAACTATAATGACTTGTCTACCCTCATGAAATATTTGCTCCTTTGTTACAGAGCCCTTTACCATTTATCGTGTACATTTTTTTTTCAATCAATGATAGTAATATTTATCACGTATAGATGTGCTCTAGGATTTGAGCTGGTGACACCTTATATAGTACTCCGCGGCTTGCAGTGTCTTAATTAAACAAATTTTCCTTACATGTTAAAATTTAAATAAACGTTTTTTACCTGTTATCGATAATTTATTAATTCCACAGGTCTACTTGAAACTTCTCAAACAAGGGTATTAACTGGAACAATGAATCAGCAATGTATCAATCTTTGAACATAATTATTTTTTCTATGTCTATCACTTAAGCGGCTTTAGTAAAGATATTTGTTTAAGTTTTATTAGCCTCGAGCGGTGGTCCAGCGGTCGAGCATCCCCCCCCCCCCCCCCTCCATACATATCGATGACTCTGAAACATATCTAACAAGGTGTGAATAAAGATTGGCAGCACACACGAGAAGGCAAGTCTATTTTTAGCGCCTCTCTTACTTAGCTTATAAGATAAAGTTTGAAGTCAGGGACTTCACGACTTTAATTGTGTGGCCTACAATAACTATAATGACTTGTCTACCCTCATGAAATATTTGCTCCTTTGTTACAGAGCCCTTTACCATTTATCGTGTACATTTTTTTTTCAATCAATGATAGTAATATTTATCACGTATAGATGTGCTCTAGGATTTGAGCTGGTGACACCTTATATAGTACTCCGCGGCTTGCAGTGTCTTAATTAAACAAATTTTCCTTAAATGTTAAAATTTAAATAAACGTTTTTTACCTGTTATCGATAATTTATTAATTCCACAGGTCTACTTGAAACTTCTCAAACAAAGGGTATTAACTGGAACAATGAATCAGCAATGTATCAATCTTTGAACATAATTATTTTTTCTATGTCTATCACTTAAGCGGCTTTAGTAAAGATATTTGTTTAAGTTTTATTAGCCTCGAGCGGTGGTCCAGCGGTCGAGCATCCCCCCCCCCTCCATACATATCGATGACTGAAAGCTTTGTGGCCGGTATGGCAATAGGTTTGCCACCTATTCCATTCGGGACATACAAACATAACGGCGAATCGAACTTACTTAAGGCTTAATAGCCACTGCCTACACTGCCTACACCTCCGAGTAGACAAAGGCGTGAAGTTATGTATGTATGTACATGTTTATAAGCCTAAAGAAAATAAAAAAATAAAGATTAAATTCAAACAAGCCTCTAAGAATTCATCACACACCCCTGTATCTACACAATCTCTAATGAAAACACGAAATCCTCAATTAATTCGTTGATATATCGAATTAGTAATTAAAATAGCATATTTCGAACGATTTGACAGCTCCAGACCCAAATCAACGCGACCCATACAACTGTCGTCATCTTGATACAAAACCAGCCAACTGTCTTGTTCAACTAAGATAGATTTATAGCTGAACTTCAGAAAAAACATAATCACTTAAAGACCGCAGCTAGATTAGTCTTCAAACAAATTGTAATTATAACTTTACACGTTAAATATTCGAAATTATAGACAGCAGTGATTATACCTTAAAATACTGGGTTGACTTTCTAGCAACAAATGTAAGAGAGGGCAAAATCTATCACCTTAATGTATAGTGCATACCAAAGTAAACAATAAGTTAATGAGCTATAAGTTAATGTAAGTGAGCTAGGATTTTGAACTCAGTACCACTAAAACTATGTATACGAAAAATTATTTATATATGTATCAAAATAAATCTGTTGAAGTTGAAGGTGATCCCTATATAACGGAGAACTGTGTGGGCGATTATCCTCATTCATCCTTTTCACTATTGAAGGGATTTAAAATGACAAAAACGTTACTTTCAATTTCTATTTTTATTTCAATAATTCACAATATAATGGGTAGTAGTGCGCTTCTTTTGAGCCGACGAGCGAATGTACTTTGCCATTTTTTTTTTTGAGTGACTTCTAATTGCCTGATGGCTGTTACAATTTTACGCGGACTTTTGGTGAGCGCAGAGGGCTCTCAACCTTATGTCGTTTGCAACGCATCGGGCGGCTTTTTATACACACGAAGTGGCGTGATCGGTGACGTTCGGCGACGATCGGAGCCACAGGTGTGCGCTATTAGTGTTCACCTGCAGTGATTACGTAGCGTATCGGATGTTGTTTTACTCCGACACGTTCACTGCACTTGCCTGGTTTTTGAGTTATTCCGAATACACTCAAGTCTATGTTGGCTTGACGTTCCGAATCTCCGACATATATATATATAATAAAGAAGTAATAAAGAGTTCGAAACGTCGGGAAATAAATTGCAAATAAGTTCTAAACAAACGCGAAATAATCCATGATAAGTTGTTTCAATATTACAATCAATATTTATAAATTTTAACAAATATAACATCTGGCTTAGTATAATGTGTCAAGTATTTATCCGATGCTAGTTTTCTGTTGAAACTCCTGCTAAAGCAGAAGTTCTGACTCCATCGGATAATATAGATTAAGCGACAGTAAGTCTTGGTCAAAATGTTTATTTCAAACTCCGAACTTTTCCAAAACTAAACAAAGAAACTAGAAAAGAAAATACAATACTGTAATAATCTAAATGTTCTTAGAAGAGAAGTAGCATTATGTAACAATATTGACAAACAATCGTTTGTTAAGAGTATACCAAAGATTGACCGGACTAGCCTCGCTTAACCTCTTAATCGTATATCATCATTACATCATCATCAGCCTTTTGAGGTCCACTGCTGGACGTAGGCCTCCCCCATAGAGCGTCATCATAATCATTACATAGTATAAAACAAAGTCGTTTTCTGCTGTCTGTTCCCATATATGCTTAGATCTTTGAAATTACGCCACGGATTTTGATGCGGTTTTCTTTTATAGGTAGAGGGTGTCAACGGGGTGGATTTTATCTATAATTTATGCATATGCAAAGAAAAAGTGATAAATTAAAATTTTACTTATTTATTACTTTTGTTGCGGAACAATGTTAGCCGAGTCAACTACCATAGTATAAACGTTTGTTAACCAACTCAATCAAATTTAATAATTACCAAACTTAGGGGAGATTTAGCCGGATTAAATTGTGCAAGTAATTTTCAATGTAACAGTATAGTTTGCGATTAGTTTACTAACTGGTAGAAATAAATCTCTTCTTAACAACAATTGAACTATTTATAATTATGATAAGATATTATATTAAACAAACATTACATAACATTACTTCACGCCTTTTTCTACCCGACGGTGTAAGCAGTGGCTGTTAAGCCTCGTCTCGCCGTTATGTTCACGGCCCAAGTGGAATAGGCGGCGAACCTATTGCCATACATCGGACCAAAGTTGTCGGTCATCGATATTTATCTTACATAAAAACTCACACTGCAGCTGAAAAAAATCAGAATATTTATAAAACAACAATATTAATCCTTAATAGTATAGCACGAACTTGAAGGAAACTTCATTTCCTAACTGTTTTCCGATCAAAGTTTACGTAGAAATATGTCTGTTTCACATCCCAATTAGCCAAATAGTTTCTTGTAACGAATTTGCCGTAACCGTAAAATAAATCTCTTATGTTAAATTTAATATTTCATGGCAAAAGTATCAGATTAGTTAATATAGTAGCGTAAATGAGGACGAAATATATTTGATTATTGCTTTTGAGAACGCACTTTTTTATTATTGGCATTAAAAAATAAATGAATTTTAATAAAAAAATTGAGTAAATTATGATTTTTCAAGTAAATAAAAGACTTCAAATATTATGTGAGATTTGTATTTTTTATTTGTGAAGTTATGGAAGATATATCCGTAACTTCACTTATAACGGGACGGACGGGCCTCGTGGCGCATTGGTAAAACTACCGACTGCAGCAATGAGGTCGGGGGTTCGATTCCCACCCGAGCACAAATAATTGTGACAAACATGAATGTTTGTGTGGCATCTGGGTGTTTTACTATGTATTATAAGTATGTATTTACAAAAGAAAAGTATATATGTATTAATATCCATTATCTAGTATCCATAACACAAGCATTTAGTTGCTTAGCTTGAAACTAGAGGGCGCTGTGTGTATTGTGTCCAAGATATTATTATTATATTATTATTAAAAATAAATTGTACGGAAGTGATGACTTTTGTACAATTTCTGGATCTTTGATTATGAGTAAAATGTACCAGTTACCTGTTTTGGCTATGATGAATATCTTAGACATATGACACCAAACTGAGTACCAAAGTAAAGTTAACTTAATGATTATCCATTGATTGAATAAATGTTAAAGTTATATGTTATGTTTTTAAGTTATTTGTAAGGGAACCAGGCCATTCTGACCAAAAAAAAATTCCTTTAGATTACTTGCAGCCTTCAATAAATCTCAAAACAGTGTTTGTTTGAAAAGTCACAGTTCCAGTTCGAAGTGTAGCGACTTCGTTCTCAAGTTTATTTATTTCAGAAGATTTATACAATGCTTTTTGATCCTAAACAGACTCATATAGAAATATATTTTTCTAACCAATAATCAGGAATTATTTTACAAATCGTTGTTATTATTTCTCCATTTTACAAAAGAGCCCTTAGAGAACTTAAAAAATCTCGGGACACTTGACACAGACACTTCGTAGGAGTAGTACAAGATCGCTTACGTACGTAAAATTAAAATTCACTTACTATTTACATTTATTCTGAATAAATTATAGTATTTAAATTTAAACTTGTTATAGTCGTCTTTGGTGGTCTGCAGGTGGAACAACCCGCTTTTTAATCAAGAGATTGTGATGTCAAATCTTAGCTCTCATCAATAACTTCTCGGAATCACCTTTGAAAATTATTTGAGATAAATATCGATGGCTGACAACATCATGCCCAGTGTATGGCCTACATCTTCGGGTAGCAAAAGGCGTGTATTAATAAAATATCGTGTACATAAAATAATCACACCTGTAATCCATATCACTTACTCCAGTTATATCCTTGTTCAAACAACAAAATCCACTGCAGCTTTAATGTTTTCTTTCATCAGCGTTTCATTAGAAGTCGTCATGTGTATCATTTGCTGGATGAAGGGCAAACAACACTTCATTGGAGTAAACATGGCCTCATAACTACTGAGTAAAGGGACATGAAAACATCGAGAAAAATATGGCTTCAAACAAGTTAAGAAGATGTTTTTTTACGAGGTAGAGAGCAAACGAGCAGGACACTTGGTGACTCGAGACGCCAATCCATACCTGCAATTTTGCTAGTGTCACATTAGTGTTGCTTGCCTTTCAAATATGAAAGAGGATGGAGATGAAGAAAACATAGGTCTCCGTATGAAACGCAGCATGACCCATTTTTCGTCGATATTGTACACGTTGTGGAGTATGACTTCATTAAGACCACAAAAAAAGATTTATTTTTTAGCTTTAAAATACACTTAGTCCCGGTGGCGCAGTGGGCGAACGCACGGCCTCTGATCCAGAGGTCCGGGGTTCGATTCCAGACACTGGCTCACACCAATGACTTTTCGAAATTGTTTTCGGAAGTTATGTGTGATAAATACCGATGACTGACAAACTTTGTGCCCGGTATGGCAATAGGTTCGCCACCTATTCCATTTGGGACGTAAACATAACGGCGAGACGAGGCTTAACAGCCGCTGCCTACACCTTTGGGTAACAAAAGGCGTGAAGTAATGTTATGTTATGTGTGTTTAAAATACACAATATTGGTCTAATTCAGTGTTCGTTCATTTATTGACTCGGAGGAAACATGCCTCTGGATTAAAAACATGAAGGTAAAATTTAAAGTTAAACTATAGGTACTTGCGGTCTAGTCTATAATCAAGACATTACAATTCATGTCTTACAAAAAAACACTTCTACAAGATATCAAAAAACCCATAATTTCCAAAATTTAAGGTCTTTTCCTACAATATTCTAGCAAATATTTAATTAGAGGTTTAAAAATCCATCTCAGAGTCCTGATATTCTCTCTTTTTCTTTGATTATATTCTGTAGTTAGTCGAATATAATTCTATAATATTTTTCTATTTTGAAATGCACAGCGCATACAAAGCGGTTACTCGTTCACTTAACATACGTTACACCTGACCAAGCTAAATTTTGTGAGTTTCATCAATCGTGAGTAAATAAGTAAGTAAGTATGTAGTAAGTAAATAGCTAAATTTAGCTAAAAATGGAATAGATTACGGTATTCCAGGATAAAATGCCGCTGACGGATATAAGGCTTGCAGAAAACCCGTATAACATTCTATTTAAGATTACAATTTGAACCGGATATTATATGTGATGTATTCAAGAGAAAAAAAGCACATCACGTCTTTCTTCACCTCGAACTAGTGTTGGAATCTGGGACTTTCTAAATAAAAGTCTTGTTTTAGATTAACTTAAGAAATAATAGCCTCTTTTGTGAAACTAAGAGTGTCAGGTAATTTTCTGGCCGGCTGGACTGGTGAAATATAACGACCCCATAGAAAATGACATTAAATGTCTCCACAAACTAATCGATCCAGCTGACGTATTATGAACTCTTAATTCCAGCCAGCTAACGCGCTGCTTTGCAAATTCGTATTTTCACCTACTAATCTCAGCTAGTTGGTGACGACTAGTCACTATCAAATTATGTACGCTGACGACCTTTGTATCCTCTGTGCCGGCACAGACATCGAACATACCTACGCACTCGTCCAGAAGGACATAGACTCCGTAGTTAAATGGTCCCACGATAACGGTATTGTTCTAAATACAGACAAAACAAAGTATTTATTTATCCATTCACCCTATAAGTACACGCACTCACCAACACCTGCTAGTTTATTGGTTGCCCACGACTACGCCTGTCTGCACAACAACAGATCCACATGTAACTGCACACCAATAGAAAGAACTAACTGTGTCACTTACTTAGGCGTGAAAATTGAGGAGAATTTTTCCTGGACCGCTCACGTAGATAATATATGCAACAAGCTAAGAATAGTTCTAAGTAAATTCTACCATCTGAGGCACAGAGTTCCAACTTATATTATGCGATGTCTTTATTTCTCCTTTGTGGATTCGATCCTCGGTTACGCCCTTGACTGCTATGGTTTAACATTTAAAACAAATATAGATAAACTGCTTGCGCTCCAAATTAGATTTCTCAAATTATTAGTCGATAAGAAAACGTTATCAAGATTTAAAAACGATTACACAAAATTATATCACAAATGCCAAATTTTACCCGTGACACTGAAACACAAATGTTTACTAGCTGTAAACAACCATGGCAGACGAGAACTTAACCTTGTTAAGACACAGAACAAGCACAACACTCGGTTGATGACTGCAGGCATGTTTGTACCTAAAGTGTTAAACTATTACGATGACCGAACATTAAAAAAACGTATTCCTATCGTACCTGCTAAACAGCTTGCCGGCGGACATACGAGCAGAGAATGATCGGCAGTTATTTAGAAATAAATTAAGGACTTACTATATTAAGCAATTGTAATGTTATCTCATGTCACGTGTCATTTATGTAATGTTATCTGATATTACGTGTTCTATGTAATGTGATGAGCTGATCCCACAGACAAACCAATGTATATGGTTTTGTGGGACTCTGTATAATAAATGTAAAATAAAAAATTTAATAATAAATGAAAAAAAAATCACTCTTAATTCAATTTATCAATGACTCGTTCCATTTAGTAAGTTATGAGTAGTCTAGACTAGCTGAAATTAGTAGATGGAAATACGAATTCTCTAGGCAGCGCGTTAGCTGGCTGGAATTAAGAACTCATAACAGGCCCCCAGAAAGGTGTAATGACAGATTTTCAAACTGCGTCTTGTGCCGGTAAAACTGTTATACTCAGGCTCACTGTTTTTTTCTTCCCCTCAAAATCACAAATTAGCGTTAGTCGCTTATGATCAGGTGAACCAGATGCTCGTTTGCCTCGATAAGAAACTCAATCAAATTTAGTACGCAAATATTTTCCGAAATAAATACAAAGAAGTGCAGCCACCGTAAACATTATCGCAAGACAAAACGACATCTACCCCACGAATATCTCATACGTGATAAGTGTTATTAACCAAATTATGACATATACAAACAAACGCTTAATAGGAACGCTTTAATTTCTATCCGCCGCAACTGAGTCCCATGTGTGCAATAAATTCTCTAACCATTTCCGAACTACTCAGCTGCCTATAACCTCCTCAACATACATTATGAAGGTTTTATTCCCTCAGCGAGATGTTAATAACAATATTTTTATTAATTTTTACTTGCCAAAGTTTACTCAAGTTTTTAAATGTGTAAGCTTGATGTTATTTACAGGCGAGCAGTTGCGGGGGGTAGGTACTTTTTACCTGTTAATTAACAAGTATTTTTGCCGATCTCTGCCCACGGGGATGGAAATAAACCTCCGAAACTCAAACAAGCCGCTTTATAAACAGCCTTAACCTGATTGTGCATTCTGTTGTACGGTTAACCGAGCTTATAAATAAACTATGAACACGTTGTCCTAAAAAGTACAAGGTTCGCTTTTAATTATCGCTAGCGAGGGACAACGTGGGTTGCCTATAATTATGCTAACTTTATGTACTTTTTTAACCAACTGCGTAAGAGTGAGTAGATACTGTATTTTTCTGGTCTAAAATATCGTTATTTTAAAATATAAGAGGGCTGGTATTTAAAACCAGTAAAAATAAGTATCTAAAATACAATTAATAATTGGTGACATATTATTTAAAACTTTAATCAACAAATAATTACTTAATTACGAAAGACATTATACAAAATGTCCGCAAAAATTATCAATAAACCCAATAACAATATTGTACATGTTATTTAAGCCCGCAAACTTTGTGTTAACAGCTCAGTGAAGGGAACTTGGCGCAAGAACAAACAGTCCTCTAAAAATCTGCTTAATTATACGCCCACCTTCACCCCCACCGGCCACAAACAACATCATTCGAACAAATACAGTGGAAGGACAACAATTAATCTTTCAGAGAGATTTTCTTCACAAAAAACTTATTTCACTTTGAAGTTTTCGAACATTAACACGAAGAGGAGGTTGCAATTAACTTATTAATTAAATCTGTAATTCATTCTCTACTCTTCACCAAATTGCGGTACTTAGAAATTTAAATAAGATATTTTGTTCAGTTCACTTTCTTGATAACAGTTATTACGGGGAAAAGTAATTTGTTAGGTATTGGAAATAATGCATAAATTATAATCACCATTATTCATGAATATAATATGTTATACATGAATTAAAAATATCTCCACGCATTCAAGCCTGTTTTTGGACACACTTATCTCGTAGTATCAGTAGTAGAAGTACATAATATATTTCTATTAATGTACGTCCAAAATAAATAGTATTTTTGTAATCATATTTTAAAACTTTTCAATCTTTAAATTTGGAATAAATAATATCTGTTCAAGGATATAATCTGACAAAATATCACTTTAATCCTTTTATTATTGCACATAACAGTCTATAGGAATAGCGTATAATATTTATCTAAATAATAAAAATGCCTTTGTCGTAATTATTATTTACAGTTCATATTCAGGTGACTTGGTTACTTTGGAAGTTTCGCTTGTGGCTTAACGTGTGGCTTGCTCTGATCCGATATCGTACCCGATTTGAATGGAGTTCATCAAACTGATTCATCCACGAAACGGGTCGTAAGAGTGTTTCTGAATGACCCTTTTCATTCCGTAATACAATTTTGATGTGGTAAGTAACGAACCTATTACGTCGATCGGAAGAGATTATCTATACATTCGAGTTAAACCCACATGTACACGATGGTAAGGTTGTTTAATTTTATCTAATATCTATTACAAATAATAATAATACATATGAAGTAGCTATCATCTCGATAGCCTACTGTTTTACCTTTAACAACGTCTTGAGTTCGAAAGATTTTTCAGCAAAAGTTTCATGTTACATGAAAAACGTGTCGATGAGCAGAACATTGCCTTACATTCAGGCATTAAAAACCTGAAGTATATTACAGTGCCACTGTGTCAGTCTATTAATCATTCTTAAACCTTGGATTCGATTGGAATGAAATTTAATACGGGATTATTTAGTATTAGGGAATAAGGAACTTTCGTTCCGTTGGATACTATTGGTCACCAGTTGACAGTGAGCAACTGACGATGAGATCTATGTTTGCTTGTTTTTTAAATTATATTTAAATTCGCAGCAATGAGACAAATCAAATACATTGAGACCTTCATGTTTATTTAAATAATTTTGCAATAAAATTAGTAAACACAAACAAATAAATAAATCCTCACAGAAAGGAAGGAAGAAGAAGGAATAATTTGCAAGCGTACCGCAGGGACAGGCCACGGCCTGTCTCCGACCACTACGAACCACGGTTCGTAGTGGTCGGATATAGGCAAGGTATTGTGTGTCTGTCCCCCGAGGTACTTCGGTACCTTTGTGCGTGGTGCTTGAGCGCTTTTGAATTTTCGAGAACACTTCTTATTTTCTCTCAACGTAACAAATAACTGTTTAAGTGTTTTTGAAACAAGAAATTAATTACGTACCTGACTTTTGACTTTGGCTCCAACAGAGGTGCACTAGTATTTGATGTGTTACACAAGTTAGTTTCTTTATAACTTTAAAACAGAACACAATAGACCGTTTTGATGTCACGTATTTGGTGATAAGCAAGTATTTTAACATAACATAACTTTACGCCTTTTTCTACACGAAGGTGTAGGCAGAGGCTCTTAAAATTCGACGCGCCGTTATGATTACGTTCCAAATGGAATAGCTGGTGAACCTATTGCCTTACCGGGCACAAAGTTTTCAGTCATCGATATTTATTACACATAACTTCAGAAAAGGATTTCGAAAAGTTAGTTATGCTAGCTAGGATTGGAACCCGTGACTTCCTGATTTAGAAATAGGGTGATCGACCACTGGACCACGAGATTTTAAGGATAAATCATTATTAAACATAACTGCTAAGAGCGGATGGTGTGGTCCAGGGTTTGAACCCGGAAATTTCAACATATATTAATCGTGCAAAATATTCAGCTTAAGAAGCATTTTCTTAATCTCAATTAATATACGTTTATATTATCATCAATTTTGTTTTCGCTCACGTCTAAGAGCTGTCGAGTTTAATTAGATTTGCAAGTAGAAAACGCCTGGTTATTAATTTGCCGTCGTTGAGGACTATTTTGCGGGGATAATATATTTTTGCCTCTTATCTTGAGAATCGGGTCGAGTGAGAGGTCAGGACACCCAATTAACTAGTCTAGATTGAAAGGTGCAAAAATTTTGAAATGAAAAATTATATTTTCTGCTGAGAAATATCCTATGTCCTTTTAATATTTTTATATTTTAATACTTCATTCAGTCACTAAAAGTTCTTGAGTAAATGACAGTTTTAAAGTTTCAATTAAACTAACGTTTTTTTTTTTTTAAAAAGCTTTATTTTATCAACAACTAATCGGTACGATATATAATTTAGTAAGGATATATGTTCCACTTAATGAAATATTGATGATTTGACACAATTTTAGGTAAGAGCACCACAGATTCGTGTTCCAGTCACGTTGTCACCCTTGCTGGAGAGAAGAGAAGATGGATTTTTCTTGATAAACAAGTGCTCAGCAAGATGCTTGGATCCTGGTTCAGCACCTAAACAATGCCATAAAGAAACCTTACTCCTAGAAAAGTCATAGTCAGTTTTTGTTCGCCTAGCGCCGATGAGCATTACTGTTGATGTGTAGTATAAAGAACTGAATACATTGACGGAGAAGCCGGCACATCTCTAATCAGCATTGTTCAATTGCTCCTCTCCGCTACTCCTGCACGACAACGCGAGACCTCATACTAACGGTCTCCAAGATGCAAAAACTGGGGTTGTATGCTCTCCGTCATCCGCTTTAATTACCAGATCTTGCGCATACAGACTACTACGTCCAGCCTATGTTTTTTAAGGAGAGTATCAAAAAACTATCACTGCGTTGGCAAAGATTGCATTATAATAATAATTTGTTTATCCATAAAAAAAATCACATATCCAGGTTTTCCTTTTAGGGATCAAGAACCTGTGCCTGGTAGGCACTTCCTTAGCTTGTAAATACATAAAATAGACATAAATATAAGTAAAACAATACCTCAAATTCTTAATAAAATTCCTAATTTTAGTACTCATTGCTGTTCTCACCTAATTTTGATAAGACAACTAATGCCAATACATTAAAATATCTTTCAATCTTACCAGCTTCTGATTACCCTCCATTTTTGTTCCGTTAATTTACTACTAGTGATGTTAAGAAAAGTATCCTCTTTATTGCGACTGATAACAGGAGCCGCAATATGATACTTCCCATCATTGATAAAGTCCTAGCCATTATTTGCCATATCCTTAATTATTCCGTTTGCAGTGGTGCCTTTCCATCATCATGGAAGGATTACTGCTGAAGGTCCCGAAAACTATATCCTTTTCCGCATATCCGAATTCCATTCCATTCGAAAGTTTTTAAACGCCTTGTCCATGACCAATTAAATAGAATCTATAATACCAATAATCTACACAACTACTTCAATCCGGTTTACGTTCTGGTCACACACAACTACCACTCTTGACAATATTACAACAGCTGAACAATGGTACTTATCTTGATGTGTGGCCGAAAATGGAAACCATGTTTCTATTTATCTACATGACATCCCACGTTTATTTTAAAGAAGCACAGTACACCGTATATTGTCCTTCTTAGCTATCATGTCCATATAAATGGTGCCTGGCAGAGATTGCAGCATGTGATAAGACGGCCTATTGCACTAGCCTTACATTTACCATGATCTACTGTAATCTATTCTTTATATGGTGTACAATAAAGTATATTCTATTCTAAATAGCATGGGTGATTACTTCGATTTATAGAAATAAAGAATACTTGAGGAAATATAAACATGTTTTCGGCAGGTTTCAAAACTGGCTTCAGTTGTAATGGGTATTAGTCTTTTTTCCATTTTTATTTCAGTGACAGAGCTATCCAGTTTGCTACTACTCGTTTTGTGAAATCCCACTACCTCTCTTAAAATCGAGGTAAAAGTGATTCATATCTTGTTTCCGTTAAAAATATTTTATCACACTCAATTCTTCGTTAGCCTACAAGTGTGCTAGATATGTAAAAGGTATCAACCACACCTATTTTAGAGATACGGTACGACAGATTTACAAACAAACTGCCGTCAGCTATATTGTAACACGTGTTTGCCATGTCTTAATATCTTTAAACTTTGCACATTAATAAACAACAAAGTGTAGCAGTATCCATGTCGCGAACTTGATGAGATTATGCATCATTGAAACTGTAATAACTTAGTAATTTCTGCGCACAGCAACCAACCAACTCCTACATAACTTGTTTATAACATTCTTACATAGAAGTTGTAGATATTCTTGCGTGTAACTAATGTGGTTTTTAGTTTGTAATTTTGTTTGTAGACATATTGTACTGGCAATGAGATATTTTTGTAAGGGATATTATACGTCATGGCTCGTACGTCATGTACGTGCCAGCAGCAGTAAATAAACACTACGCACAGTATGCGGCAGTGGTCGGTATGCAGCGAGAGACAGTTGTCGCTGACACAAATAAAGATAGCTGGACTAATGAGATCTGTAAAGATACACACTTAACATAAAAAATAACTTAAAAATAAAATTTTAATTTAAACTTTAAAGTAATCTTAAAATTAGTTTGCGAGAGAGTTACAAATTGCTGTTGATTTTAAGAGTTGTGTTTATTTTGCTTAAATAATTGGCCACCTAGTAACTTATTATTACTAGATACTAATCAAATACCAAATAGAATATTAAAGTTTCTTTTCTACTGTATTAGTTGGTACACTAAATAAAGTTTGAAATGTTGTTATACTCATATTTTTGGAGTTTACTCCTTAAGAATCGATTTACATATATAGGCCCGGGGTATGAAAATTATGGGGACCAAAATCGTACTAGTCACGTGAGTGTCACACGAAATGCGTTATGCGCTATAGTCACAGAGCATATAAATAAGAGTCGGCACTCCATACAATGTCCTGAGCTCTTTATAGAAACACTCTTTATAGCGATACGCCATTCTCTATTACGAAGAAATGTGTTCATATTTGTAGACAGTAAATATTTATTTTTGTAAATAAATACCGTAAAAACATGTAGAAAAAAACACCCCCAGACGAGGGATCGAACCCGCCCCGACCTTGTGTTATCGGTAGTGCGGTTTACCGATGCACCACGAGGGCCGTATGTATAATCGTCTAATTACCGTCCTCTTTACCAATTTCGACACATTTTCTAGGATCGGGTTTGTTTGTTTGTTTGTTTTTTACATACATACATATACGTAAGTACGTATTGCAGGCGGAGAAAAAAAAAAAATATATTATTTATAAATTGTGTTTTTATAAATTGTGTTTTTTGAAAATTATATTTAAGTACGAATTACATACTAATAAAATAATGAAATATCAATAATATTTTTCGATCTTTGGTAATGAAACGAGGGGCGCCACAGTAGCATCGCCAACATCGTACTCCTAATAAAAAGTGTGTGAATCTCGGAATCGGCTCCAACGATTTTCATGAAATTTAGTATATAGGGGGTTTCGGGGGCTATAAATCGATCTAGCTAGGAATCATTTTTAGAAAATTTCATTTTATCGTGTTTTATCGATAATTAACTTAAACATCAACTTACTTTTTTATTGGAATTCCTGACATCTATTGGCGAATGTGAATTATTTTAAATTGTGAGCACTTAACTTGCTTTAACGACAACAACACTAAAGCTATTCCAGCAGATGGCGTTGTTAACTAATTCCAGCAGATGGCGTTGTTAACTAATTACTATTTGTTTCTAATATAATATGTTAGTACATAGTATATATTAGTATATATTTATTATTGGAGTTTACTCCTTAAGAATCGATTTACAATGTATAATAATAAGAGTCGGCACTCCATACAATGTCCTGAGCTCTTTATAGTCACAGAGCATATAAATAAGAGTCGGCACTCCATACAATGTCCTGAGCTCTTTATAGTCACAGAGCATATAAATAAGAGTCGGCACTCCATACAATGTCCTGAGCTCTTTATAGAAACACTCTTTATAGCGATACGCCATTCTCTATTACGAAGAAATGTGTTCATATTTGTAGACAGTAAATATTTATTATTTTATTTTATAATCGTTCTTGAGGAGTAAACTCCAGTCGTGCGTCGGAGCGGACACACACTTTTACTTTTTTTCTGTAGCAATGAAAGAATTATTATTACACAAAATTAAAATTTGCGGAGATAGGCAACCTATAACAACCCGGCTCGACCGGTGAAATACCACGACCTCTCAGAAGATCGACGCAAAGTGGCTCATGTTGCGTTGTGTTCGGTGAGAGAGGTTCCCGAAGGCCCACCCCCTTTCCTCATCCTTTCCCATCCTACTCCTTTTAAGGTCGGCAATGCAACTGTAGCACTATATGTAATACTATATTATATTCTTTAAATTTTACAGCTCGCTGGATAGACCTCGCAAAATCTTTGCTTACAAAACTGAACTTAATTAAAATATAATTTCTTATAGAATTAAGAATTCAGGTAAATCTAAAAAATATCAGGCGATTAACTTTCAAAACATATATTATGGATATTTAGTACACGGATTATTATGTAGTATCTTTTTTTAACCGACTTCGAAAAACGGAAGAGGTTCTCAATTCGTCTGTATGTATAATTTTTTTTATGTCTGTTCACGATATTTTCGTCAATTATGGACGGATTTCATTTTTTTTTTCGTTGTATAGTGTTCACCTCTGAAATGGTCCCATTTTCTCTAGGTCAGGATCTGATGGTGGAAACCAGGAGAAATCGAAGCCATTCACCAAAACTTGTATGCGAGTATGGTGTTTTTGTTACGTAATATTGATGTTTTAGGGACATTCTTTATGGTGTCAACATCTGATGCTACTGTGCTGATGAAGAAGCCACAGAACTCCTCAATGGTTAGGAGTTTGAAGACAACACTGCAGTTGGTCGATAGAAACTGTTTATGAATTATGCTTGAATTAAAAGTCGGTGCCAGCCTAGGTAACGTGCTCTCGGGGCTCTGTATACTGGTGGAGCGAGGAGATAGAGCGGCTTCGCAAGGCCGCTTTTGTCGCCTGCCGCCGGTACAAAAGAGCCCGCAGAAGAAGGCGAACCTCGGTCGAGGAGGCTCTCAGAGCCAGACGGGAATACGGGGCCGCCGTCCACGCCGTATGCGTCGCCATCGCTGCGGCTCGCGAGCGGTCCTGGAACGAGCTCGTCGAGGGACTGGATAGGGACCCATGGGGACGCCCGTACAAAATGGTGCTGGGCAAACTGACCCCATGGGTCCCTCCGTTGACGGAGTCCCTGGATCCGGATGTCGTGGGAAGAGTGGTGGATACGCTCTTCCCTAGGGTTCAGGGCGGTCCCTCGGATCCTCCGTCTCAGTCGGACCACACTCCGTGGTCCGACGAGCTGGAGGTGACGGAGGACGAGCTCGGGCGAGCCGTTGCGCGGCTCGCCTCCCGCAACACCGCTCCTGGCCCGGACGGGGTTCCGGGCTGAGTCCTGGTGCTCGCCCTGGTAGTCCTGGGGAGCAAGGTTGCCTCCTGGGGAGTGCCTCCTGGGGAGGCAGTTGTTCGCCAACTGCCTCCGCCGCGGGGTGTTCCCCCTCGACTGGAAGTCGGCGAGGCTGGTGCTCATCAGGAAGCAAGGGAAGACCGGAGACGCTCCGTCGTCGTTCCGGCCGATATGCCTGTTGAACGAGGCGGGGAAGCTCTTCGAAAGGGTTATCTCCGCCCGTATCAGCAGCCACCTGTCGGAGGTGGGCCCGGACATATCGGACTGCCAGTTCGGGTTCCGGCAGAGGCGCTCGACTGTCGATGCGGTGCATCGCGTGCGGGCCCTGTCGGAACCGGCAGTCCGATCCGGGGGGGGGGGGGTTCGCGCTGGCGGTGTCGCTTGACATCGTCAACGCCTTCGGGACGCCTACCTGCAGGAGAGACGGGTGGACTATGTCGACCGGAACGGGACGGAGCAGAGGAAGGAAGTCTCTTGCGGGGTTCCGCAGGGGTCCGTGCTAGGGCCTCTGCTGTGGAACCTCGCCTACGACCCGGTCCTCCGCACCAGTCTGCCCCGTGGCGTGAGTGTCGTGTGCTACGCAGACGACACTCTGGTGGTCGCCACGGGGCCCGACTTCGAGCGTATGCTCAGGTTCGCCGAGCTGGGGGTGGCGATCGTCGTCAGACGAATCCGCGGGCTGGGCCTGGAGGTGGCGCCTTACAAGAGTGAGGCGCTGTGGTTCCACCGGCTCACTCGGGGCCGGGAACCACCGGCCTCGCGGATCCAGGTGGGTGACACGGCTGTCCCGGTAGGGCGGTACATGAAGTACCTAGGCCTCACCCTGGACAGCCGCTGGAGCTTCGAGGAGCACTTCGTGAGGATGGTCCCCCGAGCGCGACGGGTGGCAGGCGCGTTGCACCGCCTGCTTCCCAACCTCGGGGGACCGGGAGAGGGAGTTCGCCGCCTCTATGGTGGCGTCGTGCGGTCCGTGGCCCTGTACGGGGGCCCCGTTTGGTCGCAAGACCTCGCGGGGGCCTCCCGCTCCAGGGCTCTGCTGAGGAGCCTGGAGCGGATCATGGCCATACGGATCGTACGGGGCTACCGTACGGTATCGTACGAGGCGGCGACAGTCCTCGCGCGTTCCCCCCCCCCCCCTTCATCATCCTGGCCGAGATGTACGCAGCCGCGTACGGTCTCAGCCGGGGAGGTGGGGGCCTGGACGCGCGGGGTCACGAAGTGCGGAGACGGGAGGCCTTCCGGCGCGGCGGCGGGTCCTGGGGGACTGGCGCGACGCGCTGGTCCTCCAGGGCTCTGCGCGTTCACGCGCCGTCGGAGCCGTCCTGCCCCACCTCGAGGCCTGGGTGCTCCGTAAATGGGGCACTAAAAATTGGAAAGGCTACGTGGTCAAGGAAAGCTAGAGACAGAGAGGAGTGGAAAAGGCTGGAAGAGGCCTATGTGTCACAAGACACGCTGATTACTATTTAAGATAACTGATGTGTCAATGTAAATAAATCTATATATAAGTTATAAATAATGTTAAGTTTAGTTTCAGCAATAAAGGCTTTAATAACTAATGCAGTGGGAGCTGACTCTAGTTAGTCCACATGCGTGTAAGTGTAACTATCTTCATATAACCTAATAAATTATTTCGCTCATCCGGAAATTCAAATCTCTTATGGGTATAGATACTATCCACTGCGCTATAAGATCTGTCTTATCTATTACTTAAATAGATTTATCCATGTGCTTCAAATAGTGAAATCAAGTTTCACAAGACTCAAATACCACAGATAACAGAAAATCCTAGTGCGGAATCCCAAAAACGGGGTTATTTACATAGATAAAGATGCGGTTACGTAATGAAATAAAATCTTCTAGACTGAAATTGGCAAACGTAAGCTGGAGGTCGTAGGGCCTTTTACAGCCTAAATTTAAATAAAATCACACTAGCTATTCGTATTTTCTGTACGCTTATCGCAGCTAAAGTAATATTTCCAAGGTTAAAAAAAAATGGTTATTTATCTTATTTTATTTTGCAAGTTTAGGTATTTATTATTCGATTCGGAATTTAGATTTAGTTAACTAGTCGTACCCACATAAAATTATAATGTTACAAAGTTTGAAGCTATATAATTCAGGAGAAGCTTAGTAGAACAATGAGAGTCGCTTAAAGATGATTGATGATGATGAAGATAAATCAAGATCAATAAAAATAATGTTTGTGTCCTAGCATGGCAACCAAGCACTAGAACAACGGTTTTAAAGTTTTAATGTCTGTATGTTATTTATGTTATCTATAAACTTATTAGTTTAAAGTAGTACTAGTAGGGTTTCCTCCCGTCTTTTAGAAGCAGGTAGACGTATTTTTTATGGGATAGGAAGACAAACGAGCAAGCTTGTCCCCTTATGGTAAGAGACCAGCACCGCCCATGGATATTTGCAACACATGTAGTGTTACAGTTGGGTTGCCGACCTTTAAGGGAGTAGGATAGGTAAGGATGGGGAAGAGGGCGTGCCTCCGGGTACCTCTCTCACCGAACGAAACGCGGTATGGGCCGGCCCATTCATGCAGCGAACTATATGGCTCTACTGTTAAAATGTATAATCTAGGTTTTGTGTTATTGAAACCTGAGCTCAGTATGATATGATATAGTCATTATAAAAGCAGTTATTTTTTATTTCTTTAAAATAATATATAATATGGAGGCATGACATTAGTAATATTTCATAGATATATTTTTTTGGGATACGAATCCAACTGTGTGGCTCTACTCGCACTTTTTATTACGATAAATACGTTACGAGGCTTAATAGCCGCTTTTTTATGGCGTTGAGGGCGAACGAGTAGGCGTGTCACCATATGGTGAGCAACAAATGCCATGGACACCTGAACACATATAGGGTTACAGTTGCACTGCCGGTCCTTACAATAGCATGTGGAAGGGGTCGGAACTAGGATGAGAAGGGGAGGAGGAAAGGGGTTGGGCCTCCAACTACTTATCAAATTGTGGGCAATGTGATCCTTCAAACATTTAACTAAGCGACACCAGGAAGCACTGTCTATAAGACATAAGGTGCAAAAAGTCGCAAAGTACCAAAAAAACAGGCTTTCTCAGTGATCAAAAGGTTTAGCATCAAAAGGTCTGATTCATAGAGATTTCTTTCTTTTCAATATTCTTTTCGGAATTCATTTGATGGTAGTAAATATTGTGCCCGCTGCAAGCATTAGGTTTCGCCAACAGGTAATAAATTTAAGACGTAAAATTTTGCGTGTCGATGCATAACATCCACTGCCTACATCTTCAAGAATAACAGGCGTAAAGTTACAAAAACAGTCTACAATATTTTCTAGTGGAGTACATGAATTAAATTTTCTATTAATGTTGTTATATTATGTAGTTCCGTGATAAGTCTTTTAATATGAAGCTAGTTACCGAGTTTTATTGTTCTAACAGTGTTGCGAACATCGCGGATGCAATAAGGAACAAAGGAAGGATAGTAAAATATAATTACAACATTTTATGGGAGATTTTTTAAACCACCCCTTACTTATTCACGAGTAATTTGTTTTATAAACGACAAGTTTATGAGTTTTTTGGTTTATCATTAAATATTTCGAATATAATCCGTGTCAGCTCATCAAACTTTAAAGGAGTTTTCTTTTTCCATCATTTTTTCTTTTGTAGCAATAATAAGACCTCAACAGGCCACATTGAATAATTTTTGATGACACTACACATCTTCTCAATAACTTCTGAAATTGGTGCTCCTCCAGACTCACATTTGAGATTTTCTGTTTTAAGATAGGGTGATATATTATTACACTATCATATCTAATACATTAAAATTGTGATTATATACAGAGAGATAAAAGATATGTACATACAAAGTCGAAATAGTAAATAAACATATTAAATTTACAGCCACAACACTTTGTATACAAAATATAATTTACTAGCTTGCCCGGCGAACTTTGTTCCGCATCATAAGTAAGTAGTGTCGAAGATCTAAACATATAAGAGGACAGACAGCGGAAAGCGACTTTGTCATAATATATGTAGGTAATAATAATGATACGCAGTATATACTTATATAATAGCAAATAATTTATCTTTATACTTTTTTAACCAAACAAAACACAATAAATTAGTTTCTAAAATAATATCCCGAAAACATACACCTCTGACGTTAATAATAAAAGATAATAGGTTACGCCAAAAAACCTTGAGAAACAGTTCGTTTATTCAAGGTTGGCGCAGCTCATGCTCATATAATATTCATTGGGGCTCGTCGGAACAAAGCCGCCGGGTTACGTGCAATTTATAAGCCAAGACGATACAACCCTACCTCTTTTATGGAGAAAAATTAAATATAGATTGATTTATTGTGAACCGACAATGAAATTCAATGTGATGAGATGAGAGGATACGGAAAAATTGTGCGTGGAATGCCTCCGCGCACATCTTACTACTATGGGCCTGCTACTTACGATGCGATACAATCCCCACCCGAGTTTAAATCTTTGTCTGCGTATAGGTATTTTTATTTTATTACAAATGTGTATTTGCGAAAAAAAGTATATAAGATTTAATATCAATATATAGTATCAATTAAACAGTCATTTAGTTGCATAGATTATTATATATATTCAATTGATATTATATTGTGTCCAAAATATTAAAGAAAAACCTCATACTGTTTTTTTTATCGAGAAGTTGACTAAAATACGTACCTGTTGTTTTATTTTAGCATAACATAACTTTACGCCTTTTTCTACCCGGGGGTATAGGCAGCGGCTGGATAAATATCTATTGCGCTGTTATGGATTTAGAATGAAGTCACATTATTTTTTGAGTCACATATAACAAGCCCTTTCTTTGGATACCCGTTTGGTAGAAATGTATTTAAAATATTTATTCCTCCATATTGGATTTAGAATGACGTCATACTATTCATCGAGTTACTATCAAAAAGTCGACTAGTACTCTAGATTCGCTTTTACATTCAAGACGGTGTAATGAAAGGCGATCTAAGCTCCACGGATTTTAGCTAGTAGTTTTGTATGACGATTTTAAATACTTTGTAAAGTCTAAGGAATAAAGAGATTTTGAATTTTGAATAAAAAAAATAAGATACTGTGTCGTACATATTTAATGGTTAGAGATTTTGACGTGCCATTTTTTATTTAGCTACTAACGTTCATGTCTATCACAATCATTTGCGTTTTATGAGTAACTAGCAGACCGCGCGAACTTCGTACTGCCATATTTTATACATTTTCCATTAAAAAGATTATTGCCGCGTTCATATTAATACCCCAAAGCTTTCCTCATAAATGGAATATCTAATACTATTTTTTTTTTAATTCAAGTTCCTGATACATACATACATAACTTCACGCCAGATTTCTTGTAGGGTAGGTACAAAGCGCCATAAGGCAGGTTTATTACACACCTTACTTGCTTAGCTGTTGATATAAGCGACTAACAACCAAGACATGATGAAAATAATAAGCAGTTAGCTGCAGGAATGGGCCGGCTCAACCGGTGAAATACCACCACCTCTCAGAAAATCGACGTAAAGTGGCTCATGCCGCGTTTCGTTCGGTGAGAGAGGTACCTGGAGGTGTATGAGTAATGAATCTCAAATCTCTGCACAGTAGGTAGTACAAAATATTAACGATGTTCAGAGTTCTGAGGCCTATCAATTGTAAGTTTATAAGTGACATAACGAGCTACATGCTATTCATGTAATAACATGACATTTATAGGTAGTTTGATTTTCCTTAAGGCTTAGTGCCTACTGGTACATTGGATTCTTACAAGAGTACTCAAAATTTTTGTGACAACTCTGTGGCTCCTTGATGGTTAAAAAAATACTTTAAAAAAAAAGTTAATCCGACTTCTAGAAACGTAAACCCCAAAATCTTTAAGTATATCTATAACTAAAAAGCGATAAATAACTTACTAATGTGTATACTTAATACAATATAGAAAACGTAATACTTTAATAAAGTTATCTTTAACTATTAAAAAAATTACAAATGTCACTTAATTTTGGAGTCGGTGCCAGCTTAGGTAACGTACTCTATTGTGCTGCACCGACTTGAATAATGAGTGACAATTGTAAATATTTTAACAGTTAAAGGTGACTGTTATAGAGGTACTATTTTCATATACTTAAAGATCTTGCTGTTTACGTTTCTAGAAGTCGGTTTAACTTTTTTTTTCAAAGTAATTTTTTCACAAGTTTTAGTGATATTAATGAGTTGTGAACTTAAATAGAAGTTAGTTCATTTTTATGGATTTCAGTTTCTAAATATATTATCACTAATTACAAGTTCGTTTTATAAATTGTTGATATTTTTACGGAGCAATAATTGTCATAAATAGGCACTTAGATAAAAGAGTATGATAATACTTGCCAAGTATTTATATTTTGGTAATTATGATGAGTAGACCTAATAACACTGCAGCCCGAATGAAGGCCAATCGTAGCCTGGAAACTATTGCAGAAAATAAAAAAAAACATTTTTACAGAATTGTGTCCTAACTCCTAACCGTTTATGAGTTCTATAGATTCATCATCAGCACAGCAGTATCAGACGGTGATTCAAGCATACTTCACAAGCAACACGTTAGCTTATATACTACTAAACAGTTTCCATCGACTAACTGAATACTGTCTCCCAACTCCTAACCGTTAAGGAGTTCCGTGGCTTCTTCATCAGCATAGCAGCATGAGGTGTATATTCGAGTATACCTCACAAGCAAAACGGTAGCTGTGCATACTACCAAGTAGTTTCTATCGACCAATTGTAGTGCTATCTTCAAACTCCTAATCGTTGAGGAGTTTAGTGGCTTTTTCATCAGCACAGCAGCATCAGATATTGACAACATAAAGAATATCCCAAAGACAACACTATTACGTAACAAAAACACCATACTCACATAAAATTTTTGGTGGATGCCTTCGATTTCCCCTGGTTTCCACCATCAGATCCTGACCTGGTGAAAATGGGACTCATCTCAGAGTTAGACACTATACAACGAAAAAAAATATTTTGAAATCCGTCCATAATTGACGAAAATATCGGTGATACACATAAAATAAAGAAATATATATAAACATACAGGCGAATTGAGGACCTCCTCCTTTTTTCGAAGTCGGTTAAAAAGTGATCATATTTAATTTTAATAAATAAACTTTAGTTTACTTGAGCAGACTAACCAGACTTGTATATAAATATGCACACAAGATAAAATGCTATGTATTTGTATGTAGTTATGTATTGTAATTATAAATTACTAGCTGACCCGGCGAACGTTGTCTTGCCAAAAAAGAAAATTAAAAAAATAGGGGTTGATCCTGTCGGAGGGGTTAAAAATTTAGGATTGTATGTATGTTTGTATTATAAAACAGAAATAGATCGAAAAATTAAAAAAAAAAACAGTATTTAGGGGAGGGTTACCCTTAAAATTTAGGAGGATGAGAAATAGGTGATGTCCTATTTTCAGACCTACCCGATGTGCATACAAAATTTTATGAGAATCGGTCAAACCGTTTCGGAGGAGTATAATTACAAATACCGTAACACGAAAATTTTATTTATTAGATAAATGCAGAGTATTAATGTAGGATATTTTTGTAAACTATATTATAAGTTTTTCCTTCGGGTCCAAATTTATGTAAATTAAAGAAAGTTAAAAGAATAAAAAAGTATCCTAAGATACTTTTAATACCTCCAAGAATATGTGTACAAAGTTTCATGATGATCGGTTGAGTAGTTATCGCGTGAAAGCGTAACAAACAAATTTAGATTCACATTTATTTATTAACTAGCTTATCCCCGCGGCTTCGCTCGCATTGAAAAGTATCCTATGTTACTTCTAATACCTTCAAGAGTATATGTACAAAGTTTCATGATGATCGGTTCAGTAGTTTTTGCGTGAAAGCGTAACAAACAAACTTACATTCGCATTTCGTTACCGCCGGTAATACAATGGGACGGTATTACAGTATTCAGGGTTGAAACTTCATTACTGTAAAACTTCATTACTGAAGAAAAATTTTTTTTTTTTTAATATAAAGTACCCTATGTTACTTCTAATACCTTCAAGAGTATATGTACAAAGTTTCATGATGATCGGTTCAGTAGTTTTTGCGTGAAAGCGTAACAAACAAACTTACATTCGCATTTATAATATTAGTATGACTAGTATGATACTTGACGGGGTATATCTTTTAGGCATCATCTCTCGTAAAATTGAAATAAGTACTTTAAATTGAGTTATAATTGGGTCAGACAGAATATCTATCATATTAAATATTTTAGAAAATTCTTAAAACCTTATTTTTGTTTAGTAACGATTGTAGATCATTATTATTAATAGACGAGCCTCGTGGCGCATTGGTAAAACTACCGTCTGCAGCAACGAGGTCGGGGGTTCGATTCCCACTCGAGCAGAAATATTTGTGACAAACATGAATATTTGTGCGGCGTCTGGGTGTTTTTCTATGTATTAAAAGTATGTATTTACAAAAGAAAAGTATATATGTATTAACATCCGTTATCTAGTATCCATAACACAAGCATTTACTTGCTTAGCTTGGAACTAGAGGGCGCTGTGTGTATTGTGTCCAAGATATTATTATTATTATTACTAGTATAACATAACATAACTTCACGCCATTGTTACCCGAAGGTGTAGGCAGCGGCTGTTAAGCCTCGTCTCGCCGTTATGTTTACGTCCCAAATGGAATAGGTGGCGAACCTATTGCCATACCGGGCACAAAGTTTTCAGTCATCGATATTTATCACACATAACTTTCCGAAAACAATTTTGAAAAGTCATTGGTGTGAGCCAGTGTCAGGATTCGAACCACGACCTCTGGATTCAGAATCCGTGTGCTCGACCACTAGGCCACCGAGACATATATTACTAGTATAGTTATGTGATTATAAATTGCTGACAAATCCCTTAACACTTGTCACCTTATTTGGACACTATTTTAGACTATTAACAACCGCGAAAAACAACAAAGTTTTCAATAATCAACAACGTTTCCATCTTTTTAGAAGACAACGATTTGTAATTCACGCAGATACCAATGGCTTTACAAAAATTGCCCGATAACGTCATTTTAACTTATGGTGGTACCTCTAAGCCAGTAAGAAATAGAGAGCACGACGCATAGCCTCAATTTGTTTCCACAAGTCATACAGACGGGTCCACTCATAACTGGCATAATATATATATCACGCGGTCACACCTCACAGTGGTGATAACAGCCGCTATAGGTTTTTACATATATTGACAAAATTTGTAACACAAATAGGAGTTGCCGTAAAGTAATTAAATTTATCGCAAATTGTAAGGAAACTTCGAATGCATTCATTAATTTGAATATACCGCTAAGTTTCATAGTTTTATAGATATAGTTTCGATAGACATACACTCTTGGAAATGTTTGTCGAACATTTACAAACAAAATAATAATAAAAACTCAAAATTATACTAATTACTAATATTGAATCTAAAACTTGCGCAGTATCTTAGTGCGTATCTTATAGTCTTAGATCTTAGTATCTTTAGTGTGCAAGTTCCACGAAGCTAGAAACTTAAACTGAGTGAATCTAAGAAGTATCAGTAATAATTGCGTTTTCATTGAGAATATTGTGTGTTCTTGCTCTCTAGCCTTTCATACCCAATGGTATCTGAACACAGTTAGAGGTTGAAACGTTTGAGTGATGAACAATCAATCGTTCGAGCTTGGCTTCTTTTTGGCTATTAAAACTCATGTACTGTGTTGAAATAAAATAAAACCAAAGATGTATTTTAAATTCAAATTCCATTTAGCACTGAAGCTAATGGAACTCAAACAATTTTTAAATATAATTTATTTCAATCACAAGAAAAAATATTTAACGAAAATTTAAGAAAATACTGATGTAGAAAAATTTAAAAACCGATTGTAATATGACTAATTCACAGTAATTGAAGACTGTTTTCTATTCAATTTTCTAGTATGTATAACGAAGTTGTGCTAATGGCCTCTGAAATTTCGGACGACATTAATTTAACCGTCAATGTAGAAGTCACTTTGCTTCTCACACCAAAAACCAATTAACAGCATATTAATAGGTCAATATAAAACTATTGTTGTCTTAAGAGATGCCAATAAGTACTTTTTCTCTATAATTTTTAATTCCCCAATTTGCTATATCCACAATGTAAAATATTTCTTTATTCTCGAGTGTAATTCAAAAGTAATAAAAGATATTAAATCTAATTAATTTTACGAAGTCTTAAATAGCTTTTATGGAATTTAAATTGGCGTTATTTTTAGCTATAAGCTTATAAAAGAGAACTTTAAACATCTACACGCTTATTACCCGAAGATATCGTCTGTACATATATATTTTTGTGTATGTATGTTTATGTGAATCTACGTATGTGTATATGGTAGGTATGACATGAAATAAAATTTGCCCTTCCGCATGATATGTCAAAAAAATCAAAGCAATCTTTGCCAACACCACAACTTGAAAGCGTAAATTTTACTGCTGTCGTAGCTTCTCATACGGCATCGTACATAAAAAATTTAAAACACCAGATCTCGAACCAAGCGCACCTTAGTCCTTTTTCATATACTTACCACAGTTCCTAAAGATTTCGTTCAAATTAGCCATTGGATTCCAACTTAGGACGTCTCAATCAAAAATTGGATTGGAATGCACTTATGCGCGGGGAGCGTTATTCCGCCCGCGCCACTAAACCGTTAATATATTTTAAAACAGCTACCCGTTAGACTTTCGTCTTTTAGTAGCTGCCCATTAGCAACACGTGCAGAAAGGCTGGACTCCATCAGCGCATCAGGAACTGCTTGAGAAGAAGATTCTTACCATCAAAAGTGACCGGGCCGCAAATTGATCCTCGCACGCCCACTCACGTAAGTGATATTGTGTATAGCATTTTTATTAAATCCGAAATGTAGACTATATTTCATAGTGGAATTATAATTCAAACTAAACAAATACATGTTTGATTTTAAAGTATCCGTTTGATAATAATAAACAGAAAATGTTTAAAATTTGTCTTGGCTATAAGAAATATCTTGGAAGAACACGTGGTAGAGCCAAGCAGTTCACTGCATGAATGGGCCGGCTCGACCGGTGAAATACCACGACACCTCAGAAGATCGACGTAAAGTGGCTAACACCGCGTTTCGTTCGGTGAGAGAGGTACCCGGAGGCCCATTCGCCTCCGCCTATCCTTTCCTATCGCCTATCTCTTAAAGGTCGGCAACGCAACACTATGTGTTGCTGGTGTCCATAGGCGGCGTTGGTTGTTTACCATCAGGTGAGACGACTGCTCGTTTACCCTCCTATCTCACAAAAAAACATCAAAAAATGGGCTCATCATGGGTATAATGCGTATTTTAATCCTATTAGCAGTCTTAAGTTATCTTGGAAGCCTTCTCTCTTCTCTTATATCGACGGAGAAACTTTTCCAATAAATGCCTAAGTTTCTTTTTTTTTTAATTTCCTGCGCTTAGTTGGACGAAGGGACCGTTGAATATGAAATAGAAATCTTATCAGAGCGCCGTCCACGGTTCGTGACTGAGTGTGTCCCTAGCACCATTCCCTTTGTAGACCGTTTATGTAACAAAAACAATAGAAATGTTTTAATTTCCTCTTTTGCATATAAAATATTATTTTAATCCGGGCATAGCTTCAATGCTGAATATTCAATGAAAGCGGGACCGGTCATATTTTATTTGAGAATTTTATGCAAAAACAAATGCGGATCTGAAGCGGGCGGGCGCGCGGGGAGCCGGGGCCGGATATTTTTTAATCAGCCGTCGGTACTGATTCAGCTTTCAACTGGTGTTCTCTTTCACGGTTGAACATGTCTTTCTAGTGCCTATTCATTTGAGTTATTCAAACGTTCCTTCCTCAGCTAGTTATACGATCATGGAATGTATTAATATTACTTTCCGGTGCATTTATGTAGGAAAATAAGTATTTCCATTAATATTTTAGATCAATATCGAAATATGTAGTTTCAAAACGTTTCCCTTATAATTTTATCATAAATCTATTTCAAAAAGCGTTCTCAGTGGAAAGTATACAGTATTCCCTGTATCTATCTAATAGTTTCCAGAAAAAAGTAATATTATCTTTTGTTCCAATGAATAACAGCCGCTTGGAGCTTTTTCAGTCTAGTTTGAGTAGAAAAGTACCAAAGTTTCCTTGTCATAATAATTCCAATGATTTATATAAGTAAATGTATTCACTGTAATGAATTTGACAATATTTTGAGACCAACTTTAAATGTGCGGCCTCATGTGGGATTTAGTGACTGGGCAACCAACGGCGTTTATAAAAGTAGGCGTAAACTGTATGAACTCTATTAAGAGAAATCTTACAATCATGACCCAAAATTTTTGGAATATGTTAAATGATACTCGAGGACTTTTAAAGTTGCTTCACTTTTCGACAGTTACTCTTTTATTAATGTTAAAAAAAGTTTATTATGACTTTGTTTGAAAAGAGTACGCAGCCGGCGATTGCGTCTGTGTATTTTTATTCCATGGAGGTACTTTCCTCTAGCGCTCGTGTTTTTCATTCTTGTTACTTTAATTTTGCTAATATCTGTATTAATCAACTATTTTTAAGTGTTTGTAAAGTCCTGTGAAAATAAATTTATTTTTGTTTTTTTTTTAAACCAAAAAGCAAAGGTGTGGTTGTATTAGGGATAAAGCAGGACGGGAGTTGGTGACTGGTATGAACATAGGAAAATGAGTCCCAGGAGTCAGGAGGCAATTTTTGTACGGCGAGCTGTGTGCCAAGAGACGCGTGGTTTTGAGATTATTAAGTGCAAGCAGCATAGGATTAAGATATAGTTAGCAAAACATATTAGGTACGTATTTCTAGTTTAATGAAAAATTATTTAAAAAAGGAGTTAATCCGACTTAAGGAAACACTAACAGCAAAATCTTTAAGTTGACGAACAGTATCTTCATATCTAAAAAGCTATAAATTGCGTAACAAACCAATGTGTCTACTTTATACAATACTAGCTGACCCGGCGAACTCTGTTTCGCATCAAAAGTAATAACTGCTGCCCCGCTATGTTAATACTGCAATATCTTCGACAAATTTGAAGTCGATAGCAGCTATAGGTTAAAAATGGGAATTTTCCATTGTTAACACCCCCGCAACCCCCCTTGTGGGTGGAATTTCGTAAAATCCGTTCTTAGCTGACCTCTACTCGGCGAAAGGAATAATCCTACCAAATTTCAAGTCGCTACGCCTTATGGTTCCAGAGATATCGTGATGAGTCAATATATAGGTGGAAATCTCTTATATATATATAGATACAAAACGTTATACTTTAGTAAAGTCATCTTTAACTATGAAAGTATTTACATTTATCACTTATTTTTGGAGTCGGTGCTAGCCTAGGTAAGTTATTGTGTTGTATGACACGCACGGTTGTCAAAGGTGCAAAGGTATAACTTTTTCCTGCACCGAATCCAAACACCCGGGTTTCTCAGATATAAGTCTCAGAAGATAGACTCGACCGATATTAAAACGGTTAAGTCCCAGTGTCACCTCCTGTCTCTAAATTATGCACGTCATGGGACGACCTGCCAGCGAAACCTTATTACAGGCAGTTACATTTAAGAATCGAGCGTATTCCCATCTTTAAGGCCAGCAACGCAGATGTTAATGAGGGCGGTAGTCGCTTTCCATCAAGCGGTGACCGGCAAGCTGGTTTACCACCTTCTACCATAAAAAGTTATTGTTTACATACATACATAACTTCACGCCAAATCCCTTGCGGGGTAGGCAGAGAGAACAGAGCGCCATAGGGCACGATTCTTACACACCTCACTCGCTTCGTTGACTTTCATAACTCTTTTCATGCACGCGCGTCGGTTTTTGCGGCTCTTAACATCACCTTCCTCCAGAACACGTTCTATTTGGTCTTGGAATGTGTGTCTTGGCCGTCCTCGACTCCTACATCCGTCCGCTTTTGCATTGTATATCTGCTTAGTCAGTCTTGCGTCAACCATTCTTTCTACATGTCCGAACCATCGGAGCATGCCCTTTCTTACTTTTACACCGACACTCTCTTTCAAACCAACTTCCTTCCTTACAACCTTGTTTTCTACGCGGTCAGCGAGAGTCACTCCGCATATTTTGCGTAGAGCCCTCATTTCTACCGCGTTTATTCTACTTTCATGCACACTCTGCCATACCCAGCTCTCGCTTCCATAAGTTAGCGTTGGGATCAGGACTGCATTGTGGATTGCTAACTGGGCTTTTCTGCTAATATTTTTTGCGCCCAGGAATCTGCCCAACGCTCCGTTTACGCTATTTCCTATCGCCACTCGTCTTTCTACATCCGCGGTGTACCTTCCATCTCTGCTAAAAGCGCATCCAATATATACAATTTCATTCACCTGTTCCAGCACTACATCATCAACCATTATCCTTGCATCTGTTCTGGATTCCTCCCTTTCAAACACCATTACTTTCGTTTTCGTCGCATTCAACTGCAAGCCTTTAATCATGCAATCATCTTTCATAGTAGTGACTAGTGTTTGCAGGTCCGACGGCGATTCGGCTAGAAGCACGGCGTCATCTGCGTAAAGCAGGCAGCTCACAACTAGGTCACCCATTCGCATCCCTACATCCATCGATCTCATTCTCTGGAGACAACTGTCCAGGTACAGGATGAACAGTCGAGCGGACAGCACGCAACCCTGTCTGACGCCGATATTGACGTCAAACCAGGGGGACAAGCCGCCGTCAACACGCACACACGCTGTGCAGCCCTCATAAGTGGACTGCACAGCGCGCAGCAGTGCTCCGCTCACCCCGTAGCCCGGGAGTATATCCCACAGATCCTTTCGTAACACTCTGTCAAACGCTTTTTCCAGATCCACAAAACCGCAGAAAACCTTCCGGTTAACAGCCAGTTGTTTCTCCACGATGTTGCGGAGAGAAAAAATCTGATCCATGCACCCTCGTCCGCTTCTGAAACCACCCTGAGCCTCCCACAACACTCCATCAGATATCACCCTCATTCTCCTTTCAATAATTTTCCCATACACTTTTGCTGCTAAACTGATCAAACTGATGGCCCTGTAACTGGCGCACTGCATACGTGATCCCTTACCTTTATACAAGGGCACGATGACAGCGCGCCTCCAGTCCATGGGAACCTTACCCGACCTCCAGCACAGATTGCTCAAGGTCAGGAAAGCGTCCCGGACACAGGTTCCACCGTGTTTGATCATTTCAGCAGACATCATATCAATTCCAGCTGCCTTACCATTTTTCATACTTCGTATCGACCATTCAATCTCTTCCATAGTAATGTCCTCATCAGATGTTGGCGCAGCGGTGTCAGCCGTAGGCTCACTCGCGGCGCCCACATCCGGAACATACTCGTACATTTCCCCAAAATACTCACTCCACCTGCCCAATACATCGCTTGGGTTTGCAAGAATGTCACCAAACTTAGACATAATTTTGTCCATTCTGGATGTTGACGAAGAACCCCGAGACTTTCTAACTTCCCTCCAGAAGAGTTTGTTATTCGCCTCGAAGTTCTCCGTCAACCTCACTTCCTCATTCGCAACAAGTCTTTCACGCTTCTCTTTCACTAAGGCTTTGGTAACATTCCTGCAG
Source organism: Euproctis similis (assembly GCA_905147225.2). NCBI lineage: Eukaryota > Metazoa > Arthropoda > Insecta > Lepidoptera > Erebidae > Euproctis > Euproctis similis. Next base: position 3,229,303 of record LR990111.1, on the reverse strand, counting down.
CGGCGGTAGCTCTCATACTTTTTCTCTGTCATACTATCATTCTGATTCAAACTTGAGACATAATCCAACCATGCTTTTTTCTTTCTTTCGACGCTGGATTTCACATCCGCATCCCACCAGGCGTCACCTCTCAGAATCTTATGCCTCTTGCACTACCACATACTTCTTTTGCACTATTCACTATACTTTCTTTCATTCTTTCCCAGCATTCTTCAACACCTAGGTCAGAAAGACTCGTCTCATTGAGTCCTTTACTGACTAGGCCTACATACATACTCCGTACATTTTCATCTTCTAATTTCTCACATTTTATCCTTTCAAGCTCTCCGAAATGGGTACGCACTCGCCAGTGTCTCCACTTCTTGAAAAGGCCCACGAATCGGCTTACCACCAGGTAGTGGTCCGTATCAAGAGTGGGGCCTCTGTAGGCTCTTGTATCCCTTAGAGTATTTCGGAGACGACTATCTATCAAAATCAAATCTATCATACTCTTTTGCTCATTCCGTCTCCACGTATACGTGTGAATATCTTTATGACGGAATAATGTGTTAGACACAAGACCGTTCCAGGCATACGTCCAATATCGGCTTACCAGCATCATTCACTCTCTTGTCACCATTCGGACCAAGGACAGCCTCCAGGCCGTCTCGCTTGGTTCCGACCCACCCATTAAGATCACCACACAGAATTATCCTTTCATTTCCCTCAGCTAGATCCAGAATATCCCTAACAGTTTCCCAAAACTCCTCGAGTTCGCGGGGATCCGCGGAGCTAACGGGAGCATAAGCTGCGACCAGGAAAACTCGCGTGATCCCCAGTTTTATTCGAACCCAAAGATGTCTTGGGCCTACCAACTCATAAGCTTTCACTCCGGAAGCAAAGCGGGAGGAGAGAACGACTCCAACACCCCCACTGGCACGGACGTCCGGGTCCACTCCGGACCATAGGGCTACCATGCCACCGGGGAGGTCCTCGGTCTCCCTCCCCCTCCACTTTGTCTCCGTCAAACATAAGGCATCCAGGCATCTCTCATTTAATACATCCATCATCTCATTCATCTTTCTTGCCATGCTACCTCTAACATTCCACGTGCCTATACGGCACTCCCCTCTCCTCGTCCCGCCAGGATTGGCGCTGCGTGAAGGGTGGCGGCCCCCTTCGCCGCATGCGCATGCAGCCGCACCGACGGGGGCTAATCGGTGCCCGTCGCTTGCGGGGCACGCCCTAGCAGCCCGTCCGGCTGAGTTTGCTTTGGTCAAGATTGCGTCCCACTGGGACGGCAGGGATCGCGACGCGCACGCTCTTGACATGACCCCCTAAACAGTTATTGTTTATCATGACAAATATTTGTCTTAATTTAATTTCATTGGCATGATATTTTTTCAATACTTTATGACCAGCAACAATCTATACACATTTGTAAAAAAAAATAAGTGTCTGTTTGTAATATTGAAATAACTGTTTTCACTACATTTGAATATATATACCGTAGATACACAGTAATAATTTGTTTTACAATTTTTATCTGTCTGTTTGTTTGTTCCCGGTAATCTCTGAAATGGCTGCACCGAGTTATTTCTATTTTATTTTATAGGCAAGTAGCTAATGTAATAAGGAGTGAAAAATCTTTTATGCAGTGCTTCTGAGGCGAAACAAAGTTCTCTGGGTCAGCTAGTTTTTAATGAAATGTATCTTACAAAAATGCCAATGCCAAATTTAACTAACAAAAATCTATAATATTATTACGGGTACAAAATAACATAGTCTTTGTATCTATATATAGTGCTCCTGTTCCTTGGGCTATGTTAAAGATACATTGTCAAAATTAGGCTAAATATTAATCGTTTGTCATTTACCAAGGTATTGGCTGAAATCTGACGAGTGTGTCACGCAGGCCGTGCCACTCAATACCAGACACTGCCCCACTAATTCTTCCTGTGCTTAATAAACATTAGAAATTAGGGTTGATACGCCACTAATATTTAGGCACAAAAAAAAATCAAAAAAACAATCATTTTCACTATTTGCAACAAAATTTTAAAATAATTATATTCTTACTATGTTTCTGGGTAATATAAAAATATATAAATTAATATATATTCATATGTTTATAAAAAAGTTAGGGAAGGTTATGTTATCACGATACGTCATTATCACTTATGTCTGGATGCAAATAGAACGTGTTCTGGAGGAAGGTCTTAGGAGCCTCAAGAGTTATGAAAGACAACGGAACGAGTGAGGTGTGTAAGAATCAGGCCTTATGGCGCTCCGTTCTCTCTGCCTAACCCGCAAGGGATTTGGCGTGAAGTTGTGTTTGTATGTATCTATGTCTGGATGCAAGCCTCTTCTTACTAAAACATTTAATAACGATGATCAAAAGTATTTGCATATAAACATTGCTATTTGACAAAAAAAATCCTATTATATATTACAAATTACCCTAATTGTGATTAGACATATCTTCGTATCCGGACAATTGTTTAAAAATATAAAACCTATTAAAAAAGTTAGTAAAGTCTTTATAAATACTAGTAATTATTAGTAGTTTTGGTGATTACAAAAAATATACCCTAGCATTTATTTCCCATCAGACACATCCTTGACAATAAATTTCTAATAAAAAATATAAAACCCTTAATTGCCTCGTTGTTGGTGGATGGCACGCAAACGTACACTAAATTTAACAATAACAACAATTATAAGTTCGTAAGTAATAACCACGAACGCCCATTTTTATGGGATAGGAGGGCAAACGAGCAGGCGTGCCACCTGATGGTAAGCAACCAACGCAGCCCATGGACACCAGCAACATATATAGTGTTACTGTTGCTTTGCTGACCTTTTAAGGGATAGGGGATAGGAAAGGGGGCTGGGCCTCCGGGTACCTCTCTCACCGAATGCAACGCTGCATGAGCCACTTTACGTCGGTCTTCTGAGAGGTCGTGGTATTTCACCGGTCGAGCCGGCCCCTTCATGCAGCGAACTGCTTGGCTCTAACACTGTTACGTAAACATTTGGGAAAATTATGGGATGTTACGCCTTTATCTACCCGAAGGTGTACGCGGCGGCTGTTAAGCCTAGATTCGCCGAACCATTACGTCCCAAATGGAATAGGTGGCGAAAACTATTGCCATACGACGGCACAATGTCATCATTATTTATCGCTTAACTTTCGAAAATAATTTTGAGATATTATTGGTGTTTTCCCAAAATCGATCCTACTGCATCTGAAACAATAGCGGTGAGCTCAACCATTGGACCACGGAGACATATTATATCAGATCAGTAACATTACTATCTTTGTTATTGGACATTACCGACACATATATACACATCCTTTGGGAGATGTTATTTTCAAACTAAAATTATAATCACTGATATGGCAACTCTCTCAAGCACGCAGTCATACACACATACATACACAATCATGCAATAATAATATTTGTAACAAAAACACTCATACATACAAGGAGGAACGTATGTGTTGGTATATTATAAGGGAGGATCCACATGCGCGCTGCCGCGCAGCACGTCGGTCGCACACTGCCGGAGATGGCGCCTTGAGTAAAGCCCCCTTTCCCCCCCTCCACTCACCACAAGTGCCACGGAGGCTAAAAATTCCTTTCAGGCACGAGTTTTACTGAATTCGCCGTGCAATAAAATAAAAATTGTGTTACAAGTACACTGCAATATTAATCGAAGATTATTTGATCGCTTGAGGCCAAATTGCTGTCATTTAATTCTTGCTATATCAATATTATTATAAGTCTTCACATTAATTATTACAAATCTTTGATAATTCTCAATTGAGCCTCTTTCATTATTTAGCTAAGTCAGTGTATTTCAAGGCGATCTTAACTCATTATTTTTTATTAGCTATCACAGTAATATCATTAGTTTGGAAAAATGTAGATTTAGAGCGTTGAGATTAGGAAGTTTAGTATCTTTATTATAATCTTTACCAAAACCAAGAGAGCTCAGAAACTGCCAAACCTGTTTAGAGTTGTAATTTTGGATCGAGCTATGAATATGTCGTCTTTCGGAATCCCTATATAAACGGTTGCAGCGATTTCTAAGTTTTTTATATAATGACCAATTGAGGTCAGTAGGTGATAATTTGAACTTACGCTTGGCTTTATCGCGTTTTGCCATATGCTGGAGAATTTCTTTAGAAAGCCAGGGTGCAGGAGAATGTTTGAGTCTAACCTTTTTCAAAGGAGCGTGTATATCAAATAAATTTGTTATTATTTTGTTAAAACTCAAGACTTTAGAATCCAAGTCATCGCAACCATACACAGAAGACAAGTCAACAACCCTGGTATCCGCTAAAAGTGACTCTTTATCAACGTTTTTAAAACTTCTGAGAACTAGGTGTTTGGGTTTGTCTATTCTTCGCACAAGGGATTAGCATTGTTATTCAGGCGGCCAGTCTTCTGGGTACGCTGCCAGCAGACCGAGATGCGGAGAAGTTTGATTTCAGGTAGTTTTTTAATTGTATATATTGTAAATTACGTAATTAATTTATTTCTTCATATTAATATCTTACACATGCAATGTTGAATACTAGTAACGTAGGCTTCGATTAGCGTCTTTGCAAGGTCTTTGTAAAGTGCACGAGCACTCGGGCCCCATGTCCCCAAAGTCTCAACCCCAAACGGCTCAAATACATAATCACCTACAAGGTTTCTGTATTTGTGCCGCTTGAGATTTTCTGCCGAAGCAGCAGCAGCACCGACCACATCTACCGTGCTTGAAAGATACGATAGCGCAAGGGTGTCGACGCAAGTAGCGTCCTACACCAAAGGCCTACCCATCCTCCAAGGCAAAAGAGACATCCCCGTCCAGTCTGTTGCCATCATCGCGCACCAAACGGTTTGGCTCCAAAATGGCTGGTAAATCCGCGGTAACAAGAGCACGACGGATAATGTCGTTGATTTTGGCGTGATGGGAAATGCGGCCGGCGCTCCTGTCGCATGAGAGACCATGATGTCGACAACCTCTCTGCAGCGACATAAATGTGAAGAAACACAGGGAGCACCTAAACGAAGACAAGTTACGATACGGAAAGTCGTATTATCTAATAATGTTCCTATATTGGGCGATGGCAGTACCTTAAGCCAAACACCGGACTCCCACTCTCCCACAGCCCGCAAACGAGCGCGCTCAGCATCACCTACAGAACCACTAATAAGTGATTCTTTTAAGATGGCGTAGAGGGGTCGTCCACTGTCTTTGGGAAAATAGGTTGGTCGGTAAATTTGAGTTAGGACAGGCCCGTTTTCAGGCATTTACTGCGTCAGTCTTGCATAACACTGCAGAATTGCCCAGGGTATGAGTGAGAATTTTTCTGTTTAATTCTTCTGTGCTATGGACTGAAGACAGAAAAGCCGGTAAACTTACATCAGAAAATTTTCGAATACCCCCGAAACGACCCCCTAAACGAACCGGTAGGGATGCCTGTTGTCATGCCCGGTCGTTATTGCTATCGTATTTTTTTTTATTAAAATTCACATGACCTCACATTTTGCATGAACATAAAATTCACATTCAGGAAGTTTATTAGACTTTTTATTTATTTTATAATATAATAGAAATAGTGTAGTGGTATCAGATATAGGTATTTGATCTTTTGTTATCTGTAATTAAATAATAATTGTTAGCGACACAACATAACTTCATTTACGTAAATAGGTTTTATTAGAGAGTCATAAAATTTTTGTAAGGCGCGAATTTATTTACTTTTCAGTAGTAGAGTCTTGCAGTTCGCTGCATGAATCGGCCGTCTCATGTTCCATACATATTCTGAGAGGACCTGATATTTCACCGGTCGAGCTGGTCTAAACATACAACGAACAGCGTCGCTCTACCTCCTAGGTTCGCCTCCTGTTCCATTTCGAACGTAAACAAAATAGCAAGTCGAGGTTTAACTACCGCTGCCTACACTTTCGGGTAGAAAAAAAAAATGTTTTATGAATGTATTTTTTTTTTATGGGATAGGAGGGCAAACGAGCAGGCCTGTCACCTGATGTTAAGTGACCAACGCCGCCCATGGACACCTGAAACACATATAGTGTTACAGTTGCGTTCCCAACCATTAAACGAGTAGGATAGGAAGGGATGGGGAAGGGGGATGGGCCTCCGGGTACCTCTCTCACGAAACGCTCTCTCATGAAACGCAGCATGAGCCATTTTACGTCGATCTTCTGAGAGGTGGTGGTATTTCACCGGTCGAGCCGGCCCAATTATGCAGCGAACTGCTTGGCTCTACCACTCTAAAATGTATGTATAATAAGTGTAAAAGCATAACCCATATCTCCTGTCTGAAGCGGTCGGTATCAGATAAGTATCTGGATTCTGAATAGCTCGTCAACTATGCAGAATCTAGGGGATGGCGATGCTATTACATAATTAGTCCAGTTGGGGCTGAGCATCATCAGGCGGTCCTTGTTTTAGTTTGGAATAAAAGCAATGAAAAGTCATTATTTTGTGTCAATTTTAAAAACGTTCTTTGATTGGTTTCTTGTTAATAATGCAGCTTTCTACTTAGAAAACTTAATAAAATAAGATATTTAGTAAACTTCAACTGTAGATAAAAACTACAAAACAATTTAGTTTAACTTTGCCGTAATAGGAATTACAAATGTTAATTTAAAAAGGAAGCGAAGAAAAGTTTATTTAAATTAAAACTTCTTACCTCGCTTGCAGTTCTTTACAGTGCCTAGCATTTATTACTTTATAAATTGTACATAATGAGGCTATAAGTTGATAGTTAAAGTTTTTAAGATTTTTTCTTTTTAGAACGTTTAAATTAAAGCTTTTCAAAAAGGTTTTTTTTAAATTTATTTTATGTTATAGCTGGTCAGGTTGCTCAGACTTTAAAACTCGCTCTCTATACAACCTTGTTGCTTGTTTGTATGTAGTTTGATGGTTAACTTTAAACAGTCGAGCTCTGCAATAAGGGTTTTTTAATTCTACTAGAGCTTGCAGCTCTTTTTTTAATTTACTCGCAATCATAGTTTTATCTGGTATCATTTTTTATGTGATACCCATAGGTATCAGATAGAATTATCATTGCGAAATCACAGAAATACAATAGAAAATCCTCAATCTGGGATGATTTGCCATATTTCAGTAAGAATGATGTGATGTTAATTTTCAAGTTATACTGAACAAACCCTTTTATTTGATACCCATATGGTCAAAATGCGTTTAAAACAACCATTACATTTGGTAAGAACCGCCATATTGGAATTATAATGACTTTATATTTTATTTTAAGTTATTCCTAACAAGTCCAAAATATGAAATCGCTGAACTTATTATTGTCCTATTTATTGTTTAATTTCAAAATAAAGTCAAATGCGGTGAAGTTTTTTACCCAATGTCATAGGCCGTCGGTTGTGTTTCTTATAAGCAGTCCACCACTGTACATAATTTTTATTATAGTCGTCTATATTTTCAATAGCTTTTGAGAAAATCTGATGAAATAACATAACTTAAGTATAGAGAATTATTTAAATGGTATTTTAAATATTAATGTCTTTACTCTGCATATTATCATATTAATATCTTTACATCTATACTCTGACTCATTAAAATTAAAATAAACGCACCCTCAAGTGGGTTGAAGACATCACATCCCGTAGCTGTACCGAATGCGACATGCGGTAAATTTATTGCCACAATTAAATGTTAATGAGCTGTACTTACATCTACCACCGTTATTTTGTTACGAAATTAAATAAAATAAGATATGAGAAACAAGCACTTAATTGTTTGTTTAATTTTGAGTCATTACTAGCTCCTTAATGGTGAGCTAAATAATTGTGATTTTTCGTTCCAAAAATACATATAGCGTACATTTTTCGTAGTGTTAGAGCCACGCAGACCGATAAAATACCTTTCTCTGAGAAATTTGATGTAAATTGATTTATTTGGAACGAGCGGTATCTAGAGGGCCACTGCCTTTCTCTCTCCTCGCCATCCTACTCTCTATCCTATCTTGAAGACCGGCAACGCAACTATGATCCTCTTGGTGATGCTGATATCCATGGAGCGCGCTAGTTGCTTAACACCAGATGACCCGCTTATTAGAAACTATAGATATCTGATGTAATTAGGAAAAGTCGTTTTTGTATCCAGGTATTTTGATATTAGTGGTACAGCATTTCAGTTTAAGTTGAGATCAAATCTGATAAGTAGGAATGACATGAACCTCACAATTAATCAAGTTTCGATATCGTTGAAATAATTTTCAAACTTAATGCCACAAATTGAACACAACCAGAGGCCATAATAATATAAACATATATGGACTTGGGATCGATAGTGTCAGAGTTCAAAAGAAACCCAAAAGAAAGGACGGACATGTTCCGGTGCGCAAAATCTGCGGAGTGACCTTCGCTAACCGCGTCGAAAACAAGGTTGTAAGGAAGGAAGTTGGATTGAAAGAGAGTGTCGGTGTAAAATTATTAAAGGGCATGCTCCGATGGTTCTGATATGTAGAAAGAATTGATGATGCAAGATTGACTAAGCAGATATACAATGCAAAAGCGGATGGATGTAGGAGTCGAGGACGTCCAAGACACACATTTCATGACCAAGTAAAACGAGTTCTGGAGGAAGGTGATGTTAGGAGCCTCAAAAAAAAATGGATGATGCAAGATTGACTAAGGAAATATACAGTCCAAAAGTGAAAAGGTGTGGGAATCGAAGACAGCCTTCTATGACTAAATTAAACATGTATTTGCGGACGCTGATTTCAATAGCCTAAAAAACATCGAGCGTGTATGGCACTCTGTTCTCTCTGCCTACCATGCAAGGGACTTGGCGAGAAGTTATATGAATATAACTTCTCGCCAAGTTCCTTCCGGGGATCAAACCTGTAGGTGTACTTTTACCCTATTATACATAATTACGCCATCACACACGTCATTACATAATTACGTCACACTTTGATTCACAAACTACAATCACACTTAATTTTGTTACTACATCAATGTTATGTCGGTTTAAGTCATGAACTCAACTAGTCAAATTTTAAACCCATCAAATAATACAGAAACACTCTTGTTTACTGCAGTCTGATTTTGAATATATTCTCCATAAATTGTATAACTGAAGTCAAGTATGTCATGTGTATTTAATTTGCAGTAGCTGTTAGCAACATCTATCATATCACGATGTCTAATATGTCGTTCAGCAGATGCGTGGTTTGACATGCAGAAGTCTGTTTGTAAAGGCAAGTGTGCAATATAATTATACAGTTTTATTTCATTTGACGATGATTGATGACAGACGAACTTCATCATATCTTTGGAAACATTGTGTTATGTCTAACTTACTCATGTTTTTATTTAGGATAAGCAGACCCTATGATTAGCGAGATGAAACAAACTAATTGGTGTATACCGGTTTCAATAGATGAAGACGTAAAATATATATCACAAATAAAACTCGTATTCATGCCGCAGTAGCTTAGTTGAAAAGAGCGTCACCATGGCTCGGCATAACGGTTGTAGGCTTGAATCTCATTTATGTGAATAGCTAATTAGATCTTTAAAACTTATTTAGTAGTTTTTAATATTAGATAAATACATGAACCTCTAAAACAGATTATGTAAGACAAAGCCTCCTCTGTACGTTGCTTCTCGACGGTTCAGTATGTAGGCTTCTAATAATCGTATCATCTAGGCTGTCGACTCATAATAGTAGATAGATAATCCTTAATCATTACATAGTATAACACAAAGTCACTTTCCGCTGTCTGTCCCTTTATATGCTTATATCTTTAAAACTACGCAACTGATTTTGATGCGGTTTTTTTTAATAATTAGAAGGTATCAACAGGGTGGTTTTGATTCATATATATAAAATTTAGCACTTTAATTGCAAACGCTAGCTGAACCCTAAGTGATACATCAAAACAATGCTCTGCATTAATAAAGACCTTCAGAAGGTCTACAAGAAAGTCCGCGAGGCCATATGTATATCTCTTGGCGATAACCCACAATGACCATTTTTATGTTTTTACTTTTTACGAGAAATAATGGCTTATTTACGAAGGGATTTTAAACATTACGGCATTGATTTTCATCCAATTAGGTCTCATAAATGGATTGTGCATGTAATATACATGATCCTGGCCCTTTACATCATGCAATTTAAACGAATATTTTCGGAGATATTGCAATATTAAAATAGCGGGACAGTTGTTAAAGCCGATAATTAACACAAATTGATTTACTCATTTATTCTTTATTGTACATCAACAGATACATTCTTTATTCTTTATTGTACATCAACAGATACATTAATACATAAAATAAGGATATACATAGTACAGAGGCGAGCTTAACTCATTTTGAGTTTTCTTCCAGCGAACCCTAAATAGTAGCGGAAAAGTAAAAAGTGGTGAGAAGCCGATAGTACAACAATACAAGAGGAAAGAGATAGGATATAGATGGAATACTTAAATATATATATGATTAAACAAATCAATACAATACATACATACATACATAATAATATACATAAATACATACAATTATAAATCTATAATACATACAAATAGTTATACACATTTATCAATTTTAAAATACATGAAAATATAATTAAATGTTCTGCAAATCATAGGTCAGAGATAGAAAGTGCTCTTTTAGCTTTTTCTTAAAGACTTCAAGGGAGGAACTGTCTCGTATTACATGTGGTAGTGAATTCCACAGAAGGACAGATGAAATTGTGAAAGAACCGCTGTATCTACTAGAACTGTGAGAAGGAGTACGTAGGAGAAGAGATGAAGATGTTCGACAGGGCTTATCCCTGGGTACAAGGTACTCAAAGCGTTCACGGAGGTATGAAGGCATTTTAGGGTTATGAAGGATAGAATAGAGAAGAGAGAGAACGTGCATTTCTCGACGCCGTCTGATTGGTAACCATTTCAGTTTTCTTCGGAACTCGGAGACATGGTCATATTTTCTAAGACCGAAGATGAAACGTAGGCATAAGTTTTGCAAGCGTTCCAGTTTATTCAGAAGTTCTTCCGTAGCGTCGAGGTAGCACACGTCCCCGTAATCAAGGATAGGTAGAAGGAGAGATTGGGCTAGCATAACTCTAGTCTGAAAAGGGAGAAAGTTTTGAAGGCGCTTAAGAGAGTAGAAGGTGCCAAATACTTTTTTACTTACACTAGTAATGTGATTTGACCAGGATAAGTTACTGTCCAATAGAATTCCCAAGTTTTTAGCAACACTAGTGTATGGTATAGGTATGCCGTCATATGTTACAGGAGGAATATTATTGCAATGCAACTGATACATATACCTGCCACCAATAACCAGAGCCTGAGATTTAGCCGGGTTCAGGAGAAGACCAAAAGACATAGCCCATTGTCTAATATTCTCAAGATCAGAGTTAATGGCAGAAATCGCAACATCAGTGTCCTCAGCATCAAAATGACGGTATAGTTGCAGATCATCTGCATACAGATGATAATTAGAAGATATAATATTGGTAACAGCATTAATGAAGACGGAAAAAAGAAGAGGAGAAAGAACGCCACCTTGAGGAACTCCCGCAGCTAGATCACACCAGTCAGAATTTTCTTCCTGAGAGCAAACCAACTGCGAGCGTCCCCGAAGATAAGAACCAAACCAGGAGATCACAGAAGTAGAGACATTAAGAGAGGATAAGACACCTAGAAGTATGTCATGGTCAACTGCATTGAATGCGTTACTAAAATCGAGTAGCACCAGTATCGTTAGTCTTTTTTTCTCCATGGCCAGTCGAATGTCATCGGAGATTTTAACGAGAGCCGTAACTGTGCTGTGGCCAGGACGAAATCCAGACTGAAACTGACTCAAAAGACCGTGAGACGTAAGAAATTGTGCAAGTTGACCATGTACAATGCCTTCCAGAACTTTAGACAGGATAGGAAGAATAGAAATTGGCCGAAATTCAGACAGAGAAGAGGGATTTTTTACTTTTGGAAGAGCCATTACATGAGCTTTTTTCCAAGGTGAGGGAAATGAAGAAGTTTTGAGAGAATGGTTCATGATGTGAGTGATGTGAGGAAGAAGGTCACTAAGGATAGGTAAAAACATTTGGATATGAAGGCCATCGTCACCAACAGCTTTAGTGGTTATGGATAGCATAGATTTCTTAATGTCTTCCTCCGTAACCTGGTTGAAGGAGAAACAGGAGCAGTTTGGCACTGAAAGATTAGAGAGATAGCTAAGGGTTGCTGATTTTGTATTGGTATCGAGGGAATTTGGAGGTTTGGAAAAATGTAGATTTAGAGCATTGAGATTAGGAAGTTTAGTATCTTCATTATAATCTTTACCGATACCAAGTGAACTCAGAAACTGCCAAACCTGTTTAGAGTTATAATTTTGGATCGAGCTATGAATATGTCGTCTTTTGGAATCCCTACATAAACGGTTGCAGCGATTTCTAAGTTTTTTATATAATGACCAATTGAGGTCAGTAGGTGACAATTTGAACTTACGCTTGGCTTTATCGCGTTTAGACATATGCTGGAGAATTTCTTTAGAAAGCCAGGGTGCAGGAGAATGTTTGAGTCTAACCTTTTTCAAAGGAGCGTGTATATCAAACAAATTTGTTATTATTTTGTTAAAACTCAAGACCTTAGAATCCAAGTCATCGCAACCATATACAGGAGACCAGTCAACACCTCTGGTATCTGCTAAAAGTGACTCTTTATCAACGTTTTTAAAACTTCTGAGAACTAAGAATTTGGGTTTGGGTTTGGGAGGTCGAATTTTGTAGGAGAGGAAAATAAGATCATGGTAAGAGAAGGAAGCCTGTAGTTGTCCATGAATGGCCACCTTATTGGAGTCGGACACTAAGATAAGATCAAAGAGTGACGGGGTAGAGTGAGGAGCATGGTGAGTAGGATTAAGAGGAAGGATGTGCATGTTCACAGAAGATATTAATGATTGCAACCTGCGGCTACGTGAGTCATCTTTTATCAAACAAGTGTTAAAGTCACCCAGAACAATGACGTGGTCATACGTAGAAGCGTAAAGTTCTAGTTTGGATTCCAGAGAGGAAAAATAGTCTATAAGGCATGAGGGACTATAATAAACACCTAAAAGAAATTTCGTGTGGTGGAATTTAATTTCGATGAAAAGATGTTCTGCAAATTTTGTGTAGTCACCGGCGGACCGGTCAATTATTTTAAAGTTAATATCAGAGCGCAGATAAATTGCAACCCCACCGCCTCCTTTACCGGTTCTGTCATTCCGTACAAGTCTGTATCCAGGAATAATATACTGTTTAGAAGGAAGAGCAGGTTTTAAAAACGTTTCAGAAATAAGAACAGCATGAGTATATGTAGAATCAAAGGTAGCAAGAAGGTCAGGGTAGTGAGCGTGAACACTTTGAGCATTAATGTGAACAGCATTAAAGAATTTAGGGAAACAAGAAAAAGTAGCAGAAAGTTGATCGTGTAGGTGAACCGATTCATCATCACTATTGGCAAAAGAATAATCATTCACCGAGTCACTAGACGAAGAGCATGTTAAGAAATGATCGTCAGTATCAGATGTATTCTGCATGTATGTATAACTAATAATAATATATAATACTAAATAAAATACAACAAATATGTATAAATAGTATGAAATAAATATACGTAGTATATAAATCTATAAATATAACAATGTTAAAAATTTAGATTTTTGTTTTAAATATCTCTATACACTAGTTGGTTACACTACACTAATGAACTTAAAGATACAATTTAAATTTGAGACAAAGTTATAACACACTGAGACAAAGACTTATTAAATAGTAGGTACTTTGGCAGGACCATATCCATGCATAGAATGCATTGTCTATGGTCCACAGAGTCATAATTGACAGTTGTCAAACTTGTCAGTGTCCCGATATGTCACTTATGTCAGTGGCAATCTGAAGATATTACAATAGATACAATAATAAATATACAATAATCAGCCTACCTCCGAAAAAACATACTAAAGTGAAGTATTTACTAGTAATTAAGTGACACTGTACCGGAATCGAACTACTTCAACGGTTTGCGAGTCCTCTTTTCTTGTGCCGAGGGCGGTTTACTAATAGTTGGCTGTTTCTTCGAATCGCTAACCACCCCACTAGCTGACGAAGATTGAGTAGCAGGATGTTCCAAAATGAGTTTATTACTTTTATTACTTTTAATCATAATTATCATTTATTACAATTATTATTATTATTATTTTTTTTTTATTATTTATTATTTATTTATTTATTTGTTCTCTCTGCCTACCCCGCAAGGGATTTGGCGTGAAGTTATGTATGTATGTATGTATCATTTATTACTTTTAATGCGGACAAAGTTTGCCGGGTCAGCTAGTACCAATCAAAATAGTTTTCAAGTAAAATTACTGCATTCATGTTAAGAAAGTTTATTGTTTGATTGCGTATTCGCTGTGTATAGACTAGTCAAGGATTATTATTTGTACAAATACTAATTAGATACATAGTTGATTGGCAAATTTCAATGCTTGAATACTATCTAAATAAAATTAAATTATGCTATTAAAATACGAAAGTGTAGGCTGCATTTGCTTTTATTACATAAAGGAAATATGATTATATGTTCCTATTTCCCAGGTCAAAGACTGACATTATGAACTCTGGTTTACGATTTATTCTTTTTTGCAGTAATTTCAATATTTATTTCTCAAACTTTGAATCTATGAGTAATTTTAATGTTTATCCTGTTTTAATATAACCAACAATTTATAACGTTCTCTTCTAAAAATTAGAAATGCGTGCCGCAGTTTCTAATTTTAGATAAGTCTGTCTTATCCCTGACTTATTACATCTAAGTCATCTTGAAATTTAAATAACGCAAGGAAAATTTTATAGAGATCTTTCATAATATTTTTTATTATATCACTATTTATAGATATCCAAATAAATACACCATAATACAGGGATTTAGTATTTCTATGTAATAGTAAACGAAAATGAACAAAAAATACCGTTAATTTTCATTGGTAGAGACACTCAGTTAGCTGTATGAATTGGCCAGAATCGGGCAACCACGATCTCTGAGAATATCGTCGTAAAGTTGTTTATGCCCGTATCATTCAGTGCAAGAGGTAACCGGAGGCCCAATCTCATTTTTCTCTACCGACCTTATCGCAATTCTTACCCTCTCCTTGTGTCATCTTAACGGACGGCTATACAACCATAACACTAATTATGCGTTGACACCTGTTATTTACTGTCAATTTTACGGTTCACCCCCCTCCTATCTTATAAAAAGTATAACAGTGGTAGAGCCAAGCAGTTCGCTGCATGAATGGGCCGGCTCGACCGGTGAAATACCACGACCTCTCAGAAGACCGACGTAAAGTGGCTCGTGCCGCGTTTCGTTCGGTGAGAGAGGTACCCGGAGGCCCACCCCCCTTCCCCATCCTTTCCTATCCCCTATCCCTTAAAGGTCGGCAACGCAACAGTAACACTATATGTGTTGCTGGTGTCCATGGGCGGCGTTGGTTGCTTACCATCAGGTGACACGCCTGCTCGTTTGCCCTCCAATCTCATAAAAAAAAAAAAAAAAAAAAAAAAAAAAAACAATACGAATTTCGTATAGCAGCGATAATGTTTGACTCGTACTATAAATCTAGTTATCTTAGAAGCGTGTAACATTTAAATTAGTTACAATTTGTCTAATTAATTTTCTCATACTTTGTGGCAGTACTCGTAATAACGTTGAGATTTCGTTGAATACATTTGTCTTTCATAATCACATACATATCAGCAACCTCAATAAATAATACACATCTTCACGTTTTGTATTCGGTCAAAATTAATAATAATATTAATTATATCCAATTATCTAAGCTCAGACCCAGCCTTATGTCAACAAACTCTGAACTTTACTTTAAAACCAACCAGCATTGTGAGTCTGCACGTGATCTCATTAATAATATTTTCTAGTGAGTCCACAGAATAAGCTTTTTATTGAGAGAATAATATAACGTATACTATATAAATATGTATGTATATGTACTATATAAATATGTGTATATTTACTTTTCAAACCATGCCTATTTAATATTGTTGCAAAATCACGTATACAATTTTCGCACGTATAAATAACAACCGCAGTACCCACACCACCACCTTCTGTCAAAATCCCTTGCGCAATTAACGCTTCTTTTGATTATCCCAGTAAAAGAAGCGTAGTGCCAAACACAAAAAGCTTTCTCTTCAATACGTCTGTCGCTAAAACCTTTTGTGAGTCTGTAAACCAGTACCTACACGATAATAGTGTTCCTTGCAGCCGAAACTATCTTCTAGAATTCAATGTATTCAACATATTTCACTTAAATCATAAATTCTCTTGCGACATAACGGAAGACAGTGTAAAATATTAAATTTAGTCCGAGATGCATTCAAGATAAATGGAGATGCGAGAATGATACACGATTCCTTTTAAGTGCTGAGACGTAGACAGGAGAAACTTACTTGTTTCATGAATTACATATTTATACATTTTTGGTCTCAACAAACATAAAATGTTTTAGTAAGTGGATCGCAGGTTCGAATTTGATTTAATACAGAATGTCAAGAATTTTTTTTAGAAATTATGTTTATATGATAAATTGCTACCGATATGCGTCAATGTGCTCTCTACCTATTAAGCTATAAAACTAGAGCCTCTGCCTTAAACGCTCGCTATTCAGTATACAAACTAAGTCGAGTACAACAACGATATATATTTTTTTATGGAATAGCAAACGAACTGACGTTTCACATGATGGTAAAAGACCAGCGCCGCCCAAGGACATCTGAAAAATATGCATTGTTACCTTGGGGTTGCTGACCTTTAAAGGAGTAGGATAGGAAACACCGGAAGGGGGATGGGCCTCCAGGTACCTCTCTCACCAAACGAAACGCGGCAAGAGCTACTTTACGTCGATCTTCTAAGAGGTCGTGGTATTTCTCTGGTCGAGCTGGCTTATTCATGAAGCGAATTGCAAGACTCTACCACTGATAACTTTGGCTGAAAATCAATTTCTAACCCTTTCTATTTTCTTTTTCACATTACGAAGTTTCACTTCTTCCGCGCGGAGGGGCTCCACACACTGGTATTTCAGCACACGATTGAACAAAAAAATACATAGTCTGTTGTTGTAAAGTAACTCAGAAAGCGTAGAAAATGCGTACATTAATCTAGTCCAGGTCCACCTGCCGTACATGATGGTGAATATCCACGAGCACTGTTACGCGCCAACACTTCAACGAACCGCTAATGTACAGTAATTTATTATTTTAAATCCCACTATAATTTAAACGTATGTACCCAGTACGCTGAAAGCCATTACCATTTCAGTGTAGATAAAATCACGAATTAATCACTAAGCAGATAGTGCCTATATAAAATATGTTTACACAGTAAAAAAGGTACTGATTACATGCAAAAGCTTATTTAAAGATGGTTGTAATTTATATGTCTGCATTGTCAACATTCTGTGTCTATGTCAACAGATAGTGATACAACAAACATTTAAAAAATTTGTTTGATTGGTCCTGAAAACTGTTACGGAGAGTTTGTTCAATAACAAATATATAAGTATAGCAGATCACTTTCCTTTTTAGTGGCAATGTTTATATGAAGTTTTCGGACCAGCTAGTAATTTTTGCAGAACTTCAACAGCTTACACATCGCATGCAGAGGAAGCTCTTAAATTGAAAAGTAATATATTTTCCTGTTCTGACACATTTCAATGATGCTCTTCATGTTTATGTAGTTGCGTGGCGATTATAGTCTATGTCGATAAATATGATATCTAACACTCAATTAGTAGTTTAATGTTTCATAAACAAATTCTTGGGCTTTATAGTGTAAGTATAAATTGGAAAAGTAATCCCTATCTTTCCCAAAATAAATACAAGCTTTTCAATTTATACTTAAACTATAAACTAAAAATTCGGAGAGATCCCTATCTCTCAATATTTTTATCAATCACTGAGCCATTACTAGACAAAGAATTAGAATGCAGTAATTCAACGGATTTACTAAAACGACACCTCTTACCCAAAATTGCTAGAAATACCTAATTTTTCTATACAGAAAAGTACTTAGAAAATATTCAGCAAATAGGTATTGATCAGCATTTGAAAAATATATAGTTACAAAGGTTTATTGTATTAAAAAAAAGCCTGAAGACAAGGAAAAAAATAAACAAAAGAAAGCCATGTAAATAAATGTTGACAAGTGATAATGCAAAGCAAATGGGATTTTTTAATTAAGTCTAAAAAAAATCCATTAATTTAAAAGTGCTTAACGCGCTCTAAACAATTAAGGGCGCTGCAAAGAAAACTCGACAAAATCAACAGATAAGATTTTAATTTTATATTAAAAGGAAATAAGATTCACCTCTTTACAAGGATCTTAAAATTTATTTCTTGTTATAATAATCAAACAAAAATGAATGCAATAAATAATAAAGGATGATTATTATTAAAAAGTTTTTTTGAACTATATTTCAACACACGATTAAAAAAAAATACATAGTCTGTTGTTGTAAAGTAACTCAGAGCATAGGAAATGTTCGTACATTAATCCAGTCCAGGTCCACCTGCCGTACATCATGGTAGATATCCACGAGCGCAGTTACGCCCCAACACTTCAACGAACCGCTCATGCACAGTATTTTATTGTTTTAAATTACACTACAATTTAAATTTATGTGCCCAATACGTTATAAACCAAGGAGATAGGTGCCTATTTGAAATATGTTAACCCAGTAGAAAACGCACTGATTGCATGCATAAGGATGGTTGTAATTTATTTTATTGGTCCTGAAAACTGCTACGGAGAATTCGTTCAGTAGTAGATATATAGCAGATCACTGATATTTTTAGTAGTAAATTGCTTCTTTGACTTTCACAACATTTTGCATACTTTTAAATCATCATCATCAGCAGCTTATTGCAGTTCACTGATGGACAGAGGCATCTCCTAATGTGTGCAACAACATTCGATTGTCTGCATTCCGTATTCAGTCTTTTCCAGCAGCCTTTCTGAGGTCGTCTGACTATCGGGCTGGTAGGCGTCTTACGCTACGTTTACCAAAACGCGGTCTCCACTCTATGACCTTCTTACTCCATCTACCATTGATCCTTCGGCATATATGACCAGATTGTACAGAAGACTGAAGAGTATAATCAGCTGCTGTGTGTATGGCATTCATGGATACTTTTAAAATTGAAAGATAATTGTTAATCATCTTGTGTCAAAACATTATTAAAATTATGAATTTATTATAAGCTATCGTTTATAATTATCCAAATATATCTGCGTAAATCAGATTTTATACTAAGATATTACAGCCTTTATTATATCGACGTTTATTTGGATCTGCGTTGCTATTATCCAAAAGCCTTTACACACTTACAACTCGGTAGTATCTCGGCCTATTTCAGATTCGCCACAAAGGGACAAATAAAATCGTACGAACTTAGTATCTAGCCAGTACGTGATCTAATTAGAAGTAACTTTGTCCTAACGATGGCAAACATTTCCTGAATGGTTATGTCCACTCGAGGAGATAACATTTTATGCGCTTCAAAAAACATTGTGCTCGACATAATTCTGATGTACTAACTGAGTTAAGTGTGAATGTAGTTTGTAAATCAAAGTGTGGGCGGATTTGTGGAATTGTGGCGCAGAGGTTTTCTTGACAGTTGCTGTTAAGCCACTACTCGCCGATTTTTTTACAATCTTTATAACTTCTGTCAAAATCTCGTGAAGCTATTGAAAAATTAAGGAATAAATATAAAAAAACATTAAAAATTTGTGAATTAAGAGAAGGCGATTCCTGCATAAAATAGAAGTTTACATATTTACATTTATTGGCTTTACAATTATCCCGCTCATAAAAAGTCATAATTATGTTGATGTAAATTTTAGGAAATGTTTACAAGAAAAAGTATTTTAATGGTATTTCCGAGGCTAAAGAGCAGGCGTGTCACCTGATGGTGAGCAGTAAACGCCGCCAATGGACACCTAAACACAAATAGTGTTACAAGTGCTTTGCCTGCCCTCACAATAGGCAGAAAAACTTAAGAATGCGTTCGTGTTATTAAAATCAGATAAGAAAATAATTTAGCGTCTTATAAAGAAGTACTTACTCGATGCATTGCTGCTAAAAATACCAAGCACGCAACTGCATCTACACCGCTCTCGGATTGTTTGTGGGTTCGTTTCGTGTGCTAGCGCTGCTTTGGATTGTATGTAGTGATTCACTGTGAGTCAATCAATTTTCTTCGACGCGGTCGGCGAGCATCAATCCAAAGATTATGCGCATTGCGCAGTGACCTCATTTCGACCACGTTTATCCTACTTTCATGCACACTCTGCCATACTACACTCTCACTTCATAAGTTCACGTTGTGAATAGCAATCTGTTTACAGGTTTCCTGTCCTTTAATCTTTATTTTTGTGTTAACAAACATTTTGAAAGCCACACTCATAACAAATTTTGTTCATTTATTTTGCCAGCGAGTTGAGAGGGAAAAAACCGCAGACAAATTCAACAGAATTTGACTGTGGTTTTTTAAATATTTATCATCAGAATATTCTAGTAAAACTCTACCGAGTATTGACATATAAGTTTACGCATGAAAAAAATAATTGAAATATTTTTATTATGCACCAAATTATATTATTCCTCTTTCTAATGACAATAAGGAAAATAAAACTTGACAAGAGCACAAGATCTCAGGGGTGTCGAATTTGCGTATTAGAAAGCATGTATCTGAGACTTTATGATATACGTGACTTATGGTGTAAGTCGGTAAAGACATTTATAATTCATCTGAAAGTTTGCTTTAGTCACGTATTTAGAAATATATATTTATAGCGATTTCTTGTATAGATCAAAGAGCTAATACGTACACATCATAGCTCAAATATAAACCTGTATCGGATACAAATAAATTACTATAGCATATATGACTTGGTGAAATGGAACTTCTAATCTCTCTTGGAATGGTTTAACGCTTTTAACCCCCCCCTGCGGCCACAAAAAATGAAAGTAAGATAAACCCACGTTTAAAAACTGTTTAGAATAGACATTTAGTAGCAGGTGGTGGTGCTATACCACTCTTAACTGACAGGTATTAAAAAATAATAAACTCAGCTAACTTTATTTTGCAAATATTAATTACACATAGCTTCCGAAAATAATTTCGAAAAGTCATTGGTGTGAGCCAGTGCCAGGATTCAAACCCGCGACTTCCGGATTCAGAAGCGGCGTGCTCGAGCACTGGACTACCGAGACCATAAATCTATCATGATGTAATTTATATCCGTAAGTCATATAGATAAGGTCTTGGTGGTCCAGTGGTCGAGCACCCCGCTTCTGCATCAACAGGTTGCGGGTTCGAATGCTGGCTCACACCAAAGACTTTAATTTCAAAAAGTCATTGAAGTCATTGGTGCTATGTGCGATACACATATCGATGACTGAAAACTTATACCTGGTATGGCAATATGTTCGCCACCTATTCCATTTGGGACGTTAACATAACGGCGAGTCGAGCAACTGCCTACACCTTCGGGTAGAAAAAGGCTTGAAGTTATGTTATGTTCTGTTATTATGTTGTATCTGTATCTAATATATAAAATTCTCTAGTTACAGTGTTAGTTTGTGTACATATCGGGAAGGTCTGAGAAAAGGGAAACATCTATTTTTCATCCCCCTAAATGTCAAGGAGAGTCCACCCCTATTATGTTTATACGATACATTTTTTTCTAGTCTCAGTTTGCAGAGTCAGCTAGTATCTATATCTTTTAGGCATCATCTCTCGTGAAATTGAAATAAGTACTATAAATTGAGTATTAGGGTTAGACAGAATATTTATCACATTAAATATTTTAGAAAATTCTTAAAACCTTATTTTTGTTTAGTAACGATTGTAGATCATTATCCATCATCATTAGCCTTTTAAGGTCCACTACTGGACGTAGGCCTCCCCCATAGAGAACCACAACTGCCGGTCCTGTGTAATCATGGGGGGTTTTTGCCATAATCGCCACTCTTGGCAGGCGGGTTGGTGATCGCAGTAGGCTGTATTTTTTTTAGAGAGAATGCTGCTGCCCATTCTTCCAGCTTTTCCCTTAGTCGCCTTTTACGACACCCACGGGAAGAGATGGAGATATTCTAAGCCGGCGCCACACAGCCAATCATTATCCAAGTATTCTAAAACAAATATTCAATGTACAGTTTCCACTTTCCTACGATTTCAATATATGTTTACATAAATTAAGGAGTTGGGGGAGTTTCTTCTTGAATTCGCCAGTAAATACACTTTTTTATGGCATTGGGGGGCAAACGACTAGGCGTTTCACCTGATGGCGAGCAAGAACAAACGCCTCCCATGGACACCTGCACACATATAGTATTACAGCTGCCTTGCTAACCCTTATGGTGAAATATGGAAGGGTTTGGAAGTGGGATAGGAAGGAAAAGGGTAAAGGAGTTGGGCCCCCGCATACCTCTGTCACCGAAAACGCGCCAAGAGCCAGTTTACGTCGATATTCTGATGATAGATATGGGAGATCATGTGGTATACTGAATACAATCTTCTAGATACAGATTTGGAATCACCGGTAAGCTAAATATTTTATTTGCTGAGACGAAAATATTTTTAAGTCGTGTTTTTATGTATACTAAATCAGCTTAGGTCTTTAAAAGTTATTCATATATCACTGAATCGTGAGAATTTTTGTTTAGAAGAAGTTGTATAACTTCAGGAAACTATTTATTTTTCAGAAGTGATAATTCCAAGTCCACTAATCTTAATTAAATGGTGTAGACTTAAACTTATAAAATAATAATGAAAAAACTTATAATGTTTAACAAAATGTGTAGCAAAGACCCTCACTGGCAGATTTTAAAGAACTATGTTAACAAGGCGATTCCCGAGCAACTTATGGATTTATTCGTCTTCGGCGGAAGGTTTCTGTGTTTGTAAAAAAGATGATCAATCATTTTGTTTTATGAATGTTTTTAAAAGACAAAGTTTTTCTATCTTGATTGTCTTTCGGGATCTTGAACAAAGATTCATTAACCTTGTTTAAGCCGTAAAACTTTTGCGAACTGTCAATATAATCTGCCAAATTTGATTTAACTTCAAAAACGTTAACGCTATTATAATAAAAATAATATATTAGTAATAGCTTGGACACTATTGTGTACATATAAACATTCATGCTTGTCATAAATATTTAATTTTGTACTCGGGTGGGACTCGATCCCGGCAACGTCGATTCTGTAGTCGGTAGTTTTTCCAATGCACCACAAGGGTCAAAGTAATTGATTTGTTCTTATTGTTGTATTCTCTCTACTTTCTTGCATATGGATTGCTTGATGAAATATGTAAAAGTAAAGACTTCATCCGAGCACATTAATATTTAATAAATAAAAAATAAAAATAATCAATTGTAATAAAGTAAGGAGGAAAGAATTATTTGCTCTCATTGTTAATTTTGGCATAATCCATACTGTTTATCCTTCAAAATCTATGACTGAAAATCTCTAGGCTATTAACATAACTTCACCGCTTTTTCTACCTTAAGGTGTAGGCAGTAGCTGTTAAGCCTCTAGTCGCCATTGTTTTTACCTCCTGGAATAGGTGGCGAACCTATTGGCATTCCGGGCACAACGTTTTTAGTTGTCGATATTTCATCACATATAACTTTTGAATTTCAGTCATTAGTCATTGGCACAAGTCATTAGTATGCGCCAGGATTCAAACTCGCACCCTCTGGATTCAGAATCCGTGCGCTAGACCACTGGACAACCTAGACTATATTATTAAATTAAAGGAAGAATCTTATTAAATGTTGATGTGAAAAGAGATATTAAAATAGTTTCATCATTTCCTCTTATCTGTTAATGCTTTTAAATAAGTCCTCTACTGTACCTAGTTATCAAAACAGAAGCTGGTGCGAAGTTAGAACTTTTAAACATTATTGCCTTTCGTTCAATATTAGAATCTTTGTGGGCGATGCTAGCTATAAATCTCAGCAGTTCATCTTGAGTACATGTCCAATGTCCTGGAGTTAGATAAACTCTGCTTATATAAGAGGACCACAAATTGCGAAAGTTTCATCTATCTTGAGATATATTTTGCTTGCTGAATAAGCGGTTTGATTTTTAAGCAACAATATTTTTTTCACCGGTACCAAAATTGCAAATCAAATTTTCATCTCAAGGGGGTTAACAAGGAGCACTTCAAGGTCGATAGGTATACATAACTTCAATCTTTCCCAACTGTGAACAATGTAAACCGATGCCGTTTATCAAGGAATTCCTATCATCGCTGATAAATCGATGTCATAAATTTGGTAATAAGAACTTGATGCCATCTGAGTAAATTTGTATGAGGTATTCATTATTTTCTAAAACTAAATAGATTTTTGAATTTTCTTTGTCACAAACGTTTTTGAAAATGCTAAGCCACTTATCATTGTATTTTTAATAGCGGTAGAGCCACGCAGTTCGCTGCACGAAGGGCCGGCTTTACCGGTGAAATAACTTGACCTATCAGAATATCGAAGTAAAGTTGCTTCAGCCGCGTTTTGCTCATTGAGAGAAGTATCCGGAGGCCTGTTGCTTTGATTATAACCTGCAAGGAAAATAGCCTGTGATAAACAGATATAAAACGATATGGTCAACATTATCGTAATAGTATTGTATAATAATATGTACTTATATAAATATATTTATATTCTAAAATTTCTGCTTCACCCATTGTTTCTAAAAGTTTGTTTTCCAAACTTTTGGCGAAACTAATAATGAATTACGTATATTTAACACAGGGTTCGAATCCTAGCTCACACCAATGTCTTTTCAATTTTTTTTAGTTTCGAAAGTTATGTGTGATAGATATCGATGACTGACAACTTTGTGCCCGGTATGGCAATAGGTTCACCACCTATTCCATTTGGGACGTAAACATAACGGCGACACGAGGCTTAACAGCCGCTACCTACATCTTCGGGTAAAAAGGCGTAAAGTTATGTTATGTTATATTTAATAGAATGGGACAACAAAGACACATTATCACATATATACCTATACAAACATACTTATATAGCTTAGAAAATATTTTAAAAATAACTACATTAAAGATGCAGGCAAAATATGCAAAATTTTAAAATGGCAATGGGCTGGACATGAGAAAATGGACAGAAATTTCGATTTAAACTCTAAAATAATCTTAACTGAATAACCTGACTCTCCTGAGTCCTAATTTTAAGATTATTTTAGAGTTTAAATCAAAATTTTATATAAAAGTGTTTTTTTATGTAAATGTGTATTTTTAACAGATATCTCATTAGTCCAGTTAGAGTCGTAGAACTGGTAGATCGGTCGAAAGTGTATTTGTGTGTGTGCGTGTGCGCTGGTCTGTTGACTGGGAGACTCACGCTGGTTCAAATCAGCCTCTATAACGATTTGTGCGCACGTATATCAGCCGCCCCCGCGTTGCCACCGCCTCGCCACCGGGCTGGGTGAGTGCTTAACCTTAATATAAATTTTGTTGGACTTTTTTTATAACAGAAGGGGCTTTAAAAAAAATCACATTAGTGTATGGAATATATATCCCCGGATTCGAATCGGGTCAGAAGTCAGAAGTTCAAATGTTAAATCACGAAATTTAGGAATACTGGTATGATAAAAAATAAACACGATTTCGGAATTATTTTAAACATTTGTTCCTTCTCATATTAGTTACTTGCGCAATCTAGTTGCACATAGTATCAAACGAACACAATTTGTAAAAGTATTTTATCTCTGTACTGTTACGAGCATGGGCCATAACATAACGCATGAATATTTACAGAATAAAGCCCAAATATATTACCCAGTTTTTCATATTCACCGATTTTATTGTCGTTACGACAAAACACTCGAGCGATAAGGGTTTCACGCTAAAATTTCACCGGGGGACGGCTCTAAAATGGATAATAAAACGTGGAATTGATGCTCAACCGGCCAAAAATTGTTTTTTCTGTAAACTTTTCTCACCGCGGAGATAGAAAGGGCAATTCTTGTTGAAATTGAAAAGCGTTCCGCCGTGGCTTATTGGTATATTTTATATATAAGGTATATTTTATCGCGTTTATTCATAGAGGGCCCCTCTATGAATAAACGCGATAAAATATACCTTATCGTAAAAACTCAGGGACCTTTAGATAGGTAGGTTAAGAGAGATACCAGACATGTCGACGAATAGACGTTCTTGCTACTATTAGACTGGAGCAATTAAATTCATGATGATTATGTCACGGTAAGAGTTTATTAATAATTATCTATAATTATATATATCTATAATAATTATCTATTATTATTAATAATTACCGAAAGTCGAGGTTAAAGTGATAAATTAATCACATTTGTCGGATAATATTAATAATTTAACCCTAGTAGTGATAAATGTAATAAGTGGCTCGGCTTAGTTGGCTCGGTGTTATTTTTTAAAAGCACGTGCACGTTATTTGTTGTTGCTTACTAGGGTTATTTAGTTGTTTAGTTTAGGTTAGGTTAGGTTTTAAGTTTTTTTTTTGTTTTTAGGCAGGAGTCGGAATCCTCATGGACACCCAAACTACGTCACGTATGAGGTAGTTTGGGTAGTGCCGGACTCTTACCGGCTAAACCTGTCTCCTGCCCTCTATGCTTTCTCCATAGACTGAGACTCCATAGACTATTATAACTTTTACCAATATGTGTCGTGAATTATTAATAATTACTACTAAAAGTAATAAATTTCGATCGTTTATTCACATTTACCAAAACATGTGGTTATTATTAATAATTTTGTAAAAATATTAATAATTTTCAATTAATCAGATTTACCGTAACAATTACATTTGCACAGTTCGTTATAACAAAAATAAATATTAAAGTTTAGTGTAAATTCGGAAATTTTAAATTTTATAACTAAAGAGTTTTGTTTAGGGAACTTTTTGTTCAGAAATAAAAGCCGGAACTTATTTCCATACAATATTGAACTCACAAATTTGGTGGTCATTGGAGGATTCGAAATCGAGACATCGTTTTTTATGCAATAGAAGAGCAAAAAAGCCAGCGGATCACCTGGTACAACCAATTGATCCGCTGGCTCTTTTGCAACTAATGCCGCCCATGAACACCTGCAACTCATATAGTGCGTTCCGTTTCTGGCCTTTAAAGGAGTAGGATGAAAGGGGGGGGGGACCATTCGCATGCCTCTCCACCCAATTTACGGCGCATATTCTGAGTGGCCATGGTATACCATCGGTCAAGCCGGCACATACATGCAGAAAACTGCGTGGCTCTACCGCTCTGAAGATAGATGCTTAACCTACTGACTATCCAGACTACTAAATGATCGTAATTATATTTAACACATCATTTATACGATACAACATTGGCAACCTTCATGTAGGAATGTATTAAATAAGTGACGTACAACTCGGCCGGTTGCTGTGAGTAGCAATTACAAACTTATTACAATTTTAATGATGCATAATCTCATCAAACATCGCGACATGGAAACTGCTACACTCTGTTGTTTATTAATGTGCAAAGTTTAAAGCTAATAGGATATGGCAAACACGTGTTACAATATGGCTAATAGCAGTTTGTTTGTGAATCTCTCAAGCCCTATCTCTAGAACAGGCGTTATTGATCATTCTTTATATATCTAGAAACCTTCTCGACAATACATTCACAAGCTGATCGAGAGTTGAGAATCAACAATTTTTTTAAAGAAATCGTTGCATGTGCCACTTGACGTCGTCTTTTTAGAGGTTATGATATTTCACCAATTTAGTATGCAGCGAACTGGACTGCCCAGCCATTGTAATAAAAGTGGAAAAAGACCTATATACCCAGGAAAACGGATACCAATTGTGCGACATGCGGAAAACATAACATAACTTCACGCCTTTTGTTACTCGAAGGTGTAGGCAGCGGCTGTTAAGCCTCGTCTCGCCGTTATGTTTACTTCCCAAATGGAATAACTTTGAATATATACCACATGCTTATATCTTGTTGCACACGCGGCCTCCGTACTAAAAACCTACTGGAAATTTACCACTATATTTTATGTTAAGAACGACAAACTCCGTGTCCGTTTTATAGATTTATTGATGTGATTACTATGACATTTGTCAATATACTTATTGCAAATTATCAAATAAATTATTTATTTATTTTTTTTATCTGTGGCGTACAGGTAAAAAAGAAGTGTTCTCAAAAATTCGAAACCTCTCAAGCACCACCCACAAAGGTACTGAAGTACCCCGTGCCCTTGTGAGCCCTCTCTTCTTCTTTCCCTTTTAAGAGGATTCATTTGTTAATTTGACTGATTGTGTTCCCGAATTAATTAATAATTATTTATTATTAATAAATAAATATATACGGGAGTCCCAATGTATTTTCAATGAGCTTTACATATGATTTCTCTATTCTTTTCAAGCATAGATAAAACTCATCGTTAGTCGCTTCCTGTCAACTGGTAAGGAATAGTCGGGTAAGGTTCCCATGGACTGGAGGCACCTTGTCATCATTCCTCTGTATAGTAAGGGATAAAGTATGCAGTTCGCTAGCTATAGGCCCGTCAGTTTGATCAGCTTAGCAGCAAAAGTGGGAAAATTATTGTATAATGACGAATGAGGGTGATATCTGACGGAGTGTTGCGGGAGGTCCAAGGTGGTTTCTGAAGCGGAGAAGAGTACATGGACCAGATTCTTCACTCTGCAACATCTTAGAGAAGCAACCAACTTTGCGTTGCCAAAAAGCGTTTGACATGGTGTTACGAAAAGATCTGTGAGACATACTCCCGGGTCAAGGATTGGGCGGCGTACTGCTGCGTGCATTGCAGTCCTGTGTAAAGATTATTGCTTGTTGAAGGGGACAGTTGAATGTGATGAAAACGAAAATTATGATGTCGGAAAGGGAGGAATCCAGAACAGATGCGAGGTTAATGGTTGATGATGTAGTGCTGGGGAAGGTGAATCAAATTGTATAATAGACTTTGACATTATTATATTGCAATTTTTAATATTTATTACATTTAATGCTGTATTATTGGTATGGTACAGATTTATTTATATTGTTTAATAGCAATATAAATAATTTGATTGATTGATTGAATAAATAAAAGCAAACTTTGGACTTTCTAGGGACAGTTTTGTATAGTTTATTTATATTCTCGGCTAGCCGTGAAACGAAATGCACAATCAGGTCAAGCCTATATAGAAAGTGGCTTGTTTGAGTTCGGGGGTTTTATTTTCATCCCTGTGGGCGAATAACTGCAAAAATATCATTATTTATAGCATCCAGCTACCTTCCCTCACAGCTGATCGCCTGTCCTACTTTACATCAAGTTTAACCCTTTAAAAACTTGAGTAAACAGTGGGTAAGTCAAAATTAACACAAATATTAACATCTGGCAGAGAGAATAAAACCTTCATAATGTATGTTGGGGAGGGAATAGGCAGCTGATTAGGTTGAAAATGGTTACAGAGTTTATTGCCAACACGGGGTTCAGTTACGACGGATATAAATTAGAGTGTTTCCAATGTGTATGTATGTACGAATGTGTAATAAATTTATATATAACTCTTATTGCGAATGGGATATTCGTGGGGTAAATGTCGTTTTGTTTTGCGACAATATTTTATGGTTGTTATGTTTTTTTTCGCTTATAAAATTACATTAAATTGATTTAAGGAGGCGAACGAGTAAGCGGGTCACCTGATGGTAAGCGACCTGCTCATAAACAATTGTGATGCCGAGGGGAAGAGGACGCGTTGTCCCTCCGCATATCTCTTTTACTGACTCGAAACGCAAACCCGAAATTCGTTGCATAAATGGACCGGTTCGATCGGTGAAACACTACCTCTTAGAAAGTCGACGTAAAATGGACATTCTTCACATTTTCTAATCAAATTGTAATCTTAGATGGAAAGTGATACTGGTTACATAAAAACTTTATAGGTGTCCATCTGCGTTATTTTCATCCGTGAGCAAGTACCGTCGGTCATTGTAATCTTTTCCATTTTTAGCAAGATTTAGCAAACTCATAAGTCATCAGATGTGGTTCGGCCAGGTGTAATGTATGTTAGATGAATGAGTAAGCGCTTTATACCTGTGTCCAAGCATTCGATAATAGAAGAGTATTATGGAATTATTTTCGTAAAACTATTGAATAAAATTTAAGAAATAAAGGGAATATGAGGACTCAGAGATGGTTTTCTAAATCTGTAAATATATATATATGTCGGATAGACTTTTATTCGATTCCTTACTGGAGACATTATTTATGGGCAAATCAGGATATAATCCGAGCACAAACAATTAATACCTGTTATCGAACACATTTAATCTTGGTTATACAATATCAAATCAGTAAACAATTATTTAATGAATAATTTGGATTGAGCAGCGAGTTGAGGGCACCGATCTCACTTTATAACCAACTCTTTTACAAATTTCCCAAACGAATCCTCCCTCGATCCGTTTCTCTCACCATTACTCTAACAACACAACTCTCTTCAACTGTCAAAACTCCATAAAGTCAAGATGGCATCCAGACCTCGCTCTATACATAACGTGTTCTGCTCTGATTGGCCGAAACGATGTCACAATATTATTACATAAAATACATTTACAAATGATACAATAGAGTTCTGCAGAACAATCACTACGTCTTGTCATATTCCCCGACATATATATATATTTATCCTTGTAAGACAAGATCTTTGATCTTGGAAATGAGGGATCTCATTATAGTGGTAAAACGTAATTATAGTTACGTGGTTACTTTAATTAGAGCTATCTGAGGATATCTTAGTTATCAAATGGACCACATATGTAGCTATAATTTAAATAATATTCACGGTTTCATATAGAGAATTAATAAATAGATATAATTAATATAAATACAGTCATCTTCTTCTACCCTCTCGAAATATATAAAATTTTACACTGAGTGTCGTTTTTTTTTAATCTCAAGACCTCATTTAGGCGTCACAGTATGTTAGTCTGAAATAAATTTGTTTCGGAACAGAAAGTATTGTTTGAATTCTCGGGAATAAATAAACTTGAGAACGCAATCTGAACTGAACTCGAACTCGAACTGCGACTTTTCAAAGAAATACTGTTTTGGGTTATTCTCTTGAAGGCTGCAAGTGTTAAAATATAGGCGGCTAAATTATAAGTCGTTTAGAATTACTGAAAAGAGATCTAAGAGCAATTTGAAGCAAGCTATTTAAGTTATTAGATATGAATTTAATTTTGATTTTACGACTCGTTGTCGAACGAAAAAAGACAAATTCACAAGGAAATTAGTTTTTAACATACCTCAGCAAATTCACGCTTTGATGATAATTAATATCTGTTTTCTATTTTTTTTGAATCGCTCCTGCCTTTTTCTTGTACCCCAAATAAGAAGTGGTTCAATTTACCACCGTAACAAAACTGTTGTTTACTCGTGGATGTGTGTGTTTGTCTGTGCGCGCATGCGTGTGACATGATGGCCCCGGCCCATGACAGTACAGTACGCGGCACTTTTTGAACGATCTAATCTCTTTGATGTCACCGCACCGTTGTTCTATGCCTCCGTTTTTGATATAAACTCGGAAAATGATTAAATAGTTTGCTGTTATTTTGATCTGAACTTTTGAAGGCTACGTTAATATTTCTAGACTAGTTTCATAACAGTCTCGGTAATAAGTCGCATTGTTACTTACTTGTTTTTATTATATTTTATTAAGTTACGCTATTAAAAATTTCTTGAACTATACTAATATGGCTAATAGCAGTTTGTTTGTGAATCTCTCAAGCCCTATCTCTAGAACAGGCGTCATTGATCATTCTTTATATATCTAGAAACCTTCTCGACAATACGGCATGTGCCACTTGACGTCGTCTTTTTAGAGGTTATGATATTTCACCGATTTAGTATGCAGCGAACTGGACTGCCCAGCCATTGTAATAAAAGTGGAAAAAGACCTATATACCCAGGAAAACTGATACCAATTGTGCGACATGCGGAAAACATAACATAACTTGACGCCTTTTGTTACTCGAAGGTGTAGGCAGCGGCTGTTAAGCCTCGTCTCGCCGTTATGTTTACTTCCCAAATGGAATAACTTTGAATATATACCACATGCTTATATCTTGTTGCACACGCGGCCTCCGTACCAAAAACCTACTGGAAATTTACCGCTATATTTTATGTTAAGAACGACAAACTCCGTGTCCGTTTTATAGATTTATTGATGTGATTACTATGACATTTGTCAATATACTTAATGCAAATTATCAAATAAATAATTTATTTATTTTTTTTATCTGTGGCGTACAGGTAAAAAAGAAGTGTTCTCAAAAATTCGAAACCTCTCAAGCACCACCCACAAAGGTACTGAAGTACCCCGTGCCCTTGTGAGCCCTCTCTTCTTCTTTCCCTTCTAAGAGGATTCATTTGTTAATTTGACTGATTGTGTTCCCGAATTAATTAATAATTATTAATAAATAAATATATACGGGAGTCCCAATGTATTTTCAATGAGCTTTACATATGATTTCTCTATTGTTTTCAAGCATAGATAAAACTCATCGTTAGTCGCTTCCTGTCAACTGGTAAGGAATAGTCGGGTAAGGTTCCCATGGACTGGAGGCACCTTGTCATCATTCCTCTGTATAGTAAGGGATAAAGTATGCAGTTCGCTAGCTATAGGCCCGTCAGTTTGATCAGCTTAGCAGCGAAAGTGGGAAAGTAAAATGTGGGAAAATTATTGTTTAATGACGAATGAGGGTGATATCTGACGGAGTGTTGCGTGAGGTCCAAGGTGGTTTCTGAAGCGGAGAAGAGTACATGGACCAGATTCTTCACTCTGCAACATCTTAGAGAAGCAACCAACTTTGCGTTGCCAAAAAGCGTTTGACATGGTGTTACGAAAAGATCTGTGAGACATACTCCCGGGTCAAGGATTGGGCGGCGTACTGCTGCGTGCATTGCAGTCCTGTGTAAAGATTATTGCTTGTTGAAGGGGACAGTTGAATGTGATGATAACGAAAATTATGATGTCGGAAAGGGAGGCATCCAGAATGGATGCGAGGTTAATGGTTGATGATGTAGTGCTGGGGGAGGTGAATCAAATTGTATAATAGACTTTGACATTATTATATTGCAATTTTTAATATTTATTACATTTAATGCTGTATTATTGGTATGGTACAGATTTATTTATATTGTTTAATAGCAATATAAATAATTTGATTGATTGATTGAATAAATAAAAGCAAACTTTGGACTTTCTAGGGACAATTTTGTATAGTTTATTTATATTCTCGGCTAGCCGTGAAACGAAATGCACAATCAGGTCAAGCCTATATAGAAAGTGGCTTGTTTGAGTTCGGGGGTTTTATTTCCATCCCTGTGGGCGAATAACGGCAAAAATATCATTAATTATAGCATCCAGCTACCTTCCCTCACAGCTGATCGCCTGTCCTACTTTACATCAAGTTTAACCCTTTAAAAACTTGTGTAAACAGTGGTAAGTCAAAATGAACACAAATATTAACATCTGGCAGAGAGAATAAAACCTTCATAATGTATGTTGGGGAGGGAATAGGCAGCTGATTAGGTTGAAAATGGTTACAGAGTTTATTGCCAACACGGGGTTCAGTTACGACGGATATAAATTAGAGTGTTTCCAATGTGTATGTATGTACGAATGTGTAATAAATTTATATATATAACTCTTATTGCGAATGGGATATTCGTGGGGTAAATGTCGTTTTGTTTTGCGACAGTATTTTATGGTTGTTATGTTTTTTTTCGCTTGTAAAATTACATTAAATTGATTTAAGGAGGCGAACGAGTAAGCGGGTCACCTGATGGTAAGCGACCTGCACATAAACAATTGTGATGCCGAGGGGAAGAGGACGCGTTGTACCTCCGGATATCTCTTTTACTGACTCGAAACGCAAACCCGAAATTCGTTGCATAAATGGACCGGTTCGATCGGTGAAACACTACCTCTTAGAAAGTCGACGTAAAATGGACATTCTTCACATTTTCTAATCAAATTGTAATCTTAGATGGAAAGTGATACTGGTTACATAAAAACTTTATAGGTGTCCATCTGCGTTATTTTCATCCGTGAGCAAGTACCGTCGGTCATTGTAATCTTTTCCATTTTTAGCAAGATTTAGCAAACTCATAAGTCATCAGATGTGGTTCGGCCAGGTGTAATGTATGTTAGATGAATGAGTAAGCGCTTTATACCTGTGTCCAAGCATTCGATAATAGAAGAGTATTATGGAATTATTTTCGTAAAACTATTGAATAAAATTTAAGAAATAAAGGGAATATGAGGACTCAGAGATGGTTTTCTAAATCTGTAAATATATATATATGTCGGATAGACTTTTATTCGATTCCTTACTGGAGACATTATTTATGGGCAAATCAGGATATAATCGGAGCACAAACAATTAATACCTGTTATCGAACACATTTAATCTTGGTTATACAATATCAAATCAGTAAACAATTATTTAATGAATAATTTGGATTGAGCAGCGAGTTGAGGGCACCGATCTCACTTTATAACCAACTCTTTTACAAATTTCCCAAACGAATCCTCCCTCGATCCGTTTCTCTCACCATTACTCTAACAACACAACTCTCTTCAACTGTCAAAACTCCATAAAGTCAAGATGGCATC
Organism: Euproctis similis; assembly: GCA_905147225.2. Lineage (NCBI taxonomy): Eukaryota > Metazoa > Arthropoda > Insecta > Lepidoptera > Erebidae > Euproctis > Euproctis similis. Next base: position 3,194,529 of record LR990111.1, on the reverse strand, counting down.
CAGACCTCGCTCTATACATAACGTGTTCTGCTCTGATTGGCCGAAACGATGTCACAATATTATTACATAAAATACATTTACAAATGATACAATAGAGTTCTGCAGAACAATCACTACGTCTTGTCATATTCCCCGACATATATATATATTTATCCTTGTAAGACAAGATCTTTGATCTTGGAAATGAGGGATCTCATTATAGTGGTAAAACGTAATTATAGTTACGTGGTTACTTTAATTAGAGCTATCTGAGGATATCTTAGTTATCAAATGGACCACATATGTAGCTATAATTTAAATAATATTCACGGTTTCATATAGAGAATTAATAAATAGATATAATTAATATAAATACAGTCATCTTCTTCTACCCTCTCGAAATATATAAAATTTTACACTGAGTGTCGTTTTTTTTTAATCTCAAGACCTCATTTAGGCGTCACAGTATGTTAGTCTGAAATAAATTTGTTTCGGAACAGAAAGTATTGTTTGAATTCTCGGGAATAAATAAACTTGAGAACGCAATCTGAACTGAACTCGAACTCGAACTGCGACTTTTCAAAGAAATACTGTTTTGGGTTATTCTCTTGAAGGCTGCAAGTGTTAAAATATAGGCGGCTAAATTATAAGTCGTTTAGAATTACTGAAAAGAGATCTAAGAGCAATTTGAAGCAAGCTATTTAAGTTATTAGATATGAATTTAATTTTGATTTTACGACTCGTTGTCGAACGAAAAAAGACAAATTCACAAGGAAATTAGTTTTTAACATACCTCAGCAAATTCACGCTTTGATGATAATTAATATCTGTTTTCTATTTTTTTTGAATCGCTCCTGCCTTTTTCTTGTACCCCAAATAAGAAGTGGTTCAATTTACCACCGTAACAAAACTGTTGTTTACTCGTGGATGTGTGTGTTTGTCTGTGCGCGCATGCGTGTGACATGATGGCCCCGGCCCATGACAGTACAGTACGCGGCACTTTTTGAACGATCTAATCTCTTTGATGTCACCGCACCGTTGTTCTATGCCTCCGTTTTTGATATAAACTCGGAAAATGATTAAATAGTTTGCTGTTATTTTGATCTGAACTTTTGAAGGCTACGTTAATATTTCTAGACTAGTTTCATAACAGTCTCGGTAATAAGTCGCATTGTTACTTACTTGTTTTTATTATATTTTATTAAGTTACGCTATTAAAAATTTCTTGAACTATACTAATATGGCTAATAGCAGTTTGTTTGTGAATCTCTCAAGCCCTATCTCTAGAACAGGCGTCATTGATCATTCTTTATATATCTAGAAACCTTCTCGACAATACGGCATGTGCCACTTGACGTCGTCTTTTTAGAGGTTATGATATTTCACCGATTTAGTATGCAGCGAACTGGACTGCCCAGCCATTGTAATAAAAGTGGAAAAAGACCTATATACCCAGGAAAACTGATACCAATTGTGCGACATGCGGAAAACATAACATAACTTGACGCCTTTTGTTACTCGAAGGTGTAGGCAGCGGCTGTTAAGCCTCGTCTCGCCGTTATGTTTACTTCCCAAATGGAATAACTTTGAATATATACCACATGCTTATATCTTGTTGCACACGCGGCCTCCGTACCAAAAACCTACTGGAAATTTACCGCTATATTTTATGTTAAGAACGACAAACTCCGTGTCCGTTTTATAGATTTATTGATGTGATTACTATGACATTTGTCAATATACTTAATGCAAATTATCAAATAAATAATTTATTTATTTTTTTTATCTGTGGCGTACAGGTAAAAAAGAAGTGTTCTCAAAAATTCGAAACCTCTCAAGCACCACCCACAAAGGTACTGAAGTACCCCGTGCCCTTGTGAGCCCTCTCTTCTTCTTTCCCTTCTAAGAGGATTCATTTGTTAATTTGACTGATTGTGTTCCCGAATTAATTAATAATTATTAATAAATAAATATATACGGGAGTCCCAATGTATTTTCAATGAGCTTTACATATGATTTCTCTATTGTTTTCAAGCATAGATAAAACTCATCGTTAGTCGCTTCCTGTCAACTGGTAAGGAATAGTCGGGTAAGGTTCCCATGGACTGGAGGCACCTTGTCATCATTCCTCTGTATAGTAAGGGATAAAGTATGCAGTTCGCTAGCTATAGGCCCGTCAGTTTGATCAGCTTAGCAGCGAAAGTGGGAAAGTAAAATGTGGGAAAATTATTGTTTAATGACGAATGAGGGTGATATCTGACGGAGTGTTGCGTGAGGTCCAAGGTGGTTTCTGAAGCGGAGAAGAGTACATGGACCAGATTCTTCACTCTGCAACATCTTAGAGAAGCAACCAACTTTGCGTTGCCAAAAAGCGTTTGACATGGTGTTACGAAAAGATCTGTGAGACATACTCCCGGGTCAAGGATTGGGCGGCGTACTGCTGCGTGCATTGCAGTCCTGTGTAAAGATTATTGCTTGTTGAAGGGGACAGTTGAATGTGATGATAACGAAAATTATGATGTCGGAAAGGGAGGCATCCAGAATGGATGCGAGGTTAATGGTTGATGATGTAGTGCTGGGGGAGGTGAATCAAATTGTATAATAGACTTTGACATTATTATATTGCAATTTTTAATATTTATTACATTTAATGCTGTATTATTGGTATGGTACAGATTTATTTATATTGTTTAATAGCAATATAAATAATTTGATTGATTGATTGAATAAATAAAAGCAAACTTTGGACTTTCTAGGGACAATTTTGTATAGTTTATTTATATTCTCGGCTAGCCGTGAAACGAAATGCACAATCAGGTCAAGCCTATATAGAAAGTGGCTTGTTTGAGTTCGGGGGTTTTATTTCCATCCCTGTGGGCGAATAACGGCAAAAATATCATTAATTATAGCATCCAGCTACCTTCCCTCACAGCTGATCGCCTGTCCTACTTTACATCAAGTTTAACCCTTTAAAAACTTGTGTAAACAGTGGTAAGTCAAAATGAACACAAATATTAACATCTGGCAGAGAGAATAAAACCTTCATAATGTATGTTGGGGAGGGAATAGGCAGCTGATTAGGTTGAAAATGGTTACAGAGTTTATTGCCAACACGGGGTTCAGTTACGACGGATATAAATTAGAGTGTTTCCAATGTGTATGTATGTACGAATGTGTAATAAATTTATATATATAACTCTTATTGCGAATGGGATATTCGTGGGGTAAATGTCGTTTTGTTTTGCGACAGTATTTTATGGTTGTTATGTTTTTTTTCGCTTGTAAAATTACATTAAATTGATTTAAGGAGGCGAACGAGTAAGCGGGTCACCTGATGGTAAGCGACCTGCACATAAACAATTGTGATGCCGAGGGGAAGAGGACGCGTTGTACCTCCGGATATCTCTTTTACTGACTCGAAACGCAAACCCGAAATTCGTTGCATAAATGGACCGGTTCGATCGGTGAAACACTACCTCTTAGAAAGTCGACGTAAAATGGACATTCTTCACATTTTCTAATCAAATTGTAATCTTAGATGGAAAGTGATACTGGTTACATAAAAACTTTATAGGTGTCCATCTGCGTTATTTTCATCCGTGAGCAAGTACCGTCGGTCATTGTAATCTTTTCCATTTTTAGCAAGATTTAGCAAACTCATAAGTCATCAGATGTGGTTCGGCCAGGTGTAATGTATGTTAGATGAATGAGTAAGCGCTTTATACCTGTGTCCAAGCATTCGATAATAGAAGAGTATTATGGAATTATTTTCGTAAAACTATTGAATAAAATTTAAGAAATAAAGGGAATATGAGGACTCAGAGATGGTTTTCTAAATCTGTAAATATATATATATGTCGGATAGACTTTTATTCGATTCCTTACTGGAGACATTATTTATGGGCAAATCAGGATATAATCGGAGCACAAACAATTAATACCTGTTATCGAACACATTTAATCTTGGTTATACAATATCAAATCAGTAAACAATTATTTAATGAATAATTTGGATTGAGCAGCGAGTTGAGGGCACCGATCTCACTTTATAACCAACTCTTTTACAAATTTCCCAAACGAATCCTCCCTCGATCCGTTTCTCTCACCATTACTCTAACAACACAACTCTCTTCAACTGTCAAAACTCCATAAAGTCAAGATGGCATCCAGACCTCGCTCTATACATAACGTGTTCTGCTCTGATTGGCCGAAACGATGTCACAATATTATTACATAAAATACATTTACAAATGATACAATAGAGTTCTGCAGAACAATCACTACGTCTTGTCATATTCCCCGACATATATATATATTTATCCTTGTAAGACAAGATCTTTGATCTTGGAAATGAGGGATCTCATTATAGTGGTAAAACGTAATTATAGTTACGTGGTTACTTTAATTAGAGCTATCTGAGGATATCTTAGTTATCAAATGGACCACATATGTAGCTATAATTTAAATAATATTCACGGTTTCATATAGAGAATTAATAAATAGATATAATTAATATAAATACAGTCATCTTCTTCTACCCTCTCGAAATATATAAAATTTTACACTGAGTGTCGTTTTTTTTTAATCTCAAGACCTCATTTAGGCGTCACAGTATGTTAGTCTGAAATAAATTTGTTTCGGAACAGAAAGTATTGTTTGAATTCTCGGGAATAAATAAACTTGAGAACGCAATCTGAACTGAACTCGAACTCGAACTGCGACTTTTCAAAGAAATACTGTTTTGGGTTATTCTCTTGAAGGCTGCAAGTGTTAAAATATAGGCGGCTAAATTATAAGTCGTTTAGAATTACTGAAAAGAGATCTAAGAGCAATTTGAAGCAAGCTATTTAAGTTATTAGATATGAATTTAATTTTGATTTTACGACTCGTTGTCGAACGAAAAAAGACAAATTCACAAGGAAATTAGTTTTTAACATACCTCAGCAAATTCACGCTTTGATGATAATTAATATCTGTTTTCTATTTTTTTTGAATCGCTCCTGCCTTTTTCTTGTACCCCAAATAAGAAGTGGTTCAATTTACCACCGTAACAAAACTGTTGTTTACTCGTGGATGTGTGTGTTTGTCTGTGCGCGCATGCGTGTGACATGATGGCCCCGGCCCATGACAGTACAGTACGCGGCACTTTTTGAACGATCTAATCTCTTTGATGTCACCGCACCGTTGTTCTATGCCTCCGTTTTTGATATAAACTCGGAAAATGATTAAATAGTTTGCTGTTATTTTGATCTGAACTTTTGAAGGCTACGTTAATATTTCTAGACTAGTTTCATAACAGTCTCGGTAATAAGTCGCATTGTTACTTACTTGTTTTTATTATATTTTATTAAGTTACGCTATTAAAAATTTCTTGAACTATACTAATATGGCTAATAGCAGTTTGTTTGTGAATCTCTCAAGCCCTATCTCTAGAACAGGCGTCATTGATCATTCTTTATATATCTAGAAACCTTCTCGACAATACGGCATGTGCCACTTGACGTCGTCTTTTTAGAGGTTATGATATTTCACCGATTTAGTATGCAGCGAACTGGACTGCCCAGCCATTGTAATAAAAGTGGAAAAAGACCTATATACCCAGGAAAACTGATACCAATTGTGCGACATGCGGAAAACATAACATAACTTGACGCCTTTTGTTACTCGAAGGTGTAGGCAGCGGCTGTTAAGCCTCGTCTCGCCGTTATGTTTACTTCCCAAATGGAATAACTTTGAATATATACCACATGCTTATATCTTGTTGCACACGCGGCCTCCGTACCAAAAACCTACTGGAAATTTACCGCTATATTTTATGTTAAGAACGACAAACTCCGTGTCCGTTTTATAGATTTATTGATGTGATTACTATGACATTTGTCAATATACTTAATGCAAATTATCAAATAAATAATTTATTTATTTTTTTTATCTGTGGCGTACAGGTAAAAAAGAAGTGTTCTCAAAAATTCGAAACCTCTCAAGCACCACCCACAAAGGTACTGAAGTACCCCGTGCCCTTGTGAGCCCTCTCTTCTTCTTTCCCTTCTAAGAGGATTCATTTGTTAATTTGACTGATTGTGTTCCCGAATTAATTAATAATTATTAATAAATAAATATATACGGGAGTCCCAATGTATTTTCAATGAGCTTTACATATGATTTCTCTATTGTTTTCAAGCATAGATAAAACTCATCGTTAGTCGCTTCCTGTCAACTGGTAAGGAATAGTCGGGTAAGGTTCCCATGGACTGGAGGCACCTTGTCATCATTCCTCTGTATAGTAAGGGATAAAGTATGCAGTTCGCTAGCTATAGGCCCGTCAGTTTGATCAGCTTAGCAGCGAAAGTGGGAAAGTAAAATGTGGGAAAATTATTGTTTAATGACGAATGAGGGTGATATCTGACGGAGTGTTGCGTGAGGTCCAAGGTGGTTTCTGAAGCGGAGAAGAGTACATGGACCAGATTCTTCACTCTGCAACATCTTAGAGAAGCAACCAACTTTGCGTTGCCAAAAAGCGTTTGACATGGTGTTACGAAAAGATCTGTGAGACATACTCCCGGGTCAAGGATTGGGCGGCGTACTGCTGCGTGCATTGCAGTCCTGTGTAAAGATTATTGCTTGTTGAAGGGGACAGTTGAATGTGATGATAACGAAAATTATGATGTCGGAAAGGGAGGCATCCAGAATGGATGCGAGGTTAATGGTTGATGATGTAGTGCTGGGGGAGGTGAATCAAATTGTATAATAGACTTTGACATTATTATATTGCAATTTTTAATATTTATTACATTTAATGCTGTATTATTGGTATGGTACAGATTTATTTATATTGTTTAATAGCAATATAAATAATTTGATTGATTGATTGAATAAATAAAAGCAAACTTTGGACTTTCTAGGGACAATTTTGTATAGTTTATTTATATTCTCGGCTAGCCGTGAAACGAAATGCACAATCAGGTCAAGCCTATATAGAAAGTGGCTTGTTTGAGTTCGGGGGTTTTATTTCCATCCCTGTGGGCGAATAACGGCAAAAATATCATTAATTATAGCATCCAGCTACCTTCCCTCACAGCTGATCGCCTGTCCTACTTTACATCAAGTTTAACCCTTTAAAAACTTGTGTAAACAGTGGTAAGTCAAAATGAACACAAATATTAACATCTGGCAGAGAGAATAAAACCTTCATAATGTATGTTGGGGAGGGAATAGGCAGCTGATTAGGTTGAAAATGGTTACAGAGTTTATTGCCAACACGGGGTTCAGTTACGACGGATATAAATTAGAGTGTTTCCAATGTGTATGTATGTACGAATGTGTAATAAATTTATATATATAACTCTTATTGCGAATGGGATATTCGTGGGGTAAATGTCGTTTTGTTTTGCGACAGTATTTTATGGTTGTTATGTTTTTTTTCGCTTGTAAAATTACATTAAATTGATTTAAGGAGGCGAACGAGTAAGCGGGTCACCTGATGGTAAGCGACCTGCACATAAACAATTGTGATGCCGAGGGGAAGAGGACGCGTTGTACCTCCGGATATCTCTTTTACTGACTCGAAACGCAAACCCGAAATTCGTTGCATAAATGGACCGGTTCGATCGGTGAAACACTACCTCTTAGAAAGTCGACGTAAAATGGACATTCTTCACATTTTCTAATCAAATTGTAATCTTAGATGGAAAGTGATACTGGTTACATAAAAACTTTATAGGTGTCCATCTGCGTTATTTTCATCCGTGAGCAAGTACCGTCGGTCATTGTAATCTTTTCCATTTTTAGCAAGATTTAGCAAACTCATAAGTCATCAGATGTGGTTCGGCCAGGTGTAATGTATGTTAGATGAATGAGTAAGCGCTTTATACCTGTGTCCAAGCATTCGATAATAGAAGAGTATTATGGAATTATTTTCGTAAAACTATTGAATAAAATTTAAGAAATAAAGGGAATATGAGGACTCAGAGATGGTTTTCTAAATCTGTAAATATATATATATGTCGGATAGACTTTTATTCGATTCCTTACTGGAGACATTATTTATGGGCAAATCAGGATATAATCGGAGCACAAACAATTAATACCTGTTATCGAACACATTTAATCTTGGTTATACAATATCAAATCAGTAAACAATTATTTAATGAATAATTTGGATTGAGCAGCGAGTTGAGGGCACCGATCTCACTTTATAACCAACTCTTTTACAAATTTCCCAAACGAATCCTCCCTCGATCCGTTTCTCTCACCATTACTCTAACAACACAACTCTCTTCAACTGTCAAAACTCCATAAAGTCAAGATGGCATCCAGACCTCGCTCTATACATAACGTGTTCTGCTCTGATTGGCCGAAACGATGTCACAATATTATTACATAAAATACATTTACAAATGATACAATAGAGTTCTGCAGAACAATCACTACGTCTTGTCATATTCCCCGACATATATATATATTTATCCTTGTAAGACAAGATCTTTGATCTTGGAAATGAGGGATCTCATTATAGTGGTAAAACGTAATTATAGTTACGTGGTTACTTTAATTAGAGCTATCTGAGGATATCTTAGTTATCAAATGGACCACATATGTAGCTATAATTTAAATAATATTCACGGTTTCATATAGAGAATTAATAAATAGATATAATTAATATAAATACAGTCATCTTCTTCTACCCTCTCGAAATATATAAAATTTTACACTGAGTGTCGTTTTTTTTTAATCTCAAGACCTCATTTAGGCGTCACAGTATGTTAGTCTGAAATAAATTTGTTTCGGAACAGAAAGTATTGTTTGAATTCTCGGGAATAAATAAACTTGAGAACGCAATCTGAACTGAACTCGAACTCGAACTGCGACTTTTCAAAGAAATACTGTTTTGGGTTATTCTCTTGAAGGCTGCAAGTGTTAAAATATAGGCGGCTAAATTATAAGTCGTTTAGAATTACTGAAAAGAGATCTAAGAGCAATTTGAAGCAAGCTATTTAAGTTATTAGATATGAATTTAATTTTGATTTTACGACTCGTTGTCGAACGAAAAAAGACAAATTCACAAGGAAATTAGTTTTTAACATACCTCAGCAAATTCACGCTTTGATGATAATTAATATCTGTTTTCTATTTTTTTTGAATCGCTCCTGCCTTTTTCTTGTACCCCAAATAAGAAGTGGTTCAATTTACCACCGTAACAAAACTGTTGTTTACTCGTGGATGTGTGTGTTTGTCTGTGCGCGCATGCGTGTGACATGATGGCCCCGGCCCATGACAGTACAGTACGCGGCACTTTTTGAACGATCTAATCTCTTTGATGTCACCGCACCGTTGTTCTATGCCTCCGTTTTTGATATAAACTCGGAAAATGATTAAATAGTTTGCTGTTATTTTGATCTGAACTTTTGAAGGCTACGTTAATATTTCTAGACTAGTTTCATAACAGTCTCGGTAATAAGTCGCATTGTTACTTACTTGTTTTTATTATATTTTATTAAGTTACGCTATTAAAAATTTCTTGAACTATACTAATATGGCTAATAGCAGTTTGTTTGTGAATCTCTCAAGCCCTATCTCTAGAACAGGCGTCATTGATCATTCTTTATATATCTAGAAACCTTCTCGACAATACGGCATGTGCCACTTGACGTCGTCTTTTTAGAGGTTATGATATTTCACCGATTTAGTATGCAGCGAACTGGACTGCCCAGCCATTGTAATAAAAGTGGAAAAAGACCTATATACCCAGGAAAACTGATACCAATTGTGCGACATGCGGAAAACATAACATAACTTGACGCCTTTTGTTACTCGAAGGTGTAGGCAGCGGCTGTTAAGCCTCGTCTCGCCGTTATGTTTACTTCCCAAATGGAATAACTTTGAATATATACCACATGCTTATATCTTGTTGCACACGCGGCCTCCGTACCAAAAACCTACTGGAAATTTACCGCTATATTTTATGTTAAGAACGACAAACTCCGTGTCCGTTTTATAGATTTATTGATGTGATTACTATGACATTTGTCAATATACTTAATGCAAATTATCAAATAAATAATTTATTTATTTTTTTTATCTGTGGCGTACAGGTAAAAAAGAAGTGTTCTCAAAAATTCGAAACCTCTCAAGCACCACCCACAAAGGTACTGAAGTACCCCGTGCCCTTGTGAGCCCTCTCTTCTTCTTTCCCTTCTAAGAGGATTCATTTGTTAATTTGACTGATTGTGTTCCCGAATTAATTAATAATTATTAATAAATAAATATATACGGGAGTCCCAATGTATTTTCAATGAGCTTTACATATGATTTCTCTATTGTTTTCAAGCATAGATAAAACTCATCGTTAGTCGCTTCCTGTCAACTGGTAAGGAATAGTCGGGTAAGGTTCCCATGGACTGGAGGCACCTTGTCATCATTCCTCTGTATAGTAAGGGATAAAGTATGCAGTTCGCTAGCTATAGGCCCGTCAGTTTGATCAGCTTAGCAGCGAAAGTGGGAAAGTAAAATGTGGGAAAATTATTGTTTAATGACGAATGAGGGTGATATCTGACGGAGTGTTGCGTGAGGTCCAAGGTGGTTTCTGAAGCGGAGAAGAGTACATGGACCAGATTCTTCACTCTGCAACATCTTAGAGAAGCAACCAACTTTGCGTTGCCAAAAAGCGTTTGACATGGTGTTACGAAAAGATCTGTGAGACATACTCCCGGGTCAAGGATTGGGCGGCGTACTGCTGCGTGCATTGCAGTCCTGTGTAAAGATTATTGCTTGTTGAAGGGGACAGTTGAATGTGATGATAACGAAAATTATGATGTCGGAAAGGGAGGCATCCAGAATGGATGCGAGGTTAATGGTTGATGATGTAGTGCTGGGGGAGGTGAATCAAATTGTATAATAGACTTTGACATTATTATATTGCAATTTTTAATATTTATTACATTTAATGCTGTATTATTGGTATGGTACAGATTTATTTATATTGTTTAATAGCAATATAAATAATTTGATTGATTGATTGAATAAATAAAAGCAAACTTTGGACTTTCTAGGGACAATTTTGTATAGTTTATTTATATTCTCGGCTAGCCGTGAAACGAAATGCACAATCAGGTCAAGCCTATATAGAAAGTGGCTTGTTTGAGTTCGGGGGTTTTATTTCCATCCCTGTGGGCGAATAACGGCAAAAATATCATTAATTATAGCATCCAGCTACCTTCCCTCACAGCTGATCGCCTGTCCTACTTTACATCAAGTTTAACCCTTTAAAAACTTGTGTAAACAGTGGTAAGTCAAAATGAACACAAATATTAACATCTGGCAGAGAGAATAAAACCTTCATAATGTATGTTGGGGAGGGAATAGGCAGCTGATTAGGTTGAAAATGGTTACAGAGTTTATTGCCAACACGGGGTTCAGTTACGACGGATATAAATTAGAGTGTTTCCAATGTGTATGTATGTACGAATGTGTAATAAATTTATATATATAACTCTTATTGCGAATGGGATATTCGTGGGGTAAATGTCGTTTTGTTTTGCGACAGTATTTTATGGTTGTTATGTTTTTTTTCGCTTGTAAAATTACATTAAATTGATTTAAGGAGGCGAACGAGTAAGCGGGTCACCTGATGGTAAGCGACCTGCACATAAACAATTGTGATGCCGAGGGGAAGAGGACGCGTTGTACCTCCGGATATCTCTTTTACTGACTCGAAACGCAAACCCGAAATTCGTTGCATAAATGGACCGGTTCGATCGGTGAAACACTACCTCTTAGAAAGTCGACGTAAAATGGACATTCTTCACATTTTCTAATCAAATTGTAATCTTAGATGGAAAGTGATACTGGTTACATAAAAACTTTATAGGTGTCCATCTGCGTTATTTTCATCCGTGAGCAAGTACCGTCGGTCATTGTAATCTTTTCCATTTTTAGCAAGATTTAGCAAACTCATAAGTCATCAGATGTGGTTCGGCCAGGTGTAATGTATGTTAGATGAATGAGTAAGCGCTTTATACCTGTGTCCAAGCATTCGATAATAGAAGAGTATTATGGAATTATTTTCGTAAAACTATTGAATAAAATTTAAGAAATAAAGGGAATATGAGGACTCAGAGATGGTTTTCTAAATCTGTAAATATATATATATGTCGGATAGACTTTTATTCGATTCCTTACTGGAGACATTATTTATGGGCAAATCAGGATATAATCCGAGCACAAACAATTAATACCTGTTATCGAACACATTTAATCTTGGTTATACAATATCAAATCAGTAAACAATTATTTAATGAATAATTTTTTGGTTACTCCCGATGACCGACTATTTGTCAAGATTGGTACCTAATGGTTTAAAACATTGCTTTCAAAGTTCTAGATTATATTAGTGTACTCTTTATTCCAAGTATTATCTAGTTTCAAAAATCTTTTCGGCTTAAAATAAAACATGTCTCGGTGGCCCAGTGGTCGAGCACCCGCTTCTAAATCTAGAGGTTGCGGGTTCGAATCCTCACACTGGCTCACACCAATTACTTTTCGAAATTGTTTTCGGAAGTTATGTGTGATAAATATCGATGACTGAAAACTTTGTGCCCGGTATGGCAATAGGTTCGCCATCTATTCCACTTGGGACGTAAACATAAAGGCGAGACGAGGCTTAACAGCTACTGCCAACACCTTCAGGTAACAAAAGGCGTGAAGTTATGTTATGTTATAAAACATTTTGAGTTTGTCCGAGTCTCATCGTCGGTCAATCTGTTTTGTCCGATGGACGGAGAACTTCTGCTTTAACAGGAGGTTCAGTAGAAAACTAGCATCGGATATAGACTTAACATATTATAATGAACCGTATACCTACTTATATTTATTTATTACTAATAATTTTTTGGTTGATTTGAAAATAGGAGGATGGATGATGGATGGAGTGGTAGAGCCAAGCACTTCGCTGCATGAATGGGCCGGCTCGACCGGTGAAATACCACTACCTCTCAGAAGATCGACGTAAAGTGGCTCATGCCGAGTTTCGTTTGGTGAGAGAGGTACCCGGAGGCCCGTCTCCCTTCCCCATCCCTTCCTATCCTACTCCTTTAAAGGTTGGCAACGCAACTATAACACTATATGTGTTGCAGGTGTCCATGGGCGGCGTTGGTCACTTAACATCAGGTGACACGCCTGCTCGTTTGCCCTCCTATCCCATAAAATAACAAAAAGCGAATATTTTTGTGTGTGAGAGAGAAAGAGATTTAATTTTAAACTTTTCGTATTAAAAGTTTTAACAACCAGTAACCAAATTTAGTTTAATAACCAAAATAATCCATATTAATGAATCAATATTCTTTTTAATAACTTCCGGAACTCAACTTTCTATTTCGTTACTCTTTTTTTATGGGATAGGAGGGCAAATGTGCAAGCGTGTCACCTGATGGTAAGCAACCTGCGCCACCCATGTTCACCAGCAACACATATAGTGTTACCGATGAGTTTCCGACCTTTAAGGGTTAGGATAGGCAAGGATAGGGAAAGGTGGTGGGCCACCGGGTACCTCACTCACCGAACGAAACGCGGTTTGAACCACTTTACGTCGATCTTCTGAGAGGTCTTGGTATTCCACCGGTGGAGCCGCCCCATTCATGCAGCGAACTGATCGGCTTTACAACTGTTAAAAATTAAAAATTACGTCACTGTAACAGTATTGAACCTTTGATTTATTTAATAAATATTTTTACTTTAATAACTTTCGAAATTAATTATCTTATTTTACCATAATCTAGACGCAGGAGTTTATGTTCGCCATAATAAAATTATTATTCCAGGGAATATTTAATATACGTTTCTATGATTTATGTTAAGTGCCGTAGTTCGTGTCGGAAATTGGATGGCTTCTCAGAGATTATATACGATCGTAATACATTGTTTCAGTTATTACAGGTTATGTTTGAGAAGTTTCAAGTTGACCTGTGGAATTGATGGAATTTCTATCGATAATTCCATCGAATTCCAGTGTATAGAACGCATATCTGTGAAAGGTATTGTTGAGTACAGCACTGTTGTATAAATCTTATCATTATAGTGTAAGTTTTAATTTTCATATACTTATTGAACCTGCATATTTATAATTTACGAAATTATAGGCATTTCGTCTGATAAATCATTTTTTGTCAGTCGATATTTCTCTCGAAGTCACGGTGAGGCTTCATAACTGAGACTTCAGAGAGGATGCTGAAAGAATCAATGAGAAACTGAATATGGATGCAAATCAATATTGAATAATATAAATTTAGGTGAAAATTAATAGAAACGAATATAGTTACTTGTTATATGTCACAAATCACTTCGAAAACAATTTCAAGAAATGATGGTGTGAGCCCGAAATCAATGACGACTTCTGAATCAGAAGCGGTGAGCTATAAAAAAGAAAAAAAAATAGTACATGGAGTCCGTCCGCGCTAAAAAAGTAAAATTTTGTAACATACATACATTTATAACAAACTAAATGTAAAAACAGCACATTCGTATTAACACTATGACGGGTCTGGTGTAACGAAACCGAGATTGGCGGGTTCGATCCCCACCCAAATATTTATCAGAGTTTGGGTAGAATAACTAGAACTCACATTTTGGATGACCTGCCATATTTGATTTAGAATGACGTCACAATATTTTTGAAGTTATTCTGAACAATCCCTTAATTTCGATACCCATATTGTAGAAATGCTTTAAAAATTTTTTTTTTCTTTTTTTTTAAAACAAACGCAAGGCAAACGAGCAGGCGTGTCACCTGATGGTAAGCAACCAACGCCGCCCCTGGACACCAGCAACATATATAGTGTTAGTGTTGCGTTGCCGACCTTTAAGGGATAGGGGATAGGGAAGGATGGGGAAGGGGGGTGGGCCTCCGGGTATCTCTCTCACCGAGCGAAACGCGGCATGAGCCACTTTACGTCGATCTTCTGAGAGGTCGTGGTATTTCACCGGTCGAGCCGGCCCATTCATGCAGCGACCTGCTTGGCTCTACCAGGTAAGTATAATCCCAACATATTAGATTTAGAATGACGTCACATCATTTTACTATAAAAAAGCCCTGTCATTGGATACCCATATTGTAAAAAAGCATTTAAAATATCTCCGGATGAGTGCTCGTGGCATTTCACCGGTCGAGCCGGCCCATTCGTGCCCATGGCAGTTACTATTGTAATCCAAATTTAGCGTGCATACAAAATTTCAGCTCAATCGGTTGAAGATATCTACCTTAAAATTGAGTTCTAGGATTCATACGAACTTAAACATTGCAAAATAAAAATACCTAAGTTTATTATATAACTTTGGGCAACGCCAAAGGATCAAGCCTATCAGAAAGAGCTTGGTTGTCGACAATAACCTTCGGAGTGATCCTTTTATAATATTATTGGATATTGGACTACGCGAATAAAAACATTGGAGAGCTATTTTGTACTTGTACTTGTGTGTTTTTTTTAACAGCCAAAGTTATTTGACCAAATCGCAAACACAAAATCAGAAAAAAACGTAAAGGATATTAAAATATTCACGTTCCGCTCAATTAACCAATCGGTTGTGATTACATCGCGCCATTACCTCCGACACAACGTATCGCGTGTCAAGTATATTAACGTTACGTTACCTAAATATTAACACGGAATAAGATACATTATTTATTCACAACGCACCATGTGAACATCGATCATATTTTTATCATCAGTGATAATTAGATTTTTAATGAAATTTCAAAAATATATTACATACCATCATGGTGGTGAGGTTTGCCGACTGATGAAATACCACGACCTCTTAGAAAACCAACGTCAATTAGTCATGCTGCATTTAGTAAGGTGAGAGAGGTATTTAGAAAGGCCAGCCCCCTTTTCTCCGTATCTCCGAGTGGGTTTAGCTGGTTAATCCTTGTTGTAGATGGCTACGGACGGCGCCAAGCCACTTTCTACGACTTGTTGCGCCTGTTCATAACAATGTGGTTAATGAATCCTCTTTCTGTACACATTTTGTAAGTTAACGCCTTTAATACCTGAAGGTGTAGGCGCCACTCAAACGATTACGTCATTCTACCCGAGCTTATTGTACAATTACACAGGAATCAATACACTTCATGCTAACAATACACTTAACAAAATTAAACACACCATAAACCTTGTTATTTTGTTGTTAAAATATTATTATGTAAGTGACCGCAGCTAAACACATTCCCGGTGTTGGACACGTAAACAGTTATCAAAAATATCACGTATACCTCATCCGGGGTTAGAACTAAAACAACAATAAGTTACAAACTGTTTGATGGATGAGGTTGTTAATACAAACTGAAACATCTTTCAAGTTACCTTTCATACCGTTTACCATTTTTGTAATAATACATGAATATTTCGCTATAAACTATGTTATATTCTCAAGTCCATGTATGTTGTTTGTCGTTCTAAGAAGATTACAATCTACATAGTTTGATGTGATTATATAATCGCTCAATCTATTTAGTAACCTATAGCGATTATCCCTACTAATATTATAAATGCGGAAGTAACTCTGTCTGTCTGTCTGTTACGCTTTCCCGCTTAAACCTCTCAACAGATTTTGTTCAAATTTGGCACAGACAATCTTTAGACCCTGAGAAAGGACATAGGCTACCTTTTATTGTGAAAAAAAGGGATAAAGAGGTTGAAATTGAGGTTTTAAGTTTGTATGAGATTTCTTAATTTTAAAAGATAAAACCATTAAACTTTATAATTAAGCACTTGATAAAAAATAATTAAATTAGGTAATTAAACTAGCGTTTTTGCAATTTCGACCTGTGAGGGGATGAAATAGAGGTTGAAAGTTTGTTATTATTAATTCTAATTGAGGCGAAACGAAGTTCGCTGGGTCAACTAGTATTTTATAAATCTAAAAATGATTTAAACGAAGAAACAGTATTAATTAACAAATTTCTCTATGGGAGTAGACCCGCTACCTGTTTCGATTTGCCTGTCCCAATAGCCACTGTGCCAGGTCCAGTTCACAAAATGTTCAAATAAATAAATCCAGTAAATTAAATGCTCTTCTCCTCCATCTAAACTTTAAAACCCAAATCCTTTATCACTTAAACCGCGTGTTCCCCGCTAAGGACGAATGTGCATTGCAGCATTCTCCAACTAATTCACGTCTCCTGTGTATACGGAACTATTTATACTTTAGCATTGTTTACGCATTAAGACACTCTGACAAGTGTCTGCCTTTTGTTTTAGGACATTCAGTGAAATCAAATTATGAAGTGAGAACGAAATTATGAAGTGTTAAATTAAATTTTCTAATTAATAATTTAATTAATATCCATAGACACGAGACTAAACACGAGTTATATATGCTGAAATCTCTAATTTAAATAGATGACTTTTTATTAATTTTCAGCTTTAGTCTCAGGTTTAAAGCACAATGGATTGTCAAGTTTTTCTAACATAGAGAACAGCTTACAAATTTAGTTTGATTAATTGCTAAATTTTAATTTCCTTGAAGAATTTCGCAGAAATTTATCAATTTGTAATACGATCGGGAGAAGGGGGCTAAGAAAAATTAGAGGCCAAGATCATCTATTGCTGCATTTTACTTCTGGTGGAGAAAACATTTTCAAGGAGGATCCATCCAGCAGGCAGCTGGTCATAAAGGCACAGCCAAAACTTTTGACAACATCTATAGTGTGGAACGATGACATGTTGTGCCGATCCCGGGTAGGGGATACCAAACCATAACCAACGGAAACATTTCCAAGGAGATATTTGTGTGTACAATAGATTATTGTTTCGACAAACCGATAACAATTGGAGAAATGCAAATAATTAATAAATAGTGTTAGGAGTTGATATAAAATGACGAGCGTACCCGATTATGTAGTATATGCAAAGTAAAATTACCACAACCGGGGCCACCACCAGATCCTTTACGCGCTTTAGTTTCAGGGATTGGAAATTATTCTAAGTACTACCCAGTAAACTAATATTCATTATCATTACATAGTATAAAACTTCCGGTGTCTGTCTCCTTATATGCTAAGGTCTTTGAAACTACGCTACGGATTTTGATGGGTTGTTTTTTTTAATAAGTAGAAGGTGTCATTGGTGTCGTTTGTATGTATAATTTAATAACAAAACATAACTTCACGCCTTTGTTACCCGAAGGTGTAGGCAGCGGCTGTTAAACCTCCTCTCGCCGTTATGTTTACGTCCCAAATGGAATAGGTGGCGAACCAATTGCTATACCGGGCATAAAGTTTTCAGTCATCGATATTTATCATACTTAACTTCCGAAAACAATTTTGAAAAATCATTTTGTGAGCCAGTGTCAGGATTCAAACCCGGACCTCTGGATCAGAAGCCGTATGCTCGACCACTGGACAACCGAGACCCTTAAAGTATAATTTAATAATTTCGAGATTTAGCTCTTTAATAGTAAACGCTGGTTGAATCTTAAGTGATAACTCCAAACAATCTACTACATTATTATATAGCTAAAGAAGACCTACAAAAAAGTGGAAAAATACTAACGGACCATTTTAATTTCTTCTTACTGATTCTAAGGCGAAGCAAAGTTCGCTGGGTCATCTATATTAATAGAACCAGTTACACATAAAATTAGTAAACAAACTACTAGTTTGTTTACTAATTTTACAATACAGTTACACGGTATCATTATATAGTTCTCCAACGTTCCTTATTGAGGACACCTAATTATGCATTGATCTGGAATCAATCAGGAGAGAATACAGATGGAATATGCAGTGATATCGGACCTAATCAAAAGTCATAATATTAATGAACAGCGCACACAGAAACGGGAGTCTTCAAAGCGGAAGGAAACGTACGAATAGCTAGGAACGTAGAATTTGTCAATATCGTGCCCAAAGAGCGACTGTTATTGAACTAAATGCCATTCCACTATTACAAAGCGTGACTAATCATTGTACCGCGAGAAGATTACTTACCAGAACAGAGAGATAATCAATTTAGTAGGCTTGAATGTTTCCCGAGACTTCAGCCGCTTATAATTCGGCTTCCAACTTATTTTTAGATTGACCTTGTCTGTTTTGAATACTGTGACTAAGGATATTATGTCTCGGAATGCTTGATTAATTTTGTAATTTCGGATATATTATGTAGTAAAACCTATTGCAATAAACATCGGATATAATTGTCATATTTGTTAAAATTATATTATATTTGGCGAAAATCATCAGTTTAGATAGTATAAATAGAGAACTCCTTATTTGCACCACAAACATAAAATTTCATGTTAATTAAATTACAGCTATGTCCTAAAGCTATGAGTACAAACAGTGGTCGTTTCGCATGAAGCAATCTCTTCCAGGTAACCTTTAGAAGAAAATAAATGCTTATAGAACTGGTAGTGCTTAATATTTTATGTTAATTATGAACAAAATAGGAATAAAACAACCAATAAAATATTTAATAAATTTACTTAACTACGAAAACAAAAATATATACTTAAAATTAATACGAACATTTTTTTTTTAATTTGGGACAAGTAATCAAATCCGAGGACTTTGAACTTGAATCCGGAATACTGTACTACTAGATCATCCACTATGTTCTAGAGCGGTGTCACACACTGGCAATTCAAATAGCTGAAATCTAGATGGGGTCTAGATCGTGTTAGAGAAAATTTTTTGCATGTATCAGTATATAAAACAAATTATTTTCTAATCGTAATTATAAATTGGCAATTAATAATCTGTTAGCGGTTATCAAATATTGTTAGCGGTTTCGATTATTTTGTCACTTTGTCATACTTATTGCCTCATCTCTCTTCTAAATATGTTTGTGCGTATCACACATTTTATACGACTAATAAACCACTCTAATACTAATGGCATAGGCCTCATATTCCATCTTCATGTAAGTATTCCATAGGAAGGAACAAAATTAGATTTGCATCTGTAATCTGCCTTATTAGGCGTGCAAAATACGGTTAATTGTTTGGCAATAATTTCGAATTTGAATTTCTTAAAAAGAAAACCGTTTTTAATTTTATCCAAAAGACAGTAAATAGACAATTATTTTTTATTTTTTCAGCGTCTTTATTTCACGAGCTGGATCTTTCTGCTCATCTTTTTTTTTAAACGGTATTTTGTTATTGGAATTGGATGGCAAATGAGCAAGTGGGTGATTTGCCTACCCAACACCCATGAACACCTTGGTGCGTTGCCGTCACGCAACACGAGCCACTTCACACCGATATTCCGAGAGGTCGTGGTATTTCACTGGTCGAGCCGGCCCATTCATGCAGCGAACTACAAGACTCTACTATTATTAAAAGCTGTATTTGCTAACAGCATAATAAATATCCCAAGGATTATTAATATTGGTATTTCTGTTTGAGAGAATGCGAGTCAGAATCAATATTTTATTGTAATATACTCGGGAATCGTAGTGAGCTAAAATAATATTTTGTGACAAATACAATATTTATAAAAAAATGCGTAAGGAATAAACGAAATTCTATTGCCATATATATATATATAAAATAGCATAAGTAATTTAATATTTTTGTTATTACATATATTGTTGTAAGTGAGCTTTTTACTAAGCTATTAACTTAAGTTACATCCCAAACAGTTAATATTGCAAACTCTTACTGAAAATTCTTCTTATTCTTCCAAAAATTCAATTAGTTTTGTAATATGTCATCTCCAATCTCGCATTTATAAGGTACTAGCTGGTCCGGCGAACTTTGTTCCGAATCAAAAGTAATAAATAAGTAGATTTTGGATTTATCACTTTTTCTTTACTACATTATAAATAAATTATAGACCAAAACCATCCCGTTAGCACCCTCTATTTCTTAAAAAAATGCATCAAATCCGTTGCGTGGTTTCAAAGACGCTGTGTTCCGCTGTCTGTCCACAGACAGATGAAAGCGACATTATACTATGTAATGATTGTTCATGATTAGACGCATCTAAAACATTTAATACAAGGTATGTATTATCAAAGTTAGTAGCATGAAGCGCGGTGTGAAGACGGAACCGAACGCGGAGTTACGAGTACGTAACGTAATAACCAGAGTTACAAATAGAACATCAATCAAGCATTGAGTAAGAGGGTTTGGAACTATGGGTAACTAGTTCCGTCGTTACTTCCGTTTTGATTTCTGTGGAAAGTGCTTATTTACACGAATGTTTACAAGGTAAATTTTGGATTTGTCATCTCGATCGTCTTAGCACTTCAGACTTTTGAGTTGCTAAGTTTGAATCCGAGTAAAACACAATTTGCGTGCATCTAGATGTGTCCCTGACTTCTGCTATATGAATTTTAAAAATATTAAGTTTCTAATATAAACTAACCTATATTACTTCCTATTACATGAACTATTTGCGCGTGAATACAATATAATAAGTATGCTCATATAGAACTGGTGTAAATTAAACAGTCTCGGTGGTCCACCGGATCGAGAACGAGGCTTCTGAATCCAGAGATCGCTGGTTCGAATCCTGACACACACAAATGACTCTTCGAAATTAATTTTGAAAGTTATGTGTTATAAATATCGATAATTAAAAAACTTTGCGCCCGGTATGGCAATTGGTTTGCCACATATTCCATTTGGGACGTAAACGTAACGGCGAGTCGAGGCTCAACAGCCACTGCCTGCACCTTCGGGTATAAAAAGGCGAGAAGTTATGTCATATATGTATAGTATAGAACAATAATTTATTAGTAATAGTTTTTTTTTTAACTTATTTATCGTACAATTTCCAACACAAATACAAATCCGGAAATATGCGTTTCTTTTTTAATTATTTTTCTCCGGTTCTTAATAAAACGCGATTTATTTATTTATTTATTTATTTATTTTAAGGTACATCAACAATATACATATATGATTTTCACAAAAAAAAAATATAACTGAATTTTTGCTCTAATATATATATCAATTACAGACGTACACAACATTCATTTTTATATAACAGTTACGATTGAAGTTAAAATATTAAGTAGACATACAAACTTAATTTAATTAACTAAACATTAGAGCTTCCATTCCCTGAAGTACATAAACAAACTTCGCTTAAAACTATGCAAGGTATCATGTACAATGTCAATTTTACTGCAGTTACTACATATGTCGTTGTATTCTGAACAAAACCGAGCTAAAGGAGAATTGCGACCAACATTAGTTCGACATAGAGGAATGTGGAAGGTTCTAGAGAGCGGGTGTCGTGGAACTCTTCTAGGTACAGTAAACTTAGTATTTTCCAAAAGGAAGCTGCAATCTGTGACACAGTTAATAATCTTGTATAATAGTATTAAATCATGGATTATGCGCCGGTGCTTAAGAGTGTCCATTTTAAAATACTTCAATCTATCGCTATAAGAAACTCTATGAGAAATTCCAGGTGATATGAAGGCTAGATATCGGGTAAACTTTCTCTGAATACTCTCTACTCTCTGTGAATGATTTGCGTACATAGGATTCCAAACCACAGATGCAAACTCCAAGTGACATCGCGCCAGAGAATTGAACAGAATCATTTTAGATTTAGGACGGCGAAATTCTTTGGTGTTACGTTTTATGAACCCAATCATTGGGCAGCCTTTTTGGTGACCTCATTGATATGGGGAGAAAAACTCAACTTTCCATCCAGTGTTACACCCAGATCCCTGATTTGATGAACCTCTTCAAGTTTGGCACCATCGATATGGTATGAGGATGGTATAATTGTTTTATTCCTAGTGAACTTTATGTGATAGCACTTTTTGGTGTTAAGAACCATACCATTTGCTATACACCAGTCCTTAATATTATTAATGTCACGCTGAATAAGGTGAGAATCTAGTAAGCAATTAACGGTTTGGTATATTTTTAAGTCGTCTGCAAACAAGATAAATTTTGAATGTTCGATGACTTCTACAATATCATTAATAAATATACAAAATAACACCGTTCCAAGGTGAGAGCCTTGTGGAACTCCGGAAACAGCATGATAAAGCTTCGAGTCATATCCTTTTATCGACACAAAATGTGGTCTCTCTTTGAGGTAAGACCCAAACCATTGTAAAAGACTCCCATGTATCCCAAGTGCTTCCAGTTTTTTTATCAATAAAACATGGTTAACTTTATCAAAAGCGCTAGAAAAGTCTGCGTACAAGGCATCAATCTGTTTACCCTTGTCCATTTCCTCAGATATGTATGACACGAAGGAGACCAAATTTGTCTGCACAGATCGACCTGCCTTAAAACCATGCTGAGCATTCGATATCGTAGTGTCAATATATTTTGTTAATATGGGACAGATAAGCGACTCAAAAAGTTTCGATAAACAGGAGATAATTGAAATCGGCCTGTAGTTCTGAACACAATTCTTTTCACCCTTCTTGTAGACTGGCAATATTCGCGCCTTTTTCCATTCGTCAGGAAAAACACCTGCTTCAAGCGATTTATTAATTATCAATGCCAGCGGCAGGGCGAGAGAAGAACCGCATCGCTTTATAAATACCGGTGGGATACCGTCAGGACCAGCTCCTTTCACGGAGTCTAATTGTTTAATTTTTTTTGTAATATCCGTTTCACTAAACTTTATCCGGCATAACGATTTATTTACTGTAGTTGGGACAGAACATGGTAACCTATCGGCTACATTGGCATCATATACAGAAGCAAATTGTTCCGCGAATGTGTTGGCCATATCAGATCCAGTATTCACACTCTTGTCTTTAGAGTACATAATACCAGGAAGAGACAAATCACCATTTCTTCTACCTTTTACGAATCTCCAAATCAGTTTTGGGCGTTTTTCTAACTCTGATTCAATTTGATCAACGTATTTTCTGTAGCATAATTTGTTTAATTTATGACAACGCTCTCTCAGGATATCATATTCCAGTTTATCTCGGGGGTTCCTATACTTGCGATACTTTAATCTTACCGTATCTTTTTCAGAGAGTAATTTAACCAACTTACTATCAAACCAAGGAGGATACAAGGATAATTTTGCTCTACGGATAGGTACATATTGTGTAATGACACTTTTTAGAAGTCCATAAAAAACCCCAACCATTTCGTTCACGTCACTTTGTTCAGAAAGAAAGTTTAGTCTGCCAGTCGATACTATTAAGTTCTGACAGAATATTCACATAGTCAGCCTTATGGAAATTTAAATGATTTCTGGGTTGTGGTTTCAAATATTCAAGAGAGATTATAGGTACACTCAAAAGCAAGGCTGGGTGCCGAGAATCCAATTTTGTCAACACATTGGTAGGCGCGATAGTCGTATAAGTAATATTTGTAAGAATTAAGTCCAAAAATTTGCTGTCTATATTGCAGACATTATTGACTTGCTTTAAATTATTCAAACTAATAAAGTCAACTAAGCAATATCCCAACCTGCAGTTGTAGTAGGGCATAACTGTTGAGCGGAGTCGCTCGTCCAACCAATAAAATTTAAATTAAAATCACCCAAAATAATTACCTCTGAGATGTTATTTATAACTTTTGAGGCATTGTCAAGAAAGTTCTCTAAAGTATCCAAGTTTACGGGAGGCGGTAGGTAGACTACACATATTGCTATATCTCGTGAAACATTATTAGCATTAAGTTTTACTGTAATCCATAGATCCTCACAATCGCTCTCCCAGAACTCGACACGAGTAGACAGAATATTACGCGCAACTGCAATAAGTACACCACCCCCGTCTCTTTTCGATCCTCCAGAGAAACACCGATCCCTTCTAAACACCTTATACCTAGCGTCAATGAATTCTCTATCAGCAATATTTGAATTCAACCAAGTCTCCGTAAAAACTATTATAGAGTAGTTATTCAGTAACACTTGGTTGAATAGATCACTAGTTTTCGTTCGTATACCTCGAACATTTTGGTAATATATGTCGAGCATTGCTAATAAAACATCCCAACATTAATCAACCAACACAAAACTTAAACCAATACTAACTTTTTATTCTACCATTAATTTTAAACTATTATTGTTGCGAATCGCAATCGCCTGGCACGTTTCATCCTTCCGCACATATACTTTTCCATTTCGTACCCATGTAAACTTGTAATTAACCTCTTTTGCTTTTTTGCGTGCGGCCGCATGGAGAGATTTATTAAGAGGTATTAGGTGCTCAGCCACGTAAACTGGTGTAATGGTACAACCAAGTCCTAAATGTTGCGTGGATAATTTGTCTTTAGGATTCTTTTTATTAAAAGTAGAAACCGCAGCCAATAAGATATCGCGTTTACGTGAGCTACGTAGTCGAACTATTATTGAACGTGGTTTATCATTTTCTCGATTTATCTTGGCCACTCTGTTAACTTGTATTATGTCGTCATCAGTAATAGGACACTCCACCGTTTTAGCCAATTGTATTACAGTGTTAGCCAGAATTTCGCTGCGAAATTCAGGTACACCAATAATTTCCACATTGTTTTCACGCATATGCTGTTCCACCGAGTTCAACCGACTACCAAGATCGTTTACAGTCACTTGCAAGGAAGCATTCGCTTTCGAAAGTGCTGCGATAACAGTTTCTTTTTCTTCTATCTTGCTCTTAAGGTTCTCAAAGACTTCATTTAAGAATGACATAGATGTCTGAATTTCAGCAAATTGTCCATTTATTGCCTGTAACTTATCAGATAGTATATCTTCAAGAGTTGCTCTGATGGCCACTGCAACTTCCTCTTTCAGAATAGAGCGAAGCTTTCCTTCGGTAATGTAATCTGAGTTTTGCTTTTTTATTTCTGACATATAGCCCTGCTTAGAACGAAAAGTTACATTGGCCTCATTCATGTCCACCACGATTGCTGATCCCGTCCTTACTGATGTATTTGTATTGTCCCGCTTCGGTTGCTTACAGCGACATTCAGGGCACTGCCAAGAATTTTTTTGGTCTATGTCCATTTGGCTAATTTTTTTACTGGTAAAATTACTGCAATCCAAGTCATATTTCAACGCACAGTTGCAACAACGCAACCACTCTTTAGATTTTAATGCTTTATTACAGCCTGGACATTTATTAGTTGTCGGTGACATCTTCAATGAAGGTTCCGAAAATTTTTACTAAGTATTCCCCCGTGCAATAAGCAAAATCAGAAAGTAGATGAAATTGATATTCTGAATGCTTAGTGTAAACTGATATGATTTGTTTATACAGTAGAAATCATGCAATAACAAAACGCTTGCGTATATTGAAATTAATTTCACTCTTGTGTTGGTATTACCGGGCGTCGTGTCGATACAAAGTTCACCCAGTTTAAAGAAGCGAATTCGTTAACTACCCACTTCATGGATTTTATTAAACTAGGAGTATATGTTATAGCTGTCTTTTTGTACTTTTCTATAACTTTTCTCGCGTACCTTTTATTGTAGTCGTGTAGATAATTCTTCTATTGCAACTTATACGCCATACGTGGCCGCTCTTTGCAGATTTTCACTGTGAATTTAGTTAAATACCGGGAGCACAACAACGTTCACTGCTAATTACTATTCGGTAATGTGTCATGTTTTTGTTTTTGTCATGTGTGATTTAAGCAAAGCAACGCCTGTAGATGTGTTATAATTTAATTAAAGCTAAGGCTACACTGGTGATGGGAAATGCCCTTTGTCTCCTCGAATACGAATAATCCTTACCTGAACAAAAGTACTCGTTTTATTTATGCTCGCCAAATAGATAGAATGAGAGAAAACATTTCTCTCATTCTTTCTCTCTCCCTCTCTTTCCGTGTTATGTAACATGTTTTTCCATGACTTCAAGGTTCACGTGAATGTTTTAATTTAGTTTGGGGAAATGTGAACACTCTTGGCAGGCTCCTCAGATTCTTGAATTATGTTCAAGTCAATTAAAAAGTGGTAGAGCCAAGCAGTTCGCTGCATGAATGGGCCCACCGGTGAAATACCACGACCTCTCAGAAGACCGACGTAAAGTGGCCCATGCCGCGTTTCGTCCGGTGAGAGAGGTACCCGGAGGTCCACCCCCCTTCTCCCATCCTTTCCTATCCCCTATCCCTTAAAGGTCAGCAACGCAACAGTAACACTATATGTGTTGCTGGTGTCCATGGGCGGCGTTGGTTGCTTACCGTTGCAGGTGACACGCCTGCTCGTTTGCACTCCTATCTCATAAAAAAAACAATCAAATTCAATCAATAATTTAAAATACATAACATAGCTTCACGCCTTTTTCTAACCGAAGGTGTGCGCAGTGGCTATTAAGTCTCGACTCGCCGTTATGTTTACGTCCCAATTGTAATAGTTGGCGTACCTATTGCCATACCGGTCATAAAGTTTTTTAGTCATCGATATTTATCGCTCATAACTTTTGAAATTAATTACGATAATTCATTTTTGTTTGCCAGAATTCGAACCCGACTTCTGGATTCAGTAGCCACGACCACTGGACCACTGAGACTAATTTAAATAATAATAATTTAAATGAGAAAATTTGCCATTTGATTCCATGTATTCTATTTTTGAAACATCACGAAGTATGGTAGAGAGTAAATAGTCATGTATCGTTGTAATGGCATAATTGGTGTATCATATATATAATATAATATATATATATATAATACCAACTCGTGACTTTTAATTGTAAAGCCGGAGCCGTATAGATGTGAAAATATGAAAGTATTTCTAAAAGTAAGTCACCGGCAGATGTGTAATAATCAGATAGTCTTTGTCAGATTAAAATGAGTTTTGACAATAGACAAAAGATTTTAAATTTAATCGTTTTCAGTAGTTTCCTATACATGGATTAATAATATGCTTCGTATATAAAGTATATATTTTGATATCCTTCAAAGTGATTTAGGATGGATGAACAAGGGTATATTTTTGTAGTAGGTCACTCAATTGGTTGTTACGTACGATAACAATTTATGGCTCTCTCGTAAACTTGTTTACTTCTGCTGAAAACTGTGTGTTGTTATATGTTTGTGAATGTATAAAAAAAACATGATAATTCTGTAGGGAACTTACATTTTCCCGCCCTTACCCCACTATAAGTGGAGTTGGCACACCAACCTTTTAAACTATCCGTGTTATCAAAAGATTTAGCTGGTGTTTTTTGACCGGCCGCCTGCCAGACGTCAATGTAGAAGAACTTGAAGTAGAATTGTTAAATTACCAGGCAAAAAATGAAATATTTCACTTATTGATATCCAGATTTTTACATAAGATAATATTCTACATAACATTTTTTCCTCCTCGTATATCCATTATTCAGCCGAGCAGATAATCAGATCAGCAAGCACTAACGAATAAATTTCCCATAATAGGGATATTACATGGTTAAAACATATGTATGTATAGTATAATATTTGAGGTGGAATTTATTAATCAAAATAGACACAGTAGTAGCCTACTGACTGAATGGCGACATACGATTAACGTATGTCGCCATTCAGTCAGTAGGCTTAGAATTTTACCTTCTGATTAAGAAGGTCTGAATTCGAAGCCGGGTGCACACAAAGGACTTTTCGTAAACCGTTTTTCTACACATTTAAAAGAGACCAGACCAGGCACGTGATCAAATATTTCACTTTATGTTTGGATTTCTAGAATGCCACAACCTACATAGTCTAGTGTCACGAGATGCTATTATGTAGAGTTGCTGAAATGGCAGCCTCCGAGTACAGAAACCGAGTTGCGAAGAGGGTGGCGGAAAGTTAAATTACTTCATTTTCGTCTTATGTATTGTTTATTTGTGAAGTCCACTGCATCGGCCACCACGGCCGGCTCGACAAGTGAAATACCACGGCCTCTCAGAATATCAATATAAAGTGGATCACGCAGCTTTTCGTTCGTTCGTTAATGTATGTGTACGTTTCTCCCACACCAGCCTATTCAATTATTCAATTATTCAAAAGTGAATTTACATATTTTCCTGAACGGCTACGGACCCACTTATAATTAATATCTTCGCCAAGTCCGCAGGATACCTGTAATGTATCTCCTTTTTGAGTATTTGATAACTTGCTTGTTTTTACGTCACTTTCAAAGTCTAATGCAATATATTTCGTGTGTTTGTGTGACAAACCCTGTAAAAGAATATTAGCTCTCGAGGGAAATTTAATCGAATAAAACTTCATAAATGTAGAAATATTAAGGCACACTTTGTACATCTAGACAATAGTAGCTTCTTAAACCGTTTGACAAAGAGGTGTATATTTGACAAATAAAGTCTTCTAGAGCGATTCCTGGAATTCGCCAAATAACTTTTCTAAAGACTGCATCTGCTGATGCATACTTATTTTTTATGGGCTAAGGGGAAAACGAGCAGGCGTGTCACCTAATGGTAAGCAACTAACGCCGGCCATGGTAACACCTGCAACACTGATATTGTTACATTTGCGTTACGTGCCTTTAAAGTGTGATAGGGAAAAGCACGGAAGTGGGATGCGGAAGGGAACAGGGTTGAGCCCATTCATGCAGCGAACTGGCTTTACCATTTTTCTACTGGTAATAAAAAAATTCTATTCATAACCTATATACGATACCTAATTATGCCTTATTAAATCCCGATTTGTATTTAATGCCAATTAAAAATCGTATGCACTTAACGCGTTCTAATTTTGACTTCATAATAATATAATAATAATAACATAGTATAAAACAAAGTCACTTTCCGCTGTCTGTCCCCTTATATGCTTATATCTTTAAAACTACGCAACCGAATTTGATGCAATTTTTTTGATAGTTAGAGGGTGTTAACAGGGTGGTTTTCATCTATAATTCATATATCATGTTGTAAAGAAAAAATGATAATTTTCGAGATTTAGCACTTTAATTGCAAACGCTTGCTGAACCCTAAGTGCTAGATCAAAACAATGTTCTACATTATTAAACACCTTCAGAAGGTATACAAAAAAGTCTGCGAGGGCATATGTCTATCTCTTAGAGATAACCCACAATAACCATTTTTATTTTTCTACTTTTCATGGCGTTTTTACGAAGCGATTTTGAACATTACAGCATTAATTTTCATCCATTAAAGTGTATTAAATAGATTGTGCATATAATATAGATGATCCTGGCTCTTTATAGCATGCAATTTAAACGAATATTTTCGAAGATATTGCAGAATTAACATAGCGATACAGCAGTTAAAGCCGATAAATCGCACAAATTAAACCTCATGATATTCAAAATTTACTAATTTATTACTTTTGATGCGGAACAAAGATCGCCGGGTCAGCTAGTAAAATATCAAACAAGAAAAAAAATATCAAATCAGTGTATGATGATGTGAAAACTTTAATTACAGAAGAACAGTAGACTGTTCTGTTGCCTCTGAAATAGTCATTTTTGTTCATAAAGATGTTATTCAAAGAGAGAAAGACAGAGAGAAATTTAGAGAGAATTGTTTTCATTATACCCCCTTGTGGTTTCTTTTTTTGGGGTTTTAATGACCTGGTAACTTAGACCTTTAAGTCAACCCCTTGTGTTTTGATTTCATTTTAGTTTTATTGCGTACTTATTGGAAAGAGATGTGATCAGTTTTAGTAGAATTTTTATGTAAACTGATCCGCAGGGATTCAGGAAAACGATTTGAGCAAAAGAACTATATTTTCTTAATCTCCATAGCTTAGTGGGTTTTTTACCGTCACAGCTCGTGTACAGAAATAAAATATAGTACATTTTTTATGAGACTATACGTTATGCTATTAATAGCATTGCTCACAAGCGTAATATTTGTTAAAAATATTGGTAAATAAAATTAATATTTAAATAAAATTAACAAGGTAAAAATTACTTAAAAATTTGGTGGTTTACTAACTATATATTTTAAGTTAAAAACCCAAAAAATGTACAATCAGAGAAGTTGAGTGTACAAAGGTGTAGTGTATAAAGATGCTAACGAAGTTACTTCGTGTTTCCTGAGATAGTGTCTCGAATGTCTTTTAAATTTCAGTTATTTCTGACGCCTGTAAAATGAATATTAACTAGAACAAGGCCTAGTTGCTTTCACGTTCAGACACATAAATTATTGCTCTCACTAACTTTTAATACGATAACAGAATCTAAGCTAAAATTCTTGATAAAGCAATTACATAAAATTTAAGTAATTTATAATTTAGATTATGGATTCCAAAATTATGTTCGTCAAAATACCAATTTTCCATAATTAACTGTTATTTCGGTTAGTCGAGTTACTTTAAAAATCCAATCCCCAGCGATTTTGTTGTCGATAAAAATACTTAAAAATTCCAATGCTTTGCAATTTTCGTTTGTGTCTCGAAATCCCAGGGGGTTCGAATTGCATTTTAATTTGGCAATCTCTGATTTTGTTACTCCACAGTTAAAATGGCTGAAATATTTTAAAAAATACAACTTAAACGAACTAGCAAATTATGTCACAATGTAAACTTGGACGCCACAAATTTTATGGGATCCAATAAAGTAACTGAAAAAATACAGAAATGCTGTACCTAGAAAAAATGATGAAATAATTAATGTTTAACAAAACAATGACCAAGTGAAATATTACAAGGAAAATAATCTGGAAAAATGAATTGTTCCAGATTAATCTTAGAAAACGGTGAACCATTTATTTAAGGCTTTGTCTACAAATTTGTTGGTTATATTATGACATGTTGACATATTAATTCCTTTATAGCAAAGAACCTACTGTTTTTGTTCAATTTATCAATTGTTTACTAATTAAATGAGATGTGATGAGATTTGTTAATTCGAGCACACGGCTTCTGATCCAGAGGTCCGGGTTCGATTCCAGACACTGGCTCACACCAATGACTTTTCGAAATTGTTTTCGGAAGTTATGTGTGATAAATATCGATGACTGAAAAACTTTGTGCCCGGCATGGCAATAGGTTCGCCTCCTATTCCATTTGGGACGTAAACATAACGAGGCGAGACGAGGCTTAACAGCCGCTGCCTACACCTACGTGTAACAAAAGGCGTGAAGTTATGTTTTTTTATCAATTGTTTACAAGTAAGTATCTACTATTATTATTAGCCTCTAGATTACGATATTCGCAAAAGTAAAATCGTTTTCTGTTCGGCAAAACAGTAGCAACAGAAGCAACAATGCCTATGGACGATATAAATATTAATTCATCGTGAAACGTTTCTAAATTAATTTATAGCAAAGCTAATTACAAGCGCTTCAGAGAAGTGCTATTTGAATAATTTAATTATGAACTTATGCCAAGGAATTATCCAGAGATTGTGATAAATTGTTATAGGAAAATGTGAAACATAGTTAATCGAAGTTATTTTTTTCCTTTTTGCTTTTATTCCCAAAATTGAGATATTAGTAATGTGGTTGATATTTAATAATCTGTTAGTATTGAATACCAGTTGTGTCTAAGGCCGTATAGAATATATAGTATATAGTGATAAATTAAAGTCAAGATATTTATTTGTTAAGTTTGGTCAATTAATTTGAATACGCATTTTGTGTCGTATATATGAGGCCTCGTGAGAGTTGAACGTTATTTCTAAGAAATGGTTGACCATTTTTTTTATCGTCGAATGTTGATTTGCAATAGTTTTTTAGTACAATATTAATGTAAGGATTACGATGTGAGTTTTGACATTTTAATTTTATACTTATATTACATATTACAGTTATTTGTTTCCATAATAAATAGATGAAATTATATAAAAGTAACAGAGCTTATTGGGATACTAAGAGCATTGTTAAATTGGGATAATAAGAGCATTGTTAAATTGGGATACTAAGAGCATTGTTAAATTTGTTGATATTTAATCATTCATTACTTGCAAAAATATTTAAGTCGTTGCACAACCCGAATTCTAACTTGAAGACTTCTTATGGCACACCACTTTTGGTTCATAATTGGTGCGCGGAAGTTTTCATCATTTCTTTTGTTTTGTATGAATTTTTAATACCTACTTACTCACACCACCACACGTGAATATTGTAAGTGTTAAATTGTGTAATAATGATAAAACAATCTTATCGAAACATCCAAATCGAGTCGAAAATGTTAAAATTAAAACTGAAATAAATAGGATCCATAAAATCATTTGATATTCAGAGAGTTCAAACAAACTGTTCAACTTATTCGATAAAAGTTTAAAATAATTTCGTTCACAATTTCGTTTTCGTTATAAACAATTTTGAATTTGGAATGCGAGTTACGATACTCGTTACAATTTATTTCACGGAATACTTTCTTAGTTTGAAAGCGTAAGTAAAGTAACGGCCAAACGTACCTCCACCATTCGGAAATATTTTTGTAATTAAACTAAGTTGAAAATAAATGAGCCAATAGAAATACTTCGTTTACGAACTTCTGTCACAAAGGATCCATATCTATAAGACTCTGAATTATTGTATCATTTATAAACTTGGGTTGTGCTACTGCTTGTATTACCTTCATCATTGGATACACCCACTCTTGGATGTATCCTTAGAAAACTTTGGGTATAAATTCAGATACAGCATTAAGTTTTGAAACAATACCAGTCCCTATATTATAGTGTACTAGCTGACCCAGCGAATTTTATTCCCCATCAAAAGAAATGAATGAATAATATTTGGATACTAAAAAGTCCAATTTCTACTATTTATCGGCACGCGTCTTGGCCGGTACTATTGCGCGACGCAACTGCTATGTCCCGCTTTGTTAATAATGTAATATCTTAGTAAATATTCGTTAAAATTTCATCCTGTAACAGGCCATATTAATCTATATTAAAAGCACAATCTATTATAGATACTTACCTGGATGTAAATTAATACTGTAATGTTTAAAATCGCTTCCTAAATAAGCCATTATTTTACGTAAAAAGGTAAGAAATAAAAATTATAATTGTGGGTTTATGAGATAAACATATGCAATTGGGGACTAGTAAATTATCATTTTTTCTTTAGTACATTATACATGAATAGATAAAAACATCTCGTTGAAATCCTATATCCACTAAAAAAACCGCATCAAAATCCGTTGCGTAGTTTCAAAGATATAAGCATATAAGGGGCAGGCAGCAAAAAGCGACTTTGTTTTATACTATGTAATGATGTATATCAAAAAAATAATATATTATGAAGTTTGTGAAAATATTTGGATGTTTGTTACTCAATCTTGGGTCAATTGTAGAACAGAATTAAATGACAATGATATGTGGACAATTTTCATACTTTCATTCTATATAGTAATGTGATTTCAAATAGTAATACTTACATACGCGCGGCATAGAAGCGACTGACAGGCGACTGGTTACAACATTAAAACAACTTTTTAGGATTAAATCGCGTTTATTAATTACTTATTTTTATTTATTTCCCGACGTTTCGAACTCTTTAAAGAGATCATTTTCACGAGTGATGAACAAAAAGAGTACGAAAGTAAAGAGTTTACGAATGTGATTCGCGAAAATCTGAGAAATAAATATACAACATTAGGTGTATATTTATATAAATTGTATATTTATATACAATTAGTTGTCCCGGCAAAAGTTATCTTGCCGAAAAATAAAATTTAAAAAATTTACTTTTAGAAAAAAGTTAATCCGACTTCTAGAAACGTAAACCACACAATCTATAAGTATATATGAAAACAGTACCTCTATAACTAAAAAGCGATAAATAACGTAATTTACTCATTTGTATATTTAATACAATATTATTATACAAATCGTAATACTTTAAAACAGCCATCTTTAACTATTATAATATTTACAAATGTTACTTATTATTGAAGTCGGTGCAACACGATAAAGTACGTTACCTAGACTGGCACCGACTCCAAAAATATACTTTAATATCAGTGAACATACAAAAAAAAAAATTATACATACAGACGAATTGAGAACCTCCTCCTTTTTTCGAAGTCGGTTAAAAATAGAGATTGATCGTAGGGGTTGAAAATTTAGGGTTGTATGTATTTTTGTATCCCGTTTTATAAAAAAAATAAGAAACAGAAATATATCGAAAAAATAGAAAAAAAATGCTGTGTGGCGCCGGCTTAGAACATCGCCACCCCATCTCTTCCCGTGGGTGTCGTAAAAGGCGACTAAGGGAAAAGCTAGAAGAATGGGCAGCAGCATTCTCTCTGAAGAAAATACAGCCTACTGCGATCGCCAACCCGCCTGCCAAGCGTGGCGATTATGGCAAAAACCCCCCATGATTGAGCGGACCGGCAGTTGTCGCTCTATGGGGGAGGCCTATGTCCAGCAGGGGACCTCAAAAAAAAAAGGCTAATGATGATGATGAGAAAAAAAATTAGGGGTGGACTACCCTTAACATTTAGGGGGATGAAAAAAATATGTTGGCCGATTCTCAGACCTACTCAATATGCTCACAAAATTTCATGAGAATCGGTCAAGCCGTTTCGGAGGAGTATGGGACCGAAAATTGTGACACGAGAATTTTATATTTAACTTATATATAAAATTCTCGTGTCATAATTTTCGTGTGTATTATATAAAAATCTTTTTAAGACCATTAGCACTTAAAAAGTTTTTTGGACAATCCGTATTAAGTCATGTTTCGTTTCGTTTTCCTTTCACATCAAACCCGTAAACTTGTTCAGGGGCTGATGCTACTAACCACTCCACTAATAGGCCCGTTGTAAATAAAAAAATCTTGTAAAACATAATATTGTGTTACAGATTCGAGAGATGAAAAATTATGAGCTATTATATTATTTGATAGGAGATACAAATTTAAAATAACTTTGATTCAAAACAGGTCTTACAGGGAGGTCTTCAAAAACTTACAAGGAAATAAAATAAATATGCAAAATATTAAACGACCCTTCAAAATTCAATTCGTGTTTCCGAGGAAGCGATTTCACTTGGCTGAAGGACTGAACTTGTGGACGCTACAAAGACGTAATTTTTTTCTGAACATATTCACGTCACTAAGCAGCATTGAGTGGTATTATGTAATTAGCTCTTTGTACTCGGTGAAAAGGCTCTCACGGACTTTGAGGAACACTTACTAAGGGCACTTAACACTAGGGCTATATTTTTGCCTAGGAATTTACATTACGTCAGATTTATCATGCAACTGGTGCCCAAGATTAACCCTGTGTATAAATTGATGGAATTTATCCAAATGAACAAGTGTTGAAGGAACTTGGGTTTTGTGTAATATGTTTTGTGATATAACGCAATTGCAACTATCATATTATACTATAAGTTGTTATTTATGATATATAAAATGGATCTCGAGAGACTAGACTTGTCAAATAATAAGACAATGTTCAAGGCTATGTTGGACCTAACTCAGCGAAATTTTTCGTATTATAAATAAGCACGAAGCGGAAACTTTCACTACAAAATATTGATTGGATTATTTTTCACAATTGAATAATCCTGTAGTGTTTCAAAAGATATATTTGTTGAAGTCTCCCCTTCCCCTTCCCATTCCTCCTTCCTCTTTCCCTCATCCCTCTCCCAATCCTATCTTATAGACCGACAAGTCAACTGACACGTGGGGGCTTTGACAATGCCTATGAGCTCCGATAGTTGTTTACTACCAGGGAAATGCTACCTCGTTTGTACTTTGACCTTAAAAAATAACTATAAAAATAACACGAGTTGGTTTCTGGAATATTTTCTGAATTACTCCTGAAATATGGAAATCGGTCCATACATTGGGAACAATTTTAATTTATGTTCTGAAAAGTTAACGGTATTGATCATTATTTCAATTCACAATCATCACGTTTAACGTAAGTTTAGTTTATCATTTTAACTTAAGTTCCAGTTTCAAGCTATGAGGCTATTGAGACAACATAATTTCTGAATTAAGCCTGAAAAATCCACTTTCCTCTATCACTAATTATCATTTGGTACATGTTCAAGAATTGTGAAATATTACTCACCAGATAGCACCGATATATTGGAAGCTGGCCAGGGTTTATCCTCAAAAATCGATAACGTCACCCTCTAGGAAGCTCTATTGGTGAATTATTGCCTCTCCTTCGTTCTCACGAGTTGAGATTGCTACTTCTGTAAAAGTTTATGGTCAGAACAGTACTTACCATGTCCCATATAAGATAAAATTACATAACATAACTTCACGCTTTTTTCTACCCGAAGGTATAGGCAGCGGCTGTTAAGCCTCGTCCCGCCGTTATGTTTACGTCCCTAATGGATTAGGTGGCGAACCTGTTGCCATACCAGACACAAAGATTTTGTCATAGATATTTCTCAAACATAATTTCCGAAAAGTTATTGGCGTGAGCCAGTCTCAGGATTCAAACTCCACACTCGACCACCGAGACTGTCTCGTTAATGTCTGACCGTGAGATAAAATTACAAGATAAATATATTTTTTAACAGACAACTACAGAAAGAGTATCAACATACATACATACATACATAACTTCACGCCAAATCCCTTGCGGAGTAGGCAGAGAGAACAGAGCGCCATAGGGCACGATTCTTACACGCCTCACTCGCTTCGTTGACATTCATGACTCTTTTCATGAACGCGCGTCGGTTTTTGAGGCTCTTAACATCACCTTCCTCCAGAACACGTTCTATTTGGTCATGGAATGTGTGTCTTGGCCGACCTCGACTCCTACATCCATCGGCTTTTGCATAGTATATCTGCTTAGTCAGTCTTGCATCAACCATTCTTTCTACATGTCCGAACCATCGAAGCATGCCCTTTCTTACTTTTACTCCGACACTCTCTTTCAAACCAACTTCCTTCCGTACAACCTTGTTTTTTACGCGGTCAGCGAAAGTCACTCCGCAGATTTTGCGTAGTGCCCTCATTTCCACCGCGTTTATTCTGCTTTCATGCACACTCTGCCATACCCAGCTCCATTCCATAAGTTAACGTTGGGATCATGACTGCATTGTGGACTGCTAGCTGGGCTTTTCTGCTAATGTTTTTTGCGCTCAGGAATCTGCCCAACGCTCCATTTACGCTATTTCCTATCGCCACTCGTCTTTCTACATCCGCGGTGTACCTTCCATCTCTGCTAAAAGCGCATCCAAGATATACGATTTCATTCACCTGTACCAGCACTACATCATCAACCATTATCCTTGCATCAGTTCTGGATTCCTCCCGTTCAAACACCATAACTTTCGTTTTCTTTGCATTCAACTGCAAGCCTTTAATCATGCAATCTTCTTTCATAATAGTGACTAGTGTTTGCATGTCCGACGGCGATTCGGCTAGAAGCACGGCGTCATCTGCGTAAAGCAGGCAGCTCACAACTAGGTCACCCATTCGCATCCCTACATCCATCGATCTCACTCTCTGGAGACAACTGTCCAGGTACAGGATGAACAGTCGAGCGGACAGCACGCAACCCTGTCTGACGCCGATATTGACGTCAAACCAGGGGGACAAGCCGCCGTCAACACGCACACACGCTGTGCAGCCCTCATAAGTGGACTGCACAGCGCGCAGCAGTGCCCCGCTCACCTCGTAGCCCGGGAGTATGCCCCACAGATCCTTTCGTAACACTCTGTCAAACGCTTTTTCCAGATCCACAAAACCGCAGAAAACCTTCCGGTTAACAGCCAGTTGTTTCTCCACGATGTTGCGGAGAGAAAAAATCTGATCCATGCACCCTCGTCCGCTTCTAAAACCACCCTGAGCCTCCCACAACACTCCATCAGATATCACCTTATTCTCCTTTCAATAATTTTCCCATACAATTTTGCTGCTAAACTGACCAAACTGATGGCCCTGTAACTGGCGCACTGCATACGTGATCCCTTACCTTTATACAAGGGCACAATGACAGCGCGCCTCCAGTCCATGGGAACCCTACCCGACCTCCAGCACAGATTGCTCAAGGTCAGGAAAGCGTCCCGGACACAAGTTCCACCGTGTTTGATCATTTCAGCAGACATCATATCAATTCCAGCTGCCTTACCATTTTTCATACTTCGTATCGACCATTCAATCTCTTCCATAGTAATGTCCTCGTCAGATGCTGGCGCAGCGGTGTCAGCCGTAGGCTCACTCGCGGCGCCCACATCCGGAACATACTCGTACATTTCCCCAAAATACTCACTCCACCTGCCCAATACATCGCTTGGGTTTGCAAGAATGTCACTAGTCTTAGACATAATTTTTTCCATTCTGGATGTTGACGAAAAACCCCGAGACTTTCTAACTTCCCTCCAGAAGAGTTTGTTATTCGCCTCGAAGTTCTCCGTCAACCTCACTTCCTCATTCGCAACTAGTCTTTCACGCTTCTCTTTCACTAAGGCTTTGGTAACATTCCTGCAGCGGCGGTAGATCTCATACTTTTTCTCTGTCATACTATCATTCTGATTCAAACTTGAGACATAATCCAACCATGCTTTTTTCTTTCTTTCGACGCTGGATTTCACATCCGCGTCCCACCAGGCATCACCTCTCAGAATCTTATGCCTCTTTGCACTACCACATACTTCTTTTGCACTATACACTATACTTTCTTTCATTCTTTCCCAGCATTCTTCAACACATAGGTCAGAAAGACTCGTCTCACTGAGTCTTTTACTGACTAGGTCTACATACATTCTCCGTACACTTCCATCTTCTAATTTCTCGCATTTTATCCTTTCAAGCTCTCCGAAATGGGTACGCACTCGCCAGTGTCTCCACTTCTTGAAAAGGCCCACGAAACGGCTTACCACCAGGAAGTGGTCCGTATCAAGAGTGGGGCCTCTATAGGCTCTTGTATCCCTTAGAGTATTTCGGAGACGACTATCTACCAAAATCAAATCAATCATACTCTATTGTTCATTCCGTCTCCACGTATACGTGTGAATATCTTTATGACGGAATAATGTGTTAGACACAAGGAGGTTCCGTTCCAGGCATACGTCCAATATCGGCTTACCAGCATCATTCACTCTCTTGTCACCATTCGGACCAAGGACAGCCTCCAGGCCATCTCTCTTGGTTCCGACCCATCCATTAAGATCACCACACAGAATTATCCTTTCATTTCCCTCAACCAGATCCAGAATATCCCTAACAGTTTCCCAAAACTCCTCAAGTTCGCGGGGATCAGCGGAGCTGACGGGAGCATAAGCTGCGACCAGGAAAACTCGCGTGATCCCCAGTTTTATAAGAACCCAAAGATGTCTCGGGCCTACTAAGTCATAATCTTTCACTCCGGAAGCAAATCGGGAGGAGAGAACGATTCCAACACCCCCACTGGCACGGACGTCCGGGTCCACTCTGGACCATAGGGCTACCATGCCACCGGGGAGGTCCTCGGTCTCACTCCCCTTCCGCTTTGTCTCCGTCAAACATAAGGCATCCAGGCATCTCTCATTTATTACATCCATCATCTCATTCATCTTTCTTGTCATACTACATCTG
The DNA here is from genome assembly GCA_905147225.2 of Euproctis similis. Taxonomy (NCBI): domain Eukaryota; kingdom Metazoa; phylum Arthropoda; class Insecta; order Lepidoptera; family Erebidae; genus Euproctis; species Euproctis similis. The sequence goes on along the minus strand of LR990111.1, from coordinate 3,154,249 downwards.
ACATTCCACGTGCCTATACGGCACTCCCCTCTCCTCGTCCCGCCAGGATTGGCGCTGCGTGAAGGGTGGCGGCCCCCTTTGCCGCATGCGCATGCATAATTAATTATTAATTATTTCGATAATCCGCTTTCGATATCCCTAATCCGCGGTCTGTAGGTTATACAGCTGAATAGATATCGGTATCGTTTGATTTTTCTTAGCAGCAAGAGACATATAGATTATATTATACCATGACATTCACACAGAAACGATTATTTTGCGAAATCTATTGTCATGAAGCATAGGTTTGTCAAATATTAAATATACGTAACTCATAAAAAAAAATTAAATGATTCAGGATTCGAACCAGAGGCTTAGAATAGAATTGAATAATCTTTATTGTACGCAAAAAAATGAAATTAACAAGCAAATGACAAACAACACAGACTTGTACAATAGGCATGTCACTAGGCATTTCTAATCTGCAAATGATTTCATGATTTAGACCGAGCTGCTCGACCTCCAGACCACCAAGATGACCTTCAACGTCCCAAGAAATCATCCAAATATTACATAATATATATACAAATTTTAAAGTAGGCATATAACAATAGGGAAAAGATTTTTTTTACTATAAAAAAAAACACCTTTTTTTATGGAACAGGAGGGCAAACGAGCTGGCGTGTCACCTGATGGTAAGCAACCAACGCCGCCCATGGACACCAGCAACACATTTAGTGTTACTGTTGCGTTGCCGACCTTTAAGGATAGGGGATAAGAAAGGATGGGGAAGGGGGGTGGGCCTCCGGGTACCTCTCTCACCGAACGAAACGTGGCATGAGCCACTTTACGTCGGTCTTCTGAGAGGTCGTGGCATTTCACTGGTCGAGCCGGCCCATTCATGCAGCGAACTGCTTGGCTCTACCACTGTTAATACCTTCAAATATTTTTTTGCATGGCAAGAGTACTTAAAATTTCTACACTACCAAGATAGGTACACTGACATTCACTCTATCATGTACATCACATATATATCACACTCACACTCACACTCACATATCACACTCACACTCTCGAACACTTTCATACATTTCACTTGACATACTTTCACACACATTCAAAGTATGTATTCACATACAAACAATTGTACAAGGTCCTAGCATTTTAATGGGTGGCTGGAGCGACTTGTTCACTCTACATAATATGTTAAACATTATTGTTAGCCGAACACTGTCTCTTATAATACAGGTCACCCTAGTTTAAGAGGCAGGGTTCTTATTTCTTAGTATGTACTACATTGTTACATTATTAAACTATGTATCTTTCCTTAGCACTAAGTTTTGAATTGTATCAGCCATCTCTTGTTAACACTTTTTATGTACATTAGTTTTGGTTGAAATAAATATTATTATTATTATTATTATTATTAAAATCTTCGGTATTTTCCCGTTTCAACTACATATCTGCTTAGTCACTGTTTGGTTTTCCTTTCCTTCCACAAGCTCCAACTTATGAGATAAATAAAGGTAGTCCTCGTCCTCTTTTGAATTCTGAAATGCTTGGGGCTTAAGCTTAGCGTTGAAAAACATACGTACCTTATGTATTACTACTTTTCAAAAGTTAAAATTGTTTTTCAAAAGGTTTATATTCCGTACACCTTCGGGTAACAAAAGGCGTGAAGTTATGTTATGTTATGTTATATTCCGTATTGGTATTGTGAAATCGATCATTTAGTTTGTTTTGATTTATGTTAAGTTTACTTAAGTATCTAATGTTTATTTTACTAAACGATTTCAAATATTATTTGCACTTGTGTACTCATAATGTGTACTTATAATTTCAGGTTTGGTTCAGTCAATTTCACCAATAGTATTTATTGCAAATCACATAAGTCTGAGTCTGGATGACCGTTAGTTGAGAGGCTTATATCTGGATTCAAATTAAACTAAGGGACGACACTAGAACACACGTGACATAATGCAGATAAAGATATATAATCGTGGTAAAGCTACGCAGATAGCTGTATGAGTAGGATAGCTTGAATGGTAAAACAACTCTCAGAAAATGTTTTGTTAGATGAGAGAGATATCAGATGACATCCCTTCGTCCGCCTCTCCCGATCCCTCTGATCTTACAATTCCATTTTAAAAGCTGGCAACGTACAAATGAGCGAAACCAATACCGCTAGCTACCCTCTTTCTCACACAATACAGGCAGTCTACTGCCTGTGTTGCGTTCGAAAGAGTTAGAGGAATAACATATCCTAAAACTGGCCGACCTAAGATCGTCTCTTAAAAACGTTGCCACCTCTTAGACGATAGATAAGGGGTTGGGGTGATACCTTATATACCAAATGTAATGCTTCATGATCCAGTTCGTAACGATTTGCTGTAGTTTCTCGGGTAAATCTAGCCAATTCATGCAGCAAATTGTTTGGTTACACCACGGTCAGAGAGTCACAAAAGAGCACTGAGAAAATAAACCCAACGGATGCAAATATCTTTACGAAAGTACTTTTTATGGAACTAATAAAGCATAATAGAGATCAGAAAGCGGTTCTATAAACAAGCTCTTATCCATTAAGTAATGGGATATAGACCGTCAAAGCGCTTCTAATGACGTACGAAGTAAAGACTTAAAATATTACGAACTAAACTCTTACTTCTTTTGCACCAAGGCCTTTGGAAACAAAATTAACTTCCGTCGGCAATCGGAGATCGTTACAACTTTCAAATAATTTTAAAATAAGTCGAATTCAATGTTGAAGAAAGTTTGTATTAGACGGTTCATTCAATACGTACAAAGGATATGCATTTATTAATATAACTTAGACTAATTATATGTTATTTTTGTTTACAAAATATATAATTATTTAATGGATAAAAAATGGTACAGTGTGATATCGTTATAGTACTCGAGGCTTGAGTTTCTTTACTAGAGTGCTAGGTGGTAATATTTTTTTTTTCGTATTTTTTGGCAAGAAATATCGTATTAAGTTACTTCTGATACCTCCAAGAGTATGTGTACAAAGTCATGATAATCGGCTGATTAGTTTTTGTGTGAAAAGCTAAGAAACAAACCTACTTACTTTACATTTATAATATTAGTGTGAGATAAGAGATTGCCTAAGTTTGCTCATGTACCGTGATTTATTTCATCGAAGTCTGACATCTCTGAGAAAGTGATCTGCTCTAGAAATCAAACAATTTAATTAAATGTTAATAAGGCAGTAGGAGTAGTATGCACTCCCAGGAAGCTAGATTTTAATATGACATATTTTTTCAAAGCCACGATATGTCTAGTTTACTGTTCCTGCTTGCAGCTCGGCCCGGAAGTGCGTTCTTGAAACCCACGGATAAAACTATTGATAAAGGTTATATGGGGACGTATATAAAGTTAATTTTGCATTTATTATATGATGTTAATACCACCATCGCTGAACTTCACTCATATATTTATAAAAAAAATAGTATTTTTTTTACTAACTTTTCTTAAAATATAGTGAAATGGTTTACTTATTTTGCGATAGGCGATATTTTAGATGACTGATGAATATTTTATATGAGCAATAATATGTCGTTTTGGTGCTTCTCGTGACCCAAATCACGCTCACTTAGCTCAGCCGCCCTCGCTGCTTTACTTTACAAGACAGCTTCTGCTCCAAATTCGTGTGTTTTATAATTATTACATAAATAAGGTTCATATTTCTAACTGCCTACGCCAAGAGGGCAAAATGGTTTTTCGAGCAAATACATATATTATTAGTATGCCTAAACTGTTGGATTAAATTTGTCATAATACTTACACGCTTAATTTGTTGCAATTCAATGTTGTTGTATTTCACACATCTGAGTTGGTAAAATCTTACTTTATAGTTTAATAACTTATGAAACTGACATTCTCATAACGAAAACTGATACTAATGTAGATTAGTTTGCGATTAGTAAATTAATAAGAAAGTAATATTTTCAGTCGTGTTCATGCACAAAAAATATATTCCTGAATTTTCAATGCCCCTACGAAACTATATGCAGAAATAGATAATACCTCGTGAATAGTGTACTGTGTATACAGTGGTAGAGACAAATAGTTCGCCACATGAATGGGCCGGCTCGAACGGGGAAATACCACCACCTCTCAGAAGATTGACGTAAAGTGGCTCGTGACGCGTTTCGTTCGGTGAGAGAGGTACCCGGAGGCCCATCTCCTTTCCCCATCCTTTCCCATCCTTCTCCCTTACGGTCGGCAACGAAACTGTAATACTTCGTGAGTTGCAGGTGTCCATGGGCGGCACTGGTCACTTAGCATTAGGTGACACGCATGCTCGTTTGTATGGGATAGGAGGTATCCCATAAAAAAATGCGTAACTGATACTTGGTGAAGGTTCTGTTTTCAAATGCGGAAACAATAAATAATAGGCAAGCAAGTTGACGAGCGGCTCACGTTTTCAAATCAACACTAGGCTCGGGTTAAACGTGTGTGGAGAAATGAAAAGGTCCGAAATACGCGGCTCGCTAAATTGGTGTACATTGAATGTACAATAGACGCGCCTAGGGTTGCCACACAACAGTTATTGATAGTGATTGATGTTATATATTTTTTGTAACTTTGCGCTTTTAAGAGCAGAACTCGTATTAATTGTTGTTCACATATAACAGTTTCATCAATTGCCTTTTTTGTATTTTTTAGTTTTTAGGGATCTATATAAAACTGACCTCAGCTATCTATCTATATAACAATAATCTATCTAATATCTACTGACCCTTAGGGAATATTGTTGAATTGGCTACGATACAATATCTTACAGTGATAGTAAAATTGTGAAAGATATAAATTTTTCAGATTAATAAACTACCTTCAAAAGTCTTGGCGGTTTTTGTCCCCGCTTCTGAATCAAGAGGTCGCAGGTTCCAATCCTTGCTCACACCAGTGACTTTTCGAAATTAATTTCGAAAGTAATGTGCGATAAATATCGATGACTGAAAACTTTGTGCCCGGGATGGTATTAGGTTCGCGGCCTATTCCATTTGGGACGTGAACGTAACGGCGAGACGAGGCTTAACAGCCGCTGCCTACACCTTCGGGTAACAAAGGCGTGAAGTTGTGTTATATTATGTGTAATTTTAACAATACCTTTATGAGTTTAATGATTTTTTTTAAACTGATGGAAATACGGAATTTTTTTCAATATAGTAAAATTTTTTTCACATTATAAAAGAAAAGTACTATTTATATTAACGGTAGGAGCTGTCACCCTCAGGTCACTGCGAGAGCAAAAATATTATTTATTTAACGTCATAAATCCGTAAATGATTGATATAGGCTCTTGACAACCCTTGGCCGGCACTTTTCGGCCAACATCATTATCGGAACCGGACGTGTATAGCATTGGACGGAAACGAGGCGTATTTTACCCACTTTTTACACCCCAACAACCAATATAAGGCTTTGAGTGAAACAAAGCCTCCTTGAGATAAAAATGAACAATGATAAAGCTAAACGAATCTTATCACGGCTGGGTACGCAGACACAGCCTCGCTTCTTTTAATACAGAACCTTATTTGATATCTGATGCGTAAAAGGCATTTTATTTTAAAAAGATTGTATAAATAAGTTTGAAAGTCCTGAAAGTTATTTCCATTAAGTAATAATTATATTAAATACAATAGTGAATTTGGCCAACTTTTTATCAATATCAAATCCAATCTTTTTCCATGTCATTGTATTTATCTCTGTCATAGTCTACTGTTATTTTCTGCCTATCTATTTCTGCTGTGATTGGTAATTTCAAACTAATAATAAATTCTATAAAACTAGTAAGTTCGCGTATTAGCAATGATAGGTAGCCAAATATATTTTTTTCATTTATTTACAATATGTAAAAAAAATAAATTCATATTTAAGAACAATAAAAACTCTAAAAATTTTAAACAAATGAGTCCGCTTTTGACCCTCGTTACTTAGTATTTATACCAATAGTACAAATAAAATTAATAATAAGTAACAACTTATTCTTTAAGAATATGACCATAGACGTTTCGGAAGTTACTTGTGATATGACAAAAAAATATTCGGCGTGTGTAAATGTCGCTAGGTACATTTGCGAGTAATAAGAGTGTGAATTTAAAATACATATATACTTTTAAGGTTTTAAAACAATAATTATTCCTATATTCGTATTCGTAACTTGAAACAATTTCAACCATCGAATATCTCAACAACCAAGATTCCGCCAAAATCTAATGCGTTTTTTTATGGGATAGGAGGGCAAACCAGCAGGCGTGTCAACTGATCGTAAGCAAACAACGCCGCCCATGGACACTAGCAACACAGATAGTGTAATGCTGGGTTGCTGACCTTTAAGGGATAGGGAAGGATGGGGAAAGGGGTGGGCCTCCGGGTATCTCTCTCACCGAGCGAAGCGCGGCATGAGCCATTTTACGTCGATCTTCTGAGAGGTCGTGGTATTTCACCGGTCGAGCTGGCCCATTTACGCAGCTCACTGCTTGGTTCTACTACGTGATTTAATCGGAGTGATTCATGCAGTGCTTATTGAATTGCTACAAATTATATCCCGTGTATTGTTCTTGGGAGAAAAGAGGGTAAGTGTGGATGATCTAGGGGGATGAAAGCCGATAAATATTTTTCATTTCATCCCCCCACTACAATACTCCAATATTACTACAATATTACAAGCCCCCACTACTTTCATACCCCCTACTACAATAGTAGTAACATTCGGCGTGATATTCTTAACGGGTCTTGCAACTACAACCTAGAATATTATCAGCCTATATATACTCAAAAATATTCCATAACTAATATATAGTGTATTTATATAGTAATTATTGGAGGTTCACTAAATCAAAGTATTGTTGAATAAGTCATGAAATGTGGGAAGGCAATTTGAAAAGACGTTACATTAGCTGATCTAGATACATATGTATCTCTTGGATAACTAAAATAAACATATTATTAATATATGCTTGAAATAACAAAGCTGTTTGACTTGTAACTGTAACTTCACAACCCTTATGTCCTTTCGGACTTAAGGGTTGTGAAGTTACTTTCGTGTACGATGACAATTGTTACATGAAAAAAAAACACAAATCAATTCTTCGGTATTACGTAGCAAATGATGGAGACATAACTATATTTCTTGAAGTTGGTAATTTTATCATTACAAATTTTCGTAAATAAACTGTGATGCAACGGTCACAATATCCATCTATAAATTTCTGGCTAAGGGAGACTCTAGAATCCAGACCATAAATTACACGAACAGCCAGTTTTATCACAAGGAATGTTCAAAGTAGCTGAGAGCTATTTGAATGATATTGAATTTAAAGTGAACTCGTATATTGAATTACCAATATTTAAAACGTATTGAAATTCAAATGAAATATATTTATTGCAAACGTTTATTCAGTTACATTGTACCTTCACAAAATATCACATCACGTTTTTTTTTTTTAAATATGAGCTGTGATTGTACATCTTTTGTGTACGTGCACGCATTTTTTGAAATAGTTTCTCGATTCCCTTAAATGGAAGTTCAAAAGTGGGGAATCAACTGATTGAGCAATACATAATGTATATGAAATTGTACATTTTCTTTTAACAGTGGTAGAGCCAAGCAGTTCGCTGCATGAATGGGTCGGCTCGACCGGTGAAATACCACGACCTCTCAGTAGACCGACGTAAAGTGGCTCATGTCGCGTTTCGTTCGGTGAGAGAGGTATCCGGAGGCCCACCCCCCTTCCCCATCCTTTCCTATCCCCTATCCCTTAAAGGTCTGCAACGCAACAGTAACACTATATGTGTTGCTGGTGTCTATGGGCGGCGTTGGTTGCTTACCATTAGGTGACACGCCTGCTCGTTTGCCCTCCGACCGCATAAAAAAAAACTGTCACCAAAATCGCGCTTGTGAATTCCCTTCTACTGCCCATTATTGATTATGCAGATGTCAGCTATCCTGATCTTATCCTGATCGAAAACCAATTTGAAAAGCTGGAGCGTCTCCAAAATTATTGTATTTGATTCATATTTGGCTTGCGCAAATATGATCACGTCTCACAATTTCGGAAACAACCCAAGTGGTTGCATATACGACATCGCCGGAATGCTCATATTCTCTCAGTTCTATATAACATCCTGTTTAACCCTTCGACTCCTCCCATCTTAAAGTACGGTTTCAGTACTTACATGAAACACATAGTCAAGATTTAAGGTCATCTCATAATCTGAGGCTGTAGGTGCCAGAGCATTCTACATGCTTCTATGGCAGGTCCTTCACCGTAACTGCAGTACGTCTGTGGAATTAATATTCGCAAGGCCAAATCACTGTCAATTTTTAAAAGGTTGCTAAAAGATTATTACCTAGACCAGTGGTTCTCAAACTTTTTAAATGACGGAACCCTTTTGGGAAGCAAAATACTTGATGGAACCCTACAATAAAACAATTATTTTTATAAGTGTATTCTTTATTAATCAGCATAATAAAAGTACAATGTATCAGTTACTAATTATTGTTTACTTCACCACTTGGTAAGGACAATAATAGAAAACATTAAAAAAGGAAAAATCTAACTAGTGGGAGGTATGAAACTGTTTTTTATTTTTGATCAATTGCTTGATATCAGGTTTGATGGAAGAAAGTTGGAGTCTCATATCAGCTTCGGCGTCCAGTCTATTGCGATATTTTGTTTTCGTGGCTGCGTAGGTAGTGAATCCTGTTTCGCACAAATATGTAGTTGGGAACGGGAGAAGAATATCCAGAGCCATTTGGCCAAGCATTGCATATTCATCTTGGATTCTGCACCAAAAATCATTAAGAGGCGTCGTTTTGAACAATGACTCCATACTTGTGTCTGATGACATTTCTAAAAGAGATTCATATATCTCATTTGACATGTTTTCAGGCTTTTCCAAGTTGGGTAAAAAAGGATTATGAATCCAGGAGTTCACTTTAATTTTTGTATTGTGTTCTTCGGGAAAATACTTTTCAAAAGATGCGCGCATCGAACTGAGATATTGGACCAATTCTTCAAACACATTATCTTCAAACATTTCTGAGTCGTTTTCGCTAACAAACTCACTGAGTAACGTAAAACTTTCTATTTCTTTCTTACCAATGCAAATGATCCAAAAATCTAATTTTCTTTTAAAAGCAGTTATTTTATTATAGGCCTGAAACACTGTTGTCTGTTTACCTTGCAACGATAAATTTAATTTGTTAAGTTTTTGAAAGATATCCGCCATAAAAGACAATCGGAACAACCAAGTTTTATCATACAAACGGTCCTTCAAATTAAAATAAGTATCTGCTGAAAAAAACATTTGTAACTCGGCTCTAAGTTCAAATAGCATTGTTAAAGTTTTTCCCCGAGACAGCCATCGCACTTCTGTATGGAGCAGCAGTGTTTTATGTTTGCTGCCATAATCTTCACACAATAATGAGAACAATCGGGATTGTAGTGGTCGTGATTTGATAAAATTAATTATTTTTACCGCTTCATCCATAACTAATTTTAGATTAGACGGCATTTGCTTCATCGCAAGTGCTTGTCTATGCAGAATACAATGACTGGAACTACAATTAGGCGCTTTATTTTTCATTCGTGACACTGCTCCTGCTGTTTTACCTGTCATCGCCTTGGCCCCATCTGTACAAATGTCAATGCAATTGTTCCAACTGAGATTATGTTCTTCAAAAAATATATTTATTTTATTAAAAATTTCTTCCCCGGTAGTGTTTGTAAGCAGCGATGAACACATAAGCATGTCTTCTTCAAAAGAACTTTTATATGGATATCTCACAATAACCAGCAGGATAGCCAAACCAGCGACATCAGTCGACTCGTCCATTTGCAAAGCGAATCGTGTATTTTGTAGACGTGTAACTAGTTCTTGTTTGACGTAGCTTGCCAGATCATGGATTCGTCGTGAAACAGTATCGTTTGATAGCGGAACAGTAGAAAGATGCTTTGCAGATTTTTCATCAAGCATACATTTTGTTATGTCTAATACACATGGTTTTATTAATTTCTCAGCGATAGTGTGCGCTTCACCTGCTTGTGCAATGCGATAGCTAACTAAATATGATGCCTCCGTGGCCTTTTCGTTGGTAGTTTGTGTTACATGCATCATATTTTTTTGACTTTCTAATAACTGATCTTTTTTGCGAACAAAAAATTCTTTATTCTTGTCTTTAGTCTCGGGGTGTACGGTTTCTAAATGTCGACGCAATTTGGCAGGTGCCATGGAACTATTAGGAAGCAGTTTACTACAGAGCATGCAGAGAGGTGAGCCGTTGGAATCAACAAATCCGAAACTGATATAAGATTCATCATACTTCCTTTTTTTTGTCTTTGAAACCGTCGAGCTTGACGTCGTGGCACTCGTGGCATCATCTTCTGGATCGGTGATTGCTAAATTCTCCGCGCGCATTGCTTTTGAACATTCAGCGTCATTAGAAGATGTTGTTGGAACACGTTTAACACCTTTAAGCCAACGTTCCATTCTTCTTTATTTATAATGTTACAAGTCAGGATAGTGGGGTTTAAATAATGCACAATCGTTACTGCGTATAAGAGACTAAATTTAGAACCTACAGGGAAGAAATGTATAAAACTGAGACAACAGAATACAGCAGGCAGTAAAACAATGGACACTAGTTTCTCGCTAGCGAGCTTGTAAGTAGGTAGTAACTTATCGCTCCGAACGCTAATCATCAACTGACGACGCCAACGCGCGATCGCCGCTTTTATACTTAGTCCTAGACTCGATCTCAAATATTCTCGAAAATACTCGAGTCGGCACCTTTCATAAACAAAAAGCAAAAATAAAAACAGAAATTTAAAAATAGCGTTGTAAACAATATCGACTTTATCCTTTGAAGTTAGAGACGAAAGTCGCTTGTTGACAACTATAGAGTCTAATTCAGAGGCGGCTTTTATCAAAGAGACTGAGCGCTTACAAGTATACTACCCGCTCGTTTTAAGTTTGCCGCTGGCGATAGGTATGAGTGTATGACGTTCTAAATTTTTTATTTAATTGTAACAATAAAAATTGTGTACGTTAGATATTTGGGTAAAACTATGACACATTATAAGTTTTGTTGTCACGTGGGGGAGGGTACGCGCATTCCACAGACCGGCAAACTTAGAGCGAACGCGTTGTACAAGTATAAAATTGTTGAGACCAAACTTATGAGATACTAGCAGACCGCGCGAACTTCGTATCGCCTAAAAAAGGTAAAAAAAATCCACTCATGACCCCGCGCAACATATTTGTCTTAGAAATTGAATACTTAAATTTTGTACAGGGTGAATATCTTTTGAATTAAATGTCCAAATGTGATCATTCAAAAAGTTCTAGAAAGGCCTTAAATTTATCTTTTTAATGAAGCAAATTATTTTGTGGAGAGTTAATACCAAGGTACAAAAAAAGAATTTGAAAAACGACATCATTTTAATTAATTTTAAAAAATCAAAAAACCCTTATTGTGCTTTAACTATAATAGTTAGATATATGCTCTCGCGACCTTTTTCGTAGACAATTATACGCTCTATAAAAGTGTAGTACATTGTTTTGTTCTGTACTCAATAGTTTTCGCAGCGTTCGCAATGTAAGGGTCACGTACTTACACCTTGGGTTACATTATTGGTTTTATAGTAGGGATCCCTAATTTATTTGAAAATATAATATAGCCTAAAACCTTCCTCGATAAATGGACTATACGCCATTAAAAGAATTTTTGAAATCGGACTGGTGGCTTCTGAGATTACCTCGTTCAAACAAACAAACAAACAAACAAACTTTTCCGCTTTATAATATAAGTATAGATTGTACCAGCTAATGTAACACAAGCTTATACAAATACAAATAAATAATTAAATAACATTCATAGCGTTTTGTCTCCGCGCGGCCGCGGAGTCCGCACAGCCGCGGAGCGACCAGAGAGAGGTGTTTTGATTTTTTTATTTCTAAATTCTTGCGGAACCCCGACAGAGGTATCACGGAACCCTAGGGTTCCGCGGAACACACTTAGAGTATAGCTGACCTAGACAGTACAGCATAATCGCTAAATTTACTACACATAAGTGTCATGTTGAGTTGTATGTATTTATGTATGTATATATTATTGTTAATATGTGTGTATGTGTATGTATTATATTATTATTTTTTATATTAATTTTGTTATTTGCACTAATAGCTACCTCTCTCTTCTTAGCAATCTATCCCACGGTTGCCTGGAAGAAATGGCTGTCAGTGATAAGGCCGCCTATTGTACTGTATTTACCTGCATAGTATATAAGCATAGTTTTAAGTAGTAAATTTGTACAATAAAGTGTAAATAAATAAATAAATAGGCCTATAGGTTTGGCTAAAAAGTCCAATTAGTAAGTAATTAGTGAAGACATTTTTCAGAAATATTAAAGTCCTTAGTTACTCACTAGTAGTCAATAACTAAGGACGATAATTTTGTTCCATAAAAATCTGATTTTTCGAGTAGCGTAAATTTTTCCTTGACATAAATGAAAACATATAGACGCAAGTTTATTTCCTCGGTGGGCCGGGGGTAGAACGCCTCGTTTTTGTATCAAAAAGTCGTGGGACCGAATAAGAACTCACACCAATGACTTCTAAATTGTTTTCAGAAGCTATATGTGATATATATCGATGATATTGTATGGCATATCGGTGTATTGTATGGTAATAGGTTCCGCCACCTATTCCGTTTGGGACGTATGAAATTGGTATTACGAAAGGCTTGAAGTTACAAAAAAACAATTTGCAAAATAAATCTAATTAAATACACTTGGATAGGGCAAAAACCCCATCACATGACTCAATTTATTATTCACTAATGTTTAAAAAAAAAATGGGTGCGTGTATTATGTACGCGCGTGAGAAGTTATACTTCTTTGGCATCATTAAAATATATATATATATATATATATATATATAATTATTAAAACAAAATTTAGAGAATAATAAATATATAAGACATAATTTGTACTATATATTATAAGATTCTTAATTTTAAATGTTTATTATTGATTATTTAATATTTTAAAAATAAATTTAATAATAAATTCAAAAATTGAATTTAAGGTTGGTAATTTTTTATATATTTTTATTGATTTCTTAATTTAATATTCACTTTTCATTTTTATCAAAAAATTTTCATTAAATTTATTTAGTTATTTTTATAAATATTTATTATTTATTCAATTTAATAGCAAATATTAAAAATTAATATTATAATTTGATGTTCAATTTTAATTTTTATGACAAACTTTTTATTAAATGTTTTATTAAATTTATTTCTTTATTTTGTAAATATTAAATAACCAATAATAACTATTTAACATTAATAATTTAATAATATTTAGTGTTAATTATATTAAATAAAAGTATTTTAATTTATATCAATAAATAATACATACGGATAGTTAACCTCAATTATATTGGAGCACTTGAAAAAGTATATAAGCACATTTTTTTTCACTAATATTCACAAATAGTAAGTAATATCAATCAAAATATTCAATTTAAATCACTACTGAATATAATTTATTAGCACTTCATACTGTTAATTTTGTGTTACAGATGCGCGCGCATCTTAAAATTTCATTCTCATCATTTTTTCATAACGCGCCTAAAGAAGTATAACTTCAATAACAGTCCCGGTGGCGCAGTGGTCGAACACACGGCTTCTGATCCAGAGGTCCGGGTTCGATTCCAGACACTGGCTCAGACCAATGACTTTTCGAAATTGTTTTCGGAAGGTATGTGTGATAAATATCGATGACTGAAAAACTTTGTGCCCGGCATGGCAATAGGTTCGCCACCTATTCCATTTAGGACGTAAACATAACGGCGAGACGAGGTTTAACAACCGCTGCCTACACCTTCGGGTAACAAAGGCGTGAAGTTATGTTATGTTATGTTTAAAAAAATAGGACTTACCAAACTTCTATGTACCTTCACACAATCTCCATAATTTCCAAACTTTATGTCAATTAGCTGAAACTGTCAAGTTTTGGGTGAATTTACTCTATCTAGTCTAGTCGAAGAATTTTTAAAAATGCATAGTAGCTTTGTGCATGCAAAGTCTCATCCCGATCGGTTTCAAATTTACAGTTTCATATAAACTTCCATCCCTTATTTAATCCACTTGAAGGTTGAATTGATAAAAATCCTTTCTTACCGGATGTCTACGTCGTAACATCTACCTGAATGCCAAATTTCATCTCGATCCGTCCAGTGATTTTGGCTGTCCGTTGATAGATCTCCATGTCAGTCATAGACCTTTGAATTATATATAATAGATATACTAGCTGACCCAGCAAACGTTGTCGTGCCGAAAAATAAAATTTAAAAAATAGGGGTTGATCGTAGGGGGTTGAAAATTTAGGGTTGCATGTATTTTTGTATCCCGTTTTATAAAAAAAATAAGAAACAGAAATATGTCGAAAAATTAAAAAAAAAATTGAGGGGTGGGCTACCCTTGTGATTTAGGGGGATGAAAAATAGATGTTGTCCTATTCTCAGACCTACCCGACACGCACATAAAATTTCATGAGAATCGGTCAAGCCGTTTCGGAGGAGTTCAATTACGCACATCTAGACTCGAGAATTTTATATATTAGATTTAGATAATTAAATAGTACTTATCTATACAGAGACATAAAATACCAACATGTTATAGGCCTATTGGATCTGGTGTATAAAGCGACCTACTTTAGCACAAAATGGAGTCGTAAGATGGGATTGATAGGCGTGTCATTCAGAAAGTGTCCTCCGGTCCGTTGCTTAATTAGTGGTCCCTCGGACGTGAGCTCCCTGACAATAAGTTACCTGATGTGACTTAATTCACCATTTCAATTCTCCTTACATTTTTGTCCCATCATGAAAAGTTGTTAACAATATTTAAGAGATCCCTGGTGTAGCATAGACTTCTGGTTATGAGAACCCGAGCAAGAATCCGGTGGAGACAGCAATGACTTTTTGGGATTACTATAATTTGAAAGGTACATAAGAAATATAATAAATATTGATGTCTGATTTTTCGTCGCAAAATTAAAAGTTTTGTACACTTAGAGTAAATATTTTAAATTAATATATAAAATAAAAATATATTGTGGTAAATATTTATAAAAATAAGATTAAAGGTACTTATATAGCTAGACTGAAATTATGAAATCTTAAACTTACTTTTTCAGCGTTCAAAGTATCTGCCAACAAAGGCCCGGGAGATTATTAATTATTTATATTTTTTTTATTATGTGTTGAAAACATACATAAAGTAGATTAGGTTTTCAATTAAATTGTTCCAGGTTTTTGCCTAAACAGTAGTATAATATAATATATAATAAATTATACTTAAAATATATAAGTAATCTGGCCTGAGATTTTACACTATAATATGTGTTTAACAATTAATATTTATTTTTTATACAGAGTTTACATTTATTTTTAAGAAAAAAATATTATTAAAAAGGTTATATTATTTCCATTGAAAGTATCGTTTAAAATTGTATTATTACAGTTGCTGCGATATAATGAAGCATGTTTCAGTGAATATGTTACAAATATCATTTCCCGTTTGCGGTTTCCATTATCTGGTTGTACACAGCCAGACGGTATTACCGATTGTGTATATGAATATTAATATTCGCGGTTCATTCCGAAGTTATTAGATTTTGTGAAAATATTTTCTTTTCATTTCAACAGATTTCTTTTTTCTAGCGCTTTTAATAAAACGTTGCCAGTGCTTATATGAATAAATCGCTTTTAATAGTAATCGTTCACAATATACTTGAAATACCAAGTAGACATCTCCTTATTTATACGCCATTCTAGTAGCAGGCCATTCAAGTCCTAATCACTTCGAAAATCAACTGTATTCTTTGAGTAACAAGGACTAAGGTACAGCTAAGTATGGCACAAGTAATATTTCTTGTTCAAAAGCGAGTTTCGTGACAGGTATTGACAGTTCTTTGTAGGAAGAGCCACACGTTGATCAAAGGCCCTTGTGGCCCGGTCTCTGAATTGCGAATGATCAATCAACGTCAATTAGTTTTGACCTTGAATTTAACCCCACATACGAGTCGATTAGGCCTTGATTTGCTCATTTATTGAGTGGTACAATGTGACTGGATTACACCAAATTCTATATTTTTTGAATGGCGTAATTTTCGAGGAAAGCACTTCGACATTAACCCTGTACTATGGCTATTTAATTCTGCGTGTAAACTGTAAATCTCTCTATTATATTTCGGAATTAAGAGCGTAAATGCAGAATCTAGCAATTGATAAAACTATAAATATCATGAGTCTCAATCCTTTACACAGTTCGATAGGAACATAACAAAAAATACATAACAATACATAACTTCACGCCTTTTGTTACCCGAAGGTGTAGGCAGCGGCTGTTAAGCCTCGTCTCGCCGTTATGTTGACGTCCCAAATGGAATAAGTGGCGAACCTATTGCCATACCGAGCACAAAGTTTTCAGTCACCGATATTTATCACACAAAACTTCTGAAAACAATTTCGAAAAGTCATTGGTGTGAGCCAGTGTCATGAATCGAACCCGGACCTTTGGATCAGAAGACGCGTGCTCGACCACTGGGCTACCGAGACTGTTGACAAAAATACAGTAAATAATAAGTGAATATTCACAGCAAAAAAAAGCAACGGATATTAAGTTAAAACGAAGTTTTCATGAAGTAGTTGTTTTCATGAGTAGCTATACTGAGTTAAATTAATAAAAACTGCTTCTATAGTATACTGTGAGAACTCATTAGAAAATTGCCTTTTTTTTTTCAAAGAATGAAAACATTCAAGAGCATTCGCAAGAACTCATCCGTTGCAGGTTTTAAAATTTTCCGCGAGTGCATCTGAATAAAAACTAAGATCTGTTCCCTCATCCTAATGTAAGTTATTCAAGTGAACCTGCCGCTGTACTGGGGCTCTGATCCAACTAACTTTCATCGTAAATATCAACGGCAATGGCTGGGATTTTCTACAGTTGACAAATGTATATTTACTATTGTATAATAATAATTTGAACCATAACACGTATGTGATAGTGTTCACAAATTAATACAACCTATGATTGGATAGATTTGTTATTAAATACAGGACAGTATTTTTTTGTTTAATTCTTATCGAACTGAGTAAAAGATTGAAACTAGCTAATCCTTTTATTACGCTTTGGTTTTATAAGTGATGCTCGCTGTCACTTTTTATACGTACATGTTCTAGTTATTTGTAATTATCATTTACTCCACGCTACTCGAAGGCAGCGGTGAATAAATTCCGTAATTAATATACATTATATTAATATACATACGCCACTTTACATTATATTAATTATTTTAATATACATACATTTACATTATAATAATATACATACGCCACTTTTTTGATGTATGTGTTTTGAAGTCGAGTACCACGCTTCTGAATTCAAAAGTCTTGATTTTCAAAATCACACTAACTATTTTTCAGAATTCTTTTCGCTTAACTTCCGGAAAGAATTCTGATATGACATATCAGAATTCTTTCCTTTCTTTCCATTCACATTGTGATAAATATCGATATTTCGATTATCCATAACGGACAAAAGTGCGTCCAATCTGTGGTAATACGTTCTGCTATCTGGTCCGAGGAGTAACATCTTTATATTTTTTTTTCTGTTACAAAAATCGTGGAGTTACAAAAAAATACATTTATGAAATTTGATTGCCGAACAACACCTACAACCTGAATTCGAACTACGGTACTTCTAATTCAGAAGCGGACTTCATGAAACTGTAAACACATTATTGATATCCATGATAGTTCTGAGAGCGATTTTTTTTTTATGGGATAGGAGGGCAAACGAGCAGGCGTGTCACCTGATGGTAAGCAACCAACGCCGCCCATGGACACCAGCAACACATATAATGTTACTGTTGCGTTGCCGACCTTTAAGGGATAGGGAAAAGGAAAGGATGGGGAAAGGGGGGTGGGCCTCCGGGTACCTCTCTCACCGAACGAAACGCGGCATGAGCCACTTTACGTCGATCTTCTGAGAGGTCGTGGTATTTCACCGGTCGAGCCGGCCCATTCATGCAGCGAACTGCTTGGGTCTACCACTGTCAAACAAAAAAATATATAATAATAATAAATGTATATGTAGTGATATAGGTAGGTACATGAAACTATCGGATTTGCAATTTTATTGCGCAAACATTTGCAGTTTATTGTGGTCATATATAAAAGTCTTAGTGGCATCGTTTCAGCTCGTACGTCGGACATATCGATGTTGTTGCATACGAATTTGTATATCGATAAAACTTACTCATATACCAAATCAAGTGATTTTAAATGAATTTGTACTTAGACTGTGTTTTAACGATAATAAGTGTTTGATGGGAGGAAGCTGTGATAGATGATCCTACAATCTTTTGTAACAGTTGTGTTTTTTTACAAACTAAACTTTTTTTTACAAACTAAATTGCATTTGCTTTTAAAGAGTTCTGTAATTTTGTATAAGGTGTTGCATTAAGTTTCGCGGCTTAGTCTGCCAAAAGTGAATTCTAATAGATTCTGTGTCACAGTGGTTCAACACTGATCCTCTGATTCAAAGGTCACGAGTTTGAATCCGGAAAATAACGACCAATTTCTGCCAATATACTCCTTCATCAATGTAACCAAATATTACAAATAGTATGGTTTTATTATTGGTTAATAAATGATTGTTTTTGATTTGGTTCTAATAACTTAAGTCAACACACAAAACCGCTAATCCAAGCAAAAAGAAAACAAGAAAACTGGCATTTATAAGTCAAAGATTTTGCCAAAACATCCTTACGAGCATTGCTTTAAAATATTTTGTAACAACTTGAATTTTATGTATGCAAACATGACAGCAGCAGCTAGTTTAAGATTCAGTAAACAGTTTTAGTGAAAGTTTAAAGCAATCTAAGTTGAAATATAGCTTTATATTTATTTTTGTAACATTATATCGGGTTCAATAAGAACAATAAAATTTAGTCTGTATCGCTAAACACAGCACTCCCTCTGGCCATATACATCACGATACGCATATAAATTTAAAATCATAAATAAAGATAAATACAATAATTGGACTCAACATTTTCTATTCTATAGTTATAAAATCTTTAAGAAAACTTTCGCCAAATCTCCTAACATTATCGAAGTCTCGTCTGAACTCATGTTTTTGTTAATCTCGTGAAGTCTTAAAGACCTCCGTAATCTTAACCTACAAACATTTGTGGGTGTTATTTGTAAAAGATATCTGTGTGTAAATGGCCACGACTTTGGTGAAAAGTAATTAAAATTTATCCTTATGTACGTTAGGTCCTCATGTTTTTTATTTATATGTTTGTCTGCACAAGAAAAAAATAATGGATGAGAGCCCAGATACTAATTTGGGACCACTGAGAGGAAACTAAAACTACTGAACACGAATACTCAAATAAATAAATATAAATATACCTTAGACGATGGTCGGTCTGTACCTATGTTCGGATTATTTTTAAACACCTCGTTGAATAGTATATGTATCCCACTGCCTGCTGGCTTTAATTGGTTTGATCAGAGGTAATTATGACATGTAGCATCCAAGCGTCTTCCCTTCCGATGAAAGTTCACACGCTAAAAGCAGTGAAACTATTGAGACCCACCTCACTCATTTTAATCAAAATAATTCGTCCATAAAGCTTTTAAATAACGACTGAGGATTACCAATTAAGATATGCCTAGATAGTAAGCAAGATAAATTAGCTTTGTTTTACAACTTCTTTAGAACGTAGTTTTTAATCTGCTTCTGATAGATATTTCGAACTTTTTCAGCGTTATTCTGGAATTCGGACAGGATATTTTTACATTTATTACTCGAATATGTAGGTTTTTTGTTTTACAATGGTAGAGCCAAGCAGTTCGCTGCATGAATGGGCTGGCTCGACCGGCAAAATACCACGACCTCTCTGAAGATCGACGTAAAATGGCTTATGGCGCGTTTCTTTCAGTAAGAGAGGTACCCGGAGGCCCACCCCTCTTCCCCATCCTTTCCTATCCTACTCGCTTAAAGGTCGGCAACGCAACTGTAACACTATGCGTGTTGCAGGTGTCCATGGGCGGCGCTAGTCACTTACTTTCAGGTGACACGCCTGCTCATTTGCCCTCCTTTCCCATAAAAAAAACAGTGGTGAAAATGTGATTTTAGTGTTGAAAATGTATACATTTTTTCATATCGAGTCCAAGTTTTCTAAACCGCTTTCGGATCAATCTACCTTTGAATTAACCGCTGCAGCAAGTATCAGCAGCGACAACACTGTCATTACATCCGTGTCACTCTTAATCTGGCATGCTACCCTATGTCCGTTTTAGTCCCACCAGTCTTCATTGTAGCACTGCCCAGGGACGTGACCAGCTTAGATAATAAAACCACTGTTGCTGTAAATTCCCTAATATATATCCCTTTGTCAATGGTTATAGTGAAAGTATTTATTAATTTCAGCCACGTTTTCATCAGCTTTAGGTGTTGCCGTTCGCTGTAAAATATTTTACTATGATTTTAAAATTTTAAATTGGTAACCATTGATGAGTTACGAAATACACATGAAATCTAACTTAATATGATATCTTATATCTTTAAACGAGCAATTCTTGTATTTAAATAATTGGAATCTCGGAATCGGCTCCAACGATTTTCATGAAATTTAGTATATAGGGGGTTTCGGGGGCGATAAGTCGATCTAGCTGGGAATCATTTATTGAAAATGTCATTTAATCGTGTTTTATCAATAATCGACTTAAACATAAACTTATTTTTTATTGGAATACCTGACATCTATTGGCGAATACTATTATTTCAAATTTTGAGCAACTAACTTGCTTTAACGGCAACAACAGTACAGCTACTCCAGCAGATGGCGTTGTTACGAACGACACGAAATCAATGAGTATTTGTTTCTAATATAATATTAAACTAATTGCACTCGTCATTTTTTTCTTTAAATAACCAGTTCATATTTTTTTATTATTCCGTCGGTAAGATCGAAAAATACTCTTCATATTTCATCATTTTATTAGTATGTAATTCATACTTAAATATAATTTCCAAAAAACATAATTTAAAAAAACACCGAGCAATGCTCAGGCATCCAGGTACTATATTATTATGTGCGCTAAACTTTTGTCCTTATACTTACATATATGAAAATTTGCAATTTAGCACACATAATGTCATCGACAATTGCTTACATCATTTCATACATTTTTACAACACTGGTATTATTCTGGGGGATTTGAACTTAATTTATAGTTCCCAATAGAATATTTTACCAACTGTTCACCATAAGAGTGAATTCTCCTTATCTCTGGGGCCCAGAACATTAAGTTAAAAATCACACGAAGTCAAAACTACTCTATATTCACTTACGTACATAGTCTTAAAATCTTTCGCTGTCTTTGACAAGGAAGGATTAAGTTTCTGTAAGACACATTTAAACTTATTTGTATAGCAGAGTTCTCTGTCTTTATGGGGTAGCGCTTTACTTTGGTAAAGAAAATTAAGTTTTGAAACTTTTTAAATATTAATAGAGTTTTATAATACCATTTACATCTTATGTGTACGTTAATTTTTGTTTTAAATAAAACTTGAAATAAAAATTTCACTTGAATTTAGAACGAAACGTAAGTCTGAAAAATGCTAGTATTTTCTCAGGATAAGAAGAGTTTTGGCATCCGACAAACGTGAATGAAAGTAATTATAAGTATCGAGAAAATGGATATGATCATCTTACTAGGATATGTTATGGATATATTTTGGAACATCGACTGTTATACTGAGATGTATATATTGTAACAATATTTTTTATTAACTGTAAAAGCTTGTAATTGTCAATATGACGAATTCATTTGTTATTATTGTACCATTATTAGTCCGTAAGATTTCCTAAAATACAATAAAAAAAAACTTCGATATGCACGGATCAGATTTTAATAAAATCTCACTACTAATAAAAACTACCAAAATCCGAGCAGGACTAGCACTAGCACTCGCGTGCTAACATATCAAACGTTTTCTCGGTTACAAACATAGTTTTTAAAATATTATACCAGAATAGAATTAGGATTTTCGGTCGGCGAAGGTTGAGTGTGTTCCGAGGTTAACGCACTTACATCCCAAAGGAAGCATATCTACACCTACAGCGCGATAAATTCACTGCAAACAGAGAAAAAAGGCGGATTTACACTCAAATATATCATTTTAAGTGAAATCAGGCGTTCCGAGTCCAACAAGAAGGCTGAAACTAAAGTACACACTAAGAATACGCGATAATGCACCAGTACGAAGTTTATATTATCGGATCGAATTATTATGTAGCGAGAGTCAACTAATTTTGTATTACTTACCATGTGTTTTATGTATATTTTTAAGGTTTAGTAAACTCATGCCGATATGGTATCTTGATTTTCGAGAAGCCATTATTCGGTATCTCCTGAAAATATTAAGTTATAATTAGCATCAAATACATATCGCCGCATTATCTTGGTGGTGTTATTAACTTTTATAGTTAACGTCATAACATTATTATGACAGCACCATCTAGTGGAACGAATGGCATAACTGAAATGGCATCATTATAAAATTTGCACAAGATGTTAACAAATCGTAACCGTTTAATAAGAAAATTTGTGGTTGCTGCCGAAATGCAAAAATATATTTATCTTAAACCATTTCAAAAAATCTTAGACATCAAATTTCCAGTTTTACACTCCAACTCTCACTCAAAAAAAAACAAAGATGCATCGTAAAAACCTTTATGAAGGGTTTATCTAATGTAATAAATAGGTCATACAACATTGGTTATCATTTTATTAGCAGTCGGATCGCTGAATTTCAATTATGAACCATTTCACTCCTACTGAGTGCTTATAGCCCCTTTTAATATCATTTTGATGGACCGGCATCAACTTTCCGGATTTCATTGACCGGGTTAAAATGGACTAAACCAAACCATTAAGTAGTTAAAACGCTTGCGTTAAACTTTTATAAATTAAGTGTTTGCTGAAAATCTGCTTAAAAATGAAAGGCTATTTTTTGCGAAGTGGGCTAATTGTATGAAGGAATTATGATTGTGCTCGTGAGCTTTATGAGCAATAGTTACTGCCGACACGAGTATTATATTACGTTAAAACGTTGCATGCCTCCACGCTATTAAATTCAAATTCAAATTCAAAATATCTTTATTCCATAGACTTTACAAAGTACTTAGAATCGTCACATAAAAAAACATTCACGGAGCTTAGATTCCCTTTCATCACACTGTCTTGAATGTGAAAGCGAATCTAAGTGCCAGTTCCGGTATCAAGGCTTCTTGAGAAGAACTGGCAAGAAACTCAAGGCCGACTCTTGTCAAATATCCAGTTTAACAAATAGTGATAAGTACAATCAATACAACACAAAAGGAGCAGTTCAATTCCAAACTTTTTTATCGTTTATATAGTCTGCGATACAATAATAAGCCCTTTGATATAATCTACTTTTAATATAATTTTTAAATTTCCCCATGGATAATTCAATCGCGTCGTTTGGAAGTTTAATGTAAAAGCGTATACATTGACCTGGGAACGAGTTAGAGATTTTATGGGAGCCTAATAGTGGGCACAGCGAGTTTGTTTTTATTTCTTAAATTTAATTTATGAACATCACAGTTTTTCTTAAATTTAGTTTTATATTTATGAACATAAATAAGATTTTCATAAATATATTGTGAATAAAATGTCATAATTCTTATTTCTTTGAATTTATTTCTTAGTGTATCCCTGGGACTCATCATATAGATAGCACGAACGGCTCGTTTCTGGAGCACAAAAACCGAATCTGCATCCGCGGCACTACCCCAAAGCAATAAGCCGTACGACATAATGCTGTGGAAATAGCTAAAATAAACTAAGCGCGCAGTATCAACATCGGTTAGCTGACGTATTTTCCTTACAGCGTAAGCTGCTGAGCTTAGTCTGCCTGACAACGTTTCTATATGTGGGCCCCATTGTAATTTAGAATCTAATGTTATACCAAGGAAGACAACCTTATTGACCAATTCCAATCTCTCATTGTCCATCACTACACTGGTTTTTACTTTTTTAACATTTTTTGTAAAAAAATTAACATATTTGGTTTTATTACTATTTAAAAGCAAATTATTAGCATATCAGCACTAAACCAGTTTAAAATTTTTGAAAGAGCGTTGTTTACATCGTCAATTACTGTCTGTTGTCTATTTACCTTAAAAACTAAAGAAGTGTCATCTGCAAACAAAACTATTTCATGATTATTTTTCACAATTCATTATCAGCGAATTGCAAGTGTGTTTTCATCATCCTTCACCTACACATAAACTTAACTACGGACTATTTGTAATATATGTAGGTTCAACCGGAATATGCGGCTCAACAGGATTATATTCTGAACGTTTAGACATTGTATGGGCGAATGTAGGTATCGTGCAAATGAAAAGAGTATAGAATCTATAAACGATATTATAATAATCAGAGGGTATTAATTTACAATCTTTGTTATAATAGAAAATAACACTGTGCGAAACGTAGAACAGTTCCGTGGTTAGACTTCACAACTCGGCGGCTGAATCGAAAGTGATTTCCGCAGAGTTTGATGCCATCGCCACGACTCTGTCAAAGCGCTAGAGGGCGCGCTTGCGTTTCGTTTAGTGTCCGTACTCATGACCGGCTGCGACACGGCCGTCCTGCGTGACACACGCCCTCGTGTGTTAGTCTGCAAAAAGAAAATAACAGCACAGTCTGCGTTCGGCCCATCCTATAAAACAACCTTATTTTGCTTTTCGGAAAAATAAAAATCTGGTTTACTCATTTAAGTGTATTCATTACAATCAAATTATTTGTGCTATCTTAATATCACTCAACAATAGCAATTCACAAACTGTTCCAATACTGAAGATAACTGAGACCATGTACCATTGAGCTTATAAGAAATTTAGCAAAGTATAACAAAACAATCTACAGAAGCACCAAGTATCACATTCGTGGTCATTAGTTATTGCATCGCAAATAACATCTACAAACATACTCTTCCTCAAGGGAAGCCCGAGTCTTCCGACTCTATGATCTTTGCTTCAAGGCAAGATCCGACTGTACTACCCAGAACTACCGCCTACCGCCAACCCACGGTCTACTACACAGCAGCAGATACCGATTTCTACTAGGCTACGGCTACGGCATTCTGGTACAGTCTCCGACCCAACGAACCGTGAACTTGTGCAAGATTAACTAGACGTCACCTCATCATCTATTTCGTCTTCCTCCACAATCTCAATGGGTACTTGGTAATCAGGCATCTTCCTTAAGCGATCATGCGCATACTTGTAAGTACGATTATTAGTCAACGACTTTAAAACATATCGGTCCCCCTCTAGAACTTCTACAATTTGAAAGGGACCTCTAAATTTTGCATCTAACTTAACTTCGTTTGATTGCGTTCCTCATTTTTAATTAATACGAATTCATTGACCGAAAACTTTATCACGTTTGCCTTATTACTATCAAAACGCGCCTTGTTATAACTCGCCGATGTCTATATGCCCTGAGATGCCGATTCTCTAATTTCGTTAAGATCTACGACCTCGTCATTATCGTTGGCCATCAAATCTAGAGGACGAGCTACTTTCCCAATTAAAAGTTATAACGGGCTAGCTTTTGTAACACGATTAACGGTACAGTTTAGAGCAAGCTGCACGTCTCCTAAGAAGTCTTGACACGATCTATGTTTGTCAGACTCTACTGCGGTTAACATGGATTTTAGCACACTCATATTTCGCTCTACCTGACCATTGGCACGACATGAGCCTGTAGCAATGAGATGAAGATGGATATTCTTACTGTCACATAAGTCATGAAACTCTTTGCTAGAAAATTGATATTGCGTTACAGAGACCAAAGGGCATAGTTAAAAACTCATGCTGACCATCAGGTGTCATGAAAGCAGTGCGCTCTATTGACTCAGCCTGAACAGGACTTAAGTGAAAACCACTTGCACAATCAAATTTGTGAAGAAGTTGGTACCATGAACTCGTGAAATCTGGTCAGAAATCAATGGCAGCGGGTAACGATCCGGTACAGTGTTCAAATTCAACTCCCTATAATCAATACACATACGATCCGACCCGTCATGTTTCTTTACTAAAAGGGCAGGGCTAGCAAAAGGTGAATTACTAGAACTAATTATTTTACCTTGCAATAACTCGTCAACCCTATCTCGCATAACCTGACGTTGGTCTAGAGATAACCTATAGAGACGTCTTTGCACCGTACGACTAGGGTCTATCATACGAATTACCAACTCCGCCATATTCACGCGAGTTGTTGGAAAACCGTTAATTAAATAGTCGGAATATTGTTTTAAAACATCCACAAGCTCACCTAGTCTATCAGAAGGAATATCTGTATCAATACGATCAAAATTATTTTCGGAGGTATTTACATCTGTCGAGTTACACGTATTTACAACACTGTCTCGTAGTAAAGTAAATTTTGTTGCAGTCATACTAACAGAAAACCCGTTACCTAAAATCTCACGGCCTATTAAAATGCTACTACGTAAATCATCATCTGGCAATACATGGAATAAAACTTCGGTCACGAAAGTATTAATTTCTACCCTACATAATATTTGCAAAATACAATTAACATTTTTGTTACCAATACCAATTAAGTAAATCAAATTGTTTATTCGTTTACCTCTAAATTTTTTTGAAATACTTTCTTTCATTAAGGAACACTCGGCTCCAGAATCAAAATCAAATTTGTAATGCTCACCGAAATGGTTTAGAGTTCCGGATGGGGGCTGAACCTGACACAGGTTGACCCGTTTTTCTGTCACAGCTGCAGCACTGGATCCACTGGTTGTACAGCGGCTAGCTATGTGGCCTTGGGCACCACACTTGTAGCAAACGACAGAACTGCCGCTGGATTGCTGGCGTTGAACAGCAGTAGTAGCTGCTGGTGTAAGACATGGCTTCTTCGTTTCTGTTTTCCTCGTGCGACAATCCGCTTGCTTATGACCCAGCCTACCACAGGCATGGCATTTGATTTGTGATGACGACGAAAACTTCGGTCTTTTCTCAACGGTAGCATCTAACCGGGTATCTATAGGGGCTTTTCTCTTGAGGTACGCGAACGCTTGGAGTTCTTGTTGCAACTGCTGGCGTGATGTGATTTCAGTGGTAAAAGCTAGTCGTTGAAGGCGAGTGTCAATTTGAGCCAAATGAGCCAGGACTTTCGACACCGCGATCTGCTCCATACTCATGTTTCTCCATCGGCCAAGTAGTGACGTAATAAGACGACTCGCGTATGTGGCGTAGGTCTCATTTTCTTTAGGTTTGCCGTTACTCAAAATAATGAGGGTAGCCGCAGATGTTTCCACACAGACAAATCTGTCTTGAAATAATTCTTTGAATTCAGCCCAAGACATACCTGGATAGGTTATCTGTGATAACCACGTTGACGCCGAACCTTTGAGCGCCTTGCTGATTATCATAATGAGCTGGGCTCCTTGGACTGCGCTTCCTTCCAGACACAAATCAGCCGTTGCACACCATGATCGCGCATCCGAGTCATGTTTATCCGGGTTAAATTCCGGCAACATCATATTATTATTCGCACTCGGCGTCTTTATTGTTTGTATCAGTTCACGCATTTGTTGATTTTGCATTTCGAAGAGTACGCATTACGTACGAGTACGTATTAGTTCCGTGGTTAGACTTCACAACTCGGCGGCTGAATCGAAAGTGATTTCCGCAGAGTTTGATGCCATCGCCACGACTCTGTCAAAGCGCTAGAGGGCGCGCATGCGTTTCGTTTAGTGTCCGTACTCATGACCGGCTGCGACATATATATGAAATAAAAAATATTTTCCATAGCATGGTATTACTGATATAGGTAGTACCTATATTTTAGGGGTTATGAAAGTCAACGAAGCTAGTGAGGTGTGTAAAAATGTGCCTTATGGCGCTCCGTTCTCTTTGCCTAGTCCGCAAGAGATTTGGCGTCAAGTTATGTATGTATATTTTAAGTTTGATCTCCTTTTATACACTAGTAAAAGCCATATTAAAGAAGATACGGTAGTTTTTGCATGATGCGCGTGCAATATGCAAGCAGACATATGAAAATTATAGAAATTATGATTTCATTTGTGCCTGTTTTCCTTTATATTAGTTGTTCTCCAATACATATACCTCCAAAATTCATTTATCTTAAATCCTATTAAAATTATAAGCTAATGACATCTTCCACATATTAACATGATTAATAATATTACACAGATATAAAAAACGGAAAATAACGAGACGTTTAGGTAAAAATCATTTACCCTGGGTAGCTTGACGTGTCGGCCTCGGCCACATGCAGAAGGGGCCGTGGCCACAAGCAGCCTGCTTAAAAAATCTAGTAAAAAAAGTCATGATTATATTCGAGAAACGACTCTTTATCTCAAGGAATGTTCGAAGTAACTGGAGCTGAGAGCTATTTGAATGAAATTGAATTCAAAGTGAACTCGTATATTGAATTACCAATATTTGAACCGTATTGAAATTCAAATGAAATATATTTATTGCAATCGTTTATTTAATTATATTGTACCTTCACAAAATATCAAATCACAATCATTTTTTTTAATAAGAGCTGTAGTTCAGCCGTCAAGCAAATATAGGTAAATATTTTTTATCTAAAGGTATCGCGTTATTTCCCTTTTATTATATTTGTGTAATATGCAACGAGAAAACCTAAAAAATGATTGTAAGTTTACCAGATGCTGAAAATTTTTGTCACATAATATAAAATGAGAGTCAAATATACAATTTCTCAAATGTGTACCAAATGCATGATCAAATTGAGAATTATGGCACTCATTAATTGAGATTCGGCTATAATAAATAATAGTTTAAAATAACTAAAAAACACGCTTTTTATAGAAAACCGAACTAAAAAATAGAAAAATAAAAAATATATATATTTTGTTTTAAAAAAAGCGTGGGGTGCTTTTTAAGATATTATCGAAATGATAATCACTCTACTCATATCTGTCAATAAAATATTTATAACTATTGACACCATGCACCCCACGCTTTTTTTAAAATAAAATATTTTTTTTTTTTTTTTTTCTATTTTTTAGTTCGGTTTTCTATAAAAAGTGTGTTTTTTAGTTTTTTTAAACTATTATTTATTTTATATTTTTTAGTTCGGTTTTCTATAACAAGCGCGTTTCTTCCAAATTTAAGGAATAGCGCCATCTGTGACTTATACAAGGAACTCGTTTCAAGTTGATAACGTAGACTTTCCGCTGATTGCCACTAGATGGTGCGAGAAGTGAACTATGAACACTAAAAAGAAGTCGGTTACAAAAAATCATATTTTGCAAATTGAAAAATGGAATAATTTTATCAAATTAGTGTATTGTCATCGGTCCTTAATAAATCTACAAAGTTTGAACGAAATCTGGCCATTTAAAGTGGGTCAAAATCGCGCCCAAAGAAGTCGGTTACAAACAAACATACAAACATACAAACATACAAACATACAAACATACAAACATACAAACGTACAAACGTACAAACATACAAACGTACAAACATACAAACATACAGGTGAAGCTAATAAAAAGCTAATAAAAAGAAGCTACATACTACCTATATCTTAAAGGCCAGCAACGCTTACATAGAATGACGCAGACTCAACATTACCACAGTGTTATTTGACTATCCTAAGTAACAGTGGCATCCATGTGATGAATTAAACTAAATAAATAAACAACGAATCATAGTAATACCCATGTTTAATTATTTCAACTACCACTAAGTATTCATTATCAATCAAATCAAAAGTTATCCAATAAATGTAACAAGAAGTTCAGTGGAACGTTCTAACTACGATACAGACTTGCATGAAAAACTAAAAAAAAATATTATAATTTATTTTTAAACTAAAAATAATAGTTTAAAAAAACTAAAAAACACGCTTTTTATAGAAAAGCGAACTAAAAAATAGAAAAATAAAAAAAAAATATTTTATTTTAAAAAAAGCGTGGGGTGCTTTTTAAGATATTATCGAAATGATAATCACTCTACTCATATCATTTTCCTGCCCTTGTCCCACTCTATGTGGGGTCGGCACAACATGTCATTCTTTTCCATTCTCTCCTGTCACTCGTCACTCTACTCATATCTGTCCATAAAATATTTATAACTATTGACACCATGCACCCCACGCTTTTTTTTAAATAAAATATATTTCTTTTTATTTTTCTATTTTTTAGTTCGGTTTTCTATAAAAAGCGTGTTTTTTAGTTTTTTTAAACTATTATTTATTTTATATTTTTTAGTTCGGTTTTCTATAACAAGCGCGTTAATAGCGCCATCTGTGACTTATTCAAGGAACTCGTTTCAAGTTGATAACGTAGACTTTCCGCTGATTGCCACTAGATGGTGGTGCGAGAAGTGAACTATGAACACTAAAAAGAAGTCATAAGAAGTCAAAAGAAGTCAAGGTTACAAACAAACATACAAACATACAATCATACAAACATACAAACATAGAAACATACATACAAACATACAGGTGAAGCTAATAAAAACTTGTGTTATTATCCACAATCAATCACAGGACGAGATGCAAACGATATAGAAACTGTTTGCTATTACTTACAATCAGTGCATATATCCATTGTTGTATACTATGAAACGTTATCTGAACTATTTTTGAGAACTATTCTTCATTTATGAGACTTGAAGGAGATTTAGAAAGATTCTAATTTTACTTAGAGTTTTGTTAAAACAAGCTACAGGTGACTCCCAGCAACAGAGATCTAAAATCGAGTGTTTTCATATCATAGTCGTTATATCACAGAAGAGGTCGTAGGAACATACAATTACATTATTGAATGTTCCTAAGACCCTTTCTGTGGTCTGGTTCTGATCTCGATCGAAAACCTTGCCAACTTCCTTCTCCAATTGTAACAAAACTAATATCCTATTTAAAAATACAGTTTAAACATAAACTTGATTTTTTAAAATTTTGTCAAGACTAGGTCGAAAATGAACATAAAACCTAACTAAACCTCTACCCGCAAACCGTCACCGTTTAAAATATAACTAAAAGTAAACGTAAATTGCTATTTTTTCTAGTTTCTACCATTTATTCTAGTTACTTCACACTTTTCATACCTTAAGAGATAGGTAGAAAGCGAAAATTATGTCTCCACACGCCAATTTTTTTTTGTCACTTGTAATAGAATTTATTGCTTTAATTAATTTATGCATTAATTAGTCATGACCTTCTAAAAATGAAACAATTCGCTGTTTTAGTTAATAATGACAGCTGGTATACCTTCTGTATTAAGAGCAGAAAAAAGGTTTAAATAAAGTTGAACTGAACTCACGGAAAAGGTGTCATTAAATTACAATAACGGCGCAGCAAACTGGAATAAAAAAAAAACTTTTAAAATAATTGAAAGAACTTACGAATGCTATAAAGCTGATCCCGCTAAATTGAAGAGGTTCAACATTTAGAGTAATAACAATATAGTCAGTGCAGCCGAGCTTATACAATTATTTGATTTGATTATTAAAATGTATCTTCACGACGTCAATCCATAGTAGCATAGACAAAAATTAAGAATTATAAGTGACAACTCGCCAAGTGACTTGGTACAATTGTGACGGATAATTTTTGTTAATATTTATAAGATAAGATAAGACGAAATTGCTTTGCGTAGTATGGACATATAGTGATAAGGTATTATACACATGCCGCGAGGAAAATGGCAAATCTGAATTCGGAAAGAAATAAAGAAAAGAAAGACATAAGAAAATATAGATCGATTTTGTCAACTTTATTTGAATATCAGTTTGAAAATTAAGTCACAAACACGTAAAAGCGTTTCATCGGTTTTGACAATGTTGGGTTGTGGACCTTACTCAAAGCTCATTGGACAGTTCAGGCCCAGTTTCCTTATTTAATATGTGGAACAAAAGCCCATTCAAGTATGTAAGCACCCCATGTCACAATGTCACAACCATCAAATTATGTTAAAATAGAACTGTTTGAACATAAACACGGCCCAGACATTTCGATAAATAAATTTATTTTTTTAAAGCTTATGGTTTTCTATTTAATACTGAAACCTTAAAGGCCCTGTATATTGCTAAGTAGAGAATTATTTGAGATGTTTCTTAATTTCATTGCGTGAATTTGTAACTATGATGCTGTGATTGAAAAGCCTACGAGAAAAGGGGAGTGCGGGGAGTGTGTCATGCGTGTTGATATTGTTTTTAATATATGCTACATTTACTATTTTTATTTATTTATTTCTTAGATTTTTGCGAATCACATTCATAACATTGAAACAACTTTTTATGGATTAGATCGCGTTTATTTAGGACTTATTTTCTATTTATTTCCTGACGTTTCGAACTCTTTACAAAGATCATTTTCACGAGTAATGACCAAAACGATGGTAGTCGTTCAGAAGCAGTTTTCATTGATACAGAAAGTTCCCACATTTTGGAAATAAAAATAAAAAAGTTGCACTTAAAAATATGATTTTTACTATTCCATTTTACATTACATCAGACCATGAAACAAAATTAAATATTTATTCAAAAAATATATTTACTAGAGAAAAATTTTGTTTGTAAAGATCCTTTGTTGTATGATTTAATATATAACACATGTTATTTTTAATTAATAGATAATTATCTTATTTTTCTCATTATTTATTTACAATAATAAGAAGAAATAAATAAATTACATTATTTATAATATATACAATTAAAAAACTACCTGAAATCAAATTTCTCCGCATCTCGGTCTACTGGCAACGTGCCCAGAAGACTGGCCGCATTGCCACGCTGAATGGCAATGCTAATCCTCTGTGCGAAAAATAGACCAGCCCTCTGATCGCGAGAGGCTGCGATCAGCCTCTTTGTAAGATCTTTATTTTTTCTAAGTTAGTTGAAATCAGAGTATAATTTAAAGGTATTTGATAAATAATTACTTTCATTATATAAATGTTGATTAAAACAACTTTTAGGATTGTATCGCGTTTATTTATTATTTATTTATATTTATTTCCCGACGTTTCGAACTCTTTACAGAGATCATTTTCACGAGTATGAACAAAAAGATGGTAGTTGTTCAAAAGCTATCCTCATTGATACAGAGAGCACCCACTTTTTGGAAATAAAAATCAAAAAAGTTGATGTTAAAAATATGATTTTTACTATTGGTAACCCACATCAGACCATGAGAACAAAAGTTAACTACTTATTTATAAGATGCATTAATATATCCTGCTTCTAAAGATCCTTTGTTATATGATTTAATAAGTAAAAGTTGTTATTATTAAATTATTACAAATTATCATATTTTCTAAGTTGGTTGAGATTAAAGTATGACTATTTTATAAATATTCATTGATTTTAAATTAAAAGGTAAAGTGTTTATTAAAAATCTACCACTGGGTCAAAAACGCGGCCAGTCCTGAGAAAGACCCAGCAAGAAAACTCAGCGGCTGTTCTGCAAAACTGATTATTATTTCATTTTGAACGGGCTATTGATATTGCTATTATTTATAATGTTTTTGAGAAAAAAAAAAAAAAAGAAAAAAAAAAAAGAAAGGGACTTGGTTTCTAGGTTAATAAAAATTAAATTAAAATTATTTTGTTTTGATTATTACTGCACTACTCAAAATTCTGTATTATTTTGGTTCCTGATGTGGGTCTGACCTGCAAACTATACTAATAGTATCTCGCTGTCTTGAGCTGTGTGATTGTGGGCTAGGTTTGATGAGACTTATGACTGGGTTCCAGCTAGGTGATAGTTTCCAGCCATCTTCTCTATTGAAATTCTTTGGATGTTTTTTGATTTCAATAGCCTCGCGTATCATCCTGGGACGATAATGTTGTTCTTTGGCGAGGATTTGTGGTTTGTCAAACCTGATGTAGTGTTTTGAGCCCTTCCTACAGTGTTCACAAACAGCAGACTTATTATAGCGGTTGTGCTTCACATCCGCTATGTGTTCACTGCCTCACATCTGGCTACCTACTGTGGAAGGACAAATTCTACAAGCAAGTAGATGGAGTGGCCATGGGCTCACCGGTCTCTCCTGTCGTGGCCGACATATTCATGGAGGACTTCGAGGAGACTGCTTTGGTGAGTTCACCTGTTAAACCCCGTTTCTATAAGCGGTATGTAGATGACACTTTCACAATTTTACCATCTGACAAAGTAACTGTATTCTTAGACCATCTTAACTCCATAAATCCCAAAATACAATTCACAATGGAACTGGAGTCTAACAATTCTCTAGCATTCTTGGATGTGTTAGTTATTCGTAACTCTAATAACACCTTGAGTCACACTGTGTATAGAAAGAAAACCCATACAGATAGATACCTGAATGGTGAATCTCACCACCATCCTTCACAGTTAGCTGCCGTGTCAAAATCTTTGTTTCAGAGAGCACGAGGGATTTGTGACCAGGAACACATAGCAGAGGAGATTCAGCATGTGAAAAAAGTCTTACATGCCAATCAGCTTAAAGTTCCCAGAAATCATCACAAAAACCGAGTGAAGCAAGCCACAGTTGAGCGCCAACCTGCCATCTTGCCGTACATAAAAGGAATCACTGACAAAATTGGCTATATTTTAAAACGTGCTTCAATCAAAACATACTTTAAGCCATCCAAGAAAGTTAGTCAATTTCTACCATCTGTCAAGTGCCACATCCCCTTGCAAGACCCAGGAGTATATAAGCTGGACTGTGATTGTGGATTCTCTTATATCGGACAAACAAAGAGGTCCATTAAAACCAGGATCAAAGAACACATAGCGGATGTGAAGCACAACCGCTATAATAAGTCTGCTGTTTGTGAACACTGTAGGAAGGGCTCAAAACACTACATCAGGTTTGACAAACCACAAATCCTCGCCAAAGAACAACATTATCGTCCCAGGATGATACGCGAGGCTATTGAAATCAAAAAACATCCAAAGAATTTCAATAGAGAAGATGGCTGGAAACTATCACCTAGCTGGAACCCAGTCATAAGTCTCATCAAACCTAGTCCACAATCAAACAGCTCAAGACAGCGAGATACTATTAGTATAGTTTGCAGGTCAGACCCACATCAGGAACCAAAATAATACAGAATTTTGAGTAGTGCAGTAATAATCAAAACAAAATAATTTTAATTTAATTTTTATTAACCTAGAAACCAAGTCCCTTTCTTTTTTTTTTTTTTTTTTTTTTTTTTTTTCTCAAAAACATTACAAATAATAGCAATATAAATAGCCGGTTCAAAATGAAATAATAATCAGTTTTGCAGAACAGCCGCTGAGTTTTCTTGCTGGGTCTTTCTCAGGACTGGCCGCGTTTTTGACCCAGTGGTAGATTTTTAATAAACACTTTACCTTTTAATTTAAAATCAATGAATATTTATAAAATAGTCATACTTTAATCTCAACCAACTTAGAAAATATGATAATTTGTAATAATTTAATAATAACAACTTTTACTTATTAAATCATATAACAAAGGATCTTTAGAAGCAGGATATATTAATGCATCTTATAAATAAGTAGTTGACTTTTGTTCTCATGGTCTGATGTGGGTTACCAATAGTAAAAATCATATTTTTAACATCAACTTTTTTGATTTTTATTTCCAAAAAGTGGGTGCTCTCTGTATCAATGAGGATAGCTTTTGAACAACTACCATCTTTTTGTTCATACTCGTGAAAATGATCTCTGTAAAGAGTTCGAAACGTCGGGAAATAAATATAAATAAATAATAAATAAACGCGATACAATCCTAAAAGTTGTTTTAATCAATGAGTGAGATTCGCGAAAATCTTAGAAACAAATATATATAAATGTTATTGATTTATATTAATTTTACAGTTATATATTAGTATGACAGTTCTCTCCAAAGAGTGAGGTCGACGAACAAAGTTTTACGAAACCTCATTAGTATATACTAGGCTTCAGGTCAAGCACTGGTTGGGTGTAATATTTTTATGACTTCACGGCTTTAATAACCGTGGATTTATGCTGTATTTTATCGGATAACTCAACTTCTGTTTTTTCCCAAACACCAAACTAGCAATCCAAATATTAAAGAATAAAATGTAGGTATATTCCAGACAATTGCTCAAACAGAAAGTAATTTTAAAGTAAATAATGATTCATATGAAGGCTTCGTGTCTTAATAATTGAATATAAAGCAAAATAGGATAATAAATTATCCGACGTGAAAGGTAAATTAACGTTGAAAACATAATTGATGATAAATTATGAAGCTTTTGAGTGTTTTTATTGCTTAAAATAAACAGGCTTTTTGCATTATAGTGCTGATGTTTTATAAACATTTTATTTAACTTTAATAAATGAAGGTTGAAATTAAACATAAACATAATTTCACGCCATTGTTACCCGAAGGTGTAGGCAGCGGCAATTAAGGCTCGTCTCGCCGTTATGTTTACGTCCCAAATGGAATAGGTGGCGAACCTATTGGCATACCGGGCACACAGTTTTCAGTCATCGGTATTTATCACACATAACTTTCAAAGTCATTGGTATGAGCCAGTGTCAGTATTCGAACCACGACCTATGGATTAAGAAACCGTGTGCTCAACCACTAGACCACCGAGAAATTATAGATTGGTGTAATAGGTCCTAGGTAGGCAACTGGCGTGCCTAGTTGCCATGTTACCTGTTAATGATACCCGACAACAACGATCTATTTTCACGCTAAGATCCAAGCAGGGTAGGCGGTAACAACTGAGCTCCATAAAACGCTTACGTTAATTCGTGAAGATTAAATAATATTCGATAACAAAAACATTTACCGGATCAACTTTAATAAAATTGTGTGGGATGTCTTTGTGACATATCTCAAATTTCATAACAAAGATGAGCTGAGGAAGAATCATTTTTTTATGGGATAGGAAGGCAAACGAGCAAGCGTATCACCTGATGGTAAGCAACCTGCGCCGCCCATGGACTCCAGCAACATATAGAATGTTACTTTTGCATTGCCGACCTTTAAGGATAGGACATGGGGAAGGGAGGTGGCCTCCGGGTACCTCTCTCACCGAACGAAACGCGGCAAGAGACACTTTACGTCGATTTTCTGAGAGGTCGTGGTATTTCACCGGTCGAGCCGGCCCCTTCTTGCAGCGAACTGCTTGGCTCTACCACTGTACAAATGAGTCATGAGTTTTCCCAGTTTTCAGACACTCATTATTGATGCCACAACTTCCATAAATACTGTGGATAGTATTATATTATGATATTCCGTTGGTTAGTATTTAATGTTTGGTAGCAAATTGCTCTCTTTAGCAAATACTCGTAGTTATCACACTGACTTCGCAGTTTCCAAGTTCAGTGCTTTCAAACAAACAAATAAATAAATATATTTTTTTTTGTTTTATTGTTGAGCAACTTGCTTTCATTTGTACTATAAAAGTTTTCTATAAAAATTTCATCCTTTTTGGTCGTTAAGCTGATGGCAGTTGAAACTTCTAATCAATACACATTGTTAACTGGTCGTTAAATCTGAGCGTGCTAGCCTTAATTATTTATAGTACTTGATATAATGTACTGTCACGACTTATTAACTGCCTGACCTTTACGTCAGCGAGCAGACATAGTTGTATTAATCACAGCCCTTGTCTTTGCCCAATGGTTTTATTATACAGAGTTTACCAGTTAATATGTTTTGTTGAATTACAAATAACATTACTGTATACACTTGAATAATTTAAAGAGCATATGTTTGATGCTGAAATTTTAACTACACTCGAGAGCAATGAATCCGGGTCACTTAAAGAATCCTAAAAATCTCGGAAACTAAAAATGCTAGGTTAATGCAATAAATTGTATTTAATAGACAATGTAATACTCCTTAAATGAAGGTATTAAAACTTCTTAGTTATTGTAAAGTTATATCATAAAAAAATCAAATTTGAAAAAGGGCCACTTTCGAAGATGGAACTACGAAATTACAGCATTTGGTTTTGCTTTTGTTTGTAATCTGTCATTTATGTGGGTACATAAACCATGTTGATAGTGCTCTATATTCATTATTCAAGCTGAAATTATGTCGCTTACGCCTGAAGAATGCACCAGAATACTTACAATGCTGGAAACCGGCCGGAGTCAGCGCGATACAGCCAGGACTGTTGGTGTGTCGCTGTCAACAGTACAAAGAGTTCTCCGACGTTACGAAGAAACTGGTTCTAACCTACGCAGACCAGGAACGGGCAGAACCAGGTATACCACAGCACGAGAAGACCGATACTTGGTGAACACCATGCTTCGAAATCGCTTTCTCACAGGAACTGAACTCACCAATCAGTTTCGACGCCTCGGAGGAAGTAACCCAAGTGCATGGACAGTAAGACGTCGGCTTGCTGAATCTAACTTAAAACCCCTTAGACCTGCAAACGGCCCTAAACTGGAGCGTGGGCATCGTATTTCAAGACTAAGATATGCCCAGAGCCACGTAAATTGGAGTATTGAAGATTGGTCAAAAGTTATGTTCTCCGACGAATCAAAATTTATGCTCTACAAGCACGATGGAAGACACAGAGTGTATCGAAGACCAGGGGAAAGATTCAAGCAAGCATGCATCGAGGAAAAAGTAGCCTACGGTGGTGGGTCTGTACTTGTGTGGGCCGGAATTTCTTCTGAAAGTCGCACAGAGCTGGTGATCATAGAAAACGGCTCTTTAACTAGCGTAAGATATGTGGAAGAAATCCTCAATGATCACGTTGGTCTATTTATGGTCAATTTAGGTGAGGATGCTATATTTATGCATGACAATGCCCGACCTCATACAGGTAAGATTGTGAATGACTACCTTCAAGAGATGAACATTACTTGTATGGAGTGGCCAGCGCGCAGCCCGGATATCAACCCGATCGAGCATGCTTGGGACGAGCTAGGCAGATGCGTAAAACAACGAAACCCTCCCCCAATCACGCTTCGTGAGCTCAAAATTGCTCTCACAGAGGAATGGGAGAATATTCCCCAAAATCGTATAAGGAACTTGGTGTACAGCATGCCAAACCGCGTAAACGCAGTAATGGAAGCACGAGGAGGCAATACGAAGTATTAAAATTCAAGAAAATCGTAATAAAGTTCAAAAATTTCATGTTTCCTATTTTTGTTTTAAGGAGAGATCAGCAGATTTTTTCTTTATGTAATTTTGTGTTAATAAAATGTATGGTGACTCATATTTTTTTTACTTTCATTTAAGGAGTATTACATTGTCTATTAAATACAATTTATTGCATTAACCTATCATTTTTAGTTTCCGAGATTTTTAACATTCTTTAAGTGACCCGGATTCATTGCTCTCGAGAGTATTAAAATTTATAGATAATTGCCTTTTAAAATCCTCTATATTAGTGTGTGTGTCATGTTCATAATTTGTTTCTAAAAGTAAAAAGTGTGCACTCATATTGTAAAATATATGATGCAACTCGTGTCTGAGTTTAAAATTTTACCAATATGTGAAAGAATGATAAGAAATAGTATTACTTGGTTGGTTGGTTTATTGAAGACGGCTGATAAGTATGTAGCCAAAAGAATTGAAATTAATATTGCAAAAAAAAAAGACAAGAGAAAGAAGTTATGAGAGAAAAAAGTTATGATTAGGAGGGAAGTTGGTGTAGAATAAGCGAATTATATGGACGTCTGGTAAAATAGGTCTGGTTTAATAGTCTTGGTGTTTCAGTGGTACTGTTCTGCGCGTATTCGACGAAGTGTTTTTAAAAAAAACTATTTTATTTTCCCTAACAATTTATTTCAATTTCACACACTTAAAATAAGGAAAACCGAAGTTCCGAACGCGACCGGCGGTACGGGATGAATGTAGTGTATTGCTCTGCGGCTAAATTAGTACTCTCTGATTAATTAATGCGAGTTCGCTTATATAGGAATTACTGCTGCTTGCATCAGCAAAATCTAAGGGTTGTTTTCGACCATAACACGTCCCCCGAGAAGACGAAGCTTTATCTTCTATAAGATAAAAGCGAAGTTTAATATTAAACGATACGAATGAATCGAGAACTTCGGCTTTGTACAGTTTGAATTATAAAGGTAAACACATTAAGAAATTAAGAATAAGTACAATTAAAGATATAGAATATAACTAGTACAAAACCATAAGCTTAATAGCTAATTAACATTGCTGATAATATATTTGATACAATGTAAAGTGTAATTTGATGCTTGATGCTATATAAATTATAACATACATTATTAATAAATTTCCAAATATTAATTATTGTTAATGTTCCTGCTAGAAGAACTTTTCTTGAACATGACTTTTTGAATAGAGCCATATTTGTTAAGATTTGGCAATGATCTAATTGACTTTTCGTCATCTGATGTAGAAATATCATGTAACTCTATAGAACTAGAAATTTTCGAGTTTTGACTATGCGATTTTTTGTTATAACATTGATTAAAAATCTGTACACAACAGTGGGAGTTATTACGATTTCTGAGACACTTGTATAACTTATAAACTATATACAGGAATAAAGATACAATCAAAATATAAGTAAATGTATTGGCCATATTTGATAAAATGCGATTCGTTTTGTAAGTTATTTAATTCGACTTCTAAATTATTTAATTGATGATTCTGATATTTTAAAGATTCTAAGTTTATCTTTGTTAAAGAAATAGGAGACAAATAAGGTAAAGTTTTATTAAATATGTCCTTCTTACAACAATCATCTGTTGTTATATCAAAAGCTATATCACTAGGTGATTTGACTGAGAATGTGTATGTAGTAGTTGGCAACAGTTGAATGGTTTTATAGAAACCTATACAGTCATGACTCAACTTTACAATGCCTGTGCCAATGATAGGATAATCATTAATGTTATCATTACATTTTATTGTCAACTTACTTGACTTGGATTGTACATAAATCCATTTATTATTTTTTAGCGTCTGCCAAATGTCAATTTGGCCATATAAAAATTTCGCGTTACATTCGGAAGGCAGGGACAGAACAACTTCCGTTAATAATCTTGATTCACAGTTAGGGTTGTCAATACTAGAAAATATAGAAACTAGTTCACAAATCGAATAATTAGTATTTATAAACTTACAACTATTTAATTCACTTAACATAGCATAGTGCATTCTGTTATCGCTTAGTGCGATATACGAGTTAGAAGGCTGAATCAGCGCAAATGTTTGATTGCGATTATGCGACTCGTCATGTGGAGTCGGCAGAGGTATATTTTTATACACAGTGAACTTATCTGGCATTATTAATGGAATTTGCAATATAAAAACAATTTTATTGTTAAAGTAATATGAGCTGAGCTTGGATACATCAATTATAGAATGAATGTTATTAATGCTTAGTTGAACTGGGAAATCAAGTCGTTTATTTATTTGATTACTATGCTTCGATAATTCATTAAAAAGATTAATAGGACTTATAACACTAGGGTGTAAAATATTAACCTTAGAAAATAATATAGCATTTAGAGTGGTATCTAAAAGATTAGAAATTGATAACAAAGATCCTTCAATTATATTAAGTAGATTATTAATCTTAGAGATATATAAGAATACATTGTCATTTTTCGTTATTTGCGAAAAGATGTCATTCAAAGAATTAATTTGGGCATTAAGTTTTAATTCGTTTTGATTTAACTTCAATATAGTAGAATTAAAATTATTTATAGTAGATTTAATTATATGGATATTATCCTTAAATAAATGAAATAGTTCCGTCTCGGATTTCTTGCAATTTTCGATTGCGGCGTCATACTTGCGCGCATCGTCAGCATCTAACGTGCCGAAGAAAAACTTAAGAATTTCTCCACCAAATTCTAACGATCTTTTCGTTCTGGTGAAAGATTGGTTAGTGAGAATATGAGATAATGATTGTAACTTAATATAATTAGATTGAATTAAAATTTCAAGAGGACTTGAAAAGTCCTTACATTGGTAAATGTCTTCGGTATTTACTTTAGTACATAGATTAGAAGATTTTTGCAATAGATTCTCGATTTTAGCAAGATAAGGGTCAAGCGACATTAAGTCAATATGTGTAATGACTTTCCAATAGTCATTATAAAAAGTAATATAATTAACTGGTTCAAAATAAATCCCTGGGCTGTGTGCAATAGGGATAATCCTTGATCCGGCTTTGCAACCATTAAATAAAGTTCTGAAAATAAATATGTACAAAAATACGTTAAGAAGATTTAATAGATACCTATAATAATTTAATTATTATTATATTTTAATAGTCTAATTTACTATTCCTTTTGTGGAATGTGGTAGATTGGGACAGTGATAATGGATTTTATGCAGGTTTTATTTCGTTAACATGGTATTTTATATGTTTCCTGTTAACACAAAGAGTGACGTTATATTTACCGTGCAACTTCATAATTTTGTAAGGTCCTTTCCAGACTGCGGACAGGGCTTTGCGTAGTCTGTGGTGCTGTTTTAAATAAACTAAGTCACCGACTTTGTAAGACTTTTCTTTTGCTGAGAGATCATAGTATTGCTTCGACTTTTCTTTGCTTTTGAGGATATTCTCTAATGCTTTTTCGCGTGAGTACTTCATTCGGTACTGCAATGCGCGAATATATTCGTGATATGTGATACTGTCGCTAGGCTCACTTAAACTACTTGGAATAGAGGGCTTATAGCCATATAATAGCTCGAAAGGCGTAAATTCTGTGGTAGAATGAGGAGTTGTATTATACGATAAAATAGCAGTAGCAAGATAGCAATGCCAATCATCTTGATTGTCATTTATGAAAGATTTTAGATATTCTTTAAGTGTTGCATGACTACGCTCTAGCGCGCCATTAGTTTGGGGGTGATAAGGAGTAGAGAAAAGACTTTTTATTTTGAGAATTTGTGTGAGCTGTTTAAATAGTTCTGATGAAAAGCAGGGACCTTGGTCCGTGAGAATCATTTTAGGGAAACCGAATAATGATATAAAATGTATTAAGTTACGTGCAACTTCATCAGTTGTAGAAGTTATCATGGGATATGCACATGAAAACTTAGTTAAATCGTCCTGTAGAGTTAGTATAAATTTGAATTTTTGAATGCCAGCTTCGGGCAAAGTACCAACAATATCTAGGGCTAGTCTTTCAAAAGGTTTGGTACTTGAGGACGTGATTATCATAGGAGCTTTATTTGAGGCCCTTAAGGGTTTGTTTATTTTACATAGTTGGCAATCTTTTACGTATTGTTCTATGTCTGAACGCATACTTTTCCAATAAAAAGATGCCTTAATTCTATTGTACATGCGTTTGACACCTGGGTGACCAGCTATCGTGGTACCGTGGTTTTCTTTAAGTATATTTGGAACCTCAGCGGGTGTTGGATATCTAATTTGATTTTTGTAAATATGTACCGTGATACCAGTACCGTGAAAAATAAATGAGATTATGTTATATATCTTCAAATATACTAATTTATTAAAAGGTTCTGTGAAATCGGAAATGGCTAATTCTTTTTCATAGTTTTCATTAGATATAATTTGATTACGTAAATCCATAAGTAATTTGTAAATTATTCTATAACTTATTTCATCATAATGATGAATTTTAGTGAATAAGAAATGTATTATTTTGTTATTGGAATGAACCGTGTGAACGGTTTCAGGCTCGCGCTCGCAACTTTTTAACTCGTCAGCGTTTTCGATTGACGATAACAATTGTTCGCAGTGCGGCATAGAGTAATCGAAATCTAAAGAGACTGAGCATGCGATTGAATTTTGTTTTGCTAAATGAAGAGATTGATTATGCTCTTCGATTTTTGTATCGTTATTAGAAGTAGTTTTCAAAAACTGTTTTTTAAAATATTGCTCATATGTACATTTATTTAAATTAGAATCTGTTAACGCGTTTATAGGATATCGTGATAAAGTGTCTACATTGGAATTTAATTTTCCTTGTTTATATATAATTTCATAATTATATTCCTCTAGTTTGAGGCGCCATCGTATAAGACGACTGCCTGGATCTTTGACATTAAATAACCATACTAGGGGTCGATGGTCAGTAACGATTTTAAATTTATAGCCATATAGATAAGGACGAAAGGTTTTCACACCAAAAAGGATAGCTAAAAGTTCTTTCTCTGTAGTAGAGTAGTTTCCTTCTGCTTTGTTGAGTGTACGTGACGCGTAGGCTATTGGTTTATCTTTACCAATTTCACCTTGGGAGAGAATTGCTCCAATGGCATAATTTGATGCGTCAGTGGTAAGGATAAATGGCTTAGAATAGTCTGGATATTGAAGTAAAGGTGCAGATATAAGTTTATTTTTTAGGGTTTGGAAAGCGAGTTCTTGTTCTTGAGACCAAGAGAAAATGACGTCCTTTTTGAGGAGTGAAGTCAATGGCTTCGTGATTTTGGAAAAGTTTTCAATGAATCGTCGGTAATAACCGACTAAACCGAGAAACGATTTAATGTCTTTGGGACTCTTAGGAGAGGGAAGACCTTCAATGGCCTTGACTTTATCGGGATTTGGAGAGACACCTTTATCGGTGATGTTATGACCCAAATAAGTAACTTCGCGACGTAAAAATTCGCACTTATCCGGTTGTAGTTTTAAATTATGTTTTCTAAATCTTTCTAAAATTAGTTTTAACTTCGAAATGGCAGAATTTAGATCAAATGCGTAAGAAACGCAATCGTCTAAATATGTGTAGCAATGGATGCCTTGAAGACCAGACAAAACTGTGTTCATCAGGCGT
This sequence comes from Euproctis similis, assembly GCA_905147225.2. Classification (NCBI taxonomy): domain Eukaryota; kingdom Metazoa; phylum Arthropoda; class Insecta; order Lepidoptera; family Erebidae; genus Euproctis; species Euproctis similis. Next base: position 3,109,387 of record LR990111.1, on the reverse strand, counting down.
TGAAACGTGCTAGGGGCATTTTTTAAGCCAAATGGCATTCTGGTGAACTCATAATGACCAGAAGTTTCATTTGTTCCCACAATCGTAAATCCTGTTTTTGCAGCATCAGCAGGATTTAATTTTATTTGATGAAATCCACTTACGAGATCAAGGGTTGTGAAATATTTGGAATGACCCAATTGATCTAGAATATCTGTGATTAAAGGTATTGGATAAACTTCAGAAACAGTGACGTCGTTTAAGCGACGATAATCAATAACTATTCGCCATTTTTGTTTGCCGGAGGCATCTGCCTTTTTTGGCACGACCCAAACTGGTGCACTCCATGGCGATTGAGAATGACGTATTATATTCTGTTCTAGCATTTTACTAATTTGTTTATCTACTTCCTCTTTGTGGCATTCAGGGAAACGGTAGGATTTAACATGGACTGGTGCAGCGTCCCCCGTGTTTATAGAGTGACTAATAGTATCTGTATAAGAGAGCGGCTCACCTTCTAGGTGGAACACGTCTGTATATTGTGAGCAACAATCTAATAGGGCTGCCCTTTCTTCTGCATTCAAATGAGAAGTTCTAATTTTATTTAATACGGTTTTTTGTCTATTTATAGACACATTTGAAATATTATTTACAGTCTCTATTTCACCAACACACTCAGATAAATTACTTTCTATGGGTGTGAGGTGCACAAAATAATTATTAATTTCGATATCCCTTTCGGTAGTATTTAATATCGAAATATTAACTCTTCGATTTGGCTTTATGCTTACAATACAGTTTGCGACATAAACTCCTTCGCATATCTTATGGTCTAGGACTAAGGCTTCTGTAAGAGGGGATAACTCATCTAATTTATTTGATATGCCACATTCGACTATGGCTTCCGAACGGGCTGGAATAATATAGGTTGGCAGTTTAAAATGTAGTGGAATAGTGTGATTTTGCATTGTTAGACACGATTTATTATAATCCACAACAGCTTTGAGGTAACCTAAACAATCGGTACCTATTATGCCATCGTATCCGAAATCTACCTTGTCATTTATGACGTGAAATTTAAATGAGAAAGTTTCGTTGGATAGTTGAAATTGCATTTGAAAAGAACCTAAAGTTTGACAATAGGTATTAATATCATTAATACCTTTAAGTCGTATAATTTCTTTCGATAACTCAGGTTTATTGTAAAGACTCGATTTTTTAACTAAAGAAACACTGGCTCCTGTATCGACTAGTAAGATAAGGGCTCTACTAGTGTGCTTGGTATATAAGAAGATATGTGGAAGTGTAACCTTTGTGATAAATGAGTTAATTTCATATAATTTCAAATTAGAATTAGTTTCATTAGAATAAGATATAGGATTAGCATAGGACTTTGTATGAGATTTAGAATTAGTATTTGATTGAGTAAGACTCTGTTCCTCTTTGGGTAACTGAGATGTATGTGATTTGGTAAGCGATTTTTTATGACTCGATTGACTTTTAGGCAATTGAGATGTAAAAGATTTAGTAAATGATTTTATATGACTCAGTTCCTCTTTGGGCAGCTGAGATGTATAAGATTTAGTAAGACTCTGTTCCTCTTTGGGTAACCGAGATGTATAAGATCTAGTAAGACTCTGTTCCTCTTTGGGTAACCGAGATGAATAAGGTTTAGTAAACGATTTAGTATGACTCAATCGACTTTTAGGCAACTGAGATGTGTAAGAATTAGTAAATGATTTTGTATGACTCAATTGACTTTTAGGCAACTGAGATGTATAAGAATTAGTAAATGATTTGGAATGACTCAATTGACTATTAGGCAACTGAGATGTATAAGAACTAGTAAATGGTTTTGTATGACTCAGTTCCTCTTTGGGAAACTGAGATGTATAAGATTTAGTATGACTCAGTGCATGCTTGTGCGGCTGAGATGAAAAGGATTTAGAATTATTAGTAAACGTGCCGTTTTTTGATTTCGGGGATCCCAAATGGCACAATATCGGGACCCGATTTAGTTTAAATGTGAAAAAGAATTGTTACAGTATTCATTATTTGTAGAATCATTATTATCATTATCATTAGTGTGACATAAATTAATCTTAGCGTTGCCTCTGTACGCTTCACTACTCTTTGGCGTAGTATCTTGTTGCGCGTTCCGATGATTATTATAATATTGTCGTTTACGACACTCGCTTATCATATGACCAGGATTCTTGCAATAAGCGCAAATTTTATGTGAGAAATTATTGTTTTGATTTCGTGGAAATTGTTGATGTATGGGAAAACGATTTGGAAATTTATTAGAATTAGAGAAATCTGTATTGAATGTCTTAACATTTTTGCTTTTATTCTTAAAACATTCAGATGATAAATGTCCCTGTTTATTACAAGTAGAACATATTTTTTGCGATTTAGAATTAGATTTAGTAAGATTAAATAATTTTTCTTCCTCAATAGCTTGACTTACTGCCTCATTAATGTTTTTGGATTACGGCAGCGTACAATATGCGAAAAACTGGGATTTAAGCCCATTAAAAATGTATTAAGTGCTAGGTCCTCGATACCGGCTACTCTGCCTACGAGTTCCTCCTTTTTATCACACGAAAAGTGAACATCGGATAATAGCCTAGTTAAACATGATTCTATCCTTAAAGAAAATTGAACCACGCTCTCAGAAGGCAGGTTCTGTTTGCAGTTTTGTAAATCGGAAAGTAAATGAGAAGAATGTGTTTTCTCGCTAAAATGTTGTTTTAGAAAAACTTTTAATTCTAACCAGTTATCGAAGGTTTTTAAAGAACACGCTACTTGTGCTTTCCCTTCTAACTGAGATATAATAAATTTACATAAAATAATCTGTTGGTCCGGAGAGGCTAATGCAATTGCATTATCACAATTAGTTAAAAATGCAGGGAGTGTCTCCCTTCTGCCATCATATGGTTTGATAAATTTAGTTAAGAAGCTTAAAGTTATATTGTTAGACATTGTTTCGGATTTTATAATTAATTTTGAACCAAGAATTGGGCTTGATTCAGTATTAGACATAGAATTTAAATATATATATAAGATCTAGAATATAAAAATTAGCAAAAAGATTTAGTATCAAAAATTTTCACACAATATTACAAAAATAGTTCATGGAATTCCGTAGAAATGATATAACACTTGAAAATAATTCTTAAATTTAAGCTTAATGTTCTGAAATAAAATATTTTGCAAAAATTCACTTGAACAGATACACAGATGGATAAGATATTACGGACTCACATAGGTATGGTGAACACGAAGATCAGGCGGAGTACTGGGATCATGATGCTATGTTGTGATGTTACCGGTCAGCAGTTGGTGGTTTTCAGTTTCCTTGTGGTGATGAGTGATGAGATGCGGCGCTGGCTCACGCTGTATAGCGGAGGCTGACAGTCGGCTGCACTCCAGCAGGTGAAAATCAAGGGATAAGATACGGCGCTGGCTCACGCTACAAAGCGGAGACTTATAGTCGGCTGCAGTTTCTTGATGCGGGCTCTCACAAAGGTGGAAGAGACTTATCGTCGATCTTGCTTCGTCGATGCAGTTCGATGAATGCTGGGTATCCTAAAACGAGTCCAGGAATCCACACAGCATCCCACTTCTGACACCAAATTGTTCTGCGCGTATTCGACGAAGTGTTTTTAAAAAAACTATTTTATTTTCCCTAACAATTTATTTCAATTTCACACACTTAAAATAAGGAAAACCGAAGTTCCGAACGCGACCGGCGGTACGGGATGAATGTAGTGTATTGCTCTGCGGCTAAATTAGTACTCTCTGATTAATTAATGCGAGTTCGCTTATATAGGAATTACTGCTGCTTGCATCAGCAAAATCTAAGGGTTGTTTTCGACCATAACAGTACGAGCACACGGCTTCTGATCCAGAGGTCCGGATTCAAATCCTGACGGGGGCTCACACCAATGATTTTTCGAAATTGTTTTCGAAAGTTAAGTGTAATAAATATCGATGACTGAAAACTTTGTGCCCGGTATGGCAATAGGTTCGCGAGACGAGGCTTAACAACCGCTGCCTACATCTTCGGTTAACAAAAGGCGTGAAGTTATGTTGTATTATATGAACGTCTGGTAAAATAAAACTTGTTGTGCTAACCCGAAATTATAGGAACAGGGCAGAGATATGAGTGTTTATATGTTTTTATGTTAGTAACATTTTTTAAATCCGATTTTCGTTTTAACTTATGTGAAATAGTAGCAAAGAGTGTATTTTATTTGATTCAAATTTAAGATTTTAATATAGTGAACAAAGTTTTCTGTACTTTACCTTCGGACCGCAGCTTACTTAAGTATTTTCGTTCTATTTTGTTTGTATAAACTATTTAAAATTAGACTGTAACTCGATTGACATTGGCGCACATCGCAAAAACTAATTTAGAAAGCTTTTCGGTTCGCGGACAGTTTCCGCAATCAGAGACGAGGTTCTCTTAATGAGAAACTCTTGCAAAGGTGAACTAAAAAAGAAACAATTTTCATTACGTTCTCGTAAAATATATATACTCTAAAACTTTGTACAAAGTGGTTAAACTGATTATAAACTCAGGCATATAGTAATTAAGTCAATATAAAAAAACGCACTTTCTTTTGCATGCCCTGTATGTCGTGTCATATGGTAAATAGGTTCCGTAACCGATTCCTATTGTGACTGGAAAAATTGGCATGTCGGGGCATAGCCGCCGCTGCTTACACTTTCGGGTAGAAAATGGTTTGAAGTATCACTATCACTGAGACAATAGAAAATAACGTTTGCCCCTTTAAGCGTTAGTTTCTAATGACGTTATTAAAAAGTTATTATGTAAAATTAGTGACAGATGCTTCGACGTTTAATCTACGTTTATAGCTATTACAATTATCGTACTACTGCTGTATTTATACTAAATTACTATAGTATGTAATAGTTGAACACTTACAGTTACCACCTGTCACATTCTATCTATTACAAACTATGTGACGGGGCGAAATTAATTGTGAACAAGGTCTCAAACTACTTGAACTGCTGTGATATCAGCAACTTCCACGCTTCGCTTACAATGTGGCTGTCTTTCAAATTAATTTATGAAACAATTAGGTACATTAGATTTTTCTTTAATATATCTTCAGTATGTTATAATTTAGTCGGATGTATGTTTCTTTGTTACGGAAAAGGGGCATACAAACAAGCAGTCATATGCTGGTATGCAACTAGCGCCGTCCATAGAGATATGAAACACTGTAATGGACGCAGCCTGATAAGATGGTAACAACAGCTGGCATATAAATAGTGAGAGATACAATGAGAAAAGGGGAGTGGTGTGGGTTTCCGAATACCACTCTCACCGAACTAAACTGAACTGGATTCACTTTGTAATATTTTTCCGTCGTCCTTCACTGGTCGACACGACTGAACTGCATGGTTCTACCACTGATGACCACATGCTATACTTTCTAATAGAAGCCATCAGATAATTGTAGCCTTGACCTTATGCTATTAGCATGTAAAGTTATACATGTTAATAGCATACTACCCCTTTAGCTTTCACTTCTAAATTGAATCAAATCGACTTTAATAGTATAGTAATCCGATTATCGTGTAATATGAATAATTTATAGCGAGACACACAATTGGTGCAATTTTTCTTTATTTGTATACGTCTTTCTGAAAATTTATTGCGCACATATTCGCCGTGAATTATTATTGGACGATATTTTCCACGCGTTGCTTCGAACCAATGAGCAGTGTTGCCTTTTGTATTTAAACTGATATATTTAAACGTATGACCGATTTCGTAAACGTTATGTTACCTTTTTATGAGCTTCTAATGTATTTGTCTCGATGGTTTGGAGGTCGAATTCACCGCTTTTTAATCAAAAAAGGATACGAATCCTGGCTCACACTGATAACCGCAAAAAATAGTACTCGAGGCACTACTTCCGACCTAATTTGGGATACAATAATTCGGTGATTGAAGATATAACAGCCGATAAATACTTTTAGGCTTTCGCGTTGCATATTACTCAGAAATAATGAACGGGATTGCTGTCTGCTTGTGACCACGGCCAGTGCAACCTGGCCCAAACGTCAAGCTAATAGAAGTAAATATTTGTTTGCCAAAAAAGTGTCGCGTTAATTCCCGTTCATTATTTCTGAATAACAGCCGATACCTAAACTTTCAGGTAAAAAAAATTGTCAAGTATCTAACAAAAACTAGCTTTGTTAAATTAGCTACAAAGCTTGACTTTCAATAATGCGATAATATCAGATTCAGTTTGGGTTTTACTACACATTCACGGTTAACTTACCCGCTATGCATTGTAGGCAATATATATTAAAACCATATAAAAAAAAAACAGTCAGTCATCATAATATTGTATTAAAAGCTTTCATTGTTGAACGTGTCTCGACTTGATTATAAAATATAAACACTTATATTTAAAGCTATATATTATATAACCGCTAAGTTCTTCTCTCCGTCCTCATAATCCGTCATATTGACGCAGGATTTAATTATTTCTCAAGTATTAACAGTGGTAGAGCCAAGCAGTACGCTGCATGAATGGGCCGGCTCGACCGGTGAAATACCACGACCTCTCAGAAGACCGACGTAAAGTGGCTCATGCCGCGTTTCGTTCGGCGAGAGAGGTACCTGGAGGCTCACTCCCTTCCCCATCCTTTCCTATCCCCTATCCCTTAAAGGTTGGCAACGCAACAGTAACACTATATGTGTTGCTGCTGTCCATGGGCGGCGTTGGTTGCTTACCATCAGGTGACACGCCTGTTCGTTTGCCCGCCTATCCCATAAAAAAATAGTATGTCTTTTGTTCACTGATTATCTGACGACACTGATTATAGGACGCAAAGCTTCATTTTATTTACCGACTTAGACTTTACCGAGTTTAGACTTAAGTCTTAGACTTTATTCGAATGGCATGATGTGGCGACCTCACTTAAAACGAAATAAGAGCAGGAAAATCATGACTGTGTATGACGGAAGAGACTTGGTGTGATCTTATGTATTTAAGGAATAGGTGGCAGAATTTATTGCCATACGCTATTTATGTGTTAGTTTCAAACTGATAAATTCTTAAAATTATATTAATATATAATTTTTAAAATTAATTTATTCTTAAAAATCAAAGCGGAGTAATTGTAGAAAATTGTCTATGATGTTAACATAATTACGTAGATCTCAATTAGTGGTAGATGGTTCTGATATCGTGTAGAATGAAAATGTCTTCTGCCTTCACGAAAGTTTAATAATGTAAATAATTTTATTAATATTAGTGAGTGGATGAGATGAGATAAGCTTTTAATAAAAGCAACGGCCATTATTCTCTCGTTTTGTTAAACATCGATCGATTTTAATTTTTTTATTATACAAATACGAGAGCGTGTTACTGCATTGAAATGTTTTATCAATTAAGGAATTAAGGATAGTTGGTTTATTTAAGAATTTGATCTAAATGGAGTTTTAATAAATTATAAATGGTATTTTATATACTGTGTGCCATCAACTGCTTTAGAACTGGAGGTGTAGGCAGACACAATGTCCCCTTTTGGCCGATTGAAATATTAATAGGTGACGAACTTCGGGCACAATTTAGTCCTCTAATTTAGAAGTCATCAGTAATTGATGACTTCTATATCGGCCGGAGTTAGAAACTCTATCTATAACTCTATCTATATTAGTTAGCAGAAATTAATCAAATTATGATGAGCCATTACACAGATAGGCGTTGCTATGTTGTGCAAAGTTACGACGTTATAAATTACAAGTGCTCCGAGTTACTTGAAGGGGTAATCAGACTACACAAACTCGGACATAACCAAAATGGTCTCCGCACACCAGATTGATTTTCTGCTCAGAAATTGCGAGTTCTATTTCTAATTCGAAGTGCGTAAGAGTTGTGTATAAGTCAAATAATACATTTTCAGTGGTGGATCGAAGCAGTTCGCTGCATGAATGGCTCGACCGGTGAAATACCAAGACCTCTCAGAAGATCGACGTAATGTGGCTCATGTCGCGTTTCGTTCGGTGGAGAGGTACTCGGTGGCCCACACCTCTTCCCTATCCTTCCCTATCCCATATTCCCTATCCCTTAACGGTCGGCAACGCAACAGTAACAATATATGTGTTGCTGGTGGCCACGGGCGGCGTTGGTTACTTACCATCATGTGACACGCATGCTCGTTTGCCCTCCTATCCCATATAAAAGGTGTAATAATAAGGTGCAGGGACTCAGAGATGGCGCTCGATTAATAGTTTTATTTCAAATGGTTTATATTTAGTGTATATTTAGTGTAAAAAAGTCTCGGTGGTTCAGTAGTTAAACACCCCGCTTCGGAATCAAGAGGTCGCGGGTCGAATACTGGCTCACTCCGAGGACTTTTCGAAGTCCGGAATTCGGAATATCGATGACTGAAAAATTTGTGCACGATATGGCAATAGGTTCGCTACCTATTCCATTTAAGACGTAAACATAACGGCGACTTGAATCTTAACAGCAACTGCCAACACCTTCGGGTAGAAAAAGGCGTGAAGTTAAGTATGTATTTGCTGCTGTGTTGTTAATTATAATTCTCTCAGCTCTCCGTCTCGAGACGAGATGTTGTCTATAGCTGTTTGCACACAAATAACGCGATGTTTTTTTGTCAGTAAATGGATTTAAATTTAATTTAACTTTTAGATAAGTTTTTTATCGATACTAAAACGTTCGCTGGCCGGTCGTATCTCCCCAAAATGTTGAAATATCACCCTCGACGGTGTATATTTGATAAGGTTAATGGCTGCAGTAAATGTGGCTTCCCTGGAGTATCACGATCGTTAGCTCAGCTAAAGTCTGACATCAGAACTAATACCTATCAAACCGTATTAATAGTTAATTCAAACAATGTCTTAATAACAAGGGATTTGCCTTTTATTGCATGAAACTAATATTTTTCAATATATCTCTCTCTCTCTCTCATTAATTTCTACTACTTGACTTTAAATACTATTGGGTTCAGGTCGTTTAAACATACATTATTTAATACCAAGTGTCTTGCGGAGTAGGCAGAGAGAAAAGAGCGCCATAAGACAAGATTCTTATACACTTTACTAGCGTATTTATTATTCGATAGGATTAATTCAAATTAGCAACAGATTTCGGAATTTGCAAACAGTAAACCAATCTGCCAATGCCAATCGTTCGGTGGAGAGATACCCGGAGGCCCACACCTCTTCCCTATCCTTCCCTATCCCATATTCCCTATCCCTTAAAGGTCGGCAACGCAACAGTAACACTATATGGTGTTGCTGGTGTCTATGGGCGGCGTTGGTTGCTTACCATCAGGTGACACGCCTGCTCGCTTATCCTCCTATCCAATAAAAAAAACTTCGAAACTTTGTACGAGACATTGCAACGCCCATCTGTGTAATGGCTCATCATAATTTGATTACTTTTGATAACTAATATGGATTGAGTTTCAGTCTCAAAGTTCAATTTAGCGAAATAGTGTAGTATTTTAAATTAAGGGGAAAACTGACCTAAAAACTATTTGTTTTGGCGGTAATTTTTTGTTTGATGATAAGTTGAATTACAACCAATAAAGTCGCTACAGTGAAATTCCAGGTTACCTATAAAATCCTTAAATATTCTGAAGAAAGTCAATGAATAAATGTTAGTGGATTGTAATCCACGTACGCCCTGATGGTGAATATTTTTAGATTATTATAGAGAGTGACATAGTGATGTTGTAGAGTTTAAAATCATTACGATAATAAAGTTAATTGAATTTGGCAGAAAACGTATTTTTGTATTTTCATAAAGTGCACAATAATTGGTTTTTGGTTGTTTTTAAATTCATCTATGTAAAATTTAAATGTATCCATTTTGTTATAAACTCCTGCCTTACAAACTCCAAACATTCTAAAATGTATAATAACATAAATACAAACATCCGAATTGTTTAACTTGACAATCTTCTTTTTGAAGTCGTTTAAAAAGGGTATGTTTAAATATATCGTGCTCACCCCACCGAGGATGTAGCGGGCGGTCTCAACTAACCACATGAGAAGTACTTTACTGGACATCCGCAGAGAGCTGGTTTCATTATATTTTTAATTTTACGAGGAAGTCGGATTTTTTGTAAATATAACAGTGTTGCTGTTTCGTAATATTGTATACGATCGAGTTAGCTGGAGGAGGTGAGCACATTTTCCGCGTAAATTGTTTTATTTGAAACTTTGAAAAATAATAAGTTTAGTCCCAACACAGTTCAGACATGATAACAATTATACGTTAGCAGTTTCCTGAGACTTCATCTGCGCGAAAGCCATAAAGCAGCAAAAATACTATGCCTTTGCTCATTCCAAATTAGTGATAGCGTGAATATATTTTATTATAAAGGGTAATTTAGTTATGGATTTATCTCGATATAATAATTAAAATACGCAGGAGAATGTTTTTCTTAGAATTTTATTTCTGTTAAAACAAAAGAATGGCTATGGCTGGCTTTGAAATCCCCTGTTTGTCTTTGGCTAATGGCAAGGAAGCTTTATACGGCTGGTTTAAAGAGGAGTGTCGGCTTTGGCTGTAGCTAGCTAGCTAGCGGCTCGGCGGCAAGGCTTGCCGAAAGGCTTGGTGGCTCCGTAACAATTTAGTTTATGTGTTGACCTGACCTCTTGGTAATATTCATGCAAAACTGGATATAAACGCATGGGGTACTTTAAGAGTTCATCCGTAACAAACATACAGGCAACCAGATAAAAAAATTAAAAACCATATTCTTAGGTTTGGTATTGATTGTAGATCATGGCCCAAAATATTCTAAAAAAGAACTACCAAATAGTTCAAATAAAATTAACTTGTGGTTTGGCAGGGGGGTGTTTACTTTAAATAAAACTGTCTGACAATGCCACCGGTGATCACTGTTTGAGGTTTTGTAATAAGTTTATTCTTTCGAAATCGTTATGAATTTTTACACAAGTACGTCAAGGGTAAATCTGCACTCGTAAACGTGGGTCGTGTAAAATGTCGTGGGTTCAATTAACAGGTATTATTTGCCTATTTAAGAATATTTTGAAAAGCAACAAGCTCATAAATATTACTATGTGCAAGATTCAAGAATATAAAACCTAATAATAATATATTACAAGTATAGTGGTATGCATTCATTTGAAGGCTAAGGCTACGATTTTTCTTTACATTCGTTGAAAATTCAGAAGCTTGGAACATTTTTGTGCGGTATTAAATGAATTCTTACAAAGTTGCATAACTATCTTGCTATCCGACAGACGATAAAAGGGTGATGTTTTGTATTTTATATTTAAGAACAGTACGTAAATGTTATTGTCTAAACACTGTCAACATGATATCATTTGCTTGATTATCTCGTTTGTTTAAATGACAGATTGATTAATTCTTGGCGGGAAATTCCTGAACTTCACCTTCAAGTTCAGGAATTTATAATAAACCATAATAAATAGGACTTCACGAGCCTATTTTTGGACAAATATTAAGAGTCTATTGTCATACATCAGGCACAATTTCGTCAGTTATCAATATTTATGGCACATAACTATCGAGAAAAATATCAAAAATTCGATTAAATGCAATATTTTTACCAACACAATTAGATAATAACAATACAAACAATTACATAAAATTAATCTCGCTATAGGCGATTTCTTCCAGACAACCCATATTGAATCTAGTGACCAATGATCCAAAAGCGTATTACTGAACCAACAAGCAACAGATTTAAATATTAATGTATTTAAACTACAAATCAAAGGTTTTAGCAAAGGGCTTATCCCTTTATTGTCGGAATAAACAAAAATAATCTATTATACAAAAATTAATGTTTTAAATAATCCCAAAGTTCAATAGAAATTCTCATTTAATTATAAATCAGATTTTTTCGCAGAAACACCTCTTTCTTCGAAATTAATTTGCCTTCTTTTTTTATGGGATAGGAGGGCAAAGGAGCAGGCGTGTCAACTGATGGTAAGCAACCAACGCCGCCCATGGACACCAGCAACACATATAATGTTACTGTTGCGTTGCCGACCTTTAAGGGATAGGGGATAGGAAAGGATGGGGAAGGCGGGTGGGCCTCGGGTACCTCTCTCACCGAACTGAACGCGGCATGAGCCACTTTACGTCGGTCGTCTAAGGGGTCGAGCAGGCCCATTCATGCAGCGAACTGCTTAGCTCTACCACTGTTAAACCTTTTAAATAGTTTTCTTCAGTTATCTGCTACAACGATTAATAACGGATAACGTTTACCTTTCAGCAGTTTAATTATTTATTTTGTATAACTTCATACCTTTTCCTACCCAATTGTGTAAGCAGCAGCCGTTATATCTCAACTCTAGAATTTTCTCATCTCACATGGATTAGATGGCGGAACTTAATGTGATATAGCGGCCACAATATTTTCAGTCATTGATATTTGCCACACATAACTTTCCAAAAGTCGCCAATGACCCCGGGGATACGATTCCAGGACTTGTTTATCTAGAAGGTTTTCCACATCCAAACCACCAATTTATACTATTTTATTTTATTCTATCGTCATTTCTGATGTGATAAGTATCGTAAAGTAGCAAATTTCTTCATATCTTTGGAAAATGAATTAGTTGTTTCCATAAATAATAGCCATTCTCTATATTTTCTAATCTAGAAAGCATATAGCCACAATAATACATAGTTGTTCTCTAGCAGAAATCTAAGCATAAAACACATTCTCCATTTTATAATTAAACAATAAAACATATTATATATTGAACAACCCACTGCACGTGGAATCTTGCCAATACAACTGAAAATAAAACCGCCAAGTTATCCAGCAAAATGAATCTGTGCATCCATTTCCTACTTATAAATTCACTAACAGCAAATTCATTTTAAAATATCATTATTTATTGTTGCAGGTAAGGACCACAAGCGCATTAGGAACATACCTTGACTTATGATATTTTTTAAATTTTACTGACGTTTGTTTAATACGTAATAAATTTAAGTTGCGTGAAATATAATTCCAGTACATTTACGATGCTATAAAAATAGCTCGAGCTATTAATAGCTCGGCTTTTTTCGGTAAAAAGGAATGTTCATCTTAAACTCATGACCAAGAAAATTGTGCTGATTAAGTATTATATGTGTATTGAATAGTAAGTGGTAGTATGTACCTAAATGCAAGATCCAAAATAAATGGAAAATATTCTAACTGAAATCATTCGTAATCCTAAATTTCCAAGCAGATTGTCGGTGAACCAGGTTGTTCATTTGAAGGAGAAGAAGCTCGGTCAGTTACATATTTATTGCGCAATATAATATTAATATGACGGAATGACATTTTGAAATGTTAAACTCGGGTGTAATGACTACAGTTAACGGTTATCACCACGATTGTCACGGTGAAGGAAGGGTGACGCCACGAAAATGTACGCTCGTAGAATATAAGAATACAATAGTCATTTTGATACTGATCTTAGGTGGTCCCATCTCTCGTATTATGAGTGGTTCCTAATGGTTAAATATTTAGAGGTCTACTTTTCTAGTTAAGAAGTTCAAACGTTCGAATTGTCGCTTACACGAATTATTTCACCGGCAGTTAGGTGTCCATAAATATCGATGACTAACACAACACACATACATACATAACATAACTTCACGCCTTTTGTTACCCGAAGGTGTAGGCAGCGGCTCGTCTCGCCGTTATGTTTACGTCCCAAATAGAATAGGTGGCGAACGTATTGCCATACCGGGCACAAAGTTTTCAGTCATCGATATTTATCATGTGTGATAAATATCGATGACTGAAAACTGGTGTGAGCCAGTGTCGGGAATCGAACCCGGACCTCTGGATCAGAAGCCGTGTGCTCGACCACTGCGCCACCGAGACTGTTAAGACAATACAAATAGGGTTATAAACACTATCAATGTTGATTGATTCGTGGATATAGAGGACAACAAGTAACAAAAGTACAATAATCAAATTTACATAGCCATCTCTAATATAACTAAATATATCACTCGGGACTATCTTAGGATAATAATAATACCAAGTCCATCAGTAATACGAAATTTTGAAGTGACGGGGAAATACATAAAACCAAAAGTCTTAGGGAAGTAATAAATAAAGCGAAGCATCAATTTGGAGAGATTGCAGAAGTTACTTTTCTCCAATATTCCGAGTTCTTTACAAGTTCAAGAAGCTAACTATTCTTAAAATATGGAAGTTCACAAACAATGTGCCAGCGTTATGAAACGATTTAATCTCAAGCGAACTGTTCATTCCGACTTATAAACAATGAACAAGACGGCAAAAATATTTAGCTATTGTTAGGGCAAACTCAAATCCGACTTCAAAACAGCACAGTGAAGTTGACATCCAAAAAGCGATGGTAATTGTTCAGCAGCCCGTTGTGGTCGCAACTAATCTAGTACATCACGAACAATTTTAAATGCTGCCAAATATACAAAATATCCGTACAGCTGAACAATAATACTCTATCCAACTTTTACAATTAGTCTTTAACGAACACGCAGTCGTGAGTACTACGTGCCGAACTGAATTTCAATTCGAGCTCAAATAAAATGTGAATACCAGAGTCGATCTGACCACCACAATGAGGTTTAATCTGATTCAGGCTTTAGTTGTGTTCATAGTTTTCATTCGTTAAACACTGTTCGTGCTCATTGCAAGGATATTTCAACTTCGAATGAATAAAATATGTAAAAATCACACCAAATTCCCACGGTAAATATAAATTGGTTGCGTATCTTTACTTAAACCTTGTGAGCTGTGCGGCCGGCATTGAACAATGCCTTATTCTTCGGCAATACAATGTTTGCCGGGTCAGCTAGTGTAATATAAAATTACTACCACTGTTAATAACCCAAACTCTGCTTGGGTATTTATCTACATAGGATATATATAATATGAAGAAGTTCAAAATCTAATTTAATTAATGTGCGCACCAAATATCATAGAAACAAACTCCGAGAGTAAATTAATATTTGCTTCAGGTACATATTTACCTTATTACTTAAATTAATTTCGTCCCAATGACTATGTAATTAAATTTACTTTGATATTAGGTCGTATATTATAGAAATCTTAGTGGTAGGTTACTTTTGTACACTTTTGGGTAGAAAAAGGAGTCAAGTTACGTTTAAGTCCTCAACTTAAGAACTCGTAAATTGTTTGACTCTTATCTTGTTAATTTGAAAATTCTATTAAATTCAACCTAATTTCGTCAGAAAAATGGTTTTTAATATTATACCTGGCTACAATTGTTATTAAAACCGAACGAGATTGTCTTGAATCATTATTCTATCTTTCGGCGCACCGTTCTCGCCTACCCCGCAAGGGATTTCGCGTGAAGTTATGTATGTATGTAATAGTATGTATGTCAAATTCTACAATATACAGATTTATATAATGCAAGTCATGTTTTCCAGTTCCAAGAAATCTATATATATATAAGAGATTTCCACCTATATATTGACTCATCACGATATCTCTGGAACCATAAGGCGTAGCAGACTTGAAATTTGGTAGGATTATTCCTTTTGCCGAGTAGAGGTCAGCTAAGAACGGATTTTACGAAATTCCACCCACAAGGGGGGTTGCGGGGGTGTTAACAATGGAAAATAATATATCGTAACCATACGGCGTAGCGACTTGAAATTTGGTAGGATTATTCCTTTCGCCGAGTAGAGCTCAGCTAAGAACGGATTTTACGAAATTCAATTTTTTTTTTTTTTTTTCAAATTTCAAATTCAAGGGGGGTTGCGGGGGTGTTAACAATGGAAAATTCCCATTTTTAACCTATAGCTACTATCGACTTCAAATTTGTCGAAGATATTGCAGTATTAACATAGCGGGGCAGCAGTTATTACTTTTGATGCGAAACAGAGTTCGCCGGGTCAGCTAGTAGTAAAATATAGTGAATAGTTAAAACCTTTGTGGTCGAGTAAAAATAAATAGATTTGGAACTTAATAAGAACAACAAAAAGAGTTATTTATATCGGCAGTTTAATAAAATCTGAACAGGTTTTATTCTTTTTCCAGTAAACTCTTTGCACAAAACGTACACCTATGATCCCTAAAGCTGTTTACAACCTTCATAAATTGTAAAGATGAAAAGAAAAAAATCATTCTCTTACAAAATATTTGCACGGACACAATAAAAACGAGGAGCAAATACGTATTGAGTTAAATAACATTATTTTTGTTAAACACTAATAGCGCTTTCATAGCAAATCTCTACCGATAAAATTAATTCAATTTTTTCCATTTGAAAGTTCACTAACTATAATAAAAATCCATATTAAATTTCAATTTATCCCAAAATATATTTTCCTGGTAAATAAAATAATAAGTAGGTAGATATTATGGAATAGGTGGCGTGAATATTGCCATCCATAGGTTACAGCCTCCAGCAATCAAAGAACGATAATGATTCAAAATCCTATCAAGAGAAGAAGGGCGGCCGTAGAAAGAATGGATGATGCTAGATTGACTAAGCTGATAAACAAAGCAAAAGCGAATGGATGTACGAGTCGAGGACGGCTACGAAAATTTCCTATGACCAAATAGCACGAGTTCTCTTCTAAGTAAAGTGATGTTAGGAACCTTAAAAATAGACGCGTGTGCGTGAAATGAATTTTGAAAGTCAAACAAACGAGAGTGAGGCGATAAAAATCATACCATCTCATGCAATCTCTGTTCTCTCTGCCTTACCCGCAAAGGACATAATAATATGCTACGTTTCGTTAGGTAAAGAAGCTATTTGTAGGCTCACACCCACCTCTCCCACAGTTAACCCCCTCCCTAACAATTCTTGAAGAACGAAAGCAACAATATCTTATATAGAATATATAGAATCTATGCACAATTTAGAATATACCTATATAATCTACATGCTCCACATACACTTAAACTAGTCCCGCGGGAAAATCTGAAATCTGAAACATTACCCAACACAATTTTAAGCGGTTTTCACGGTTCCATTAATAATTTCTGAAGCGGTAAATTAATGTTTATTTTGTTTCAATTTAACATTGCGAGGAATAGTTTTTATAACATAACATAACTTCACGCCTTTTGTTACCCGAAGGTGTAGGCAGCGGCTGTTAAGCCTCGTCTCGCCGTTATGTTTACGTCCCAAATGGAATAGGTGGCGAAACCTATTGCCATACCGGGCACAAAGTTTGTTAGTCATCGATATTTATCACACATAACTTCCGAAAACAATTTCGAAAAGCCATTGGTGTGAGCCAGTGTCTGGAATCGAACCCGGATCTCTGGATCAGAGGCCGTGTGCTCGACCACTGCGCCACCGAGACTTTTTAAATATATAGTTTTTATAATTTAACAAAGAACAGATTAAATTAACAATTTTGATGAAAAATAAAAAAACTTTATAACTTCCTCTAAAATATATCAAAAAAGCAACTTGTCAGTTATATTATTATTATTTATGAAAGGTAAATTTCTCTGCGTCACTTACTTATTGGGACCCAAAATTTCATTTAACGAATTAAACATACATAACTTCACGCTAAATCCCTTGCGGGGTAGGCAGGGAGAACGGAGCGCCATAGGGCACGATTCTTACACACCTCACTCGCTTCGTTGACTTTCATAACTCTTTTCATGCACGCGCGTCGATTTTTGAGGCTCCTAACATCACCTTCCTCCAGAACACGTTCATGGAATGTGTGTCTAGGCCGTCCTCGACTCCTACATGCATCCGCTTTTGCATTGTATATCTGCTTAGTCAATCTTGCATCATCCATCCTTTCTACATATCCGAACCATCGGAACATGCCCTTTCTTACTTTTACACCGACACTCTCTTTCAATCCGACTTCCTTCCTTATAACCTTGTTTTCCACGCGGTCAGCTGGTCATTCCGCAGATTTTGCGCAATGCCCTCATTTCGACCGCGTTTATCCTACTTTCATGCACACTCTGCCATACCCAGCTGTCGCTTCCATAAGTTAGCGTTGGGATCAGTATTGCACTGTGAATTGCTAGCTGGGCTTTTCTGCTAATATCTTTTGCGCCCAGGAATCTGCCCAACGCCCCATTTACTTTATTTCCTAACGCCACTCTTCTTTCTAAATATTTCTTAGGGAAAAAGTTATAATAATAATTCATAACGAATTAACTTTTAGGCTTTCACGTTACATATTACTCAAATATAATAAACGGCAATAAACGTGACACGTTTAGGTAAATATTATTTACCTTAGTTAGCTTGAAGTTTCGGTCAGTTTGCACTGGCCATTAATCACAACGACGAGCAGGCATGTCACCTGATGTTAAGTGACCAACGTCGCCCATGGACACCTGCAACACATATAGTGTTACAGTTGCGTTGCCAACCTTTAAAGGAGTAGGATAGGAAGGGATGGGGAAGGGGGATGGTCCACTTTACGTCGATCTTCTGAGAGGTGGTGGTATTTCACCGGTCAAGCCGGCCCATTCATGCAGCGAACTACTTGGCTCTACCCGTATATTATATTTGAGTTACGAATTAACATTATTACAAGTTAAAAATATGGATAATTTAAGGGAACAAGCATCCATACTGCTTCAGGAAATATTAATAGAACTGTCTCACTCTGTCATACCCAGCTCTTTCGTTTTCGTCGCATTCAACTGCAAGCCTTTAATCATGCAATCATCTTTCATAGTAGTGACTAGTGTTTGCAGGTCCGACGGCGATTCGGCTAGAAGCACGGCGTCATCTGCGTAAAGCAGGCAGCTCACAACTATATAACATTAAAACAACACTTCAACTCTTTACAGAGATCATTTTCACGAGTGAAAGGTCACCAATTCGCATCCCAACATCCATCAATCTCACTCTCTGGAGACAACTGTCCACGTACAGGATGAACAGTCGAGCGGACAGCACGAAACCCTGTCTGGCGCCGATATTGACGTCAACCAGTGGGACAAGCCGCCGTCAACACGCACACACGCTGTCAACCGCAAAAAACCTTCCGGTTGACAGCCAGTTGTTTCTCCACGATGTTGCGGAGCGAAAAAAAATTGCCATACACTTTCGCTGCTAGGCTGATCAAACTGATGGCCCTATTAGATCTATAATAATAAGACATGCTTTATTTATTAAAATAATGTGACTATTGTAATGAGCGTTGTGTGTTTGTTTAATAATAAAATTTGCCAAAACATTTATGTTTTGGCAAATTTTATTATTAAACAACGCCCCGTCTCTTTGACCTTATGTTATTTATAACATAAGGTCAAAGAGAGGAGACCAGCAATAAATATTCACTCGTAATCCGAAGCTTTTGATCACGATGCGTCTTCCGTACCTATTTCTTTTGCAATTTTTCGTCTCATCGGCAATATCAACATTCATCAAAAATATCTCAGACAGAGAATGCTTACACGTGGCGGATAAAAATCACTGAAAAATAAACCAAAAATTATATGTGAACAGGAGAGGCGTGAAAATACCGTTATTTCACCGAGACATGTGAAATATTAGGTATTTTGCGCATTACGTTTTTTTTTGCGTTACTGTAGCAATACTTCCAGTAATGTTAAAATAATAATATTAAAAGGTACAGCGGGTATTGGACATGCACAAACACGGATAATAATGACACAGTAAATAAAAATTAAGGGCGGGAAAAAATAAAAGGTGGTGTGAATTCAACGTCTCATCTCTTCAAATATTTTCATTTATTTACCGGTAAAAACGTCGAAAAGTCATTCTAAAATGTGCTGGCGCAAATCCAAGGTCTTATTATTTTGGTTGTCTTAATCCCTAACGTTCTGTATAATGCAGGGTATAAATGTGCTTTTTTTATGTACCTTCACGGTCTTAATAGCTGAAAGGTAAGGGTATGTCTATCGTATTCTGTCGAAAAACGTAAGATTACATGTTACATTGAAAAAAAAAAATGCAAATCAGAATATACTACTATAATTAACAAATAAATAAGTTATTAATTTCTCAATTCGAGTATTTTTCGATTTTGATTTGCATTTTCTGAGAAGATTTACTACAGTAACATATACTTTCAATAGATTTTAATGAACAGAAAACATATCAACGTTTTGAAAAAAACTGATATATTGACGGGCGAATTTTCGACTGAAAATTAGGGTTCTTTTTCTATATTAATTCAAAAAAAGGCAAAAAAATAAACATTTTTTAATAAATAAATTACAGCGTATTTACAACTTTTAAGTACAACTTTTCACAAAATTTCGTGAAAAAAAAATAATTTTTGTAAAAGATAAAAATAAAAAACCAAAAACTTGGTTATTTTAATTTTTCACATAAACTTTGAGGTTATGTGAAAAAAGTGTGAAGCAAAAGTTTTAGATCTTTTTATTACCTACAGCTTTGCCATTTGAGTTTTTCCATAGAAATTTTAGTTTTGCCGGAAATCGAGAAAAAAACCGTTTTTTACCACCCCCGCCCCCTTTCCGACGTCAGATCGCCCGTAAATTATTTTTCCTTTTATTTTTATAATATTTTCCTGCTTTTCTAATGGGTTTCATCCTACAATATATTTTTTTGGTTTTAAAAATTATCTACTGTATTTGAACTCACTCGCTGAAAATTATTGCATATTTGAGTGATGTTGCAGTCGAATATCTTACAAGTGCTACCTGCTATTTGTTTTATAATATGAACTTATAAATATGAAACAGTTGCCGTTATATAAGAGGACAGACAGCACAAAGCGACTTTGTTTTTTACTATGTATAAAAATAAAATATTAATAATGATAATAGTTTAACATTCATACCAGACTAGAATGGTGCGTGCATCTCAAATTACAAGGCGTCTAGGTTTAAAAAACAAAATTCAATAAAATTGTAAAGAATTTTCACCACAGCGTAGGGCATGCAATGCCAATTTCGTGTTTAGAAAATTATGTTTTCTCTTCAAATAAATACGTAGTTTGTTATATATTGTCAGAAATTCTATTACGGTCTCAATTTCCGTGGCTGCTGGTAATAACGAGCAAATTTTCCAATCGAACATTTTCCTCGGATTCCCAGAATCCAATAAAATAAACTTGCTTTCCGCTGGCTGTCCCCAAATAGGGAGACCGGGTACTTACTTACAAACACAAAGACATATATAATTATGAACATTTGAAAAGATTTCATGCAATATTTACGACACTCTTGGATGCTGAAACTTCACAAGTTGAAACACAAATATTTTGAGATATTTTTCTGTGTTATCTAAGCACATAAAATTTAGAAAATTTTGTAGGTACGTATTTTATAAACAATTACAGTAGGTACCGATTGTTTCATCAAAGCATAGTCAACAAAAGATTTATTTCCAAATAGTTAATGTTAGTCTTTAATATTTACAGGGCGATACCTTTTACCCTACTGTGTCAGATGAAAGGTTACTGAGGCTGGCACCGACTCCAAAAATAAGTGACAATTGTAAATATTTTAATAATAATAGTAATATAAGTATAATATCTTGTACACAATACACACAGCGCCCTCTAGTTCCAAGCTAAGCAACTAAATTGCTTGTGTTATGGATACTAGATAACGGATATTAATACATATATACTTTTCTTTTGTAAATGCATACTTATAATACATAGAAAAACACCCAGACACCACACAAATATTCATGTTTGTCACAAATATTTGTGCTCGGGTGGGAATCGAACCCCCGACCTAATTGCTGCAACCGGTAGTTTTACCAATGCGCCACGAGGCCCGTCAAAATAGTTAAAGATTAATCAAAATAGTTAAAGACTATAGAGGTTTTACATTTTGTATATTGTATTAAGTATACAAATTAGTAAGTTTCGTTATTTATCGCTTTTTAGTTATGAAGGTACTGTTTTCATTTTCTTAAAGATTTTATGGTTTACGTTTCTAAAAGTCGGTTTAAAACTTTTTTTAAAGTATTTTTTTTTCACGAGTTTTAGTGATATTAATGAGTTGTGAATTTCAATAGAAGTTAGTTCATTTACATAGCTTTCAGTTAATTAAATATATTATCACTTATTACAAGTCCGTTTGTTAAATGGTTGATATTTTTAGGGAGCTATAATTGTTATTAATAAGTACTTAGGTAAAAGAGTTTGATAATACTTGTTAAGTATTTATATTTTTGTTATTGTCATGGGTAGAAAATAACACTGCAGCCCGAATGAAGACCGATCGTAGCCTTGAAAGTATTGCAGAAAAAAAAAATTACATTATTGTATCCTAACGCATAACAGTTGAAGAGTTCCGTGGCTTCATCCTCAGCACAGCAGTATCAGATGTTGATTCAAGCCAATACCTCCCAAGCAACACGTTAATCCTAGATACTACTAAACAGTTTTCATCGACTAACTGCAGTACTCCGTCCCAACTCCTAATCGTTAAGGAGTTCTGTGGCTTCTTCGTCAGCACAGCAGCATCAGACGTACACGCTATATATATCGCTAGGGGTCAGTTTTTAACGTTGACACCGAGGAGAGGATTTCAAGCATACCTCACAAGCAACATACAGGCGAATTGAGAACCTCCTACTTTTTTCGAAGTCGGTTAAAAAGAGGCGTTATGTCAAACCATTTAAAATCTAACGTGGCCTACCGGAATCATCGAACGAATACTGAAGAGTATTATTATTCACATGCAACGACATCGTAGTACATATACACAGACATACATAACTTCGCGGCAAATCACTTGCAGGTTAGGCAGAGAAAACAGAGCGCCATAAGGTACGTTTGCTACACTTCGTTGACGTTAATAACTCTTTTCATGCACGCGCGTCGATTTTTGAGGCTCCTAACATCACCTTCCTCCAGAGCACGTTCTATTTGGTCATGGAATATGTGTCTTGGCCGTGCTCTACTCCTACATTCATCCGCTTTTGCATTACATATCATCCATTTACACTCTCTTTCAATCCAAATTTCTACAACCTTGTTTTCGACGCAGTCCTCGCTGACTGCGTCAAAAAGTCAAAACGACACTCGAAAGCTTTTGCGCAGTGCCTTCATTTCAACCGCTTCCATAAATTAGCGTTGGGATCAGGACCGAATTTTGGATTATAGCTGGGTTTTTCGGCTGACGATCTTTGCGCTTCGGAATCTGGCCAACGCTCCATTAACGCTGTTTCCTAGCGCCAGTCTTCTTTCTATATCAGCGTTGTACATGCCATTCCTGCTAAAAGCGCATCCAAGATATACAATTTTATTCACCTGCTTCAAAAAAACACAATGTTTTTAGTAGCTTACATCTGTCTGTATAATCCTCCTACTTCATATATTATTATTGTGTTGTTGTGTGTTGATAACAGCTCAAAGGAAAAAAATATTGTTACTTTTTATTACATTTCTACAGTTCTCTATAATCCGAAAACAAAACTACCATTGAATGTGCTAAGCTGAGAACTTAACACAAATATTAATTTAATGCTCTCTAGTAAATTGCACAGTTTCCATTTTGACTGTTGAAAACAATAACTATTCCGGTTTCAAATAGTATTCATTTGAATGAACCGCTTCAAACATCAAAGTTCCTCATTTTCACGGCAAACTTTGTTGAACGTCACAGCCCTTGCTGCAGTTTAGCTTGTTATAATAAGTAGTGACGTAATGAATGTAATCTCCCTAGTGGAAAACTTTTTAAAAATACGCATTGAATGCGTTACAGAAAGTATGATCGAGTAATAGAAATTACCTACTAAATAAGAGGAAAGAGAGATAGCTACATTTACTGTAGGGGTAAGAGTAGGTATACGGCAAAAGCACACATTATCTGTCTCTGTTAGTCTCATAGTTAACGTTTAAGTTCCATTAATACTTTAGTTGTATGACTTAAGCACAGTAGGATTTTTTTTTAAATTTCTATCGCATTTATAATTCATTTGTATTTTCTGTACGGTAAGTCAAAAACTCTTCTTACCTAATGCTTGTAAATATGAGCTCTACACCAAATATTAAAGCATATGAAGGTATCTAATATATTTTTAAATTTGAATCAATCGAATATCGATTATCAAATATTTGAACTGAATTACTTTCTGTATTACACAAACAATATATTAGCATAAGTTAAGTATCCAATCGAACCGACGCAATTAATATTAGAATAATTGATAGCTGCAGGGAATTCAGAGCGATTATTATTTTTTATGGGATAGGAGGGTAAACAAGCAGGCGTGTCACCTGATGGTAAGCAACCAACGCCGCCCATGGACACCAGCAACACATATAGTGTTACTGTAAAGCTTTCCCCTATCGCTTAAAGGTCGGCAACGCAACGATGTGGAAAGGCGGGTGGGCCTCCGGGTACCTCTCTCACCGAACGAAACGCGGCATGAGACCCTTCACGTCGATCTTCTGAGAGGTCGTGGTATTTCACCGGTCGAGCGAGCCCATTCATGCAGTGAACTGCGTGGCTCTACCACTGTTAATAACTCTACCACTCCTAAATTAATATCACTTATGATACATGTATCATGTATGAGCCCCGCTAACGCGTCACTATAGTGAGGACATCCCCGAAATTGCAGAAAGTGAGATTGGGGCAGCTCTCGGGCAACTTCAGAATAGCAAGGCACCTGGTGATGACGGAATAAGTACAGAACTTTTAAAATCCGGCGGAACTCCGGTACTAAAGGAATTAGCGAGCCTTTTTAATTCCGTCATACACCAGGGCATAACACCACAGGCTTGGGGCAGGAGTGCGGTGGTGCTGTTCTTCAAAAAAGGTGATAAGACCTTACTGAAGAATTACAGACCCATCTCGCTCCTGAGCCATATCTACAAGTTGTTCTCGAGAGTCGTCTCGAATCATCTCGCTGCAAGACTCGACGAGTTCCAGCCTCCGGAGCAGGCCGGGTTTCGAAAAGGCTTTAGCACCGTGGACCACATCCATACTGTTCGGCAGATTGAAGACCGAGGAGTACAATCAACCGCTATGTATGGCATTCGTGGATTACGAAAAAGCCTTCGACTCCATCGAAACTTGGGCAGTTCTGGATGCA
Source organism: Euproctis similis (assembly GCA_905147225.2). Lineage (NCBI taxonomy): Eukaryota > Metazoa > Arthropoda > Insecta > Lepidoptera > Erebidae > Euproctis > Euproctis similis. Next base: position 3,084,369 of record LR990111.1, on the reverse strand, counting down.
CTACAGCGATGTCGGATCGACTGGCGCTATATCGAGGTGTTGAGATGCTTGAATGACACCGCCACGATGGCTGTCCAGATACAGGACCAGGTGACGAACTCCATCGAGCTGAATCGAGGTGTAAGACAGGGAGATGTCATCTCTCCTAAGCTCTTTACCAAAGCTCTGGAGGACGTCTTCAAGACCCTGGATTGGACTGGACAGGGTATCAACGTGAATGGTGAGTACATCTCACATCTTCGATTCCCCGACGACATCGTTGTAATGGCAGAGTCGCTGGAACAGTTAAGCGGAATGCTGCGCAGCCTAGACGAATCCTCCCAGCGTGTCGGTTTGGGCATGAACTTGGACAAGACGAAGGTCATGTTCAACGAACATGTCGTGCCCAGACCGATAAATGTCGGAGGGTCGGTTCTCGAAGTTGTAAACAAATACGTCTACCTGGGCCAAACTATCCAGTTAGGTAGACGAAACTTCGAGAAGGAAGCCGACAGGAGGATTCAGCTGGGTTGGGCCGCATTTGGCAAACTGCGTCGAGTTTTCGACTCGCCTATACCGCAATGCCTGAAGACCAAAGTCTTCGACCAGTGCGTCCTACCAGTTATGACCTACGGTGCCGAAACGTGGACACTTACGGTGGGGCTAGTCCACAAATTTAAAGTCGCTCAGCGAGCTATGGAGCGAGCTATGCTTGGAGTATCTCTGAAGGATAAACTCAGAAATGAGTATATTCGACAGAGAACTGGAGTAACCGATATAGCTCGTAGAATAAGCTCGCTGATGTGGCAATGGGCTGGTCATGTCTGCCGAAGGACCGATGGTAGATGAAGCAAGAAGGTCATTGAGTGGAGACCGCGACTTGGTAAGCGTAGTGTAGGACGCCCACCAGCCCGATGGTCAGACGACCTCAGTAAGACTGCTGGAAAAGACTGGATGCGGAAGGCAGAGAATCGGATGTTGTGGCGCAAATTGGGAGAGGCTTATGTCCAGCAGTGGACTGCAATAGGCAAATGATGAATGATGATGATACATGTGAATATATCAGAAATATCTAAATACTGGTTGCAGTTTTCAATTAAATTCTCCCAAAGGGGTTTGGAGACAGGTGGCGGGAGATACACTGTACCCAAATTCAGTTTTGCTTAGCGACGTCGCAATTACTTTGCCTCGAAGGTTTAACTCTTTAACTTATTTTTTTAGGTAAGGCGAATAACAATATTTAACCTATGATACATATTTATTTAATAGAACATTTAATAAGTATTTACTATTAAATAACAGCGTGTGATCTTAAGCAAATACTTGTAAGATAAGGCCACAATACCTATTCCCTCCATCTTACCAACACAAAATTTGTCGCGCACATTATTTACAATGTGTAATAAAAGTTATAAATTGTTTACCTTCGTAACCAAAAAGTTAGGAATTATTATAGCTTACTTTTGTTGAGACAGCTGCCGAAGTGGAATACTTTTGGTCTGTACTTATTATAAATTTAAAACTCATGTTGATGTATGTACGTTGGAATAAAATACTATACCTACCTATAGGATTAAAACCATGGTAGTCTTTAATAGATTTGTTCGAACCAAAAAATAAGAAGTTTAGGATATTTGTCCGCTTTATATTTGAACTCGCATCTTGCGAAAACTGTATTTTATTAAAAATGTAGAATTTTATTAAAAAAAAAACAAAATACTTCGAAACTATTGTAGTAGTTTTGAATATTTCAAACTCACTTCAATAAAACTAATAGTACCTGTAAGTATTAATTCTTAATAATAATAATAATTTAGCCCTTTATTCCGAAACCAGATATAAATTATGTATACATAAAGTTTTAAAATATAAAGGTTTTCTTAATAATAGTTCAGTACTCTTTGTTAACAATTGGTAATTTTAAAGGATATCCCTGACTTCGGTATGCCTTAAAGCATAGGCCTCCTCTAACCGCTTCCATTGTTGTCTGTCACGAGTGACCCTCCTCCAGTTTGGGCCTGCTGTCAGTTTTATTTCATCTTCCCACCTAGCAAGCGGTCTACCCCGGCTACTTTTTCCATCCCTAGGGTACCATTCTGTCACTGACTTACTCCATTTTTCTGTAATGTCTCGCATCATGTGCCCAGTCCATCGCCATTTTTGTTGATCTATTCTGGGAAGTATATCTGTAATTTTTGTTTTGAAACGAAGGTCTTGGTTTCTGATTCTGTCCTGTTTTCTTGAGCCTGTCATACTTCTCTCCATTGCTCTTTGACACCGGGCTAGCTTATCCCTGTGCCATTTGGTGAGTGTCCAAGTTTCGCAACCATACGTTAAGCATGGGAGTATAGATGTATTGAAGGCTTTTCTTTTTAATTTAATTCCCAGGGATTTAGACTTCATGATCTCCTTGAGAGACCAATATTTCTTCCATCCGATTGCAACTCTCGTGTCTATCTCCTTGGTCAATTGGTCTTTAAATGAGATAACCTGGCCTAGATAAACATAGTATTAATTCTTACGCAAATACAATTAATAAGCATTTTAAGAAGCGACAAGTAAATTTAGTGTTATGAAAATACGATGTTGAAGAATTAGCTATAGTCATTCAAAAATTTACAAAAAAACGTGCAAAAATTTTGATAAACCATTCACAGTTCTCTATCATATCCAACATATTTAAAAGACATAGAACCGATATACATGCAAGTGTTTAGACAGATATGTCTCAACACTACCATGTAGATCGGTTCTTTGTTCTCCCTTTTTCATTCCTTGAAAATGTTCCTCGTAAAATAGAAATTTCATTAAAGTCGTTCATAAAGTAAGTGGTACATAACATAGCGACAGAACTTCGAGCAATAAAATATATACATATACTATATGTATAAATCATAATATGGCCCTTCAGGCCTTAAATTATCAATTTATGTTCTACTACACGTTTCGTAATAATTGTATGTAGTTAAATATAACGTATTTGGTTAATACTCAGAGATATCGTGGGTAATACGGTAGCGGTTTATAATTTGTGAGCTCCCCTCGTGTGTGTAGCGTCTACGTAGCTTGTCGTTGTTATGTATTAGAGATGAAAGCTTATTACATTCCTAAATTTCAATATTCTTATATGTTTTAGTAGTCTTATATGTTGGTTGTAATATGCACTGGCTCCTGGTCTATGCATGTTTTGGTGTTGTCGACGTCGGGAGTCATTTGTCGCATGTCCCCGACACAAGATTACTTGTGTTGTCTTTGGATGAAATAGGAGGAAGTGGCCTAACGACCGCTTCATTAAATATATGTAACACTAGGTCGGCTAGTGTTATATATGTTTGATAGTTACTAGTAACTTTGTTTCGCCTCGGAAACAAAGCTATAGATATTGTTAGCCTAAGTTACTCGTTAGTACACCAGGTAACTGCCAGTAAAACTTCCGTCAAAATCAGACAGAGAGAAATTGCAAAAAAATGTTATTTAAGTGTATGTACTGATGGTCTATTTATACAGATAATTTTTAGGTGTATAGAGGAAATATTTAATCGTATGTAATGGAAAAACTCGGTAAGTAATTAAAATGATTTTAATATTTGTTTCCTCATTATAATTCTTAATATTTTTAAGTACCTAGTTATGGTTTCACACCCTTACACAAACCAACTCCGCCTTATTAAAAATAATCTGCAGTAATGTAAATAACTTCCGAAACCGTTGTCTTATTGAGATATTCGATTCAAGTTTAAATACATTACAACTTTAACGACTTAGCTAGCAGCTAGTAAATATCATTCTTATCTATATCTAAATATCATTAAAAGGGCGAGTGGCAGAGTCACGATCGGGTGACCAAGAACGAGCTACTACGATCAAATAAATGGTCTGTTTCATGCAGTTAAATTGCGTAGCACCGATTTTAATGCATGATGGCATGTATGAATATGGATGAGGCGAAAGAAGTGGGCCGAGATCATAGCTCGTGGAAAGTTGAAGTTTCTGCCTGTAATCTATAACCGTCTTCATCTTTCTCATTATTACAAAACGATGTACTAATACAGGTAGTAAATCTGGACTATGAATTCTTGGTCTGTTATGCTAACAAACGGTTCTCACCCGATCTCATTGCAAATCGCAGACTATTCCAAGACTTGATAGTACTAAGATTGGTACCTGCTCTCACAGTGAATCATTGATTTGAATGTAATTCGGTCTTGCCGTTCGGTTTTGAAAGGCATAGGTATGCATTATCACGCGTAATTTGAATCTGAATACGTAAACTTACAACATAAACAATGCTGGAATGCCTTGACAAAGCAACTTACTATCCCGGAATGTAATTTAATCATTGTAATGTATTTGTAAAATGATGCATTAAGGCCCGTAAGATCAATCATAGTTAAAACTGTATATTTTCTAAACTATAGTCAATTTTAATCTAGAGTTTAAACCTGCCTCGTAAGATCAACAGCAAAATGGACATAGATTACGTAAACTAAGTTTAGTTTTCGACAGATGGCAACATTTGGTTATTTAATGTCCATATTTCGCTCATCATTCACTCTTTTGTACATTGTCTGTGGCATATTTCGTGAAAAAAAACTCTTTTTCTCTTTCTTTTATGAAGTTTTATAGTGTGACCATAGATTTAAGAAAAATAGATCGGCAATAGTCACCCAAACAACGTGACCAAAAATGGGTTGTTAATGTGTGAGTGACTTACGGGGCTCGTGGCGCATTGGTAAAACAACCGGCTGCAGCACTGAGGTCGGGGATTCGATTTTCGCCCGAGTACAAATATTTATGACAAACATTAATATTTGTGCGGCGTCTGGGTGTTTTTCTATGTATTATAAGTATGTATTTACAAAAGAAAAGTATATATGTATTAGTATCCGTTCTCTAGTAACCATAGCACAAGCATTTAGTTGCTTAGTTTGGAACTGGCCCTGTGTGATTTGTGTCCAAGATATTATTATTATTATCAATGTGTTCGTAAAAAGCGCTTTAAAACGTTAACTTTTACAAAGTTAATGTTCATGTGTGGAAATGTAAATAAAATATACGCGGTTCCCAAAATCTAATATAAGCGGTTGCGCTGTCAGTGATTCGATGCTATTAGTAAATTTTTCCTGACATGTGCCATCTATTGTAGTCTATGCTAAATCTATGTATGAACCCACAATCGTTGTGTCAGATGTCAGCTGATAAACGACCGCCATTTTTAAACTAGGCAGGACCACGGTTTAAACGGCAAAATCTCCTTGTGTAAGCTAAACTATAGTTTAAACTGTTATTGGAGGTTTATCTAGCATTGATCTTACAAAATAAACGACAGATGAGGTTTAAACTAGGCAAAATAGTTTAAACTGTGATTGATCTTACGGGCCTAAGTGTGAGAACTTGCCGCCACGCAAGCATTCAGTATCTATTTATATATTTCTTGAATCTTCAATAAAAGAGCCTACAGAGGTTCCACTCTTGATAAGGACCACTACCTAGTAGTAAGCTGGTTAAACGACCATTTCGTGCCCATTTCGGAGAGCTTGAAACACAGAAATAGATCAAGATCTTGATCTATTTCTGTGGCTTGAAAGAAAGTGCGAGAAACTAAAAGATGAAAGTGGATGGAGTATATTTATTGCATGTATTGGCCTAGTCAGTATATAACACGAGTCTTTCTGACTTACATGTTGAAGAATGCTGGGAAAGAATGAAAAAAAAATGAGTCGTCACGGGACGCCTGGCAGATGTGAAACATCGACGTTATTTTGTAAAAATTACTTAAAAAAAAAAGTTAAACCGACTTCTAGAAACGTAAAGCACAATCTTTAAGTATGTGAAAACAGTACCTCTATAACTAAAAAGCGATAAATAACGTAACTTACTCATTTGTATAACCCTAGCGTAACCCTACAAAAGGACAACAATAGCATGTTTTTTTACAATTGGGGCAAGGACAAGGTAAATAGTTACAGTACAATGTTCTTTCTGTTCTGAAATTCACTCGAATATAATATATTAATAATTATTATATATAATATATTAATTGGGTGGTTATGGTTCTATTATTTTAAGTTCAGTTCAGTTTTTCGTTCGTTCTGAAATTCACCCGAATATAATATAATATATTCGGGTGGTTATGGTTCTATGGAGCTATTTGCAGTTCAGTTCAGTTTGTCGTTACAGCGATTATAACCCAACTATGTGATCACTTTTGGCCATATTATGATAAAACTTAGATAATTTATCTACAACATATTTAAAACGAGTCGTTTTAGTGTGTATTTATAGTTTTTTTTTTATTTATAGCCAAAAACAACATGTATATAATAGGTACTAAAATTTTCAGTTTGATTTTGTAACAAGATACAAATTGGAGATGAAAGATATTTGAAAGAAACAGGACAGATATAGGTTAATTTCATATTTACTACACAAATGTGATACTTTGATTGTTTTGTAGGAATGTAGTCATATTTCATCACAGCTCATCTTGTTTTCATCTCTCTTCGTTTCATGTCGATTTAATCAAGTATTTGAACTCGAGTTGGAGGTAGTCAACTCGAGTTGAGTCAAGTCAAGCCCAACTCGAATTAGCAACTAGAGTTGACCATCACTAAATTAAACCTAAAATTTATTGAAAAAGAAACTGTGCTAAGCGCCCTCTAGTGTCTTACATTGATACTGTCAATGTAACAACTTGCCAGCGCCATCTAAGATTCAGATAAAGAAACTTGGTTAAATGGTATTTAATGAGATAGAGTGATAGCTCGAAGCTCCCCTACTGCAAGGCGCCTTCAGACGATACGTTATGAAAACTCTCCACGATATATACACACACACACACATTTATCATATTTGAATATGCGTATAAACATATCCGTGTATGCCTACCTAAATAAAAATTCATTGAGGTTATTTCAAATGACTAAAATGAAACGAAAAAATATATGTAAACAAATATTTATTTACGTCATTTCTACAATATTCAAACGATAATTGTTGTATTTTATTAACAATATTAAAATCAATTCTCCGGCCACATAACACATTGTAAGACTGTAACTATTTACATTGTCCTTGCCCCAATTGTAAAAAAACATGCTATTGTTGTCCTTTTGTAATGACCGGGTACAGTAGGTAAGTATATGTGATTCAAAAAACATTTTATTTTCACAGATAGGTACACAACACATAATCATGTTTTTCATAAATATTCGCGTATTAGTCATAAGTCCAATGAACAGAAAATCGTATACAATAACGTTCCAGGTCAACAGATTAATTTTAAAAATCGAATAATGTTTTTCATGTGTGAGTGACTTATCAATGTGTGCGTAAAAAGCGCTTCAAAGTCAAAAGTCGACTTTTACATAGTTATTGTTCATGTGTTGAAATGTAAATATCATGAAAATCGCGGTTGCGCTGTCAGTGATGTATATTAGTAAATTTTTCTTGACATGTGCCATCTATTATAGTCTATGCTCAATCTATGGAAATAAACGCCTAACAACTTGAAAATAGCGCCACCCTATCAATAAGTTATGGAAACTATTATCATTATTATAAGACAAAATTTCATATTAGTTTAATAATTTAATACTATGAAGTTTATTGTAAATATTAACATCTCAACTTAGTCGTCAGAACACGCCCACCCAAAATGTTTTAGGCTTTACCAGCCTGAAAGCGACTGCTGTACTTGCCACACATGTGCCGCGCCACAATCTATACTTAACTATACTAATACAACCACCAGCTCACCATGAAACTTTGTACACATATTCTTGGAGGTATTAGAAGTAACATAGGATACTTTTTTCTTCTGCCTTCTTTCTTTAATTTCATATATTTGCACTAGAAGGAAAAAATTATAACATCCTCTATAAAAATATCCTACATTAATACGCATTTATAGCTTATAAAATTGTTAAAGTACAAATTTATTTATTTTTGTTACAGAGAAATATATTTTACGTTTGTTGCTGCATTTCAATAAAGTATATTGTAAGTTTTTAAACGTCATTGTATGTTAAAAATTGATAATCCCAACTAATCAATAAAATAGTGTTATCATATTGATTCATATTTATGGTAATGATCTTTGTTTCTTATTTAATGGCTTGCGAGCGAAGCCGCAGGTTAAAGCTAGTAACATATACATACTACTCTGTGTAAAAAGTATCGGGTATATGTCAATAAAGAGACCCGCGTAAAAGAGGTCGTTCTAATTTTTTGACTGCATGTTGGTAGCACTGTTCTGATTTAGCGCGCAAAATTTGAACGGGATCTGTCATTTAATTTGTTTTAAACTAAACTTTTTGTTGGTCATAGTTTTGAGTCCTCGGCGATTTTTACAATGGAAAATATTGTTGAACAAAGAGTGTGCCTTAAATTTTGTGTTTCGAATGATATTTCATGTGGTGAATCACTAAAAATGTTGCGAAATACCTACGGCGAATCATGTATATCGAAAACAAGGGCTTATGAATGGTATAAGGCTTTTAAAGAAGGCCGAGAAGTAGTAGTAGACTTGCCTCGTTCTGGTAGACCTCCAACCGCTACGACCAACGAAAACATCGACAGAATCAAGAAGCTAGTGTTCGAAAATCGACGTATGAGTCTGAGAGAGTTGGCTAGTGAGGTGAACATATCTTGTAAGTCCGTCCACAATATTCTCATTGACATTTTAGGCATGAAACGCGTCGCCGCTCGACTAGTTCCAAAAGAGCTAAATTTTGTTCAAAAAGGGCAGCGAAAGCATGTCGCTGAAGACATGGTTTCCCGAGCTTCTACGGATCCGACCTTTATGAAACGTATGGCGACGAGGCATGGGTTTATGAGTATGACATGCAAACAAGCCAACAGTCTTCAGAATGGCGTCTCGAAAACGAGCCGAAACCCAAAAAATCGCGGCAAAGTCGCACCAAAATCAAGGTGATGCTGACAGTTTTTTTTGACTACCGTGGTGTGGTTCACTCCGAATTCCTTCCAGAGGGAGAAACAGTGAATAAAGAATATTATTTAGGCGTCATGAAGCGTTTGCGTGAGAGTATCCGCCGAAAACGTCCAGATTTGTGGCGACACAACTCATGGATGCTGCACCATGATAATGCACCATCACACACAGCCATTATAGTGAAAGAGTTTTTAGCGAAAAATTCAACAAACGTTCTCGACCAAGCACCCTATTCACCTGATATGGCTCTGACTGACTTTTTTTTATTTCTCAAGTTAAAATTACCACTTCGAGGAAAACGTTTTGAGTCAATAGAAGCCAAAAGAAAATTCGCTGAATGAGCTAAAGCCCATACCGCAAATAGCCTATGAAAAATGTATGGAAGACTGGATGAAGCGGTGGAGATGTTGTATTGCAAGCGATGGGGCCTACTTTGAAGGCGATAAAATAAATTTAGATGAATAATTTGTATTTTTTGTTTTATTGACAAATTCCCGATACTTAGTACACAGAAGGTATATCTATAGTCCATTTTATTTTTTATTTTTGGAATATGTGTGTAGTCAATAGCAGCTTAACTTAAAGTTTGTAGGGTCGCCACCCTTGTCATCCGGCCGCCATCTTGAAAAAAGGGGTGAATACACTTTTTTCGCGATATCTCGAAAACTATGCGTCTTACAAAAAAAATGTTAGGACATAATTTGTAGCAAATTATCTTGCCTACAAATCTATACTTATAAAGCGGAAGAGTTTGTCTGTTTGTTTGAACGCACTAATTTCAGAAACCAGGACCGATAGTCTCGTATATACGCCACTGCGTATCTCAAAAGTAATAATTTTCGTTAATGAACTAGTTCATTAAGTATAAAGTCAGGGAGGGTAGAAAGATTTGTTAACCATAAGTGACGATTATTACTTCGGAAATGTTTGAGGGTAGATCAATACTTTTAGAACATTTATTAACACAACATTTATGTTTTATATTATTATTTATTTATTTTAACATACATTAACATAACTCGGTGGTCCAGTGGTCGAGCACACGGCTTCTGTACCAGAGGCCCGGGTTCGAATCCTGACACTGGCTAACACCAACGAATTTTCGAAAGTTATGTGTGATAAACATCAATGACTGAAAACATTGTGCCCGGTATGGCAATAGGTTCGCAACCTATTCCATTAGGGACCTAAATATAACGGCGAGACGAGGCATAACAGTCGCTGCCAACACCTTCAGATAACAAAGGTGAAGTTTGTTTATCTTTTAACATAACATTTATATTCTGCTAGAATTAAAAATATACTCCATATTAAGCTGGGCATATAAATCTAAGTAAACATGTTAATACTTCAGTCTAGCTTAAAATAGTATTCGCCCGTTGGTGATATTTCGATAAAGCTAGAATGTGTCCCACAAGCTTAATACCAGTCTGCCGGTACAAGCTTAATTAAATAAGATACACAGAAAAAAGAGAGCAGCAACTTTGCAGTCTCGTATTTAGTGGTTTAGGAGGTCTTTACTTCAAATCGGAAACCTTTTAGGAAGTTAAAGTCATGTAGAAAATTCTGGCAATAGGCTATTGGACACGGAGGTCAACAATATTCAATATTATATTTGATCAAAACAAGTTACAGGATTATATCGCGTTTATTTATTTCTTATTTATATTTATTTCCCGACGTTTCGAACTCTTTACAGAGATCATTGTCACGAATGTTAAGAGTCTGTAACATTCGTGACAATGATCTCTGTAAAGAGTTCGAAACGTCGGGAAATAAATACATTGTAAATGAATAATATGAGTATTTAAAGTGACTTTTCGATTAAAACTTTTATCACATAATAACATTTAAATCCTTTAGTTACTATAGTTACACATATACACCAGTGTGTATATGAATATGAGTATTTAAAGCGGCTTTAGGTTTGAAACTTTTTTTTACCTAGATCACATTTAAATGGTTTTTTACCAGTGTGCATACAAATGTGAGTATTTAAAGCGCTTTTTCGATTGAAAGTTTTTTTACATAGATCACAATTAAAAGGTTTTTCACCAGTGTGATGACGAATATGAGTATTTAAATTGGATCTTTGTTTATAAGTTTTTTCACATATACCACATTTAAATGGTTTTTCACCTGTGTGTATACGAATATGATTATTTAAAGTGACTTTTTCAATGAAACTTTTTTCACACACATCACATTTAAATGGTTTTAAACCAGTGTGTATACGAATATGAGCATTTAAAGTGGATTTTTGATTGAAACTTTTTTCACAAAGATCACATTTATATGGTTTTACACCAGTGTGTATACGAATATGAGTATTTAAAGAGCCTTTTCGACTGAACCTTTTTTCACAAACGTTACATTTAAATGGTTTTTCACCCGTGTGTCTACGAATATGATTAGTTAAAGTGCCTTTTCGAAAAAAGCTTTGTTCACATATATCACATTTAAATGTTTTTTCACCAGTGTGCCTAAGAATGTGAGTTTGTAGAGTGGATTTTTGATTGAAACGTTTATCACAAAGATCACATTTAAATGGTTTTTCCCCAGTGTGTTTAAGAACATGATACTTTAAACTGACTTTCCGAAGGAAACTTCTCTCACATAGACTACATTTATATGGTTTTTCACCAGTGTGTATACGTCTATGAACATTTAAATTGACTTTAAAATAGAAACTTTTCTCACATACATCACATTTAAAAGATTTTTCACCAGTGTGTGTACGACTTTCACCAGTGTGTGTACGACTATGTCTAGTGAAATCATTCTTTCTATTAAAACTCTTCTGGCATATATGACATTTAAACATTTTTTTATCAGTGTGTGTACGACTATGCATAGTGAAATTATTCTTTTTAATAAAACTCTTTGGGCAAAAATGACATTTAAACAATTTCTCACCAGTGTGTAAACGAATGTGTACAGTTAAATCACTTTTTCTATAAAAACATTTTGCACATATGTTACATTGGAACGGTTTTTCATCTATTTGTTTGTGTATTGCAAATTTATTATTGCTACTAATATTCTCCCCATGTCTTTTTCTAACTGACACTTCTGTTTTATCCTTGTCTATGGACAACTTCTTGACATTACTTATGTTTTCTTGATATCTTACTTCTGAATCACATTTTCTTAAAGCAGTATAGTCATGATCACCTAAGTTATGGAGATATATTAGTAATTATAATATGTAGGTTTGGAGGGAAGATATATAGGAAATGCCATCATCCGTGAAAACCAACTCCACTTTTACCATAGTAAGAGATGACCAAGGGAATCAAGGTGATACAGACAGACATACTTACACCCAATCAGTAATAGGTTCTGCATCAGGTCTGATACACAGCAGTCAATTTAAATTGATATTATAACTGATACTGCCTATAATTTCTGGCATTAACAGTACAAAAAAGCTACAGTGAATAATCCTTATCATAAAGATCGGACAAACTAAAAGTAATCTACTATTTACGTTTAAAACATAAGGGGAGACAAACATTGGAGTTCTTATTTCATAAAACTAGATGAAACATACTTACTTGTTTGAGAATTATAAGGTTTTGATGCCGGCTGCAATATGATGACCTCATCACATTCTACCTTCATACATCTATCTACATAGTCTTTAAGAATTTCACATTCAGGTTCACACATTTCACTTTCAGGTGAAGTATATTCCATGCTGTGTTCATCTTTTACATTTGATATGTCTATTTCAATAGATTCTGGAGATATGCTTTTAGAATAGTCATCTTTGTAAAATTTGTTATCTAATTCATCCTCCGTGTCAAGTTTTTCTATTTTAACAAATGGTGGTAGCTGTGATTGAATTGTATGTCCATTATTCATTGTAGCTGTAAATACAGTTTTTATTCAAGTTCAAAATTATGTAGTAATATAATAGAAGTTAAGTTCTCCGGTTCTGAATGAAAATTGAATACATTTTTTTAGTTCATTATCATCTAATTCCCCAAACTGTTGTCATCTTGTAGGTAGAACAGTAAATTTCTAACTCTGTATGAACTTTAAGACTACTAAAAGTGAAGGGACATGTGTCATACATGTATTATATCACAAATAGTTTAGCAGAATTGAGATTAATCTGATTATGTCTAAAGAATTGTGAAGAAACTGAAATAGGTGTAAATCTGTTGGTGCAAGGTCAGAACTATGTGGCATATGGACACATTCATTTACTATCATGTGATATACTTGTTGTCACCATTTGTATTTTGCATTACATTATTACATTTTTTTAGTAATAGATCTTCTAGAACACAATTTTTTCTACAGAAAAGTAAATTGGAAAACTATAATTGAAAACTACTTACCACCTTAACTCAAATATTTAAGCAAACATAAGCTCACAGGTAAGTTGGTCTGTATTCGGTGGCACTTAAACATTACATTATAGCATGTGCAACATGTTTGTTTTTGATCTGGTGTTCTTATCTTACACTGAAAATAATTTGCACTAATTTAAAAGACAGACTATATTTTAACAATATAATTATGATTTCATAGACGTGGTAGCCATTATGGCTGTATTTTTTTTCTGTGCTTTCTTAATTTCACGTCTCTAAGTATATGTGCCCTATTTATTACTAAATTTGTCATTCATTTGGCATTGATCAGCATTAGGTTTTGGTGTGCCCATATTTAAGACATAAATAAGCCATATGGCTTATTTATGCATAATACCTTCCAATTATCCAATGCTCAAATATTTGAGCATTGGATAATTGGAAGGTATTACATATTAACAGACAATTAACAGCATTATAATAATAAAAAATGTGTTTTGGTAAGATTTGTCCATCAAGCATGAGAATCACAGAGGAAATCGGTTTCCACTCTGGTGGGGTACCAATCAATAACAATTTTGTAGTTAAAGTGTCTGATTATCAGAATAGAGCCCCTATTCTATATTTCTATTTAAATTTCTCAAAATATAAAAGTCCTCTTAAGTTGTCCTAAGAGGACTTTAGTATTTTGACAAATTTTATCCTGGGAACATTTATTTGGAATATTATGTACACCCATCAAATTCAAAATATCTTTATTCCTTAGACTTTACAAAGTACTTCGAATTGTCATACAAAACTACTAGCTAAAATATGCATAGCTTAGATTCCCTTTCATCACACTGTCTTAAATGTGAAAGCGAATCTAAGTAATCCTAGTAAGTGAGTAAGTGAGGATGGAAGCTGAGTATCCATTACTGTTAAATTCACTGTTTGATAAAATTGCATTAGCATCTTCGGCTGATTTAATTCTATTGAGATTCTGTTCCAATCCCATCCATATGATGTTTGTTTTTATAATAATATTAAGTTAAAGTAAAATTAAATTGTGTGAGTTTCTTGCCAGTTCATCTTAAGAAGCCTTGACACAGGAACTGGGACTTAGACTCGCTTTCACATTCAAGACAGTGTGATGAAAGGGTATCTATGCTCTGTGGATTTTAGCTAATAGTTTTGTATTATGAGTATAAGTACTTTGTAAAGTCTAAGGGATAAAGATATTTTAAATTGAATTTGAAGTAATAGGAGACCAAATTGGATTGGATGGAGAGCTGTAATTTAATTCAAATCTGAGGTGGAATAAGATACATGGACTAGGAAGGGAACCACATTTGTTGCAGAGTGATGAGAGCGATTATAACTTGGGGAGCTAGCTGGCGCATTTGTTTTAGAGCTGGGGTGGTATCGTCATTATCCTTAACAGAGTGAAGGACACATTTACGATTTGCAGCAGATTCAGTTGTAGCGAAACTCGATAGGAGAGCAGGTAAAACAGGAGAGAGTTTGCAATTGGATATAGGTGGTTGAAAATCATTGCTAACAGATAGTTTAGGGTCAGGGGGACGACCATGGGAATCGTCATCCTCCATGGTGGTCGCACATTAAAAATTACCCAAACCGCACAAAAAGTGATAAAATTAACCTTACCCGTATCATAAATAGCACAAAATAACAAACACAAGTTATGCATTATAAACAAAAACAGATAGGCTACCAACCAGAATAATTTAAAGTACAGCCCGAAAAATATTTTCATGCGTTCACCTTATACACTCAACCGGAAGCATAGAACAATAATACTCCTATCGGGGAAGATTGTCTATAATAATAATTATTGTTTTAATATATTATTTAATAATGTATAATCAAATCAAAATAATTATGAAGTCTGCTATTAGATAACAGATAAATAAACAACAACCTTCTTCTTCTTCTTCTGACGTTATGGCCCGTATCCTGAGTGATACGATCTTGCCAATGACGGTGGATTACGGAGCTTGATCGGTAAAAAGGAGAATTAAAGTTGCGTTGAATGGAGGTCTTGATAAAAGCGATGTAATATTTAATTGTGAGTCAGGTGGTAGACTACTGATTTGCCAGTGATCGTGATGGTAGCGTCATAAAGTGGGGAGGGGTACGGCGTTAGAAATTCTGGATTATATTATTAGAGTATAACTCCCACTCTGTAAAGCGCTAAACTAAGACAAAGGGTAACACAACACAAACCAAATGATTAGTATCTAAATCTACGGACAGCACATCATAAAATAAATATATTAGAGTTAAAGATATTAATAATCATATTTACAATCTTATGTTGTTTTTCGTGACAAATGTGCATAAAGCGTGATTGATGAGGGGGGAGAAAATTTGGGAGAGAAGGCATTTTAAGGAAGTAGGATAAGGGATATCGGAAGGAAGAATATCATATAGTGAGAAACGAATTTTGGGACATGAAAAGAAAATGTGGTTGGGATCTCCGTCGTCCAGGCCACATTCACAGAGTGCTGTACTCCTGATCCTGAGTTTGGCGAGGAAAACGGGGGTGCATGAGTGACCCAATCTCAAACGGCAAATGGTAGATGTTGCAGATTTACTTGCATTGCGGTATTTGAAGAACCAGGGGGTAACAGGGATATTGCTTTGGACATCTGCATAGTGTTTGCCTTTCAGGCGTTTAGATCTATTCCAGTCTATTGTCCAGGATTTTAACAGTAACGATTGGGCGGTTAGGCATAGATCATGGGAATATATATGGGAATATTCTAGAGTGCCACTATCTGCGGCTATCTTAGCACATGAGTCGGCTGACTCGTTACCAGGAATACCTGAATGACCAGGAATCCATGCTAGTACAACATTTATACCGAGATTATGACATTCCAGAAGGGCATGTTTGATTTTTAGTATTATGGGGAAGCGGGAACTGGACCGAAGTGGGTTAGAGAGGATTGCCTGAAGGGCACTCTTGGAATCAGAGAAGATGATAGAATTGTTAAGGAGATGGGATTTAACAAAGAGGATGGCTTCAAGAAGAGCTATGGCTTCTCCAGTGAAAATAGTGGTTATAGGGCGACATTTAAAGGATAGGACTATTTTTGTAGAAGGTATCCACACTGCTGCACCAACTGAGCTGTTCATAGATAGTTTTGACGCGTCGGTATATAGAGGATACCATCCACGAAACTGTCGGTTGAAGATGTCGTTAAACGTGGCACGGGCATCAACGCATTCCTTATGAATACCAACGTCAAGGAGAACATTAGGACGAAAAACTAACGCATCGTATGGGAAGAGATAAATAGGATTGATTGGAAATTGACATATTGAGTTTGGTAGGCCGGTAAAAATTTTGAAACTATGAAGTAGATATGAGGGGTTATCTGGGTTTGGTTGGAGATTGAACAAGGTGTTTAATTTCGGAATAAGGGGGTGATTTGAGTATTGGAGTGTTTTGAAGAGGAATCTATCGGAAAGGAATTGTCTACGTAAATTAAGAGGGGGATCACCACATTCCAACTGTAGGGCGTTTGTGGGGGAAGACTTCATCGCCCCTATTAAATTTATTATTAAATATTTCTAGGTTAGTTTTGTTAAAGGAGCTGAATAGGAAGGATCCATAGTCTAGGTGACTACGAACTATGGCATTATACAGGAGCTTTTGTGAGTATGGATGGGAGCCCCACCATACGCGGGAAAGGGAACGGATGATGTTCATATTTTTCTCACATTTTTGTGAGATTATTGAGGTGTGAGGAGAACCGGTCATTTTAACATCCAAAGTGATGCCCAGAAACTTGACAGCATTGCATTGAGGAATGATCTCATTACAAGAGTGGATTTGGATAGGGGGGACAGTTCTTTTTTTGGTGAAGATAACAGCAGAACTCTTGGAAGGAGAAATGGATAGGCCATGAGCGTCTAGCCATTCATTGAGGTAATGAAGTGCAGAATTAAGTAGGTGAGAAGCAACTGTTGTGGATGAGGAAGAAACATAGAGTGCAATATCGTCTGCGTATTGTAGAACGTTACAGAATGGTGTTAATGAATGTTCAAGATCACACGTGTAGATGTTATAAAGGAGAGGGCTGAGGACAGAACCTTGTGGAAGGCCTTTCCAGACAGTTCTAGTTGGGTGGGGACCAGATTTGGTCCGGACCACGACAGATCTTTCCACTAAAGAGTTATGGATGAAACGTACTATCTTCTCTGGTACTCTCAGCTCAGTGAGTTTTCTCCTGAGAATAGGAAGAAGGACGTTGTCATATGCTGATTGGATGTCCAGAAAAACTCCAACTAAAAATTCCTTATTCTTGTAAGCGGTTTGTATATCTGTTGTAAGGATACTGAGGCTATCCATAGCACTCAGTCCCTTCCTAAATCCGTACTGCGACTTAGCAAGAATAGAGCTGTTTTCAATAATCCACTCGAGGCGCTGTTTTATCAAATGTTCCATTATTTTAAACATTGTTGACGAGAGAGCAATAGGTCTATAGCTAGAAGGGTCACAGGGGTTCCTACCTGTTTTTTTTATTGGGATGATGATTTGAGTCTTCCATTGGGCAGGGACTGAACCAGATTCAAGAAGAGAGTTAGCAATGGAAAGAAAGAATTTTTTGGTCTTTTCGGAGGTTTTTTTAAGAATGAGTAGGGTATGTTATCTATGCCTGGAGAAGAGTCTGTCAGTCCGTCAAGAGCGAGAGTTAGTTCACTATAGGAAAATGGTCTATCGAAGATGTTCTGGGAAATTATTGGGTGAGGAGCGGATAGAGTTGCGGATAGACAAGGAACAAATGGAGGGGCTATATTATCCAAGAAGGCCTCTAGCCAGGAAGAATCGTCGTTTGCTGATATGTTTTCATAATTACAGGAACCTCGAAATCGCCTTATCTGTTTCCAGACAAGGGATGAGGAGGATTTAGGACAGAGGGTCTCACAAAATTGTATCCATTTCGTACGTTTTTTTTTAAGAACTAATTTGGAAAATTTTGCAGCAAAATGTTTATAATTAATAAAATTGTCTGTTGTCATGGACTCATTGTATTGTTTCTCCGCTTCTTTACGGGCAGCAGCCGCAGATGTGCATTCAGAGTCCCACCAGGGTGGAGAAACTTTGAAACCTCTCCTCGGTTTTTTGAGTGGTACATGAGAGTTAGCCGAAGATACAATACAGTCAGTAAACATGGCATAGGAGGCAAGAGGAGTGGTATCTACATTTGAAGGAAGAGAGTCGATCTTTAGGTCAAGGTCGTAGGAATAGGATGGCCAGTCAGCTCGAGATAAATTATACTTAAAAGAAGGGGAGGGGTTACATGAAGGGGAGTTGCGAAGGAAAATAGACACATATATTGGGAAATGGTCGCTGCCATATGTGCTTGGGAGGAGATACCATGAGGTGAGGGGGAGTAGGGTGGAGGAACAAAGAGAGAGATCAACGGCACTTCTTGGATTTTGGGAAGGAAGAGTTCTTCGGGTAGGAGAGCCACTGTTAAGTACGCAAAGATCGCATTCATCGAAGATATCAAGGAGTAATCGTCCAAACAAGTCAGTGTGGCTATGACCCCACACGGTATTATGGCCGTTAAAATCACCCATGAGGACAACGGGAGAGGGGATGGATGAGATTAGTAAAAGAAGATCAGGAATCAAGGAGGAGTCGGGGTGAGGAATGTAGATGGATACAAATGATATGTTAAATGCTCTGACAGCAACTATGTTGATGCCAGGAGGATGAAGGGGAAGGAGAATTTGGGTAAAGGAAAGAGAACGCCTTATTAATAAGGCACTCCCTGCATAGCCTTCGGCACCATCATCCCGGAGGCAGGAAAAACCTGGGACCCAGAATCGGGAACCCGGTCTCAACCATGTCTCCGAGATGGCAATGACTGAAGGCTGAAGTTTAGCGATTAAATGTAATAATTCGTGTTTTTTATTATTAATGCTTCGACTGTTCCACTGCAATATGTGCATTGGATCCAGATTGATGGACAAGTGAGGTGAGTTGGTCAAATTTAAGGGCAACGTTGGACGGTAAGTGGTGAGGGTTTCTTATAATAAGATCAATTTATAAAGATAGGATAGTTTCTAATATGCTGTCATTCTCTAAGGGAAGGGGGTTGTTACTTAATGCACAGCCATTTGGCATTGAGGATCTAGGAGTGGATATTAACTCGCGATGAGAAGTCTTATCGAATGACTTCCCTAGTGCAGGTCGGAGACGGGGAGTGGCATACACGGTTTTGGTGTACGAGCGAGTAGGATGGGAGGTGGGTTCAGTGGGCTTCTGTCTAAGAGGTGAGGAGGATGATGGAGGTTGAGGAAGAGATTCTTGGAGGACTTCGGAGAAAGATTTATAGGAGGAAGGAAAATATTTAGAGGCTTCTGAGTAGGAAAGGTTTTCATGAGCCATGACGGACTTTATTGACTTTTGTCTTTCCAACTCGGGGCAGTTTTTGCTAGTTGCATAATGTCGTCCTGAACAATTAATACATGTCGCATTGGCCTCAGACACCTCACAACTGTCACCAGTATGTTCCTGGCAGCAGCGGAAACACCTGGGCTTTGATCGGCACTGAGATTTTGTATGTCCATACCGACAACATATGTGGCAAATAATAGTAGGATAGCAGTAGACTTCAACTGGGAGGGAGGTATAATACAGGAATATTTTACTGGGAAGGGATTGACCCGAAAAAGTTACAACAACAGTTTGGGTGGGCACCCAGGAGACCTTATCATCTTCAATTTTTTTCCTATTTAATCTACGTGCTTTAATAATCATGCCACATCCAGAAGGTAAGCTCAAATCTTTGACGAAATCATCCATAGACAGATCAGTGGGGACCTGTCGCACCAAACCCATCCTTGTGATGTTGAAAGTGGGGATTATAGCTGTATATTTACAAAGGGAAAGGATTGGGGACGCAATGAAACTGTTGGCATCGTTGGCTGAGATAAATTCAACGGAAATTTTGTTGCGGCCGATTTTCTTAACGCCATCTGTGCAAATGTTGACAATTTTGTGGGTAGATAAAAACTGACCAAACTTAATTGGGCGGATAGAAAAACCATTTACAGGATCAGGAGTAGAGCGTGACACATACACAACAAAGGGACCTTTGTCCTCATCAGAGTATTTATTAATAGTTCCAATGACATAGGACGGATGTGTGTAGATAGATTGGATTGATGGGGTAGCTGTATCCGGCGATGTTATAAGTTTTTTCACCTGGTTCTCATCAATATCTAAACATCTTCTTTTTAGTAAATTAGGTGGATTTTGATTAATTATCATTAAGTCAGGAGCAGGATCTGGGGGATCTGGAGCTGGAGGAGGTAATAGTGAGTCATCTTGCTCCATGCTCGAGCTAACCTCAAAAAACAACGGGAATTAAAATAAATAAATAAGATTAAAACTCACCAATATCAACACTAAACACATAAACTACAATAATAAAAATACATATACAACAAACAGACAGAGATGGGATGAATAAATTATTAATTAAACGCAATATTTCCTCAGACGTTAATCTGCTACCACTTCCAATTTGACAATCCATAAACAACAACCACTGACTGACGTTTACGGTGTCACTCACTGTTGTCAGCTTTTTTTTTAATTTGTCCATTATTGGACAGGCTAAAGCTTTTTAGCCATACTGCCTTGTCTGACGTTATTTTTTATTATGACGTAATAATGATGAAGATGATGATGAAACTTAAAACTAAACTAACTTAACCTAACCTAACTTAATCTTACATAAAGTCGTGGCACTTTATGTATGATGTTGCGAAGGAGACGTGACGACACTGTAGGAGAGCACACTAAACACGATATTTACACCATTCCTCACATTTGCACTCATATACGGACACTTATTAAACAAAATGCCACTAATTTTACTCAATAATATCCATTGAAACACAAATCTGAGAAAATAATGCCAAAACTCTGGTGTTGTCAGTTTTTCATGAAGAAAAAAATAGTGTAGTAGCAAAGCAAATGAATGAAAAAACTCGTGATAGAATAAAATTGTCACGATTTTAGCTTGGGAATAGTTAGTTTATCGTAGTTCGTAATCTTGTATCTATGTCCCATTTTCAGTACATCACGTAATTGAAGCTATAGATGTATAAAATTTAACAATTATAGGTGAGTATTTTAATAACATATTATCAACTTAATAATATTTGTTTTTTTTTAAGTATAATTTAATAGTGACAGCCCTATATGCTCATACCTATTCATATATAACTTGTTTTTATTTAACCTATTTAAGTCCCTTTTAACCCCTAAGTCGTGATAATTCATTAAATGTTTGGACGTACCAAGTCACCCCGAACAACAGAAATTTGTTATTAACTAAATAAGTAACGAAAAAGTAGTAATAAACATTAACAAATAAACTTACTGCTGTTTCATTTTATTCCGTATTAGAATGGGTCACATAATAGTTGTTAATGAATTGCAGCAGTTAGCTGCAAAATATGGTGGCATCAATAGCACAAATAGTCGCCTATTTCCAAAGACTATTTTTTATATCACATATTCAAATAATCTTTGGGCACTTCTTAGAATATGAAATACACACATTTATGAGAAACGTTTTGACATAAATCATTACGTAGTATAAACAAAGTCACTTTCCGCTGTCTGTCCCCTTATATGCGCATATCTTTAAAACTACGCAACGGATTATGATGCGGTTTTTTTTTAATAGTTAAAGGGTATTAACGGGGTGGTTTTGATCTATAAATCATGTTTAATGTAGTAAAAAAAGTGCTAATTTTCAGGATTTAGAACTTTAATCGCAAACACTGCCTGAACCCTAAGTGTTAAATCAAAACAATTTACTACATTATTATACACGTTTAAAAGGTCTACAAAAAAGTCCGCGAGGGCATATGTCTATCTCTTAGGGATAACCCACAATGACCATTTTTATTTTTTTACTTTTTACGAGAAATAATGGCTGTTTTACGGAGCGATTTTAAACATTACAGCATTAATTTTCATCCAGTTAAGTGTATTAAATAGATTGTGTATTTAATATAGATCAATATTGCCCTTTACAGTATGTAATTCAAACGTATATTTACGAAGATATTACAGTATTAACATAGCGGGTCATAGTATAGCGTTGCGCGCCATAATGCGTGCCGATAAATAGCACAAATTGAAGTTTTTAATAACCAAATTTTACTCATTTATTACTTTTGATGCGGAACAAAGTTCGCCGGGTCAGCTAGTATATTTATAAACAAGTGTTAGAAACATGTCACACCTCACGGCAGGTCCCTTTCGCGGTAGAGAACAGTGCGCTATAAGACACGATTTTTACAACTCACTCACCTCTTCATCTTTCTTATCTTTCGCTGAACACGTTCAATTCGGAGATGAAAAGTGTATCGTAGCCATCTTGACACTTAAATCCTTCCGCTTTCAAAGTGTATATCAGCTGGATTCACATTCATCATCCATTCTATAACAAACTTTCATGAATAAAATGTTCTTAAAATAATTTATCGGATAGAAGAAGGTTTTAGCACTAACAAATTTTATTTCATTGAACAGTATAATTACTATTTATTTATTTATTTAGACATTATTAGCATTGGTTAATATTGTTTCAAGAGTTTTAGACGCTTTACTTCTGAACCAGAAGTCTTGGTACTGTTACGCGGGACGCGTGAAATTAAGTTTAAAAAAAAACTTATTTAATTACACCGAGTTTATTTAAAAATAAAAAGAAATGAATGAAACTTAATTAATTTATATTAATGAGTTTTTACACGTAGAAATTACACATTTAAATTATTACACATATGGACATAGAAATTACACATTTAAATTGTTACACATATGGACATAGAAATCACACACTAACTAGTAGGATTAGACATAGAAAATGAGTCTTCGCGACGAAGGATGGAGAGCGACTGCTCTAGCGAGAGCTGTGTTTGGATGCGAAGCTGTGCTGCTTATATGGCACTTTTGCGAGTTGAACCGTTTTTGCATAGGGGAGGATAATAGGAGCTGGGTAAGGAATAAGGGGTACATTTCCAATATATAACAGCCCCCCGATTTAGAGTAAACTACACTTTTGAGTGAGTTTACGGTAAATGAGCGTTATATTATACGTTCAACCAACTCGGAGTGTAGGGAGAGAGATAGTCTCGGCTTGTTCGATTTCGTCAATCGATTCAGGGGTTGGATTGGGATCATGGGAATTTCTCTTTAACATATAACTGCGTAAACTAATCTTACAAACTATGTACATTATAATTATTATAACTACAATACTTATGGCTAGAATAGTACTAGGGTAATGGTCTTGGTATACAACTGTATTCGGCTTATTTACAATGTCAGTTAGTTCTTTTAACATTTCTGGATTATCGAAGGCTATGGAGTCTAAGTTTACATTTTTCAAATTCAATTTAGGTAAATGAGGAGATATAACATTATATTTCAGAACATCGCAACATGAATCATTAAGTATATTATAATTAGATACAATTTGTCTTAATTCTAACTTATAACTATTTTGAAACACCAGACGGGTGTCTCTATAATAGGCAATACATTTAGGAGGTATATGATATAATGATAGTATTCCATTTCCATGAATATGTATCTCATAGGATTGAGATTCATTACAAATTATGTTTAACCTAGATTTTTCAGATGTAACATATAGCCATCGGTTATTACGGAGCGGTTGCCAGATATTTAACTGTCCGTGCATGAATTTGACTTCACACATGGTCGGGATTCTGGTAAGTATTTTAGTAATTATTTCTGTTTCACATGAAGGAGTAACTTGAGGTGAATATGTAGCTGAGATTCCGCAAAGGTAATGATTATTATTGATGATTTTGCATGAGTCTAAATTGTCCAATTTTGAATACACGGATCTGTCTCTACTAATGCCTAGATACTTAGAAGAAAGGATGATGGTTACATATGATATGGGGTTGTCGTCGTCATGCGGTATTGGAGAAGGTAAGTTATGGTAAAGGTTCAAGATCATGGTGTCGACTAGAGGAATTTTAATGGTGAAGACTATTCGTTCTCGATTGAAATAGCAGGATATTTCAGATACATTCAGGATAGTGTGCATATTCTCAAGGCTCAGGAGGACTGGCAGTTGTTCAGAATGTGGTAGAAATCTATAATTTTTGAGTAATTCAGAGTATAATTCTTTAGGAGTAAGAATGGTAGGGTATAGGATATTAGATTTACTAAACATTATGGAGTTAACAGTGTCTTCGACTTTGAAAGAGAATGTTAGTAGACTAGACTCTATCATTGAAATTAGTTCTAATATGCGGGATCTTAATCCTATTTCTTCAGAAACAAGAGTTAAATTAGCAATGTTTTCAGAGAGGGCATTTACAGCATTTTTTAGGTGTGCTTCATTTAAAATTATATCGTTTATGGCTTTATTAACTGATTTTAGAGTTGAGGTGGTTACTAGAATGTGATCTTTCATTAGAAGAGCTATTTTCTTTTCATCTACTTCAACTTCTTTAATTGCATTATCATAACGGATTGCGTCGTCTTCGTCCATAGTGCCGAATAGCTTTTTAGAAAGGGTACCGACAAAACCTAGTAGGGCGGATCGTTTAGAAAAACGGTGAGTAGTGAGATGGGATATGGCCTCATTATCGTGGATTATATCGCTTAGTCGGGTATATAATGGCTTAAATATATTATTACATTCTACGTTGTCTATAACTAAACTACCTTCACAGAGTAGCATTGATTTGTTTAGAAATTGGTAAATATCAATATGTGAACTTATAAAAGATATATCGTAGGGAATAATTATACTAAGGTAATTATTTACTAGACTTAATGAACCGAGAGGGTCGAAGAATATTCCAGGTTTATCCTTCATAGGCTCGATGAATTCTTGACCCAGTATAGTTGGTGTAAAAATACTGGAATGAAATGTAACTAAGTATTAGGGAATAGAAATTAATATTGACATGATGTTAAGTAGAATTAGGATTCTGATCTGCTTGCTAACTTTACCTCATCGTAATGCTGAGTTACATGACGTCTGTTTATGAGTAAGGTTAATGTATTTCTACCATTAATTTTGACAACCTTGTATGGACCCTTCCATATCGGTGATAGGGCCTTGCGAAGTCGTAAGTGATTTTTGAGATATACATAATCTCCGACTTTGTATTGAACGTGACGCGAGCGGCCATCGTAATATTCTTTGGATCTTTCGTTTGATTTGATTATGTATTCTATGGCTTTCTCTCGTGAGAGTTTTAAGCGATGATGTAAGGCTTTAATATATTCTGAGTAGGTTAAGTCTGATTTTAACTCATAAACGGAGTCAGGAATAAATGGTTTTTGGCCGAAAAGAAGTTCATATGGGCTAAAGTTTGTGGTAGAATGGATAGACGTGTTATAAGCTAACATTGCCGTGTATACATATTTGTGCCAATCAGAATGGTTTTCGTTCACGTAGGACTTCAAGTACTTCTTGAGAGTGGAGTGGCTGCGTTCTAATGCGCCTTGTGTTTGTGGGTGATATGGCGAAGCCCATAACTGTTTTATTTTTAAGAAATCGCATGTCTTTTTGAATAATTCTGCTGTAAAGTTGGTGCCTTGGTCAGTTAAAATAGATTTTGGAATACCGAAAATTGAAATAAAGTGGACCAGGCACTCGCATGTTTCTTCAGCAGTTATATTTGAGACGGGATAAGCAAACGAGAATTGAGGTCATCTTGAAGGGTTACTATGAATTTGAGTTGACGTTGTCCAGCTTCCGGAAGTGGACCTACAACATCTAGACTGAGGCGCTCAAATGGATTTGTAGAGGTGGTTGTAATTTGCATTGGAGACCTATTTATCTGTCGGAAAGCTTTATTGCTCTGACAGAGCGTGCAGTTTTTTACGTATGTTTCGATGTCGATGCGCATACATTGCCAGTAATATCGTTCTCTGATGCGGTTATACATACGTACTGTTCCGAGATGTCCGGCTATGGGTATGTCGTGATTCTCGCGTAGTATCTTGGGAATTTCAGAAGGGGTTGGAAAAATAATAGAGTTGTGATAGATATGAATAGGGATTAAGGTGTCATTGAAAATGTAGCAAAACATATTGTATAATTTTATCCATGAAAGTTTGTCGAAAGGATTTTGGAAATCAGTAATGGCTATACCACTATTTGAGTCATCTGGATTTTGAAGTAGTTCGGCTTTCAGATGTAGTAGGCATTTGAATATATCTTCATAAGTACTACTATTGAAGTGGTATAGTTTGGTAAATAAAAAATGTATTTTCTTTTGGAGTTTACTCCTTAAGAATCGATTTACATATATAGGCCCGGGGTATGAAAATTATGGGGACCAAAATCGTACTAGAGAGTATAGCATGTCACACGAAATGCGTTATGCGCTATAGTCACAGAGCATATAAATAAGAGTCGGCACTCCATACAATGTCCTGAGCTCTTTATAGAAACACTCTTTATAGCGATACGCCATTCTCTATTACGAAGAAATGTGTTCATATTTGTAGACAGTAAATATTTATTATTTTATTTTATAATCGTTCTTGAGGAGTAAACTCCAGTCGTGCGTCGGAGCGGACACACACACTTTTTTCTTTAGGGTTGTTGAAAGTGTTGTACACAAAGTTCTTTCTTTATCTAGAAGGATCTGAAGGTTATCGATTTCGCTAAGTATTTCCTCTACGTATGGGTTTGAATGATCGAGATCGATTGATGTGGGTATAATAATGCATTTACAGTCAATTTCAGGATGCTGTCATTATGCTCAATGATAATCGTGTTACAATTGAATTTGCTGTTAGATGTGGTTTTTAGGAAATTTCTGTAGTTATCTTCAGGAACAGTGGGAGTAACAGGAGGTAGGATCGGGTTTTGGACAGTGTCATCAATATTGGCAGGATTAGAAGGAGGATTTGAGTGTTCAGGTGATTTGTCTATAGTTTCGGATTCTGAGATTTCAGGTATCGGATCGTCATTAGTACGACACGAGACCGCGAAAAGACTTCACGTCTTTCGGACACTTAGGAATTGGAAAATGGGTAACTGCTTTAATCTTATCGGGATTTGGGCTAACGCCTTCGTCGCTTATGATGTGCCCGAGATATGCGACTTCCTTGCGGAGAAACTCGCATTTGTCGGGTTGGAGTTTTAGGTTATATTTACGTAATCTTTCGAATATTTTTGATAATTTGTCGCAATGGTTTACTAGATTTTGACTATAGATAACGATATCATCTAAGTAGACATAACAATGAATTCCCTGAAGGCCGGCTAACGCTGTATTCATCAAGCGTTGGAAAGTTGCGGGAGCATTTTTGAGTCCGAACGGCATGCGTTTAAACTCAAAATGCCCCTGTGGGACGGTGAAAGCAGTTTTGGAAGTGTCCTTTTCTGAAATAGCAATTTGATGGAATCCGGAACATAAATCGAGCGTCGAGAAGTACTTACTTTGTCCTAATTGGTCTAATATTTCGCTAATTTGTGGAATTGGGTAACTTTCTCCGATAGTGATGTCGTTTAATTTCCTATAATCAATTACAATGCGCCATTTCTTCTGGCCGGAGGAGTCAATTTTTTTTGGGACTATCCAAATGGGAAATGACCAGGGCGAGACAGAAGGTTTTATTATATCTTGGCTAAGCATTTTAGCCATTTGTGTTTCAACTTCTCTTTTATGTATTTCCGGGAAACGGTATGATTTTACGTTTATAGGCTCTGATGTAGAAGTGTTTATATCATGTTTTAATAGGTCTGTGGTAGACAACTTATCGTTGGGCAAATGGAAAATATCTGAGTATTTACTACAGACGTCTAGTAGGCTACGTTTTTCTTCGTCGTTAAGGTGATTTGTTCGTAAAAGGTTTAGGACTTCGTTTCTTCGTGTTGTGGAGGATTCGGAGTATTCGGGGATGGAATGAATTTGGAAGGATTGGGATGCGAGAGGTTGAAGTTTTATTTTGATGTCAGAGTTTATCATGACCGCCTTTTCCGATGTATTGACTACTGATATATTGACTCTTTTATTGTCTTTGACAGCGACGATACAATTCGCTACCAAGAGCGAGTCTGATATGTGTTGTTCTATGACTACACCAACTCGACATTTAGGATTATTGACTGTGCATTCTATAATGGTTTCAGATCGTGGCGCGATGTTGTATATCGGTTGGCAATATTTTAATTTTATAGAGATATGGCGAATTTGTAAGGAATTATAATTATAATCGATGATGCCATTTAAGTCGTTAAGGAGGTCGGTCCCAATTATACCATCATAATTTAGATCGATGTTTTTAATAACATGGAATCGATATGCTATATCCGTGTGAAGTTTGGAGAATAATTTTAACTGAAAATGACCTATGGTAGGTATAGTTTCTTCGCTAGTATTTATACCTTTTAATTGTACGATTTCTTTGCTCAGAACGGGAGTGAACTTAATTGCGGCTTCTTTTATTAAACTAACGCAGGATCCAGTGTCAACAAGGAAGGTGAGATCGCGGTCATTCACTTGGGTGCTAAGGATAACATAAGGTAAGTATCGCTTTGTGAAATTCAGAGAAATTTCGTAGATTTTGTTCTTATGACTGTCACTTGTTACAGGAGATGCATGAAATAAATTTTGTTTAGAAACAGTGGGTTTGGAGGGATTCATGGTTGGTTGGCGTTTGTGGTAAGTATGAGTAGAAGAGTTTGTTAGTATGTCAGATTCAGTGGGGTTAGCAGATTCAGAGGATTTGGTAGGCAAGGAGGATGCAGTGGATTCAGAGGATGCAGAGAGCGAGTTTCCTATTTGGGGCTGGTTACCCTGTCGTGTAACTCGAGATACAGCTGATGCATATGATTTTCGATTCGCTAGGAATTTGGTAGATATTTTTTTTTTTTTTTTTTTTATGTTTTACTGGGCAGCGCTTGACCTCGTTTCACCTGATGGTAAGTGACGACGAGGCCGATGATGGTGAAGCGCACTGTCCAGTTAGTAGCCTATTCACTCTCCTTTTGAAGAGACCAATGTCATAGTTAACGGGGAACACCGAAGCAGGTAGTTTGTTCCATTCACCAGCCGTGCGGATGATGAAAGAAGACCCAAAGCGCTTAGTTCGTACAGATGGGAAAAATGCCGCTCTTCATCCCATTCTGCCGACTTGTACCGCCATAGTCTCCTCGTTCCGTAGAGGTCGTGCTCTGGTGGAGAATAGGACGATAAAGACTTCACTAGACAATGGTCAGAGGTTCCTAATGGAGATGTGACTGTCACCATGTATCTGTCTGGGTCTGTTGTCAGCAGAAGGTCCAGGCAATTAGCGGAATGGCTTTCAACATCTGGCACCCTAGTGGCTTCATTGACTAGTTGGGAGAGGTTTAATGTGATGGCAAAATTCCATGCTT
This sequence comes from Euproctis similis, assembly GCA_905147225.2. Classification (NCBI taxonomy): domain Eukaryota; kingdom Metazoa; phylum Arthropoda; class Insecta; order Lepidoptera; family Erebidae; genus Euproctis; species Euproctis similis. Next base: position 3,054,682 of record LR990111.1, on the reverse strand, counting down.
CTCTCACCGCAAAGTCAGTTTTTTGGTACGGGAACAGCCACTCCTGATGAAGGGCGTTGAAATCCCCCAAAAAAACCAGCTCCGCAGAGGGATGCCTTTGTTGGGCTATATCAGCAGTCTCACTGAGATGTTGAAATAGCCGAGCTGTCTCCTGATCACCCCGGTGCGATCTGTAAACACAGCAATATAGAATTTTTTTTATACCAGTGTCTACCTCCATCCATAAGGTAGAGAATGTAGGGTCTTCAAAATGACGGAGACGCTGACAGCAGATATCATTGCGTACATACACACAGACTCCTGCTCGCTGTTGAAAATTGTGTTCAAGTAAGAATCCGGGGTAGTTGAGGTACGCTGTATCCGCAGGGTTTCGAATCTGCGTCTCCGTCAAGAAGAGGAGGTGCGGCTTATCAGTCTCCAGGTGGTGATGGACTGCATCGAGATTTGAGTGCAGACCTCTGATGTTTGCAAGGTGCACTTTTAATGAGAGGGAGTGCTGCCGCTGTCCTAACTTTCTCTTCTTATTTTTCTTCATGTTATGTTGTTTAGGGGTGAATAGGAAGGAAAATGGCAGTTAATAGCGACGCTATACTACTAACCCAACAACGCGAACAGGTAAACAGTATCTTTGGGATCTAGCATGGACACTGCGGGGACGCCCGAGCCCCCCTGAAAATCGCCACCTGGCCCTCTCTTCCGGTCGCCAACCGGCATGGTGGAGCCATTCCAGGATTTTTCGCGAGATGGCGGGGCAGCCGTTCGTGCGTGGCTTTCACACTACTTGGGCCCCCTACTGTCTGCGGTCGGCCAGCAGCAAACCGTGCCTCGGATCCCGCTAGTATCCAGTACTAGACACCAGATACGTTAGGACTGTCACGCTTCGATCAGTACCCGAGTACAGCGTCAGGATTAGACCCATCCTCCTTGTAACTGGGCTTCACCTAGCATCATACCGGAACACGACATAGGTCGCTTGGCGGTATGGCTTTGCCAGGTGGGTGGTAATTTGCCCGCGGCCTTAGCCTACCACCAGATGCAATAGGTAGTCAGCATCGGATTAAAGATCAAACCCTTAGTCGCCTTTTACGACACCCACGGGTGGAGATGGGGTGGCAGTATTCTATTAAAGCCGGTGCCACACAGCCAGAAAGATTCAGAGGATACAGAGGGTGAGTTTCCTATTTGGGGCTGGTTACCCTGTCGTGTAACTCGAGACACAGCTGATGCATATGACTTTGGATTCGCTAGGAATTTGGTAGATTCAGAGGATACAGAGGGTGAGTTTCCTATTTGGGGCTGGTTACCCTTTTTTTTTTTTTTTTTTTTTTTTTTTTATGCGAGGAAATGCTTTATGCACACCCCCCGCCTGGGGACGGCGGGGGGTAGTGTGGGACTCCCAAAACAAAACTGAAATCCGATCCTAGGGTTACCCACTAAAACCTCGCGGCGGCCTTCCTCCGGCGTTGGGGTGATCCAGGATTCGGATAAACCCCTCTGGTCCACCCCGCCGTCGCCCCCCCTCTGTCACGAGGGGGTGCTCATCCTCGGGGAGCCTGGCGAGGCTCCCCCGGGCGGGGCGGCTCCGACCGCGCGCTGTAAAGAGGCGCGCGGCCGGCGGCGCCCCGGATGACCCTCCCCGGCCGCACCGGGGGGTCATCCTTCCCGGGCCGCGACCTGGGCGCACCCGCGGGGTGTGCGCCCTCGCGGCCCGTCGGCGGCGGCGATCACTGAGCTCGCCGCCGCCGCCTTCGAGCGGGGTCGGCTCTCTCCCGACCCCGCTCGGCGGCCTCCTTCTGGAGCATGACTGCTTCGCAGAAGGAGACCACAACCCTCCACTCCTCCTCGCCCGCCAGCATTGCCGCGACCAACGCCGGCGGGGACAAGTCTCGCCCGATCCCGTCGACCAGGACTCGGCGCTCGTCCGCCCAGGCCGGGCAGACCTCCAGCGTGTGCTGGGCCGAGTCCAGGTCGGATGCGCAATGGTGGCATCTCGCCGTCTCTTCACGCTTTATTCGACTCAGATACTCACCGAAGCACCCGTGCCCGGCGAGTATCTGAGTCAACCTGTAGGTGACAGTGCCCCATTTACGGAGCACCCAGGCCTCGAGGTGGGGCAGGACGGCCCCGACGGCGCGCGAACGCGTACCGCCCTGGAGGACCAGCGCCTCGCGCCAGTCCCCCAGGACCCGCCGGAAGGCCTCCCGCCTCCGCACTTCGTGTCCCCGCGCGTCCCCCCCTCCCCGGCCGAGATCGTACGCGGTTGCGTACATCTCGGCCAGGATGATGAAGGGGGGATAACTCGCGAGGACCGTCGCCGCCTCGTATGAGATTGTACGGTAGCCCCGCACGATCCGTATGGCCATGATCCGCTCCAGGCTCCTCAGCAGAGCCCTGGAGCGGGAGGCCCCCGCGAGGTCTCGCGACCAAACGGGGGCCCCGTACAGGGCCACGGACCGCACGACGCCACCGTAGAGGCGGCGAACTCCCTCCCCCGGTCCCCCGAGGTTGGGCAGCAGGCGGTGCAAAGCGCCCGCCACCCGTCGCGCTCGGGGGACCATCCGTACGAAGTGCTCCTCGAAGCTCCAGCGGCTGTCCAGGGTGAGGCCGAGGTACTTCATGTACCGCCCCACCGGGACAGCCGTGTCACCCACCTGGATCCGCGAGGCCGGGGGTTCCCTGCCTCTGGTGAGGCGGTGGAACCACAGCGCCTCACTTTTGTGAGGCGCCACCTCCAGGCCCAGCCCGCGGATCCGTCTGACGACGATCGCCACCCCCAGCTCGGCGAACCTGAGCGTCCGCTCGAAGTCGGGCCCCGTGGCGACCACCAGAGTGTCGTCTGCGTAGCACACGACACTCACGCCACGGGGCAGACTGGTGCGGAGGACCGGATCGTAGGCGAGGTTCCACAGCAGGGGCCCGAGCACGGACCCCTGCGGAACCCCGCACGTAACCTCCTTCCGTTGCTCCGTCCCGTTCCGGTCGACATAGTCCACCCGTCTCTCCTGCAGGTAGGCCCCGATGACAGACCTGAGGTAGGGAGGCACCTCGTGGTATACGAGGGCCTCCCTGATGGCCGGCCAGGGGAGGGTCCCGAAGGCGTTGACGATGTCTAGCGACACCGCCAGCGCGACCCCCCCCGATCGGACTGCCGGTTCCGACAGGGCCCGCACCCGACGCACCGCGTCGATGGTCGAGCGCCCCTGCCGGAACCCGAACTGACAGTCCGATATGTCCGGGCCCACCTGCGACAGGTGGCTGCTGATACGGGCGGAGATAACTCTTTCGAAGAGTTTCCCCGCCTCGTTCAGCAGGCATATCGGCCGGAACGACGACGGAGCGTCTCCGGTCCTCCCTTCCTTCCTGATGAGCACCAGTCTCGCCGACTTCCAGTCGAGGGGGAACACCCCGCGGCGGAGGCAGCTGGTGAACAGCCGCCTTGCCTTGTTCCCTAACACTCCCAGAGCGAGCGCCAGGACCCGACCCGGAACTCCGTCCGGGCCGGGAGCGGCGCTGCGGGAGGCGAGCCGTGCGACGGCCCGCCCGAGCTCGTCCTCCGTCACCTCCAGCTCGTCGGACCACGGAGCGTGGTCCGACTGTGACGGAGGAACAGAGGGACCGCCCTGGACCCTAGGGAAGAGTGCGTCTACGACTCTTCCCACGACTTCCGGGTCCAGGGATTCCGTCAACGGAGGGACCCACGGGGTCAGCTTGCCCAGAACCATCCTGTACGGGCGTCCCCATGGGTCCCTGTCCAGTCCCTCGACGAGCTCGTTCCAGGACCGCTCGCGAGCCGCAGCGATGGCGACGCATACGGCGTGCGCGGCGGCCCCGTATTCCCGTCTGACTCTGAGAGCCTCCTCGACCGTGGTTCGCCTTCTCTTCCGGGCTCTCAGGTACCGGCGGCGAGCGACGAAGGCGGCCTTCTGCAGCCGTTCGATCTCCTCGCTCCACCAGTACACGGAGCCCCGCCGGGGCGGCCCGACTCGCGGCATCGACGCGTCGCAGATCGACGTCATAGGGGCTGGTTACCCTGTCGTGTAACTCGAGACACAGCTGATGCATATGACTTTGGATTCGCTAGGAATTTGGTAGATTCAGAGGATACAGAGGGTGAGTTTCCTATTTGGGGCTGGATACCCTGTCGTGTAACTCGAGACACAGCCGATGTATATGGTTTCGGTTTTTCCATAAATTTAGTGGATTTGAAAGATACAGAGCGGGTGCCGTTGTTGTTAGGCTGTGTTGAAATTTGGTACTGGGGTCTCACGAGGCACCTTCGTGGGCCCTTTATTCGTTTAAATGTTCATTTTGAACAGATTCGTCATGTCCACGATCTAGAGAGGGATTAGGGTCCCCATTTACTATATTTACACGTGATTGCTGACGTTCTGCATGCCGAGAAGTATTTGTAAAAGAATTGTTGAAGCGGTTACTGTTTTGTAGGGCTTTCGCACGATTATTGTTGTATTCGCGTTTTCTACATTCTTCTATTAGATGCCCTACGTTTTTACAATATCTACATGTTTTGTCAGATTGCCCTTGACTTCTAACGTTATTTATATTTATAGGTCTAGGATATTCGCTAATTCGGCGCTGTGGATTCGGCGGATTGGTACTAGGTATGTGTCTTTTGTACATGAGTTTCTGAATTTTTTCTTCAGACGCGGCAAAGTTGATAGCTTCGTTTAAATTTTTAGGTGATTTGCATCTAACTATGTTTGAAATTCGCGGGGTCAAACCTATCAAGAAATGATGGAGGGCCAGGTCTTCCATCGCTGCGGTGCGGCCTGGGGCTTCCTTGGCCTTGGTGAGTACCATCTCGGTGAGTAATTGGGACAGGATGTCTTCGATTCTAAGGCCGAATTGGCTGACTGCCTCGTTCGAGTTTTGTTTACAGTCTTGTAATTCGGCTAATAAATGTGAATAATGTTTTATGTCTGAGAATTGGGATTTAAGGAAGTTTTTTAATTGGTCCCAATTTGTGAAATTTTTTATAGAGCTGGCAATTTCCGCTTTACCTTGTAGTTGGCTGAGCATATACCGAAATAAAATTGGTTTTTGTTCGGCGCTCGCAAGTTCATAGGCATTGTTACAATTTGAAATAAACGCGTTTAGCGTCTCCTTATCACCGCTATATGGTTTTATAAATTTAAATAAACTATTTAAGTCAACGTGGATTGAGGGATTTTCCTCCTTTTCTGATTTACTCATTTTGTATAAAAAAAATTGTGTGGTTTTATGAAACCACCGTAAAAGTGAAACTTTTAAAATCGAGTCTTGGGTTATTGATTTTCAAATCTACTTTTTAAATATACATAAACAAAATATTTTTTCAATAATTATTTTTCAATAATTTAGTTAGTAAGTTTTTTAAATTGATGATTCTGATAAAATGATTAACATTTATATTTTTTTAGAGTGCAACAGTGTAAAACAGTTACTTCACAGCAATTTTTTTAAAAGTTTGCTTTGGCTTCGTTTAACTTTAAGTTAAAGATTTAAATCAATTAATTCGATAATCTCATCATTTTCAAGTTCTTTGGAAGTTAACGACTGAAGATTAAGAATTCCTAGATGGCGCTACTAGGTTGCTACTATTGATGATTCTGCCGTAATATCGTATTATATCGATAGATGTCGCCTGAATCGACAAGTATTCCAGCTTCGGCTTTAGGGATAACGCGACATCTATTAAACGTTAACAACATTACAACAAAGGATCTTTACAAAACAAAACGATATTTTTTCCTCCAGTAAATATGATATTTTGATTTATCATGAAAATGTGACAAATACATATATAAAGAGCACTATCTTATCGCTAATAAATTGACGAACATAACTGTGTCACATATATGTAGTTCCGGTGGTCCAGTGGTCGAGCACACGGCTTCCGAATCGCATAGGTCGCGTGTTCGAATCCTGGCACACTTTTTGGAATTGGAAACTTAAGTAAAGTAAGAAAGGCATCAGTCTGCTTCCTCCACTAATTCGTTGTTACAAGTCAGTGGCAGTTTTGCAAAGAGAGAGAAAACTAGTTTAATTTGAAATCGAACCGGACGTCACCGGCTTTCAGGGGATTGTGCGATAAGGGCTATTTTAATTTACTTGCCATCTTGTATTTGTTAATAGGGTTTAATAAATGTTTTTTATTTTACGTGGTCACGACAATAATTCCTAGATGGCGCTACTAGGTTGCTACTATTGATGATTCTGCCGTAATATCGTAATAAATCGATAGATGTCGCCCGAATCGACAAGTATTCCAGCTACGGCACTAGGGATAACGCGACACCGATTAAACGTTAACAACATTACAACAAAGGATCTTTACAAAACAAAACGGTATTTTTTCCTCCAGTAAATATGATATTTCGATTTATTATGAAAATGTGACAAATACATATATAAAGAGCACTATCTTATCTTATATCTTTAAACGAGCAATACTTGTATATATATATATATATATAAAATTGGAATCTCGGAATCGGCTCCAACGATTTTCATGAAATTTCTATTCCAGCAGATGGCGTTGTTAACTAACACGAAGTCAATGTGTGTTTGCTTTGCTTTTATTACAGTTTATCACTGCAAAAAATTAAGTATATGTTTCTAATATAATATGTTAGTACATAGTATATATTAGTATATATTTATTATTCTGTCGGTAAGATCGAAAAATATTATTGATATTTCATTATTTTATTAGTATGTAATTCGTACTTAAATATAATTTTCAAAAAACACAATTTATAAAAAAAAAAGAAAATACCGAGCAAAGCTCGGTCATCCAGATATTCACTACTAAATTGACGAACATAACTGTGTCACATATATGTAGTTCACTTTTTGGAATTGGAAACTTAAAAGCCGCCGCCTACGCCTCCGTCGTTTACAATACATACGAATTTATTATATTCCCTTTTATCGTGTCATTTGTTATATTAATAATATAATTTTTTTTTTTCTCCGCCTGCAATACGTACGTACGTATATGTATGTATGTAAAAAACAAACAAACAAACAAACCCGATCCTAGAAAATGTGTCGAAATTGGTAAAGAGGACGGTAATTAGACGATTATACATACGGCCCTCGTGGTGCATCGGTAAACCGCACTACCGATAACACAAGGTCGGGGCGGGTTCGATCCCTCGTCTGGGGGTGTTTTTCTACATGTTTTTACGGTATTTATTTACAAAAATAAAGTGTATATTTGGGTAATTAATTAATAATAAATAAACGATAATAGACGTGAAAGGCGCTCTGACGAGCGCCTTTCACTTTATCCCTACTCCGCGGCCGACCGTCACGCGACATGCAACACGCAGACGAAAAAGTTTGAGACGATGTAATAAAAGTTTCACTTTAAAAGTTAAACAAAATACACAAAATCAAAAACCTAAAATACACACATATAAAATACGATTTGTAAAATAAAAGAAGCACAAAATAAAATAAATGAATTATAGAACACAATAGAATAATAACGATAACGTTCTTAGTCCGGTGTTGTACAGCCGTAACCGGAAAAGATAAGGATTGTTTAGTCTCACTGGCCGCGACACAGTGTAGGTTTCGTAGAAATCGAAGTTGTTCCTTGTTCGTTTGTAGATTGTTTTAGAATTACTATGTAACTGTATGTATGAATTTCGATATTTTGACCGTGTATATTCACTCACGGCGTATAGATTTTTCGGCACAAAACACTCAACACTTTATCACTGGAGTTAGAAAGATAGTTGTAACAGAATTGACTTACAGGATCGCGGCGAAAATAACCTGGAACATTGTGCACCCTTGCACAGTAGGCTGGATGATGCACGACGGCGGTGTTGGTGTGATGTCGTCTGTAGGGGCCGTGAGGATAGCTCAACGGCCTTGGAATATGTAGCTCTTGTTGCACTTAAATGGTAAACTCGACACAGATTCGAAACTTGAAATAGTTCACGGAGACGATTCCTGGATTTTTTAGATCCTTTTGCGCTGCCACCAATGTTACGCGGGACGCGTGAAATTAAGTTTAAAAAAAAAACTTATTTAATTACACCGAGTTTATTTAAAAATAAAAAGAAATGAATGAAACTTAATTAATTTATATTAATGAGTTTTTACACGTAGAAATTACACATTTAAATTATTACACATATGGACATAGAAATTACACATTTAAATTGTTACACATATGGACATAGAAATCACACACTAACTAGTAGGATTAGACATAGAAAATGAGTCTTCGCGACGAAGGATGGAGAGCGACTGCTCTAGCGAGAGCTGTGTTTGGATGCGAAGCTGTGCTGCTGATATGGCACTTTTGCGAGTTGAACCGTTTTTGCATAGGGGAGGATAATAGGAGCTGGGTAAGGAATAAGGGGTACATTTCCAATATATAACAGTACGAATACCAGTTTAACTGCTAATAATAACAATATATATGTATATTGAGGATGAAAACTTCCGGTGGCTTAAGGCATAATTGCTCCTATAGACCTTCGTAGCAGCCTTAAAACTGATGTTCAGGTCCTGCATGACAAAAGCTAAGAGAATGAAGAACATGATAGTCAATTCTTTATGATTACTCTGAATATATATTTCATGAAATTGCATTCTCATTTCTCTGTCGGAGTGAATGCCGGAACTTGCTTACACGTACACACATATGACACAAGTCATACATATGTTAAATAGTCTTTTTAGTATATTTAATAACTTTTATATATTCTTCGACTGGGAAGTGAACCGGTTTTCAAGAATTAATTTCTTTAGAGCACGTCGAAGTTTTGCACTTACTGGTTACGACTGAACGAGGCGGCTGGCACATACTCCCACTACTGGAGCACAAAGTGTTCCTTCAAAGAGATATTTGTTAGCGCTTGTTATTAGTTGTGCCTCTAACTTTAATATCGCCCTATCTCCTCAATCATAGGGTTGTCACATGCTCCATTGTGGATGACATAGGATCATTATTTTAAAGTTTGAATTATCTTATAATATTTAGTAGTATTACGAAATTAATATGTACTCGAGGCCGTTGACAGCATTATCTCATCTAACATAACGCGATATTAAATCTCATAATATAGGTTGTTAGCGCAAATTCATACGTCGGGCATAATCTGTAAGTTGAAGAAAAAAGTCGTTAGTGTTAAAAATACCAGGATGTCAACACGGGACCGAATGGGGGAGGGAGGTAGGCGTGCGAGTACCTCTTTCACTTTACGAAACGCGGGATGAGCCACTTCACGTCGATCTTCTGAGAGTTTGCGGTATTTCAATGGTCGAGCCGGCCCATTCATGCAGCAAAGTTCTTGGTTCTCCCACTGTTAATTTTTTTTACTACACAGGTCAGTAATAAATATATCCGATGTATAGCAATGAGATGATAATTTACTCCACGGAACTCTATGTTCTCTTCGTCTGACAAGAGCCAGCCAAAAATCTAACAGCCAATTTCACAATAAAAAAGCGTACGTGACGTAGTAAATTAGTTGTATAGTAACAAGCTTTAAAATTAGAAAACTGCTAATATGTGTTAGCACCAACCCTAAACATAACATATTCAATTGGACGTCGGAAGAGAATGATGCATCGCACCCCTATTTGTACAGAACCTCAAACGTACTTGGTAATTAACCAAATGTACCAGTAATTGAACAGTATTGTTACGACGTATACGGATGGGCTGGTAATGATCGCGATGTGAATATTTGTCTTAAGTATTTGATAAAACAACACCATCAGTAAATGTATCTACGAGTATGTACACAAACAACTAAGTAACAAACAATTAAGTGCAACAAGAGCTACATATTCCAAGGCCGTTGAGCTATCCTCACGGCCCCTTCAGACGACATCACACCAACACCGCCGTCGTACATCATCCAGTCTACTGTGCAAGGGTGCACAATGTTCCAGGTTATTTTCGCCGCGATCCTGTAAGTCAATTCTGTTACAACTATCTTTCTAACTCCAGTGATAAAGTGTTGAGTGTTTTGTGCCGAAAAATCTATACGCCGTGAGTGAATATACACGGTCAAAATATCGAAATTCATACATACAGTTACATAGTAATTCTAAAACAATCTACAAACGAACAAGGAACAACTTCGATTTCTACGAAACCTACACTGTGTCGCGGCCAGTGAGACTAAACAATCCTTATCTTTTCCGGTTACGGCTGTACAACACCGGACTAAGAACGTTATCGTTATTATTTTATTGTGTTCTATAATTCATTTATTTTATTTTGTGCTTCTTTTATTTTACAAATCGTATTTTATATGTGTGTATTTTAGGTTTTTGATTTTGTGTATTTTGTTTAACTTTTAAAGTGAAACTTTTATTACATCGTCTCAAACTTTTTCGTCTGCGTGTTGCATGTCGCGTGACGGTCGGCCGCGGAGTAGGGATAAAGTGAAAGGCGCTCGTCAGAGCGCCTTTCACGTCTATTATCGTTTATTTATTATTAATTAATTACCCAAATATACACTTTATTTTTGTAAATAAATACCGTAAAAACATGTAGAAAAACACCCCCAGACGAGGGATCGAACCCGCCCCGACCTTGTGTTATCGGTAGTGCGGTTTACCGATGCACCACGAGGGCCGTATGTATAATCGTCTAATTACCGTCCTCTTTACCAATTTCGACACATTTTCTAGGATCGGGTTTGTTTGTTTGTTTGTTTTTTACATACATACATATACGTACGTACGTATTGCAGGCGGAGAAAAAAAAAAATTATATTATTAATATAACAAATGACACGATAAAAGGGAATATAATAAATTCGTATGTATTGTAAACGACGGAGGCGTAGGCGGCGGCTTTTAAGTTTCCAATTCCAAAAAGTGAACTACATATATGTGACACAGTTATGTTCGTCAATTTAGTAGTGAATATCTGGATGACCGAGCTTTGCTCGGTATTTTCTTTTTTTTTTATAAATTGTGTTTTTTGAAAATTATATTTAAGTACGAATTACATACTAATAAAATAATGAAATATCAATAATATTTTTCGATCTTACCGACAGAATAATAAATATATACTAATATATACTATGTACTAACATATTATATTAGAAACATATACTTAATTTTTTGCAGTGATAAACTGTAATAAAAGCAAAGCAAACACACATTGACTTCGTGTTAGTTAACAACGCCATCTGCTGGAATAGAAATTTCATGAAAATCGTTGGAGCCGATTCCGAGATTCCAATTTTATATATATATATATATATACAAGTATTGCTCGTTTAAAGATATAAGATAAGATAGTGCTCTTTATATATGTATTTGTCACATTTTCATAATAAATCGAAATATCATATTTACTGGAGGAAAAAATACCGTTTTGTTTTGTAAAGATCCTTTGTTGTAATGTTGTTAACGTTTAATAGGTGTCGCGTTATCCCTAGTGCCGTAGCTGGAATACTTGTCGATTCGGGCGACATCTATCGATTTATTACGATATTACGGCAGAATCATCAATAGTAGCAACCTAGTAGCGCCATCTAGGAATTATTGTCGTGACCACGTAAAATAAAAAACATTTATTAAACCCTATTAACAAATACAAGATGGCAAGTAAATTAAAATAGCCCTTATCGCACAATCCCCTGAAAGCCGGTGACGTCCGGTTCGATTTCAAATTAAACTAGTTTTCTCTCTCTTTGCAAAACTGCCACTGACTTGTAACAACGAATTAGTGGAGGAAGCAGACTGATGCCTTTCTTACTTTACTTAAGTTTCCAATTCCAAAAAGTGTGCCAGGATTCGAACACGCGACCTATGCGATTCGGAAGCCGTGTGCTCGACCACTGGACCACCGGAACTACATATATGTGACACAGTTATGTTCGTCAATTTATTAGCGATAAGATAGTGCTCTTTATATATGTATTTGTCACATTTTCATGATAAATCAAAATATCATATTTACTGGAGGAAAAAATATCGTTTTGTTTTGTAAAGATCCTTTGTTGTAATGTTGTTAACGTTTAATAGATGTCGCGTTATCCCTAGTGCCGAAGCTGGAATACTTGTCGATTCAGGCGACATCTATCGATATAATACGATATTACGGCAGAATCATCAATAGTAGCAACCTAGTAGCGCCATCTAGGAATTCTTAATCTTCAGTCGTTAACTTCCAAAGAACTTGAAAATGATGAGATTATCGAATTAATTGATTTAAATCTTTAACTTAAAGTTAAACGAAGCCAAAGCAAACTTTTAAAAAAATTGCTGTGAAGTAACTGTTTTACACTGTTGCACTCTAAAAAAATATAAATGTTAATCATTTTATCAGAATCATCAATTTAAAAAACTTACTAACTAAATTATTGAAAAATAATTATTGAAAAAATATTTTGTTTATGTATATTTAAAAAGTAGATTTGAAAATCAATAACCCAAGACTCGATTTTAAAAGTTTCACTTTTACGGTGGTTTCATAAAACCACACAATTTTTTTTATACAAAATGAGTAAATCAGAAAAGGAGGAAAATCCCTCAATCCACGTTGACTTAAATAGTTTATTTAAATTTATAAAACCATATAGCGGTGATAAGGAGACGCTAAACGCGTTTATTTCAAATTGTAACAATGCCTATGAACTTGCGAGCGCCGAACAAAAACCAATTTTATTTCGGTATATGCTCAGCCAACTACAAGGTAAAGCGGAAATTGCCAGCTCTATAAAAAATTTCACAAATTGGGACCAATTAAAAAACTTCCTTAAATCCCAATTCTCAGACATAAAACATTATTCACATTTATTAGCCGAATTACAAGACTGTAAACAAAACTCGAACGAGGCAGTCAGCCAATTCGGCCTTAGAATCGAAGACATCCTGTCCCAATTACTCACCGAGATGGTACTCACCAAGGCCAAGGAAGCCCCAGGCCGCACCGCAGCGATGGAAGACCTGGCCCTCCATCATTTAACAGTAACCGCTTCAACAATTCTTTTACAAATACTTCTCGGCATGCAGAACGTCAGCAATCACGTGTAAATATAGTAAATGGGGACCCTAATCCCTCTCTAGATCGTGGACATGACGAATCTGTTCAAAATGAACATTTAAACGAATAAAGGGCTCACGAAGGTGCCTTGTGAGACCCCAGTACCAAATTTCAACACAGCCTAACAACAACGGCACCCGCTCTGTATCTTTCAAATCCACTAAATTTATGGAAAAACCGAAACCATATACATCGGCTGTGTCTCGAGTTACACGACAGGGTAACCAGCCCCAAATAGGAAACTCACCCTCTGTATCCTCTGAATCTACCAAATTCCTAGCGAATCCAAAGTCATATGCATCAGCTGTGTCTCGAGTTACACGACAGGGTAACCAGCCCCAAATAGGAAACTCACCCTCTGTATCCCCTGAATCTACCAAATTCCTAGCGAATCGAAAATCATATGCATCAGCTGTATCTCGAGTTACACGACAGGGTAACCAGCCCCAAATAGGAAACTCGCTCTCTGCATCCTCTGAATCCACTGCATCCTCCTTGCCTACCAAATCCTCTGAATCTGCTAACCCCACTGAATCTGACATACTAACAAACTCTTCTACTCATACTTACCACAAACGCCAACCAACCATGAATCCCTCCAAACCCACTGTTTCTAAACAAAATTTATTTCATGCATCTCCTGTAACAAGTGACAGTCATAAGAACAAAATCTACGAAATTTCTCTGAATTTCACAAAGCGATACTTACCTTATGTTATCCTTAGCACCCAAGTGAATGACCGCGATCTCACCTTCCTTGTTGACACTGGATCCTGCGTTAGTTTAATAAAAGAAGCCGCAATTAAGTTCACTCCCGTTCTGAGCAAAGAAATCGTACAATTAAAAGGTATAAATACTAGCGAAGAAACTATACCTACCATAGGTCATTTTCAGTTAAAATTATTCTCCAAACTTCACACGGATATAGCATATCGATTCCATGTTATTAAAAACATCGATCTAAATTATGATGGTATAATTGGGACCGACCTCCTTAACGACTTAAATGGCATCATCGATTATAATTATAATTCCTTACAAATTCGCCATATCTCTATAAAATTAAAATATTGCCAACCGATATACAACATCGCGCCACGATCTGAAACCATTATAGAATGCACAGTCAATAATCCTAAATGTCGAGTTGGTGTAGTCATAGAACAACACATATCAGACTCGCTCTTGGTAGCGAATTGTATCGTCGCTGTCAAAGACAATAAAAGAGTCAATATATCAGTAGTCAATACATCGGAAAAGGCGGTCATGATAAACTCTGACATCAAAATAAAACTTCAACCTCTCGCATCCCAATCCTTCCAAATTCATTCCATCCCCGAATACTCCGAATCCTCCACAACACGAAGAAACGAAGTCCTAAACCTTTTACGAACAAATCACCTTAACGACGAAGAAAAACGTAGCCTACTAGACGTCTGTAGTAAATACTCAGATATTTTCCATTTGCCCAACGATAAGTTGTCTACCACAGACCTATTAAAACATGATATAAACACTTCTACATCAGAGCCTATAAACGTAAAATCATACCGTTTCCCGGAAATACATAAAAGAGAAGTTGAAACACAAATGGCTAAAATGCTTAGCCAAGATATAATAAAACCTTCTGTCTCGCCCTGGTCATTTCCCATTTGGATAGTCCCAAAAAAAATCGACTCCTCCGGCCAGAAGAAATGGCGCATTGTAATTGATTATAGGAAATTAAACGACATCACTATCGGAGAAAGTTACCCAATTCCACAAATTAGCGAAATATTAGACCAATTAGGACAAAGTAAGTACTTCTCGACGCTCGATTTATGTTCCGGATTCCATCAAATTGCTATTTCAGAAAAGGACACTTCCAAAACTGCTTTCACCGTCCCACAGGGGCATTTTGAGTTTAAACGCATGCCGTTCGGACTCAAAAATGCTCCCGCAACTTTCCAACGCTTGATGAATACAGCGTTAGCCGGCCTTCAGGGAATTCATTGTTATGTCTACTTAGATGATATCGTTATCTATAGTCAAAATCTAGTAAACCATTGCGACAAATTATCAAAAATATTCGAAAGATTACGTAAATATAACCTAAAACTCCAACCCGACAAATGCGAGTTTCTCCGCAAGGAAGTCGCATATCTCGGGCACATCATAAGCGACGAAGGCGTTAGCCCAAATCCCGATAAGATTAAAGCAGTTACCCATTTTCCAATTCCTAAGTGTCCGAAAGACGTGAAGTCTTTTCGCGGTCTCGTGTCGTACTAATGACGATCCGATACCTGAAATCTCAGAATCCGAAACTATAGACAAATCACCTGAACACTCAAATCCTCCTTCTAATCCTGCCAATATTGATGACACTGTCCAAAACCCGATCCTACCTCCTGTTACTCCCACTGTTCCTGAAGATAACTACAGAAATTTCCTAAAAACCACATCTAACAGCAAATTCAATTGTAACACGATTATCATTGAGCATAATGACAGCATCCTGAAATTGACTGTAAATGCATTATTATACCCACATCAATCGATCTCGATCATTCAAACCCATACGTAGAGGAAATACTTAGCGAAATCGATAACCTTCAGATCCTTCTAGATAAAGAAAGAACTTTGTGTACAACACTTTCAACAACCCTAAAGAAAAAGAAAATACATTTTTTATTTACCAAATTATACCACTTCAATAGTAGTACTTATGAAGATATATTCAAATGCCTACTACATCTGAAAGCCGAACTACTTCAAAATCCAGATGACTCAAATAGTGGTATAGCCATTACTGATTTCCAAAATCCTTTCGACAAACTTTCATGGATAAAATTATACAATATGTTTTGCTACATTTTCAATGACACCTTAATCCCTATTCATATCTATCACAACTCTATTATTTTTCCAACCCCTTCTGAAATTCCCAAGATACTACGCGAGAATCACGACATACCCATAGCCGGACATCTCGGAACAGTACGTATGTATAACCGCATCAGAGAACGATATTACTGGCAATGTATGCGCAGCGACATCGAAACATACGTAAAAAACTGCACGCTCTGTCAGAGCAATAAAGCTTTCCGACAGATAAATAGGTCTCCAATGCAAATTACAACCACCTCTACAAAACCATTTGAGCGCCTCAGTCTAGATGTTGTAGGTCCACTTCCGGAAGCTGGACAACGGTAACTCAAATTCATAGTAACCCTTCAAGATGACCTCACCAAATTCTCGTTTGCTTATCCCGTCTCAATCATTATTTTTCGAGTTATTGTCAACAAGCCCTTTCATTTGATACCCATATTGTAGAAATGCATTAAAAAAAACTGTTCCTCTATCTTGGATGATCCGCCATATTGGATTTAGAATGACGTCATATTATTTTTTTAGTTACTCTCAATGAGCCCTTTCATTTGATATCCATATTGTACAGAAGCTTAAACTATGTTTTCCTCCATCTTGGATATTCCACCATATTGGATTGAAATCCAACCAACATGAAATCGTTTTTATACCAAAAGTTATCAATAAACGTCGCGAAAAAATGGATGTTTCTGCAACTAGGAACTCTAATTGTTAGTTCAGTTAGGTTTTTTTTTCATATACATCAATAATTATGATGAAATATGTATTTATAAAAAAACAAAATTGTCGTCCGTTGGTCTGTATGTCTGTGCGTTCCATCGATTAAGAAAAAAATAAGCGATGAAATGAGTTGAATCTTTTTTTAAACGTTTCTGTACATCCTGAGGATGATCCCTATTGATTGGCGTGATTAAACTGAACGATTCAAAAGATATAAATAATAGTTTAAAAAAACTAAAAAACACGCTTTTTATTGAAAACCGAACTGAAAAATAGAAAAAAAAAAAAAAAAATACTTTATTTTAAAAAAAGCGTGGGGTGCTTTTTAAGATATTAAATATTTATAACTATTGACACCATGCACCCCACGCTTTTTTTAAAATAAAGTTTTTTTTTTTTATTTTTCTATTTTTTAGTTCGGTTTTCAATAAAAAGCGTGTTTTTTAGTTTTTTTAAACTATTATTTATTTTAAATTTTTTATTTCGGTTTTGTATGACAGCGCGTTTCTTAGTTTCGAATTTGAGGAATAGCGCCACCTGTGACTTATATAAGGAACTCGTTTCAAGTTGATAACGTAAACTTTCCGCTGATTGCCACTAGATGGTGCGATTTGTGAACTTTCATAGTTCACAAATCGCACCATCTATCGTTCAAAAAAGCGTGGGGTGCATGGTGTCAATAGTTATAAATATTTTATTGACAGATATGAGTAGAGTGATTATCATTTCGATAATATCTTAAAAAGCACCCCACGCTTTTTTTAATTTATATTCATTGAAATTTTTAACACTATTTTCTTAATTTAAATTCTGGCTCTGCTAGTGCTTTATATGTTTGTGATAGGAGCTTTTGATCTGCAACTGGCCTTAGACTTTTAAACACATATATAAATTTTCTGATTCTTTTCGAGACTGTCTCAATATGGGCTGACCAGCCAAGCGTATCATCTATTTCAATACCAAGATATTTTGTTGTGCTAGAACGCAACAACACACTGCAGTCACAACCACCATGCTTCTCGTTACAGGGGAATGTATGAGCCTTGATAGATAGATGTGTTGGGGGTCTGGAAGCTTTTGTTTTACTAAAAGACAAGTACGTAGTCTTTTCAGTGTTTAATGTGAGGAGATTGTTGTTCAGCCAAGTTATAGTTTGTGCAAGTCCAGTTTCCGCTTTTTTATAAACTTCTGACCAAGTAGTGTCCTGGAACAAAAGTACAGTGTCGTCCGGAAACATAACTATGTCGGCGTTGTTGGAGCAAATTTTACACAGCTGATTAATATATATTAGAAATAAAGACGGCCCAAGGGTGGAGCCCTGTGGAACACCATAGCTGCATGTAGCATCATCACTAATTCCTTTATCAATTTTTACTTGCTGGGTTCGTCCCATCAGGTAGTCGGTGAACCAGTTGTGGACCACACCCCGTGCACCAATGCCATGTAGACGAGCTAACAGGATCGGGATCGAAACGGTGTCAAATGCCTTCTTAAGATCCAAGAATACAGCAACACACTTCTTTCCCTGATCCAGATATCCTGAAAGCTTCGATGTTAGTTCCAAGACGGCATCGTTTGTAGACCTATTACTTCTAAAGCCATATTGATTATCTGCTATTAAGTTCCTAGTTTCAAGAAACGACATCAATCTCTTATTTGCAATTTTTTCAATAACTTTAGATAAGGTCGGTAACAATGAAATCGGACGGTAATTTGATGGAACATCTTTATGTCCTGTTTTGTAGATTGGGCACACTATAGCCATTTTAAAGCAGGGTAGCATTATTTCCCGCAGCTGGGTACTTCTTAGAAATTTATTCTTTGGCAGATTCATTATTTTATTTTACTTTCAGCTCTGTCATGCATGTTGATATGTTAAAAAGGTAACTAAATAACATATATTTCAATTTGGGACTGGTTTTTATGAACAAGTTTTCAAGATATCTACATTTGAATATTTTGTGCCCAGATGAATAAATACAATTTGGAAAATCCAAAAGTGCGCGCCTCACACGCTATTTGTCCTAGAAATCGGAGAAATTTGAATTGAATATAAGAAAAAAAGAATATTATCATTGATGAAATAACTGTTTTAACACAGCACTATTTTTTTTTGAATATATAGTTATAAATAAAAAAAAAAAATATAATTTTCTCATAGCACCTGTTGTTGAAAAAAATATTTTCTACATTACCGACAAACGGTGCGAAAAATAAGAAAAAAACAAAAAAAATGGTTGAGATACGGAATTCGTTATTCTGTAGAAGAACTTTCATTTATTATTAGCTTTTTATTAGCTTCACCTGTATGTATGTTTGTAGGTTTGTAGGTTTGTTTGTAACCGACTTCTTTTTTAGTTTCCGCTGATTGCCACTAGATGGTGCGATTTGTGAACTATGAAAGTTCTAGACTAGAAAACCGAACTAAAAAATAGAAAATAAATTTTAATTAATTTAAATTAAGAAAATAGTGTTAAAAATTTCAATGAATATAAATTAAAAAAAGCGTGGGGTGCTTTTTAAGATATTATCGAAATGATAATCACTCTACTCATATCTGTCAATAAAATATTTATAACTATTGAAATCGCACCATCTATCGTTCAAAAAAGCGTGGGGTGCATCCCCACGCTTTTTTGAACGATAGATGGTGCGATTTGTGAACTATGAAAGTTCACAAATCGCACCATCTAGTGGCAATCAGCGGAAAGTTTACGTTATCAACTTGAAACGAGTTCCTTATATAAGTCACAGATGGCGCTATTCCTCAAATTCGAAACTAAGAAACGCGCTGTCATACAAAACCGAACTAAAAAATTTAAAATAAATAATAGTTTAAAAAAACTAAAAAACACGCTTTTTATTGAAAACCGAACTAAAAAATAGAAAAATAAAAAAAAAATACTTTATTTTAAAAAAAGCGTGGGGTGCATGGTGTCAATAGTTATAAATATTTAATATCTTAAAAAGCACCCCACGCTTTTTTTAAAATAAAGTATTTTTTTTTTATTTTTCTATTTTTTAGTTCGGTTTTCAATAAAAAGCGTGTTTTTTAGTTTTTTTAAACTATTACTTATTTTAAATTTTTTAGTTCGGTTTTGTATGACAGCGCGTTTCTTAGTTTCGAATTTGAGGAATAGCGCCATCTGTGACTTATATAAGGAACTCGTTTCAAGTTGATAACGTAAACTTTCCGCTGTTTGCCACTAGATGGTGCGATTTGTGAACTTTCATAGTTCACAAATCGCACCATCTATCGTTCAAAAAAGCGTGGGGTGCATGGTGTCAATAGTTATAAATATTTTATTGACAGATATGAGTAGAGTGATTATCATTTCGATAATATCTTAAAAAGCACCCCACGCTGTTTTTAATTTATATTCATTGAAATTTTTAACACTATTTTCTTAATTTAAATTCATTAAAATTTATTTTCTATTTTTTAGTTCGGTTTTCTAGTCTAGAACTTTCATAGTTCACAAATCGCACCATCTAGTGGCAATCAGCGGAAACTAAAAAAGAAGTCGGTTACAAACAAACCTACAAACCTACAAACATACATACAGGTGAAGCTAATAAAAAGCTAATAATAAATGAAAGTTCTTCTACAGAATAACGAATTCCGTATCTCAACCATTTTTTTTGTTTTTTTCTTATTTTTCGCACCGTTTGTCGGTAATGTAGAAAATATTTTTTTCAACAACAGGTGCTATGAGAAAATTATATATATTTTTTTTTAATTTATAACTATATATTCAAAAAAAAATAGTGCTGTGTTAAAACAGTTATTTCATCAATGATAATATTCTTTTTTTCTTATATTCAATTCAAATTTCTCCGATTTCTAGGACAAATAGCGTGTGAGGCGCGCACTTTTGGATTTTCCAAATTGTATTTATTCATCTGGGCACAAAATATTCAAATGTAGATATCTTGAAAACTTGTTCATAAAAACCAGTCCCAAATTGAAATATATGTTATTTAGTTACCTTTTTAACATATCAACATGCATGACAGAGCTGAAAGTAAAATAAAATAATGAATCTGCCAAAGAATAAATTTCTAAGAAGTACCCAGCTGCGGGAAATAATGCTACCCTGCTTTAAAATGGCTATAGTGTGCCCAATCTACAAAACAGGACATAAAGATGTTCCATCAAATTACCGTCCGATTTCATTGTTACCGACCTTATCTAAAGTTATTGAAAAAATTGCAAATAAGAGATTGATGTCGTTTCTTGAAACTAGGAACTTAATAGCAGATAATCAATATGGCTTTAGAAGTAATAGGTCTACAAACGATGCCGTCTTGGAACTAACATCGAAGCTTTCAGGATATCTGGATCAGGGAAAGAAGTGTGTTGCTGTATTCTTGGATCTTAAGAAGGCATTTGACACCGTTTCGATCCCGATCCTGTTAGCTCGTCTACATGGCATTGGTGCACGGGGTGTGGTCCACAACTGGTTCACCGACTACCTGATGGGACGAACCCAGCAAGTAAAAATTGATAAAGGAATTAGTGATGATGCTACATGCAGCTATGGTGTTCCACAGGGCTCCACCCTTGGGCCGTCTTTATTTCTAATATATATTAATCAGCTGTGTAAAATTTGCTCCAACAACGCCGACATAGTTATGTTTCCGGACGACACTGTACTTTTGTTCCAGGACACTACTTGGTCAGAAGTTTATAAAAAAGCGGAAACTGGACTTGCACAAACTATAACTTGGCTGAACAACAATCTCCTCACATTAAACACTGAAAAGACTACGTACTTGTCTTTTAGTAAAACAAAAGCTTCCAGACCCCCAACACATCTATCTATCAAGGCTCATACATTCCCCTGTAACGAGAAGCATGGTGGTTGTGACTGCAGTGTGTTGTTGCGTTCTAGCACAACAAAATATCTTGGTATTGAAATAGATGATACGCTTGGCTGGTCAGCCCATATTGAGACAGTCTCGAAAAGAATCAGAAAATTTATATATGTGTTTAAAAG
Source organism: Euproctis similis (assembly GCA_905147225.2). Taxonomy (NCBI): domain Eukaryota; kingdom Metazoa; phylum Arthropoda; class Insecta; order Lepidoptera; family Erebidae; genus Euproctis; species Euproctis similis. The sequence goes on along the minus strand of LR990111.1, from coordinate 3,033,055 downwards.
TCTAAGGCCAGTTGCAGATCAAAAGCTCCTATCACAAACATATAAAGCACTAGCAGAGCCAGTAATTACTTATTGTATAGCAGCATGGGGGGGAGCGGCTAAAACCACACTAATTACTGCGGAGAGAGCCCAAAGAGCCTTGCTCAAGGTAATGATGGGTTTGCCCTTTGGCTATCCTACCACCGATCTCTATGCCATTACTAAAATCCCGACAGTAAGAAAGCTATATTTAACTATTACCAGTAAATATCACAAACTTGTTGTTCCTTATTTGCCAGGTTCCTCAAAACGACATGATAATTGTCCCGTGCCTAGATGTAAAAGTATGATAGGGTGGAGGCATTGCTCTCACATGGCTCCAAGTTGAATAAGATCTTAAAAATGAAAGGATTTAAGCTAAGACAATTCAAGAGCACTATAGTTGGGTGGCTACTTGAACAAAGCTACAATGAAGTAGAAAGACTAATTGAAGGTATCAGTTGATATTATACTATACATACATACATAGACACACACCATACATATACATACATATAGAGAATCACACACACACACACCATACATACATAGCAACACCCATGTAACTAAACTAAACACACATGTAAACATACACTACTCACACGCAAATACAGATATCATTCATTCATGCACGCACTTCAAACAAATAAATACGTATTGATTAACCTATTTGTAATTGTAAAATAAATAAAGTTAATATATTATTCAAATCTGTATGGGATGTAGCCTGACCTTTACAACACAGTTTTATACTAACGCAAAGGTCAGTGTCAATGTCATGTAATCAATGTATACCTGTCATAATAAAGAATTAATTTATTTATTTATTTATAATAATAGGTTGGGGAAAAAGTATTTTCGTATTTTTGTATGAAAAGTCAAGACATTTTTTTCAAAGTTTATTTACATTTATTTACAATATATATGTACCGTTTTGTTGAATAACTTTCTGCCATTTTGTGGGCAGAGACATTATCCCGTTACTGTAGAAACTTTGGGACTTCTGATCAACAAAACGGGACAAATAGTTTTGGCAGTCCTCTCTTGAGGTCAACCTTACAGAACCTAAAGAATTCTGAAGAGACCGAAACAGGTGAAAATCTGAAGGCGCAAGGTCAGGGCTATATGGTGGATGCACTAGGACCTCCCAGTCGAACTCTCTTAATTTTTGCTGAGTGGCTAAAGATGTGTGTGGTCTAGCGTTATCGTGATGAAAGACCACACCCTTCCTGTTGATCAATTCCGGCCGTTTTCTCTCGACTGCTTCCTTTAATCTCATCAGTTGCTGGCAGTAAAGATCAGAATCGATGGTTTTGCCGGACGGTAAAAGCTCATAATGAACAATGCCCTTCCAATCCCACCATACACACAGCATCACCTTATTTCGTGTTAGGCCAGGTATGGCCACAGTCTGTGAAGCCTGGCCAACTTTCGACCACGACCTTTTTCGCACGTTCTTGTCGTACGTGATCCACTTTTCATCGCCAGTTATCAATCTCTTCAAAAACGGCTCGGTTTCATTACGTCTCAATAATGAATCGCAAATGAGTACACGGTTCATTAAGTTTCTTTGAGTGAGCTCGTGTGGCACCCAAATATCGAGCTTTTTTGTATAACCAGCTTTCTTCAAATGGGTCAAAACTGTTTTGTGGTCAATTCCCAGTTCTTCAGCTACATCGTAACTACTAATATGCCGATCTTGCTCCACTCTTTCAAAAATGGCGTCCATTTTATTCGTAACAGGGCGACCAGAGCGAGGTGCATCTTTAACATCAAAATTTCCGGACTGAAAACGTTTGACAAGAACCAAATTTGTGCTACTCTTACTGACACTGCATCAGGTCCATAAACATAACAAATTTTTTTCACTGCTTGAGTTGCATTTTTGCCTTTTTTATAATAAAATTTTAAAATGTATCGAATTTCTTCATTAGATTCACTCATTTTTACGGAGAGAAAAACAAATGAAAAATAGCGGGAAACAACTTTTTTTTATTTTTTTCTTTTCTTTATAATGTAACCTTTTTAATGTTACCAAAACCAGCCAGACACAAATAGTACAGTCAAAGAAATTTTATAATAAGTTTATACCTACGTTATGCGAAAAGACTTTTTCCCCGACCTATTATTAATAAAATTTACATGGTTTTTCACCAGTATGTAAACGAATAATATGAGTATTTAAAGTGACTTCTCGATTAAAACTTTTATCACATACTAGCTGACCCGGCAAACGTTGTCTTCCCGAAAAATAAAATTTAAAAAATAAGGGTTGATCGTAGGGGGTTGAAAATTTAGGGTTGTATGTATTTTTGTATCCCACAGAAATATATCGAAAAATTAAAAAAATATATTGAGGAGGATTTAGGGGGATGAAAAATAGATATTGTCCTATTCTCAGACTTACCCGATATGCACACAAAATTTCATGAGAATCGGTCAAGTCGTTTCGGAGGAGTATGGGAACGAAAACTGTGACACGAGAATTTTATATATTAGATTAACATTTATCCTTTAGTCACTATAGTTACACATATACACCAGTGTGTATATGAATATGATTATTTAAAGCGGCTTTATGTTTGAAACTTTTTTTACATAGATCACATTTAAATGGTTTTCACCAGTGTGTATACGAATATGACTATTTAAAGCGCTTATTTGATTGAACGTTTTTTTACATAGATCACAGTTGAAAGGTTTTACACCAGTGTGTATACGAATATGATCATTTAAAGTGGATTTTTGATTGAAACTTTTATCACAAAGATCGCATTTATATGGTTTTACACCAGTGTGTATACGAATATGAGTATTTAAAGAGCCTTTTCGACTGAAACTTTTTTCACAAACAGTACATTTAAATGTTTTTACACCAGTGTGTATACGAATATGAGCATTTAAAGTGGATTTTTGATTGAAACTTTTATCACAAAGATCGCATTTATATGGTTTTACACCAGTGTGTATACGAATATGAGTATTTAAAGAGCCTTTTCGACTAAAACTTTTTTCACAAACAGCACATTTAAATGTTTTTAAACCAGTGTGTATACGAATATGAGCATTTAAAGTGGATTTTTGATTGAAACTTTTATCACAAAGATCGCATTTATATGGTTTTACACCAGTGTGTATACGAATATGAGTATTTAAAAAGCCTTTTCGACTGAAACTTTTTTCACAAACAGTACATTTAAATGGTTTTTCACCCGTGTGTCTACGAATATGATTAGTTAAAGTGCCTTTTCGAAAAAAGCTTTGTTCACATATATCACATTTAAATGTTTTTTCACCAGTGTGCCTAAGAATGTGAGCTTGTAGAGTGGATTTTTGATTGAAACGTTTATCACAAAGATCACATTTAAATGGTTTTTCACCAGTGTGTTTAAGAACATGATACTTTAAACTGACTTTCCGAAGGAAACTTCTCTCACATAGACTACATTTAAATGGTTTTTCACCAGTGTGTATGCGTCTGTGAACATTTAAATTGTCTTTAAAATAGAAACTTTTCTCACATACATCACATTTAAAAGATTTTTCACCAGTGTGTGTACGACTTTCACCAGTGTGTGTACGACTATGTCTAGTGAAATCATTCTTTCTATTAAAACTCTTTGGGCAAAAATGACATTTAAACAATTTCTCACCAATGTGTAAACGAACGTGTACAGTTAAATCACTTTTTCTATAAAAACATCTTGCACATATGTTACATTGAAACGGTTTTTCATCTATTTGTTTGTGTATTGCAAATTTATTATTGCTACTAATATTCTCCCCATGTCTTTTTCTAACTGACACTTCTGTTTTATCCTTGTCTATGGACAACTTCTTGACATTACTTATGTTTTCTTGATATCTTACTTCTGAATCACATTTTCTTAAAGCAGTATAGTCATGATCACCTAAGTTATGGAGATATATTAGTAATTATAATATGTAGGTTTGGAGGGAAGATATATAGGAAATGCCATCATCCGTGAAAACCAACTCCACTTTTACCATAGTAAGAGATGACCAAGGGAATCAAGGTGATACAGACAGACATACTTACACCCAATCAGTAATAGGTTCTGCATCAGGTCTGATACACAGCAGTCAATTTAAATTGATATTATAACTGATACTGCCTATAATTTCTGGCATTAACAGTACAAAAAAGCTACAGTGAATAATCCTTATCATAAAGATCGGACAAACTAAAAGTAATCTACTATTTACGTTTAAAACATAAGGGGAGACAAACATTGGAGTTCTTATTTCATAAAACTAGATGAAACATACTTACTTGTTTGAGAATTATAAGGTTTTGATGCCGGCTGCAATATGATGACCTCATCACATTCTACCTTCATACATCTATCTACATAGTCTTTAAGAATTTCACATTCAGGTTCACACATTTCACTTTCAGGTGAAGTATATTCCATGCTGTGTTCATCTTTTACATTTGATATGTCTATTTCAATAGATTCTGGAGATATGCTTTTAGAATAGTCATCTTTGTAAAATTTGTTATCTAATTCATCCTCCGTGTCAAGTTTTTCTATTTTAACAAATGGTGGTAGCTGTGATTGAATTGTATGTCCATTATTCATTATAGCTGTAAATACAGTTTATTCAAGTTCAAAATTATGTAGTAATATGATAGAAGTTAAGTTCTCCGGTTCTGAATGAAAATTGAATACATTTTTTTAGTTCATTAACATCTAATTCCCCAAACTGTTGTCATCTTGTAGGTACAACAGTAAATTTCTAACTCTATATGAACTTTAAGACTTCTAAAAGTGAAGGGACATGTGTCATACATGTATTATATTACAAATAGTTTAGCAGAATTGAGATTAATCTGATTATGTCTAAAGAATTGTGAAGAAACTGAAATAGGTGGAAATCTGTTGGTGCAAGTTCAGAACTATATGGCATATGGACACATTCATTTACTATCATGTGATATACTTGTTGTCACCATTTGTATTTTACATTACATTATTACATGTTTTTAGTAATAGATCTTCTAGAACACAATTTTTTCTACAGAAAAGTAAATTGGAAAACTATAATTGAACACTACTTACCACCTTAACTCAAATATTTAAGCTCACAGGTAAGTTGGTCTGTATTCAGTGGCAGTTAAACATTACATTATAGCATGTGCAACATGTTTGTTTTTGATCTGGCATTCTTATCTTACACTGAAAATAATTTGCATTAATTTAAAAGACAGACTATATTTTAACAATATAATTATGATTTCATAGACGTGGTAGCCATTATGGCTGTATTTTTTTTCTGTGCTTTCTTAATTTCACGTCTCTAAGTATATGTGGCCTATTTATTACTAAATTTGTCATTCATTTGGCATTGATCAGCATTAGGTTTTGGTGTGCCCATATTTAAGACATAAGCCATATTTAAGCATTGGATAATTGGAAGGTAATACATATTAACAGACAATTAACAGCATTATAATAATAAAAAATGTGTTTTGGTAAGAATTGTCCATCAAGCATGAGAATCACAGAGGAAATCGGTTTCCACTCTGGTACTCCATCATTAACAATTTTGTAGTTATGGTGTCTGATTAACAGAATAGAGCCCCTATTCTATATTTCTATTTAAACTTCTCAAAATATAAAAGTCCTCTTAAGTTGTCCTAAGAGGACTTTAGTATTTGGAAAAATTTCATCCTGGGAACATTTATTTGAAATACCTTTAAGTACACCCATCAAATTCAAATTCAAAATATCTTTATTCCTTAGACTTTACAAAGTACTTCGAATCGTCATACAAAACTACTAGCTAAAATATGCATAGCTTAGATTCCCTTTCACACTGTCTTAAATGTGAAAGCGAATCTAAGTAATCCTAGTGAGTGAGTAAGTGAGGATGGAAGCTGAGTATCCATTACTGTTAAATTCACTGTTGGATAAAATTGCATTAGCATCTTTGGCTGATTTTAATTCTATTGAGATTCTGTTCCAACCCCATCCATAAGATGTTTGTTTTTATAATAATATTAAGTTAAAGTAAAATTAAATTATGTGACTTTCATGCCAGTTCATCTTAAGAAGCCTTGACACAGGAACTGGGACTTTCAGATTCACTTTCAGATTAAAGACAGTGTGATGAAAGGGAATCTATGCTCTGTGGATTTTAGCTAGTAGTTTTGTACTATGAGTATTAAGTACTTTGTAAAGTCTAAGGGATAAAGATATTTTAAATTGAATTTGAAGTAATAGGAGACCAAATTGGATTGGATGGAGAGCTGTAATTTAATTCAAATCTGAGGTGGAATAAGATACATGGACTAGGAAGGGAACCACATCTGTTGCAGTGATGAGAGCGACTATAACTTTGGGGAGCTAGCTGGCGCATTTGTTTTAGAGCTGGGGTGGTATCGTCATTATCCATAACAGAGTGAAGGACACATTTACGATTTGCAGCAGATTCAATTATAGCGAAACTCGATAGGAGAGCAGGTAAAACGGGAGAGAGTTTGCAATTGGATATAGGTGGTTGAAAATCATTGCTAACAGATAGTTTAGTCCATGGTGGTCGCACATTATTAATGGCATCAGTGAATTTATTTGCGTCATCAACGTCCAAAGTACCAAAGAAAGTTTTTAATATGGTTTATAATATGTCGATTAAACCTCGCCTAGAACGTCTTGTTTCTTTGACTTGAACTAGATACGAGATAGATGAGAATTTCTTGACATTATTAATATGTTGTAGCTTTAAAGAATTCAACGAGTTTGAACAATCAAATCTGATTTTAGTAGATTGATTAGAATCACAGTACTTAGATGCTTTTTCAAATAAAATCTCGACATTTTCTAAATGTGGTTGTATATGACTTAGATCTACGTATGTAACAACGTTCCAATAATCGTTGTTAAACTTAACGTCTAGTAATTGATCAAAATAAAGCCCAGGACTGTTTATAATTTGTGTGACGAACCTGTCTGCATAAACTGACACCGAACATCTGTAAACAATAGACACGCGTTGTGAATATGTATTTTAGTTACGTGTTATATTAATGTATAACTTTATTTTACTTCTTGACAAAGAAATATTTAATTGAAAGCGGGTTTTGACGTGACAACGTCTTAAATTAGGTTGCGGCTGGGAGTCACTTATGAAAAAGTGTAACGCTCGGTAACGTTACGATGAGTCACCGAACGAGAGAGAGGCCCGCCGAAGTACAATGTTTTAGTAAACAAAATATATTTCTATAGTTAAAATTTGTGCAATTCTTATTTTCATTCAATTCCTTGTTCCTATTGTGCAATTTAATTATATTCATATCAATAAATATTCTACCGAGAAAAAGACGTTGTCACGTAAAATCTTCGCCCGTAAAACCGACTTTACAGGCAACCAGATTTTTATTTCATCATAATGATGACGAATGTGTTTTCTTTCAACCTGTATGGTGACAGTATGATTGCCGTTTAGTTTTATTATTTTATAGGGCCCTTTCCACACTGGAGATAAGGCTTTGTTCTGTTTATGATGGCAACGAATGTAGGTATACCATGTCGCCAACATTATAAGTTACAGGACGTGAATGTGTATCATAGTATTGTTTAGAGCGTTCTTTAGAATGAATTATATTTTGTAACGCTTTTTGTCGACTATAATATAATCTATGATTAAGAGCGCGCACGTAGTCGGTATAAGTATTGTTATCTAGAGTGTCGATTGATTTTGGGATATAAGGTTTATAACCGAATATGAGCTCGAATGGGGTAAATCCTGTGGTCGAATGAACGTTTGAGTTATAAGCTAACATTGCTGTATTTAAATAGAAATCCCATGTATGGGTGTTTTCTTCTATATAAGAACGTATATATTCTTTCAGAGTGGAGTGGCTTCTTTCTAGCGCGCCACAAGTCTGGGGATGATATGGAGAAGGATATATATGTTTAATACCGAATAGTTTCTCCAACTGTTTAAATAAATCTGAACAGAAATTAGTGCCCTGATCTGTGACAATGTTACGCGGTATTCCTATATGAGATATGAAATAAATGAATCGTTGTGCGGTTTCTTGGGCGGAACATGTCTGCATGGGATAAGCCTGAGAATATTTTGTCAAGTCGTCCTGAAGTGTGAGAATGAATTTAAATTGATCGATTCTAGTTTCAGGAAGAGGCCCTACGATATCTAAGTACAGTTTCTCGTTTGGTTTGGTAGCTGTCGAGGTTATGATCATAGGTGCTTTATTAGAACAACGTAATTTATTGATTTGACATGATTTGCAATTCTTAACATAATTTTCTATATCTTGACGCATATTTTTCCACCAGTAAAGCAATTTTAATGTCATGATTTTCTTTTAGTATACGAGGAACTTCAGCAGGTGTTGGGAATAGAATGTTATTGTGGTATACATGGACCTTAACACCCGTTTTGTGTAATAAAAATCCTAGGATATTATATAGTTTAGTAAATGATATCTTCGTGAAAGGATCTTGGAAGTCAGATATAGCAAATTCCTTTTCTTCTGAATACCAGGTAGTAATCATATCCCTGTAGTCTCTTAACATATTAAAAATATCCTTATAGGACATTTCGTCGTAATGGTGGACGCGTAAAAATAAATGTGTAAATACATGTTTTTCGTTGGACGTGCTTTGGAAAGTGTATAATTCCCGTTCAACAGTTCTTATGTCGGGTAAGTTATCATCATATTTAGACAGTTGTAAAATTTCAGAACAGTATGGGATCGAGTCATCTAAGTCAATTGCAGACGGGTAAGTGATCATCTTACATTTAGATTTGAGTAGTGAATCGTTATGTTCTAAAATAACGGTGTCATATGAAATATTTTGTTGTTGACTAATTTGTAAATATTTTTCATATGTTTCAGGTGTATAAGGAGTGTCAGGTTCGACTGCAAATACAGGGTTACGGGACAAGGAATCGGCGTTACAATTAATTTTACCCTTTTTATAAACTATTTCGTAATCGAACTCTTCCAGTTTTAATCGCCAGCGAATTAATTTTGAACTAGGATCTTTACAATTAAATAGCCACTTTAGGGGTTTATGATCAGTAACAATTTGAAATTTCCGGCCATATAAATATGGTCGGAAAGTTTTAGTACCGAATATTATAGCAAGGCATTCTTTTTCTGTCGTGGAATAGTTACCTTCGGACTTATTTAGAGTGCGTGAAGCATAGGCTATTGGGAGATCTTTATTTACTTCACCCTGAGAGAGGATAGCAGAAACAGCGTAATTGGATGCATCTGTGGTAAGTAAGTAAGAGGCTTGGAAAAATCGGGGTATTGGAGAATTGGAGCTATAGTAATTTTATTTTTTAAGGTATCGAATGCTTCTTGTTGTTCTGTTAGCCATGTGAATTTAGTATCCTTTTTTAATAGACTGGTAAGGGGTTTCGTTATATGAGAAAAGTTATCTATAAAACGTTTTACTATAAACGTTTTATAGATAACTTTTACCTACAAGACCTAGGAACGACTTGATATCGCGTGGACATTTGGGGACTGGAAACCTTTGTACACATTCTACCTTTTTTGGGTCAGGTTTCACACCGTATTCGGATATTATATGACCGAGATATTGTACCTCTTTACGCAGGAACTCGCTCTTATCCGGTTGTAGTTTAAGATTATGTTCACGTAACTTTCCAAAGACTAATTTGAGTTTTGAAAGATGAGATGACAAGTCATGACCAAAAACTACGATATCATCTAAGTACGTAAAGCAGTGAATACCCTGAACTCCAGAAAGTACGACGTTCATAAGCCTTTGGAAGGTGGATGGAGCGTTTTTGAGTCCAAATGGCATCCTATTAAACTGATAATGTCCTGGCTGACCTGAAACACCGGGCACACTAAACGCTGTCTTTTCAGCATCCGATTCCTTTGTGCTGATTTGGTGAAAAGAAGACGCCAAATCGAGTGTAGTAAAGTATTTACTATGTCCAAGTTGATCTAATATATCTGCGATATTGGGTATAGGGTAGGCGTCACCGATAGTAATCTCATTGAGCTTTCGGTAATCTATTACAATGCGCCATTTTGGTTTTCCTGATGCGTCTTGTTTCTTGGGTACTACCCAAATAGGGGCCGACCAGGGAGAAACAGACGGACTAATGATACCTTGGTTTAACATATTTTTTATTTGTTTACTAACTTCTTCTCTATGACATTCCGGGAAACGGTAACTTTTGACGTGCATAGGAGTTTCGGATGTGGTACGGATTTCATGTTGAATTGTTTTGGTGGTGGTTAAAATATCACCCTCTAAATAAAAAATATCATTAAATTCGGAGTCTTAAATGTGATTCCTCCTCTTTATTCAGATGTTCACATTTCAAAGCATTTTGAACCCTTTTATCGTGATCTAAATTACACGAGGTTGTAGGAAAACAAGAAAAAGTTTCTTCGACTAACTCAGAGAAGATCGGGCCTTTTAAAAGATTGTGTTCTAGGACCATTGAGACTGGCTCTAATGTTAACTTTACTGGATTTAAAGTTATTTTACTTTCAGAAGTGTTTAAGACAGATACGTTAACTCTATTATTTGACTTAACACGAGTGAGACATTTTGAAAATAAAAGTTGGGGAGGCCTACTAACTCTAACCAAAGTCTATTTGACAGTCTATTTGATAATGCCGAAGAATGCCCAACTATCTATGATATATCACAGACTCAAAAAACATCACTACCGTATATCGAAGTCCTGACGTCTCATTCCGATCGACCATTAAAACTTCTCGTCGATACGGGTAGTTCTATATGTCTATTAAAAGAAACTAGTTTACTAAAAATGCCAGTCCTCGATTCAAATATAATTAAATTCAAAGGTATACAGCCGATTCCACTATTGTTCTGACCAAGTAAAGATTACACTGTTTCAGGCCTACTGTCAATCGTTGTACACTGGCCAACTATGGTATAGGTACACGAAGGGTGCGTACAACACTCTTCGTGTGCAATACAACAACGCGTTTAGGGTTATGCTCCGCCTACCGTGGCGGTGTAGTGCCACCGGTATGTTCACAGAATATAGGGTAACTGATTTTACTTCACTTATAGATAAAATCAGAAAATCCTTTTTGATACGTCTTTATGGCTCCGAGAATGCGATCATTCAAGCTGTGTTCAAAAATGTATATGTATTGAGGTTCTTATAAAACAACACCTGGCGAAGACTAACACTATTATTTTGACTATTATCTTGACCATTTTAATTAATTATTTGTGACATTTTAATTTTATTTTGTAAAATTAAATGTTTGATAATTTCCAAATTTTTATTTTTATGTATGACTCTATTGGTATTTATTTTTGTGATTGTATATTATGTATTTATTTGAATGTATATGCTATGGGTGTAATTATTGCCTGGAAATAAATGGATTTATTATTATTATTATTATTATTATTAATGATATTGACTCTCATTCGGAAACAAAAGGCAGATTTATGCTATCTATTGTATCCGAGAACGGTATTAAATTCCCTTTCTATTTTCATGTCGTCAGTAAGGTAAATCTTAAGTACGACGGAATACTAGGTACGAATTTTCTTCTTAGTCATAATGCTTCTATATCTTATATGACATCTCAATTACAATTGCCAGGACAATCACCCGTCTATTTTAAATTACATACTGAACCAGTTTACATAATTCCAAGTCGTTCCGAAATGCTGATAGAGTGTCTAGTAACAAATCCCGAATTAAAAGAAGGTTTAATTCTAACAACAAAAGTCAAAGAATATCCCCAACTTTTATTTTCAAAATGTCTCACTCGTGTTAAGTCAAATAATAGAGTTAACGTATCTGTCTTAAACACTTCTGAAAGTAAAATAACTTTAAATCCAGTAAAGTTAACATTAGAGCCAGTCTCAATGGTCCTAGAACACAATCTTTTAAAAGGCCCGATCTTCTCTGAGTTAGTCGAAGAAACTTTTTCTTGTTTTCCTACAACCTCGTGTAATTTAGATCACGATAAAAGGGTTCAAAATGCTTTGAAATGTGAACATCTGAATAAAGAGGAGGAATCACATTTAAGAATCCGAATTTAATGATATTTTTTATTTAGAGGGTGATATTTTAACCACCACCAAAACAATTCAACATGAAATCCGTACCACATCCGAAACTCCTATGCACGTCAAAAGTTACCGTTTCCCGGAATGTCATAGAGAAGAAGTTAGTAAACAAATAAAAAATATGTTAAACCAAGGTATCATTAGTCCGTCTGTTTCTCCCTGGTCGGCCCCTATTTGGGTAGTACCCAAGAAACAAGACGCATCGGGAAAACCAAAATGGCGCATTGTAATAGATTACCGAAAGCTCAATGAGATTACTATCGGTGACGCCTACCCTATACCCAATATCGCAGATATATTAGATCAACTTGGACATAGTAAATACTTTACTACACTCGATTTGGCGTCTTCTTTTCACCAAATCAGCACAAAGGAATCGGATGCTGAAAAGACAGCGTTTAGTGTGCCCGGTGTTTCAGGTCAGCCAGGACATTATCAGTTTAATAGGATGCCATTTGGACTCAAAAACGCTCCATCCACCTTCCAAAGGCTTATGAACGTCGTACTTTCTGGAGTTCAGGGTATTCACTGCTTTACGTACTTAGATGATATCGTAGTTTTTGGTCATGACTTGTCATCTCATCTTTCAAAACTCAAATTAGTCTTTGGAAAGTTACGTGAACATAATCTTAAACTACAACCGGATAAGAGCGAGTTCCTGCGTAAAGAGGTACAATATCTCGGTCATATAATATCCGAATACGGTGTGAAACCTGACCCAAAAAAGGTAGAATGTGTACAAAGGTTTCCAGTCCCCAAATGTCCACGCGATATCAAGTCGTTCCTAGGTCTTGTAGGTAAAAGTTATCTATAAAACGTTTATAGTAAAACGTTTTATAGATAACTTTTCTCATATAACGAAACCCCTTACCAGTCTATTAAAAAAGGATACTAAATTCACATGGCTAACAGAACAACAAGAAGCATTCGATACCTTAAAAAATAAAATTACTATAGCTCCAATTCTCCAATACCCCGATTTTTCCAAGCCTCTTACTTACTTACCACAGATGCATCCAATTACGCTGTTTCTGCTATCCTCTCTCAGGGTGAAGTAAATAAAGATCTCCCAATAGCCTATGCTTCACGCACTCTAAATAAGTCCGAAGGTAACTATTCCACGACAGAAAAAGAATGCCTTGCTATAATATTCGGTACTAAAACTTTCCGACCATATTTATATGGCCGGAAATTTCAAATTGTTACTGATCATAAACCCCTAAAGTGGCTATTTAATTGTAAAGATCCTAGTTCAAAATTAATTCGCTGGCGATTAAAACTGGAAGAGTTCGATTACGAAATAGTTTATAAAAAGGGTAAAATTAATTGTAACGCCGATTCCTTGTCCCGTAACCCTGTATTTGCAGTCGAACCTGACACTCCTTATACACCTGAAACATATGAAAAATATTTACAAATTAGTCAACAACAAAATATTTCATATGACACCGTTATTTTAGAACATAACGATTCACTACTCAAATCTAAATGTAAGATGATCACTTACCCGTCTGCAATTGACTTAGATGACTCGATCCCATACTGTTCTGAAATTTTACAACTGTCTAAATATGATGATAACTTACCCGACATAAGAACTGTTGAACGGGAATTATACACTTTCCAAAGCACGTCCAACGAAAAACATGTATTTACACATTTATTTTTACGCGTCCACCATTACGACGAAATGTCCTTTAAGGATATTTTTAATATGTTAAGAGACTACAGGGATATGATTACTACCTGGTATTCAGAAGAAAAGGAATTTGCTATATCTGACTTCCAAGATCCTTTCACGAAGATATCATTTACTAAACTATATAATATCCTAGGATTTTTATTACACAAAACGGGTGTTAAGGTCCATGTATACCACAATAACATTCTATTCCCAACACCTGCTGAAGTTCCTCGTATACTAAAAGAAAATCATGACATTAAAATTGCTTTACTGGTGGAAAAATATGCGTCAAGATATAGAAAATTATGTTAAGAATTGCAAATCATGTCAAATCAATAAATTACGTTGTTCTAATAAAGCACCTATGATCATAACCTCGACAGCTACCAAACCAAACGAGAAACTGTACTTAGATATCGTAGGGCCTCTTCCTGAAACTAGAATCGATCAATTTAAATTCATTCTCACACTTCAGGACGACTTGACAAAATATTCTCAGGCTTATCCCATGCAGACATGTTCCGCCCAAGAAACCGCACAACGATTCATTTATTTCATATCTCATATAGGAATACCGCGTAACATTGTCACAGATCAGGGCACTAATTTCTGTTCAGATTTATTTAAACAGTTGGAGAAACTATTCGGTATTAAACATATATATCCTTCTCCATATCATCCCCAGACTTGTGGCGCGCTAGAAAGAAGCCACTCCACTCTGAAAGAATATATACGTTCTTATATAGAAGAAAACACCCATACATGGGATTTCTATTTAAATACAGCAATGTTAGCTTATAACTCAAACGTTCATTCGACCACAGGATTTACCCCATTCGAGCTCATATTCGGTTATAAACCTTATATCCCAAAATCAATCGACACTCTAGATAACAATACTTATACCGACTACGTGCGCGCTCTTAATCATAGATTATATTATAGTCGACAAAAAGCGTTACAAAATATAATTCATTCTAAAGAACGCTCTAAACAATACTATGATACACATTCACGTCCTGTAACTTATAATGTTGGCGACATGGTATACCTACATTCGTTGCCATCATAAACAGAACAAAGCCTTATCTCCAGTGTGGAAAGGGCCCTATAAAATAATAAAACTAAACGGCAATCATACTGTCACCATACAGGTTGAAAGAAAACACATTCGTCATCATTATGATGAAATAAAACCCGCTTTCAATTAAATATTTCTTTGTCAAGAAGTAAAATAAAGTTATACATTAATATAACACGTAACTAAAATACATATTCACAACGCGTGTCTATTGTTTACAGATGTTCGGTGTCAGTTTATGCAGACAGGTTCGTCACACAAATTATAAACAGTCCTGGGCTTTATTTTGATCAATTACTAGACGTTAAGTTTAACAACGATTATTGGAACGTTGTTACATACGTAGATCTAAGTCATATACAACCACATTTAGAAAATGTCGAGATTTTATTTGAAAAAGCATCTAAGTACTGTGATTCTAATCAATCTACTAAAATCAGATTTGATTGTTCAAACTCGTTGAATTCTTTAAAGCTACAACATATTAATAATGTCAAGAAATTCTCATCTATCTCGTATCTAGTTCAAGTCAAAGAAACAAGACGTTCTAGGCGAGGTTTAATCGACATATTATAAACCATATTAAAAACTTTCTTTGGTACTTTGGACGTTGATGACGCAAATAAATTCACTGATGCCATTAATAAAGTACAGTCAGATGAAAAACAGTTAACGATTCTAATGCGTGATAATATACATGTTATTAAATCTACAATTTCTACATTCAATACTACAATGTCGAAAGTTAAAGAAAATGAGAGTCGTTTAAATCAAAATTTAATTCATATAGAAAAAACTTTTGAAACTCTTATAAATACGAATGACAAGTTGGAAATTAAGTCGCAATTAATGATTTTACTTAACTCATTAGAAAGTATAATTGTGACCTTATCTTTCGATATTGATGATATTAATAATGCCATTTTATTTAGTAAGATTAACGTTTTGCACCCGACTGTACTAAGTCCTATGCAACTGTACAAGGAGCTCGAATTACATGTTAACCATTTGCCGCGACACGCCGAGTTACCTACTTCATTATCTTTACAGAACAAATGAAATAATAAACATATCAGATATCATATGTTATTATCATGACACTAAACTTGTAGTTTATTGAAGATACCGCTGGTTCTTTCTCAAATATATAATCTATATCATAATCTTCCCTTACCTATTTCTTTCGATAATAAGACTCCAAATACTTATGTCCTAATTTCTCCTAACAAACAATATTTGGCAATAACTTTAGACCGTCTATTTTACTCACAATTAGAAAGTGTTCGTGAGTGCAAAATAATCAAAAATCAGTGTTTCGTGTGTGTGTTAAACAATGTGTATTCAACTATTGCGAATCCTACTTGTGAAACGACTTTGTTGACAGACGTAGTTGATAAGTTACCCAAATCTTGTCAAACAAGAATTGTGCATGGCTCTATTGATGTGTTCTAGAAAATATCTAACAATCGTTGGGTTTTCGTGCAATCAGAACCGGGTAAAGGCCATATAATGTGCAATGACGACTTGAGAGACCACGATGAAATCTTGTTTGGTACTGGTATTTTACACCTTCCAAAATCTTGTAAAGCATTTTATAAAACCCTAACTTTCACACTAAGTGATAGTATTTCGTCTAATCTTACAACCACTATATCCAATTTTAACATAATTAATGATGACTGCTGTGACAGATCAAGATTAAATAAAACAATACATAAAATTCCTCTCGTGAAATTAAATGAATTTAATAGTTTTGATTCCTTGTTAAGGGCAAGTACTCAACTTGATAATTTTGAAAAACAAATTAATCAAATTGATGAACCTTCTCATTTAGAAAAATACAGCTCACATTACCTTTCTTTAACTTATGTACTTTCAGTCACGTTTTTGATTTATCTTTTGTTTAGATTAAGAAGACATATTTGTCCAAAAAATCCAGGATGTTGTATTAAAATATATAATAAGAATTATACAAAGTCCAGGTTATCTAAAAGTAATATAAACAATCCTGCATTTACTTCAGATTCTTCAGAAACTGAAAATGAGAATATTTCTGTAAAGTCTCTGCCAATTCCCATAAAACGGAACATAATGAAATAAATTCTCGTATTTCTATATTCTTTATCTTTAATCATTTTCTATGTAATAAAATTTGTTTCATTATAATTATTTACTAAGTTTCTTAACTTCTCTACTTTTAATTGAGAACTCATTAAGTTAATAAGTAGTTAGAAGTATTTAGTTATAAACTAAACGTCGTATCTTGTATTGTTTCATTTCTTAGTTTAAGAACCATAGTTGTAATGCCCACATCGAGGTCTATTCAAGATAAGTAATTTTGTTCTAAATCTTCTCATCACTAAATCTGTGATGATCAGTCTTGTCGGGGGAGATGTTATAATA
This sequence comes from Euproctis similis, assembly GCA_905147225.2. NCBI lineage: Eukaryota > Metazoa > Arthropoda > Insecta > Lepidoptera > Erebidae > Euproctis > Euproctis similis. The sequence goes on along the minus strand of LR990111.1, from coordinate 3,015,765 downwards.
TTTTATTAAACATTCCTAATATAAAATAAAGTGCTGAGCTGTCTCTAGTTGTTTACTCGTTCAAGTGAATTGACGTCATTTCAAAATCATAGTTTACAGCAGTTTATTCGATACGAACAGATCAGGTTTAGGTTTCGATGTGGACACACATATTTTATTGTATTTTGTGATTAATAAAGTTCCAGATTCTTCAAAAAGTGTTTTTTTTAAAAAGACTATCATCCCACCCCGTAACAGAACCCTACCCAACCTCTCTTAACTATTGTAGTAGTTTTGAATATTTCAAACTCACTTCAATAAAACTAATAGTACCTGTAAGTATTAATTCTTACGCAAATAAAATTAATAAGCATTTTAAGAAGCGACAAGTAAATTTAGTATTATGAAAATACGATGTTGAAGAATTAGCTATAGTCATTCAAAAATTTACAAAAAAATGTACAAATATTTTGATAAACCATTCACATCACTCACACATTTATTCACTATCATATCCAACATATTTAAAAGACATAGAACCATACATGCAAGTGTTCAGACAGACATGTCTCAACACTACCATGTAGATCGGTTCTTTGTTCTCCCTTTTTCATTCCTTGAAAATGTTCCTCGTAAAATAGAAATTTCATTAAAGTCGTTCATAAAGTAAGTGGTACATAACATAGCGACAGAACTTCGAGCAATAAAATATATACATATACTATATGTATAAATCATAATATGGCCCTTCAGGCCTTAAATTATCAATTTATGTTCTACTACACGTTTCGTAATAATTTTATGTAGGTAGTTAAATATAACGTATTTGGTTAATACTCAGAGATATCGTGGGTAATACGGTAGCGGTTTATAAGTTGTGAGCTCCCCTCGTGTGTGTAGCGTCTACGTGGCTTGCCATTGTTATGTGTTAGAGAGAAAAGCTTATTACATTCCTAAATTTCAATATTCTTATATGTTTTAGTAGTCTTAAATGTTGGTTGTAATATGCACTGGCTTCTGGTCTATGCATGTTTTGGTGTTGTCGACGTCGGGAGTCATTTGTCGCATGTCCCCGACACAAGATTACTTGTGTTGTCTTTGGATGAAATAGGAGGAAGTGGCCTAACGACCGCTTCATTAAATATATGTAACACTAGGTCGGCTAGTATTATATATTATTATGTTTGATAGTAACTAGTAACTTTGTTTCGCCTCGGAAACAAAGCAATAGATATTGTTAGCCTAAGTTACTCGTTAGTACACCAGGTACCTGCCAATAAAACTTCCGTCAAAATCAGACAGAGAGAAATTGCAAAAAAATGTTATTTAAGTGTATGTACTGATGGTCTATTTAAACAGATAATTTTTAGGTGTGTAGAGGAAATATTTAATCGTATGTAATGGAAAAACTCGGTAAGTAATTAAAATGATTTTAATATTTGTTTCCTCATTATAATTCTTAATATTTTTAAGTAGGTAGTTATTATGGTTTCACACCCTTACACAAACCAACTCCGCCTTATTAAAAATAATCTGCACTGATGTAAATAACTTCCGAAACTGTTGTCTGATTGAGATATTCGATTCAAGTTTAAATACATTACAACTTTAACGACTTAGCTAGCAGCTAGTAAATATCATTCTTATCTATATCTAAATATCATTAAAAGGGTGAGTGGCAGAGTCACGATCGGATGACCAAGAACGAGCTACTACGATCAAATAAATTGTCTGTTTCATGCAGTTAAATTGCGTAGCACCGACTTTAATGCATGATGGGATGTATGAATATGGATGAGGCTAAAGAAGTGGGCCGAAATCATAGCTCGTGGAATGTTGAAGTTTCTGCCTGTAATCTATAACCGTCTCTCCATCTTTCTCATTATTACAAAACGATGTACTAATACAGGTAGTAAATCTGGACTATGAATTCTTGGTCTGTTATGCTAACAAACGGTTCTCACCCGATCTCATTGCAAATCGTAGACTATTCCAAGACTTGATAGTACTAAGATTGGTACCTGCTCTCACAGTGAATCATAGATTTGAATGTAATTCGGTCTTGTCGTTCGGTTTTGAAAGGCATAGGTATATATTATCACGCGTAATTTAAATCTGAATACGTAAACTTACAGCATAAACAATGCTGGAATGCCTTGACAAAGCAACTTATTGTCCCGGTATATAATTAATCATTGTAGGTAATGTATTTGTAAAATTATGCAATAAGTGTGAGAACTTGCCGCCACGCAAGCATTCAGTATTTATATATTTCTTAAATTTCTTGAATCTTCAATAAAAGAGCCTACAGAGGTTCCACTCTTAATAAGCACCACTACCTAGTAGTAAGCCGGTTAAAGGACTATTTCGTGCCCATTTCGGAGAGCTTGAAAGAATATAGTGCGAGAAACTAAAATATGAAAGTGGATGGAGTATATTTATTGCATGTCTTGGCCTAGTCAGTATATAACACGAGTCTTACTGACTTACATGTTGAAGAATGCTGGGAAAGAATGAAAAAAAAATGAGTCTGGCATATGTGAAACATCGACGTTATTTTGTAAAAAATACTTTAAAAAAAAAGTCAAACCGACTTCTAGGAACGTAAACCACGCAATCTTTAAGTATATGAAAACAGTACCTCTATAACTAAAAAGCGATAAATAACGTAACTTACTCATTTGTATAACCCTAGCGTAACACTTTCGGGTCCGCTGTGGTCCGAAAGTGTAGTTCGGGTAGAAAAAGGCGTGAAGTTATGTTATTATCTATTTCAAAATTGAGTTCTGAAATTCACTCAAATATAATATATTAATAATTATTATATATAATATATTAATTGGGTGGTTATGGTTCTATTTCATTAGCTTTTTATTAGCTTCACCTGTATGTTTATATGTTTGTACGTTTGTAGGTTTGTTTGTAGCCGACTTCTTTTTTAGTGTCCATAGTTCACAAATCGCACCATCTAGTGGCAATCAGCGGAAAGTTTACGTTATCAACTTGAAACGAGTTCCTTGTATAAGTCACAGATGGCGCTATTCCTCAAATTCGAAACTAAGAAACGCGCTTGTTATAGAAAACCGAACTAAAAAATATAAAATAAATTATAGTTTAAAAAAACTAAAAAACACGCTTTTTATAGAAAACCGAACTAAAAAATAGAAAATAAGTTTTAATGAATTTAAATTAAGAAAATGGGGCCTACTTTGAAGGCGATAAAATAAATTTAGATGAATAATTTGTATTTTTTGTTTTATTGACAAATTCCCGATACTTAGTACACAGAAGGTATATCTACAGTCCATTTTATTTTTTATTTTTGGAATATGTGTGTAGTCAATAGCAGCTTAACTTAAAGTTTGTAGGGTCGCCACCCTTGTCATCCGGCCGCCATCTTGAAAAAAGGGGTGAATACACTTTTTTCGCGATATCTCGAAAACTATGCGTCTTACAAAAAAAATGTTAGGACATAATTTGTAGCAAATTATCTTGCCTACAAATCTATACTTATAAAGCGGAAGTTTGTTTGTTTGTTTGAACGCACTAATTTCAGAAACCAGGACCGATAGTCTCGTATATACGCCACTGCGTATCTCAAAAGTAATAATTTTCGTTAATGAACTAGTTCATTAAGTATAAAGTCAGGGAGGGTAGAAAGATTTGTTAACCATAAGTGACGATTATTACTTTGGAAATGTTTGTGGGTAGATCAATACTTTTAGAACATTTATTAACACAACATTTATGTTTTATATTATTATTTATTTATTTTAACATACATTAACATAACTCGGTGGTCCAGTGGTCGAGCACACGGCTTCTGTACCAGAGGCCCGGGTTCGAATCCTGACACTGGCTAACACCAACGAATTTTCGAAAGTTAAGTGTGATAAACATCAATGACTGAAAACATTGTGCCCGGTATGGCAATAGGTTCGCAACCTATTCCATTAGGGACCTAAATATAACGGCGAGACGAGGCATAACAGTCGCTGCCAACACCTTCAGATAACAAAGGTGAAGTTTGTTTATCTTTTAACATAACATTTATATTCTGCTAGAATTAAAAATATACTCCATATTAAGCTGGGCATCTAATCTAAGTAAACATGGTAATATTTCAGTCTAGCTTAAAATAGTATTCGCCCGTTGGTGATATTTCGATAAAGCTAGTGTAACGCGGTCGGGGGTTCCAAAAATAAAAATTCACTCGATTATTAAAAGTTTTTATTTTAACAACGAGTTGCTCCTCAATTTGTGGCTACCAAATTCTAAGAAGGGAGTAGGTACGACCTGATGCCGAGTGACCCGCGAAGGCTCACTGCAGGGGTGTCCTGGTGCTCCACTGAAGTCTCCTCCCAGATGTTGCCTTGCACTGTCAGTTGTTGACAGGAAAAGGTTGAGATGATAGTAGAGGTGAAAGTAAAGATGAAAGTCGAGGTGTGAAGGTAAAGATGAAGGCGAAGGTAGAGATGTGAAGGTAGAGGGCAGCCAGTCAATAAGATCAAAAGTTTAGTTGAAGGTTTATGGTCTAAGATTATTCTGGCTCCTCACTTGGTAAAAGCTTTAAATGAAATGGCCGAATATCCTGTCTAATTTTAAAATGTCTGGTCATATTAAATAATTAACTACCTACTTTAATGAATATAATAAAATTATTAACTTTCGTATACTACCTACAGTTGTATTTTTATTTATGACCTGGAAACCGTGTCTTTGAAGCCTAAATTTATTATGATAAAAATTTACATTGTCACTCAACGTGACAGTACCCCCCTCCAATGGGAGGATTTTTCCTCCGGAAGGAAGAAAAATCCGGGAAAGAAAAAGAAAAAATTAGTAGTAAAATAAGGCCAAATATAGTTTTGTCTAAATAAATAACATGCCCCGGACAATAACTCCATACACTTTCATCCATCATTCTTTCAAAAAAAACTTACATATACAGATCATATTCAAAATTCACGACTATGACTGATCTTTTATACTATGAGTGTTTCCCTAACTAAGATCAGGAACACTCAAAGGGGAAACTATCCTAAAGCATCCTATACACAAGACACTACATAAAATAGAGAGGTCACAACTAGCTTCGAATCAAAAAACCCTAAAATCCCCTAAGTGATTGCCCATTATAATCGGGAAACAATTCACTACTAAACCGACTAAGCAGTCTACGCCGTACATGCCCGGCGAGGCAAACAAACCCTAAACGGTTGCCCCATAAAATGGAGAATCAACCACTAATTCAAAAACTATGTGCGAGTCCCTACTTTATGCAGTTAAAATTTTGAAAGTTAACAAATGAACAGAATAACATTCTGTTATGTAAATTAAACAATCTAAGTCCTATACTACTGTATCTGATGGTCCTAAGCCACGGAGGGCTATCTCATAGGCTAACTCTGCCTTTCTGAGAGCTAAATATTTAATATATTTATTCATATTGTTGATGAAATCAAATTAAGTTAATAAACAAAAGAAAATTAAGTTTTGATTTTAAATTGGGCCAGACTAATTTAAATGAAGTATTATATTTACAAATTATGAAAACTATTATAAGTCAAACTAAATGTTAAAGTATAATTTTGTTATTAGAAAAATAGAAATTCTTAGTTTAATTAGGAGCCAGATAAAATTGCTGCAGTACCACAACCACTTACCTGATGCACACTAAAATGATACCTAAGTATCATGAAAAGTTACCAAACAACACTAAGTTACAATTACCTTCAATTTATTTTATTATCTGTAATTCCACATGTACAAAACAAATGTTTTATTATATTTTCTTCAGATATCAATTAATCACTGTGCAATTTATCTAGTACACCCTAATATATTAGGGATTTACAAAATAACATACTCAGTATGAAAAAATAAAAACAAGGACAAAGTGTGGTACTCCTAAACACAATAATTACTTTATTTAACTATTAGAGCACATAATTAAAGTCTCAGTTAAAGATAAATATAAAAATGATGAGTAACACACTGCCTCAGTACACAATTTATTGTCACAGATTTAAATTAAGAATTTGATATCCTAAAAGAATTAAAAAAAAGAAAAAATTGTGGAAATTACTGTTTACAAGCTTAATTTTTGTTATAAGTTTTAGGGTGGTCACATACCATTAATGATTGAAGTTAAAAAAAAGAATTTAAGTTATTTAAAATAAAAAAATATAAAAAAATTGACGCACCCTCATTCACGCGGTCCCTTTCACTCGCTGGTTATGCAGGGACGGTATATATAGATATACCATCTGGTTACCCTGCATGCGGTAACATGAACCAGTCGGGTCCACTCTCTGTCCTAGGGCAATTATACCCTCCCGCGTGAATAAATTGATCAGCCACCCTGAACTTACACTAATAAATTAAAACCTTCACCACTGCCTACTAATAACCACAAATCGAGGAACACTATGCCGGAGAGCCAATGTAACGCGGTCGGGGGTTCCAAAAATAAAAATTCACTCGATTATTAAGTTTTTATTTTAACAACGAGTTGCTCCTCAATTTGTGGCTACCAAATTCTAAGAAGGGAGTAGGTACGACCTGATGCCGAGTGACCCGCGAAGGCTCACTGCAGGGGTGTCCTGGTGCTCCACTGAAGTCTCCTCCCAGATGTTGCCTTGCACTGTCAGTTGTTGACAGGAAAAGGTTGAGATGATAGTAGAGGTGAAAGTAAAGATGAAAGTCGAGTTGTGAAGGTAAAGATGAAGGCGAAGGTAGAGATGTGAAGGTAGAGGGCAGCCAGTCAATAAGATCAAAAGTTTAGTTGAAGGTTTATGGTCTAAGATTATTCTGGCTCCTCAATTGGTAAAATCTTCAAATGAAATGGCCGAATATCCTGTCTAATTTTAAAATGTCTGGTCATATTAAATAATTAACTACCTACTTTAATGAATATAATAAAATTATTAACTTTCGTATACTACCTACAGTTGTATTTTTATTTATGACCTTGAAGCCTAAATTTATTATGATAAAAATTTACATTGTCACTCAACGTGACACTAGAATGTGTCCCACAAGCTTAATACCAGTCTGCCGGTACAAGCTTAATTAAATAAGATACACAGAAAAAAGAGAGCAGCAACTTTGCAGTCTCGTACGTTTAGTGGTTTAGGAGGTCTTTACTTCAAATCGGAAACCTTTTAGGAAGTCAAACAAGTAAAAACCAGTGTCGTGATGGACAACAGGAGACTGGAATTGGTCAATAAGGTTGTCTTTCTTGGGATAACATTAGACTCTAAACTACAGTGGGGCCCACATATAGAGACGTTATCTGGTAGACTTAGCTCAGCCGCTTACGCTGTAAAGAAAATACGTCAACTGACCGACGTTGATACTGCACGTTTAGTATATTTTAGTTATTTTCACAGCATTATGTCATATGGTCTATTGCTTTGGGGTAGTGCTGCGGATGTAGACTCGGTCTTTGTGCTCCAGAAACGAGCTATTCGTGCTATCTATATGATGAGTCCCAGGGATACACTGAGAAGTAAATTTAAAGAGATACGAATAATGACGTTACATTCACAATATATTTATGATAATTTAATCTATGTTCATAAAAATATAACTAAATTTAAGAAAAACAGTGATATTCATCAATTAAACTTAAGAAATAAAAACAAACTTGCTGTGTCCACTACTAGGCTCCATAAAATTTCTAACGCGTTTCCAGGTCAATGTGTACGCTTTTATAATAAGCTTCCAAACGACGCGGTTGAATTATCGTTATGTAAATTTAAGAAATATGTTAAAAGTAGACTATATTCAAGGGCTTATTACTGTATCGCAGATTATATCAATGATAAAACCGTTTGGAATTGAATTGCTTCTCTTGTGTTATATTGTTTGTATTTGCTGTAGCAAAATATTGTTAATCTGCTAACTAAACATTACTGTTAATTAGTAGGATTGTGTGCAATATGACGTTTCTCACCGGCAAGCTTACTAATTTCTTTTTTTGTTTTGTCTGGGATCTTGAATAAGTCATGCTCACTGAAAAGTCCTTGCTTATAGCGGCGTCGTTGATCGGGTCGCCACCTTCCCTAAAATATGGCGAGGGAGGCGATGGCTGAGATATGGGTCATGCTCGTGAACGGGTGCTGTTTGTGGGGACTGGTCTGTTCAAGCGTCCAAAGAATATTAACGTACTGTGTCCTAAGTTTTACGTGAGGAACCTCATCTTGCTCTATAAATTATTCTAATAATTTGTAATTTAGTTTACTTAAAATTAAGTAAAAAGAAAAAAAAAAAAGACTCCCCTGAGTTTCTTGCCAATTCTTCTCAGGACGTGAGTAATCGAATTGGCGGATTGAAATTATTGACGTTCATAAGTGTCTTTAATGACCTAAACTGAATAAATGAGATTTTGATTTTTGATTTTGATTTTGATTTTGAAGTTAAAGTCATGTAGAAAATTCTGGCAATAGGCTATTGGACACGGAGTTCAACAATATTCGGTTTGACGAGATAATTTCTAAGGTATTATATTTGATCAAAACAACTTTCATGATTATATCGCATTTATTTATTTCCGGACGTTTCGAACTCTTTACAGAGATCATTTTCACCACGAGTGTTAAGAGTCTGTAAAGAGTTCGAAACGTCGGGAAATAAATAAGAAATAAATAAACGCTATATAATCCTGGAAGTTGTTTTGATCAATGAGTGAGATTCGCGAAAGTCTTAGAAATAAATAGGTATTATATTTTATGAAATTTTGTTTCAGTTAAGTTTTAAAATACACATAAATATATATATATATATTTCGAGGGCAAAGGTAAGTTTAGAAAGTTATCTACCCTATTATTATAAAGAGGAAAGTTTTGTATTTTTGTATGTAACGAATTAACTCAAAAAGTGCTGGACCGATTTTAATAATTCTTTTTTCATTAGAAAGCTGGCATTATCACTGAGTAACAAAGGCTATGTGTAATCATCGTCGTCATCGACATTTTGTTTGTACGCGAGTAACACCGTGAGGCGGGAAGCTACGTACAATATAGCTGTACGAAGTTCGCGCGGTCTGCTAGTATGATATAAATGTCTCGATCAACGTTGTCACACTATAAGTTTTCGGAAATTATGTGTGATCAATATTGATGACTGATAAAATATTACTCATTCTCAACTGGAGACTTCTGGAGGGCTCGCCACCAATATGCCAAGAAAAAAATTCGAACAGTGCAGCTCTTCAATAATGAGGCTTTCTAATTCTATTTCAACTTGGGTCTGTCTTTTTAATGTACTCGTAATACGTCTTTTCATTTGATACCCATATTGCAGAAGTGCACTAAGAATAACTAATCTAGTATTTTGGAATATCTGCAATATTGGATCTGAAATGACGTCACATTCACACACTCAAAAACATCCATGCATTTATAATATTAATAAAATTTACATGGTTTTTCACCAGTATGTAAACGAATAATATGAGTATTTAAGGTGACTTCTCGATTAAAACTTTTATCACATACTAGCTGACCCGGCAAACGTCTTCCCGAAAAATAAAATTAAAAAAATAAGGGTTGATCGTAGGGGGTTGAAAATTTAGGGTTGTATGTATTTTTGTATCCCACAGAAATATATCGAAAAATTAAAAAAATATATTGAGGAGGGGGGCCATCCTTGTGATTTAGGGGGATGAAAAATAGATATTGTCCTATTCTCAGACTTACCCGATATGCACACAAAATTTCATGAGAATCGGTCAAGCCGTTTCGGAGGAGTATGGGAACGAAAACTGTGACACGAGAATTTTATATATTAGATTAACATTTATCCTTTAGTCACTATAGTTACACATATACACCAGTGTGTATATGAATATGATTATTTAAAGAGCCTTTTCGACTGAAACTTTTTTCACAAACAGTACATTTAAATGTTTTTAAACCAGTATGTATACGAATATGAGCATTTAAAGTGGATTTTTGATTGAAACTTTTATCACAAAGATCGCATTTATATGGTTTTACAACAGTGTGTATACGAATATGAGTATTTAAAGAGCCTTTTCGACTGAAACTTTTTTCACAAACAGCACATTTAAATGTTTTTAAACCAGTGTGTATACGAATATGAGCATTTAAAATGGATTTTTGATTGAAACTTTTATCACAAAGATCGCATTTATATGGTTTTACACCAGTGTGTATACGAATATGAGTATTTAAAAAGCCTTTTCGACTGAAACTTTTTTCACAAACAGTACATTTAAATGTTTTTAAACCAGTGTGTATACGAATATGAGCATTTAAAGTGGATTTTTGATTGAAACTTTTATCACAAAGATCGCATTTAAATGGTTTTACACCAGTGTGTATACGAATATGAGTATTTAAAGAGCCTTTTCGACTGAAACTTTTTTCGCAAACATTACATTTAAATGGTTTTTCACCCGTGTGTCTACGAATATGATTAGTTAAAGTGCCTTTTCGAAAAAAGCTTTGTTCACATACATCACATTTAAATGTTTTTTCACCAGTATGTCTAAGAATGTGACTTTGTAGAGTGGATTTTTGATTGAAACGTTTATCACAAAGATCACATTTAAATGGTTTTTCACCAGTGTGTTTAAGAACATGATACTTTAAACTGACTTTCCGAAGGAAACTTCTCTCACATAGACTACATTTAAATGGTTTTTCACCAGTGTGTATACGTCTGTGAACATTTAAATTGACTTTAAAATAGAAACTTTTCTCACATACATCACATTTAAAAGATTTTTCACCAGTGTGTGTACGACTATGTCTAGTGAAATTAATCTTTCTATTAAAACTCTTCTGGCATATATGACATTTAAACATTTTTTTATCAGTGTGTGTACGACTATGCATAGTGAAATTATTCTTTTTAATAAAACTCTTTGGGCAAAAATGACATTTAAACAATTTCTCACCAGTGTGTAAACGAACGTGTACAGTTAAATCACTTTTTTTATAAAAACATCTTGCACATATGTTACATTGAAACAGTTTTTCATCTATTTGTTTGTGTATTGCAAATTTATTATTGCTACTAATATTCTCCCCATGTCTTTTTCTAACTGATACTTCTGTTTTATCCTTGTCTATGGAGAACTTCTTGACATTACTTATGTTTTCTTGATATCTTACTTCTGAATCACATTTTCTTAAACCAGTATAGTCATGATCACCTAAGTTATAGAGATATATTAGTAATTATAATATGTAGATTTGGAGAGAAGATATATAGGAAATGCCATCATCCATGAAAACCAACTCCACTTTTACCATAGTAAGAGATGACCAAGGGAATCAAGGTGATAGAGACAGACATACTTACACCCAATCAGTAATAGGTTCTGCATCAGGTCTGATTCACAGCAGTCAATTTAAATTAATATAACTGATGCTGCCTATAATTTCTGGCATTAATAGTACAAAAATGCTACAGTGAATAATCCTTATCATAAAGATCGGACAAACTAAAAGTAATCTACTATTTACGTTTAAAACATAAGGGGAGACAAACATTGGAGTTCTTATTTCATAAAACTAGATGAAACATACTTACTTGTTTGTGAATTATAAGGTTTTGATGCCGGCTGCAATATGATGACCTCATCACATTCTACCTTCATACATCTATCTACATAGTCTTTAAGAATTTCACATTCAGGTTCACACATTTCACTTTCAGGTGAAGTATATTCCATGCTGTGTTCATCTTTTACATTTGATACGTCTATTTCAATAGATTGTGGAGATTTGCTTTTAGAATAGTCATCTTTGTAAAATTTGTCATCTAATTTATCCTCCGTGTCAAGTTTTTCTATTTTAACAAATGGTGGTTGCTGTGATTGAATTGTATGTCCATTATTCATTATAGCTGTAAATACAGTTTATTCAAGTTCAAAATTATGTAGTAATATGATAGAAGTTAAGTTCTCCGGTTCTGAATGAAAATTGAATACATTTTTTTAGTTCATTAACATCTAATTCCCCAAACTGTTGTCATCTTGTAGGTACAACAGTAAATTTCTAACTCTATATGAACTTTAAGACTTCTAAAAGTGAAGGGATATGTGTCATACATGTATTATATTACAAATAGTTGAGCAGAATTGAGATTAATCTGATTATGTCTAAAGAATTGTGAAGAAACTGAAATAGGTGGAAATCTGTTGGTGCAAGTTCAGAACTATATGAAATATGGACACATTCATTTACTATCATGTGATATACTTGTTGTCACCATTTGTATTTTACATTACATTATTACATTTTTTTAGTAATAGATCTTCTAGAACACAATTTTTTGTACATAAAAGTAAATTGGAAAACTATAATTGAAACTACATACCACCTTCACTCAAATATTTAAGCTCACAGGTAAGTTGGTCTGAATTCAGTGGCAGTTAAACATTACATTATAGTATGTGCAACATGTTTGTTTTTGATCTGGTGTTTTTATCTTACACTGAAAAGCCAGACCAAAGACCAAATTGGATTGGATGGAGAGCTGTAATTTAATTCAAATCTGAGGTGGAATAAGATACATGGACTAGGAAGGGAACCACATCTGATGCAGAGTGATGAGAGCGATTATAACTTTGGGGAGCTAGCTGGCGCATTTGTTTTAGAGCTGGGGTGGTATAGTCACAATCCTTAACAGAGTCAAGGACACGTTTACGATTTGCAGCAGATTCAATTATAGCGAAACTCGATAGGAGAGCAGGTAAAACGGGAGAGAGCTTGCAATTGGATATAGGTGGTTGAAAATCTAACAGATAGTTTAGGGTCAGGGGGACGACCATGGGAATCGTCATCCTCCATGGTGGTCGCACATTAAACATTACCCAAACCACACAAAAAGTGATAAAATTAACCTTACCCGTATCTTAGATAGCACAAAATAACAAACACAAGTTATGCATTATAAACAAAAACAAATAGGCTACCAACCAATTAACCTTACCCGTATCATAAATAGCACAAAATAACAAACATAAGTTATGCATTATAAACAAAAACAAATAGGCTACCAACCAGAATAATATATTATAGCCCTTTTATTACAGCCCGAAAAATATTTTCATGCGTTCACCTTATACACTCAACCGGAAGCATAGAACAATAATACTCCTATCGGGGAAGATTGTCTATAATAATAATTATTGTTTTAATATATTATTAATAATGTATAATCAAATCAAATTAATTATGAAGTCTGCTACTATAAAAACAACAACCATTAACTTTTTTTTTTTTTTTTTTTTTTTTATTTTATGACCTGGTATCAAAGACCTTTAAGTCATAACTTATTTGGGAAATGTTCTGAATAACTTTGGTGTCACTACACTTCACTTCACTGAATTTCACCATTTAAATTGATTGAATTGTATTTTTGATATAATTATAAATAGGTTTATAGGATGTTGGATCTTTTAATATAATATTTAGTGGCGGCGGGCGGGAGGAAGAAATACACTTAAATGCATTGGCAACACTTAGTTCACTAGCCACAGTGCTGCCAACTCTACCAACTTTTCGGTAGATCTACCAACTTTTAGTGTCGTAGTCAAACCTACCACCTTGTACCAAAAATCTACCAACTTTTAAAGTTTTCAAAAATCCCAAATCAAACCTCCATGAAAATAATATTGAAACTATAATTTTTTTTTCATTTTTCGTAATCTTTCTCTTGCTTTTTTACCCTTTGATGGATCCATCGAATTTACTCGAAAATAGAGGGCGTTACAGGTTGATGTATAGGTCATATCATGGCGGCTTAATAAAAAAAAAAAACAAAACAAACATCATGGCGGCGTTAGATGATCTAACGCCGCCATGATGTTTGTTTTGTTTTTTAGAGAGTTTTAAGATCTAACTTAGATCTTAAAACTCTTTCTACGTATCTGTGCTTACACTCTATATCTAACGCGATTCAATCAATAAATAACTGATTGTAATTTTTGAAACGTTTCAATTGAACACTATCAAAATGAGTGAAAGTGAAAACGAAGAAAATTTACAACATTAATATTAGTTACTACTATCTGTAAGTGACTTATAAACTATGCTTTGGTTGAAGTCATAGACTCATAATTATTCGTTTTTCAATTATGACTATTTTCTATTGATATTTTGAATATTAGCGGTCTGTAATTCTGTTTTATCATTAGATTTCTAATAAAAATAGTTCAAATATGTCTCATCCAATCGAAAAGTAAATTAAGGATGCCAGATTCTTATTGGAGGGTCTCTAAAAGACTTGAAAAGTATGGGTGGTAGATCTACCAACTTTTCATAGTAGGGTTTGTTGGAAACTACCAACTTGTAGAACCCTATCTCCCACCTTGACGAATTTCGAGTTGGTAACGCTGACTAGCCAACACAAGTCTTTGGATGAGGAAACTTTGACAATCGAAAAGAATGTGGTGGATCGTGCCTTCTTCTGCTTGGCAATGATTACATTGATTGTTTGAAACAATTCCAAGTCTTGCTAGGTGTGACGGCGCAGTATTATGACCAAATCTCAATCTGGTTATTGTGGTAATGAAATCTCGACTTTCATTAGATTTCAGTTTGTAGTACCATGGTTTAACAGGAAGGCTAGCTTGAATACTTCCATACCACTTTCCCTTGTTTTCCTGGTCTTTCTTCCACATTTCCGTCCACAGAGTGTAAATGTTTTCCTTAATATTAAGAAAATAATCGGTAAAAGGTACAAATAATGAGTCTGCAACGTTAATACAGTTTATAGCCTCACATGCAGCTTTGTCAGCTTTTACGTTGCCAGCTATGCCTTTATGTGAAGGCACCCACAAAAAATATACATTTACATTCTTAAGATAATATTTATACAATAGGTCTTTTATAATGTACAACATGTAGTGGGTTTTATATTTTACAGAGAGATTACTTAGACCCTGTAACAGGCTTAAAGAATCTGTTATTATTAAAAAGTATTTAAAGCTATCAATTACACTAATTTGCAGTAAGGCCTGTTAAACAGCGTAAGCCTCTGCAGTAAAAATGGAACAAGAACTATTCAAAACAAAGCTTTGAGAAAACTTGGTCTTTGAAACATAATAAGCTGCATGAACATGGTTATTCCCTTTGCTGCCATCAGTATATATAGTGTAATATCTAATATTTTGTGACAAGAACTGCATCATATCAGTATTATTATTAATTGTACTTCGGATAATATTTACTGGATGTATAATGGATTCATAGCTGTAAAAGTAACATGGCCAAAGGGAGTGTGTGTTGGTTTTCTTATACTTATTATATATTTCCAGATATACTAGCGACATAGGAGGTGAATATTTGTTATGAGGGGATATTTCATTTAATACTGAAGAAGGAGTAATGTCAAGGTATGGTGCAATTTTATTAATGATTTGTATGTTATTAGAAGATAGTAATTTGAGGCAGTATCTGTGTGCAAGTAAGAGTCGTCTCAATATTAATGGCATAACTTTGGTCTCAACTTCCATGGCCCTTATGGGAGTTGAGCACATTGCACCAGATATTATTCTCAAAGCCCTGTTCTGTAATATATCAAGTTTATTTACATGTGGGCTATTAAAATAAGCTAAGGAACTATAATCAAAATGACTCCTGACAATTGATTTGTATATTATAGAGAGTATTTTGGGGTCTGCACCCCATGATACTCCAGCAAGACATTTCATAACATTAAGACCTCTTAAAGCATTTTTGGAAATATGTTGGATATGTGATTGAAAATTTAATTTCTGGTCTATTACTATTCCTAAAAATTTCTTACTTGTAACCTGGTTTATAATTTCACCATTATAAATAACATTATAGATTGGTGTATCCTTGCTAAATATCATAACATTGCTCTTTGATGGGTTAATTTTTAAACGTAAAATGTCATTATAATAACAAAACAATCGGGATAAAGCTACATTAATACTGTCTATTGCTACTTGTAAATTATAGTTACTACTGTACAAAACGATGTCATCAGCAAATTGTAAAATATTTACATTGTCTATAAAGTTGCAAATTTCACTAGTATAAATATTATACAATAAAGGAGATAAGGTAGCTCCTTGCATCGTGCCTTTGGAGGCTGATTTTGGACCAAAAATCAAAATCAAAATCAAAATCTCATTTATTCAGTTTAGGTCATTAAAGACACTTATGAACGTCAATAATTTCAATCCGCCAATTCGATTACTCACGTCCTGAGAAGAATTGGCAAGAAACTCAGGGGAGTCTTTTTTTTTTTTTCTTTTTACTTAATTTTAAGTAAACTAAATTACAAATTATTAGAATAATTTATAGAGCAAAATGAGGTTCCTCACGTAAAACTTAGGACACAGTACGTTAATATTCTTTGGACGCTTGAACAGACCAGTCCCCACAAACAGCACCCGTTCACGAGCATGACCCATATCTCAGCCATCGCCTCCCTCGCCATATTTTAGGGAAGGTGGCGACCCGATCAACGACGCCGCTATAAGCAAGGACTTTTCAGTGAGCATGACTTATTCAAGATCCCAGACAAAACAAAAAAAGAAATTAGTAAGCTTGCCGGTGAGAAACGTCATATTGCACACAATCCTACTAATTAACAGTAATGTTTAGTTAGCAGATTAACAATATTTTGCTACAGCAAATACAAACAATATAACACAAGAGAAGCAATTCAATTCCAAACGGTTTTATCATTGATATAATCTGCGATACAGTAATAAGCCCTTGAATATAGTCTACTTTTAACATATTTCTTAAATTTACATAACGATAATTCAACCGCGTCGTTTGGAAGCTTATTATAAAAGCGTACACATTGACCTGGAAACGCGTTAGAAATTTTATGGAGCCTAGTAGTGGACACAGCAAGTTTGTTTTTATTTCTTAAGTTTAATTGATGAATATCACTGTTTTTCTTAAATTTAGTTATATTTTTATGAACATAGATTAAATTATCATAAATATATTGTGAATGTAACGTCATTATTCGTATCTCTTTAAATTTACTTCTCAGTGTATCCCTGGGACTCATCATATAGATAGCACGAATAGCTCGTTTCTGGAGCACAAAGACCGAGTCTACATCCGCAGCACTACCCCAAAGCAATAGACCATATGACATAATGCTGTGAAAATAACTAAAATATACTAAACGTGCAGTATCAACGTCGGTCAGTTGACGTATTTTCTTTACAGCGTAAGCGGCTGAGCTAAGTCTACCAGATAACGTCTCTATATGTGGGCCCCACTGTAGTTTAGAGTCTAATGTTATCCCAAGAAAGACAACCTTATTGACCAATTCCAGTCTCCTGTTGTCCATCACGACACTGGTTTTTACTTGTTTAACATTTTTTGTGAAAAATCTAACATATTTGGTTTTGCTACCATTTAAAAGCAAATTATTAGCACTAAACCAGTTTACTATCTTTGAAAGAGCATTGTTTACATCGTCAATTAATGATAGTTGTCTCTTTACCTTAAAAACTAAAGAAGTATCATCTGCAAACAAAACTATTTCATGATTGTCCTTTACAAGATAAGGTAGATCATTAATGTACAAAAGAAACAGGAAAGGTCCCAAGATAGAGCCCTGCGGCACCCCCATTGCTACGGCTGATCCATGTGATCTCTTTCCGTTAACATCTACTGTTTGGATCCTATTACGTAGGTAAGAAGTAAGAAGATCCAAAGCAATGCCCCTTATGCCATAGTGATGTAGTTTTCTGACCAGAGTCTTATGCTGGACACAATCAAAAGCTTTAGATAGGTCACAAAATACCCCATAGGCATCCTGCGACTCCTCCCAAGCCTCAAATATACTTTCGAGTAATTTTACCCCAGCATCACATGTTGACCGTCCTCGAGTGAAACCGAATTGTTTATTATGCAGCAGACTATTTTCATTAAAGTATTTAAGTAACTGAGCGAGGATTAGTTTTTCGAAAATTTTACTTAATGTAGGTAGTACAGATATTGGTCTAAAGTTAGTGGGTTCTAATGTACTACCTGAGTGGGTTCTAATGTACTACCTGAAGTGGGTTCTAATGTACTACCTGAATGGACCATATAATATATTATTATATTTAACATACACTGTCCTTTCATTCAAGAAGTTATATATCCATTTACATAGTTGCCCCGGTATTCCTAGGCCTGACATAACTTTCACAAGTATACCAGGATCTATACTGTCAAAAGCACCTTGAACATCAAGGAAAACACAAACAGTATTTAAATTATTTTCCTTCCCGTGTTTCAGATCAGATATCAATGAGGTGAAACTGTCAGCACAGCTTCGCCCTCGTCTAAAGCCATACTGGACATTGGGAATGATGTGATTAGCTTCAACATACCAGTCAAGACGGAGTTTTAACATTGTTTCAAAAATTTTGCCCAGACATGAAGATAAGGAAATTGGTCTATATGAGCTAGCAAGTTCTGGTGCTTTGTCTGGCTTGAGTATTGGAATAACACACTGTGTTTTCCATGCCTGTGGAATATAGTTGTTAAGCCAAAGTAGATTGAGGATATCTAGAAATAGCCTTTGAGCTGATTCATCCAAATTTTTAATCAATAGATATGGGTAATCATCCAAGCCAGGTGTTGTATTACGTCTAGATTGTAAACTCATTGTAAATTCTGACCATGTAAAGGATTTAAGTAAAAATTTTGAATTTTGATTGTCATTGTTTAAGTTAAAATACATATTCAGGTTACTAGAATCACTTAAATTACTATTATCCGTTAAGTTATTCAAAAAGGTGGGAATGAATTCGTCTCTACATGACTTATTGCCAGTTTTAACACCTTTAAACATTTTAATCAAATTCCAGATCTTACTAATGGGAGTTGTTCTATTGAAAGTATTAGCTAGATTGTTCCAACCAATTTTTTTCTGCTCTGCTATAGTTCTTTTTTTTTGTGCATCTTTCCTTTTATAGTTAATATAATTCTCTATGGATGGTACATTTCTATATAATTTTAAAGCATTATAAGATGCAATGACACTTTGTTCACAAATATCATTCCACCAGGGTGTTGGCAATCTACTTTTGAAACTGTTTGATTTTGTAAATTTAGGTATTGACATAGTTTTTAAAGTATCCAAACAAGAGCAAAAGGCATTATAAGTTGATAGAGGGTCATCAGAATTTAAGATATAATTATTGAAAACTGTTCTGGAAAGAGTGTTGTATTTAATCCAATCTGCCTTTTTATATAAAAACCTGTCTACTGGTGAAGCAATGTGATATTTATCAATAGTTATGGATATTTCTGTTATTGTGGGGTAATGATAACTTCCCATGGCATTGTCATGTACAGACCACTCACACATAGATACAAGACTAGCACTAATGAAGCTAACATCAATAGCAGAAGGATTATGTCTGGGTTGGTTGACAGTTGTGAAACTACCATCATTCAAAATGCATAAATCTAAATCGTCAATAATATTAAATAGGCTGTGGCCACGACTCTTAGTAGATAAACAACCAAATGCTATATGGTGAGCATTAAAGTCACCACTGACAAATATTGGTTTTGGAAGATTATTAATTATACTATGTAATCTATTTAATCTGATATGGCGACTAGAGGGTGGACAATAAACACAAAGAACAGTCAAATTACCGCTTGCTGTAGATATAGACAGAGCAGCAGTTTGAATGTCCTCATAGAATCTAGTGTTAATAATATTATACTTGAGATATGGTTTAATTAATATTGCCACACCATTATGACTATTGTTAGAGTTTTTACTATAAATATTGTAACCTGGTATTTTAAATGTGTTATCTTTGAACCATGTTTCGTTAAGTAGACATATATCAATGTTTTGTTGTTTCAAGAATTGAATTAGCAGGGGTTTTTTACTATTGGCACTTTGAATGTTATATTGAGCAATACGTAACTTGGACTGTGTAGGACCTAGATCCATTATTTAAGGTTTTTAATTAAGATATCCTTAATTGTTTTGACAGTAGTAGGTGAATTGTCACCCTTATTCCCTAGCTCTACCAATGTTTGTACAAGGGCCATAAGTACATCATTGTTAGAGACAATTTGATTTTTTATATCACTTAAATCTAGTTGTTTATTTACATTATCTACAGTATTATATACAGGCTTATTTACAGAATTATGTACAGGTTTATTTACAGATTTATATACAGATTTATTTACATTATTATATACAGGTGTTTTTGTTGTTGGTAGTGGGGGAAAGTCAGTATTATTTATTTGTTTAGTTAAGGTAGCACTTGCATAAGTAATTTTAGTCTTTTTTTCCATAATTTTCTTCATTTTAATCGGGCATACTTTTGAAATTGCTAGATGAGGTCCGCTGCAATTTACGCAACAGATTTCAGTTGGTTTGTCGCATTCCTTATATAAGTGCTCACCTCCACAAATTGAACATTTTTGTTTACCATTACATATTTTAGCTGAGTGGTTAAACTTAAAACACTTGAAGCATTGTTGCAATGGTGGAATATATTCAAAAACTCTATATGAGAATAAATCATATTGTACACTGTCTGGAAGAATATTAGAAAGAAAAGTAATGCTTACAGTTTGTAAAGGAATATGTTCATGACCTACTTTCTTTGTAAATCTTCTGATTGAAATGATTTCATATATTGATGACAATCTACTATATAGCTCTTTATTAGAAATATTGGCCGGGACGAATCTTATGATTCCTGTCTTTTCAATCTGTGCAGCAGGAATGGAAGCTTTCATTTCATATTTTTTAAGGAAAGATGAATTGTTAATGAAATTATTTGCTGTGTTATACTGTTTAAAAATAACTGCGATTTTACTGGCATTCACTCTCTGAATTGCCGTCACACCCTTAACATCAGTTGCAAAAATATGGTTTAAGTAAATGGGGCTCTAGTTGCCCAGTCTGTCCTTATTAGTAGATTCGACAAATACTTTAAACTCGGTATTAACTGAGTTTTCCGGATAGAGTCTTTTATAATTTGGTTTGTAAAACGGTAAATAAGAGTCATTACGCTCACCGCCACCGCAAACACCAATGTCCGCCTTGGGGTCATCACCACGATCCTCAACGCGAGGACGCTTATTTGTGGTGGGCGGGTTATCCCCGCCCCCCTCGTTACCCTCCATTTCCGAGGGTCACCACTGCTAAATTCTGCTATTTCCACTAAGTTTTAAGGAAAAATAACTTAAATTGAAAATAAAGTTAATAAAACTTTTCAATGTACGCGCGCTCTTTTTTAAGGTTCCCGCCAGAATCCCACAACCATTAACTGACGTTTACGGTATCACAGAGTATCACTGTTGTCAGCTTTTTTTTAATTTGTCCATTATTGGACAGGCTAAAGCTTTTTAGCCATACTGCCTTGTCTGACGTTATTTTTTATTATGACGTAATAATGATGAAGATGATGATGAAACTTAAAAAAATAAAAATAGGTAAAAAAAACTTTTTAATTTAAACGGTTTTATGTTATACATACATTGCAATGTTTAACTAAAAACCAAAAAATAATAAAATAGATACAGTCGTGGGAATTATAAACATATGCATAGACTAGACTAAAATAAAACCGTGGGGCACGTCAATTGTCTACAATCGTTGATTAAAATGTTTGTTTTGTAATGTTACACTATAATTAGGCAGTTGTTCAACCGACAACGATGGATGTGTGATAAGTAGGGCTAGAATGTGGAAACAAGCTAGCAAGCTCGATTATAAGCGAGTTTTAGGGTTTCATAGTGGTGAGCGAGAAGTACTTTTATCATATGTTTTGTCGATTAAAGACAAACTACGAGCAGTGAAACGATTCCTCGCAAGCCAGCAGTGTGAATGTCCAACGATAAACTAGTTGAAACATCTCTTTTATTTACATGGAGTGTATAACTATTGGAATTTCCATGAGCAAGAAAATAGTAAGTAATATCCTCACCGTCTGCGGGCCAACTGCCTAACGACGAATTAAACGATTCTTCTATCGCACATTAAGTCGATAATTTGTAGACAATTGACGTGCCCCACGGTTTTATTTTAGTCTAGTCTATGCATATGTTTATAATTCCCACGACTGTACCTATTTTATTATTTTTTGGTTTTTAGTACATTTATCTTAAACATTGCAATGTATGTATAACATAAAACCATTTAAATTAAAAAGTTTTTTTACCTATTTTTATTTTCTAGTTTTTAGTTTTTATTTCGCATTCTTTACCATTTTGTTCCCACGAGTAATGGACATTTAAACGGTCGACCCCCCCCAGAGGTCCAATAAAGGGGCAAGGCTATGTACAACAAGATGCGCCTGAGTCTTGAGGGGAAAACGCTAACGACATATCATTTTTATCCACCCTAATGCCATACAGTTCTCGGCGCGTTTTAACCTTTCACCTTAACTTGGGTGGTGTACCGCTAACGACGTATCATTTTTAGTCACCCTAACGCCACACAGTCCTCAACACGATACAAAATCTTGACTTGGGTGGTGGATTCAGGCTGGATTAATCAGATACCTAAATTACAGATTCAATTTCTAAATTTAAATCTTATTATTATACGCCATTTAGTGGGTGCGCCCATCTTAAATATTGAGGTTGTATAGTGCACTGTATTCTTCTTGTCAAGCCCTTTTATTTGATACCCATATTGGTGGGATTGATAAAAAATTGTTATCAGCCATTTGGTAGCGGCGGCCATCTTAGATTTCAATTTTGCATAGTAAATTGTATTCTACTTGTTGTGACCTTTCATTTGATACCCATGTTGATGGGATTGATAAAACTTAAGTTATCCGCCATTTTGTAGTGACCGCCATCTTGGATTTCAATTGTTTATAGTATATTGTATTCTGCTTGTTGAGCCCTTTCATTTGATACCCATATTGATGGGATTGATAAAACCTACGTTATCCGCCATTTTGTAGCGGCCGCCATTTTGGATTTCAATTTTTTATAGTATATTGTATTCTGCTTGTTGAGCCCTTTCATTTGATAACCATATTGATAGGATTAATAAAACATAAATTATCCGCCATTATGTAGCGGCGGCCATCTTGAATTTATAAAGATAATGAATAAACATAATTGTATTGTCACCAAAATCCAAAGTGTATACAAAATTTCAGATTAATCGGTTGACAGGAAGAGGGTGAAATTTGAATTAGTAAATTTGACCCAAGAATAAAACAAACGGGGTGAGCTAAATAAAACCGTTTAACTAAACTAACTTAACCTAACCTAACCTAATCTTACATAAAGTCGTGGCACTTTATGTATGATGTTGCGAGGGAGACGTGACGACACTGTAGGAGAGCACACTAAACACGATATTTACACCATTCCTCATATTTGCACTCATATACGGACACTTATTAAACAAAATGCCACGAATTTTACCCAATAATATCCATTGAAACACAAATCTGAGAAAATAATGCCAAAACTCTGGTGCTGTCAGTTTTTCATGAAGAAAAAAAAATAGTGTTGTAGCAAAGCAAATGAATGAAAAAACTCGTGATAGAATAAAATTGTCACGATTTTAGCTTGGGAATAGTTAGTTTATCGTAGTTCGTAATCTTGTATCTATGTCCCGTTTTCAGTACATCACGTAATTGAAGCTATAGATGTATAAAATTTAACAATTATAGGTGAGTATTTTAATAACATATTATCAACTTATTAATATTTGTTTTTTTTTAAGTATAATTTAATAGTGACAGCCCTATATGCTCATACCTATTCATATATAACTTGTTTTTATTTAACCTATTTAAGTCCCTTTTAACCCCTAAGTCGTGATAATTCATTAAATGTTTGGACGTACCAAGTCACCCCGAACAACAGAAATTTGCTAGTAACTAAATAAGTAACGAAAAAGTAGTAATAAACATTAACAAATAAACTTACTGCTGTTTCATTTTATTCCGTATTAGAATGGGTCACATAATAGTTGTTAATGGATTGCATCAGTTAGCTGCAAAATATGTGCAAAATATCAATAGCACAAATAGTCGCCTATTTCCAAAGACTATTTTTTATATCACATATTCAAATAATCTTTGGGCACTTAGAATATGAAATACACACATTTATGAGAAAAGTTTTGACATAAATCATTACGTAGTATAAACAAAGTCACTTTCCGCTGTCTGTCCCCTTATATGCGCATATCTTTAAAACTACGCAACGGATTTTGATGCGGTTTTTTTTTAATAGTTAAAGGGTATTAACGGGGTGGTTTTGATCTATAAATCATGTTTAATGTAGTAAAAAAGTGCTAATTTTCAGGATTTAGAACTTTAATCGCAAACACTGCCTGAACCCTAAGTTTTAAATCAAAACAATTTACTACATTATTATACACGTTTAAAAGGTCTACAAAAAAGTCCGCGAGGGCATATGTCTATCTCTTAGGGATAACCCACAATGACCATTTTTATTTTTTTACTTTTTACGAGAAATAATGGCTGTTTTACGGAGCGATTTTAAACATTACAGCATTAATTTTCATCCAGTTAAGTGTATTAAATAGATTGTGTATTTAATATACTTAGATCAATATTGCCCTGTACAGTATGTAATTCAAACGTATATTTACGAAGATATTACAGTATTAACATAGCGGGTCATAGTATAGCGTTGCGCGCCATAATGCGTGCCGATAAATAGCACAAATTGAAGTTTTTAATAACCAAATTTTACTCATTTATTACTTTTGATGCGGAACAAAGTTCGCCGGGTCAGCTAGTATATTTATAAACAAGTGTTAGAAACATGTCACACCTCACGGCAAGTCCCTTTCGCGGTAGAGAACAGTGCGCTATAAGACACGATTTTTATACAACTCACTCACCTCTTCATCTTTCTTATATTTCGCTGAACACATTCAATTCGGAGATGAAAAGTGTATCGTAGCCATCTTGACACTTAAATCCTTCCGCTTTCAAAGTGTATATCAGCTGGATTCACATTCATCATCCATTCTATAACAAACTTTCATGAATAAAATGTTCTTAAAATAATTTATCGGTTAAAAGAAGGTTTTAGCACTAACAAATTTTATTTTATTGAACAGTATAATTACTATTTATTTATTTATTTAGACATTATTAGCATTGGTTATTATTGTTTCAAGAGTTTTAGACGCTTTACTTCTGAACCAGAAGTCTTGGTGCGAATACCAGTTTAACTGCCCGATGTGAGATAATAATAACAATATATATACTTATATATATTGAAGATGAAAACTTCCGGTGGCTTAAGGCATAATTGCTCCTATAGACCTTCGTAGCAGCCTTAAAACTGATGTTCAGGTCCTGCATGACAAAAGCTAAGAGACTAATGAAGAACATGATAGTCAATTCTTTATGATTACTCTGAACATATATTTTATGAAATTGCATTCTCATTTCTCTGTCGGTGTAAATGCCGGAACTTGCTTACACGTACGTCTACAAGTCATACATATGTTAAATAGTCTTTTTAGTATATTTAATAACTTTTATATATTCTTCGACTGGGAAGTGAACCGGTTTTAAAGAATTAATTTCTTTAGAGCACGTCGAAGTTTTGCTCTTACTGGTTACGAGTGAACGAGGCGGCTGGCACATACTCCCACTACTGGAGCACAAAGTGTTCCTTCAAAGAGATTTTGTTAGCGCTTGTTATTATTGTTGTGCTTGTTGTAACTTTAATATCGCCCTATCTCCTCAATCATAGGGTTGTCACATGCTCCACTGTGGATGACATAGGATCATTATTTTAAAGTTTGAATTATCTTATAATATTTAGTAGTATTACGATATTAATATGTACTCGAGGGCGTTGACAGCATTATCTCATCTAACATAACGCGATATTAAATCTCATAATATAGGTTGTTAGCGCAAATTCATACGTCGGGCATAATCTGTAAGTTGAAGAAAAAAGTCGTTAGTGTTAAAAATACCAGGATGTCAACACGGGACCGAATGGGGAAGGGAGGTAGGCGTGCGAGTACCTCTTTCACTGTACGAAACGCGAGATGAGCCACTTCACGTCGATCTTCTGAGAGTTCGCGGTATTTCAATGGTCGAGCCGGCCCATTCATGCAGCAAAGTTCTTGGTTCTCCCACTGTTAATTTTTTTTACTACACAGGTCAATAATAAATATATCCGATGTATAGCAATGAGCTGGTAATTTACTCCACGGAACTCTATGTTCTCTTCGTCTGACAAAAGCCAGCCAAAAATCTAACAGCCAATTTCACAATAAAAAAAGCGTACCTACGTAACGTAGTAAATTAGTTGTATAGTAACAAGCTTTAAAATTAGAAAACTGCTAATATGTGTTAGCACCAACCCTAAACAAAACATATTCAATTGGACGTCGGAAGAGAATGATGCATCGCACCCCTATTTGTACAGAGGCTCAATCGTACTTGGTAATTAACCAAATGTACCAGTAATTGAACAGTATTGTTACGACGTATACGGATGGGCTGGTAATGATCGCGATGTGAATATTTGTCTTAAGTATTTGTTTAAACAACACCATCAGTAAATGTATCTACGAGTATATACATAATCTGTATATTCGCTCTCTTGTTCAGTGAAATCAATTTTGTGTGCTTGTGTAAACGAACGTGTAGTACTTGTTTGTATTTATTTTAGAGAGAATTTATACTTGATTGATTTATTTTTTTTTACAAATTCTGAGGATAAAGAGAATTTATACTTGATTGATTTATTTTTTTTTACAAATTCTGAGGATAAAGAGAATTTATACTTGATTGATTTATTTTTTTTTACAAATTCTGAGGATAAAGAGAAATGTAAACGACACTGTTATAAAGTTTGCTGCCCACAACATAAAAGTGCACTTTTTAATAAAAGTGTATTTGGTATGGGCCCAAAAATGTATAACAACTTACCGAGAGACATTTTAGAAATTCCTGAAGCAAAACATTTTAACCTCCTGCCTACCAGACATACTATTTTTCGAGTACGATTCTGAAACTATGGGATTATCTTCATAATAGATCAACATGCCCCGGAAAAATAGTGAAAAAATTCCTACTCTTCGGAAATTGGTTTTTCACTATGTGCTTTAGAAAGTACAAAAGTATAATATTACTATGTCGCTCACATAGGACATAGAAAGTTAAGTTCGATAAAGTGTAAGTAGAATCGCATTTTAGCCTATAAACAAAACAATATTTCAATTACCATACTTTTATTAAAAAAATCAAAATAAAAAGAACAAAAATTAAACATTTTCTCAAAAAAACTATTAAAAACAATCAAGGTTATACATTTTTCTCCAAAAAAAACATAAATGAACAAATAATCAACATTTATACTATTCAGTCGTAAATTAGGAACCAAATTAGAGATCAAAATTAAAGATCAATCAGTTAAAATCAAACTTACATACTAAGAATACTAATTACCCATATGAAAATTGGCATAACAATTTCGATTTGGAGTGAAACAAAGGTAAATGTCACATTTCTTACAAAAAACCGTTGTTTTTTTGTCACATCCGTTTGCTCTACAGCGCGATTGTTTCGGACCATATTCAGGTAAGTGTAATGCAGATTTTTGGCGTTGTTCTTGGGACGGAATTGGTTTTATAAGAGCCTTACGCTTCTTATGTTTAGGTTCAAGTTCTTCATATTCTTCTTCGCACTCTTCACCACTATCTTCTTCGTTGTCTAACACAAGTGTTGTCCCTAAATTCAATTTATATTCTCTCATCTGTACAATATATTTTGTTGCTGTACCCTTTTGTCTTTCTACCATCCTGTATTGTAGCCATGCATTGACTACAGCAAGGTCAAAAAGGTGGGAAATTACTCGAATGGTCCATTTTCTTGTTCGATTACGAGATGGACAGACTGAAAGCATTCGGTCAGCGAGATCTACTCCACCCATATTCTGGTTATACATTTTAATCACTTCAGGTCTTCTTACCTTTTCGTATCTTTTTTCTTTCTTGGACCATCGTTCGCACTCATCGTGGTTTTCATCGCAATAGCATGTTGACATCATCAAGACTGGTTTATTATCTAACCACATAGTAACACCAAGTTTTCCATCTTCCCTTACCTTAACTTCACTACTTCCTCTGGCTTTTTTACGAAACAATTTTTCCGTCGTCAAAACACAGCTTCTAGGAACTCTATTTTTCATAATAGTGCCTGTACCATGAAATCCACGCGTTAAAAGTGCTTCACACAATTTCACAGAAGTAAAATAACGATCGAAGAACAAAAAATGTCCGGGAACCAAAGTACGAGTCAAATACAAAACAGCAGATTCGCCTAGACCAAATCCCTGGCTAACTAATTCTGGGAATGTGGTATCTCCTTCATAGACCACCATATCACAAACTACACCTTGTGGTGAAGCAAGTACAAACACCTTCAGCCCAACAGGGTTTGGTTTATTTGGACAATATTGACGCATTGGACATTTCCCAGTGAAAGGAATGATCATCTCATCGATACTCATATCCTTTGGTCGGTTTTGCTGATGACAACCATTCAAAATTCTACTAAACAATGGTTGAATTTTCCAAATTTTTTGCCTTTTCTGTTCAGTGGTTACATCAGCATCATAAACACACTTCAGTCGCAATCTTATAAAATAAAACCTGTTTCTGGTCATAGCCATAGCAATAATAGGTACTTTCCATTTTTCTGACCAATACATATCGATCTGAGGGTACTGTAATGCTGACATTATCATTGTAACTCCGATATATATCTTAAGTTCTTTCAAAGTCAACCCCATTGACTTTCCTGTCTCTAAAATATGTGTTCTATTTGTGCAGTCAACAATAGTTGTCAAAATTTCATCATCAATATACTGATCGTAGAACTGATGCCACTCCCATTCCTGAGTTTCGCGATGTAAGTAAGCTGGTTGCATCAAATCGTTTATTTCAGGCTCCAAGGTGTCTTTTGTCCATGTGTCGTGAACACCATCATTCTGCTGACGATTTCTGATCGCAATCTGTCGGACTGATAGTGATGGTGAAGGCGGTTGAATATGATGAGTTTCGTCGTCAGAATTTGTGTCAGAAGCAGGTGTAAGTACGCGACCACGTCCACGACCACGTCCATGACCACGTCCACGTCTTGTTCTTCCAAGTCCTCGTGAACGAGATCGCGTTGAAGAGGATGCAAGAATGGAATCGAGTGACAGCGCTGGAGAATCTGGTGGAGTGATTTGCGCATAATCTTCGTCGTCAGAGCTGCTGGACGCACATGTTAGCTGGTTATTTGCTCTCTGAGTCAATTCTGGGAGTAGGAATTCCGGATCATTGTCGCAGTCATCCCCGGAAAAGTCAAGATCGGAATCATTTAACGCTTCAATTATGTCGCGCTCTGAAATACCTGGAAAAAATTGTAACTAAATGAAAATATCTTCTAATGTACTACACAAAGTACAACAGTAGTACAACAACTGAAACTTTAATTACCTACATTTGTTCTTTACAAAGGACATAGAAAAGTAGCTCAAGGTTACTGCAACATATTTTATTTTTATGCAAAAATAATACAGTGTTGATATGTACTGGACTGTTAATTACTCAATTATTGTTAGAAATCGTCAAATCAATAAAAAAATCATAAGATTAAAATAGCTTGACTTACCTACCCATGCGTGAGCGCACGGCCGCATCATCACTCGTCGACGCCATTTTGAAATATAATGACAGATGAGAAGCGCCACTTTTATTTTTTCTTACTTTCCCATACATCCAATAGATGTCTCTATTAAGTTAAATTTGAATTTTCGTTCAAAACAGAGGCGGGAGAATTTTTAAATTCTTATGTTCTATCAGTAGTACAGATGTAGCCAAGAGGTTAAACGCCAGTTGAAAAGACACCTAATTACTAAGGCATATTACAGTGTCGAAGAGTATCTGAATGACAAATTATAGGTATTTTTAAATGTTGAACGTATTGCATTGTTGTTATTCCTGTGTTTTTTGACCTAAAATCTCTGACTGTAATTAATTGTTGATATGACATTGATATTGTATTTTAGTATTTTGTTGGACTCTATTTGACATTGTTTTAATTTTTGGATGCCTATATTATCAGTATTATATTGCATGATGTGTTATACTTAATCGATATTGTGCGCCTATTAGGCATGTTACGGTTGTACCTGCTACATTTATTATAAGACCTAATTAACCTGTAACAGACAATGAATAAATGAATATGAATATGAATATGAAATTTTGTTAAATATTTTCTACAACAGAAGTGGTTCATAAAATGTATATTAATTGTTTACTGATTTAATTTATTAGCCAAATTTTTGTTCGGCACTCGTAATAGTTAAATATAGTCTTATATCTTACTAGCTTATCCCCGCGGCTTCGCTCGCATTGAAAAGTATCCTATGTTACTTCTAATACCTTCAAGAGTATATGTACAAAGTTTCATGATGATTGTTTCAGTAGTTTTTGCGTGAAAGCGTAACAAACAAACTTACATTCGCATTTCGTTACCGCCGGTAATACAATGGGACGGTATTACAGTATTCAGGGTTGAAACTTCATTACTGTAAAACTTCATTACTGAAGAAAAAAATTTTTTTTTATTATAAAGTATCATATTATGTTACTTCTAATACCTTCAAGAGTATATGTACAAAGTTTCATGATGATCGGTTCAGTAGTTTTTGCGTGAAAGCGTAACAAACAATCAAAATTTATTTCCAATATATCTGCTCGCGCTTTCAATGAACCAAAAACATTAAATGGCTGCAAAGAAAACAATCGACCTGAAGTTGTATCTAGATTAAAATCAGAGCATTGTAGAAAACAAAGGTACATTTCTTTTTGAAAAAAACTTTATTCTTAACTTTGAGATAAACACAAAGATCTCGTTATTGTCTAGATGCTATTTGTCATTTGTCAAGGCGGAGACAAATATATAGCACCTTTATCGTGATAGCCGACGGGCTGGTTCAATCGCACTGTAATAAAAAAATTGTCATTAGAAAACGCCGTTAAATAAAGTGCCGCCAGTAAATAACTAGTTGACCCGGCGAACTTTGTTCCGCATCAAAAGTAATAAATAAGTCAATTTTGGATATATCAGTTTTTATTTACTAAATCATACATAAATTATATTCTTGATACTAACCACCCCGTTGGGACCCCTCTATCTATTAATAAAAACAGCATCAAAATCCTTTGCGTAGTTTCAAATATCTAAGCATATAGGGGGACAGACAGCGGAAACCGACTTCATTTTATATTATGTAATTGTATTTTGAAATATTTATGTCTAAGATGTTGTTTTAATGTCATGTATTTTGAAAATTGTGAGGTAACTTTTGGAAAGCGTCACTTTACAATTAAAATGTTACAGCACGACGGTACTGGTTAAAAGCCTCGGAATAAAATAAGGTGACTATAATTTCAAACAAAACGTTTCTTTTTGGAAATAATAGAAGGTAGATATTTTCACAGTTGTATTGTCGTTGGTTCGTCGTCACGAGGATTGCAGTAATGGTTTTTTTTCTGATGTATAGTGTCATGGGTAATTTGTGTCCGAAAAACCAACGCCCGTCGCCCATTGTTACGCCTTGCTGAAACTTTTTATTTCTAATGAAGTGGAGAAACTTTGTAAATCGTCATAAGATTGTATTAATTAACAAGTATCAAAGTTATTTTTATAAATAAAAGTTACAAAATATCACGGCAGATACGTGGTGAGGTTGGTATAGCGACTTAATGTCCGGCGTATAATAAAATGAAATGTCTAATTGATAATCGATCTGGTAAAGAATTCTGTTAACGTATGTAACTCTTTAGCTTAGGGGTAACGGACTCATGTCCTCCTTTACTCATTTCTTGTTTTGTATGAAGTCCTTCTTTTATGTTTTTAAACAAGTCTTCTTTAGTATAATCAGGATCAATAAATTTATAATCCTTATATCCTTATATCGTTATCACTTTCAAAACTGAAGTAGTTTCAAATAAATGAAGAGTTTTGTTATAATCAAGCTGTTTATTTGACACGAACAGTTTCCGAAACACTTGTGATATAATTGTATATAATTAACATACTGTTGTATAGTATATTATTTATATACTGTTAGAACTAACAATTAGGCACATACCAACTTAACAATATTACATCAGTACTACCAACCTTAAATTTATAACTATAGTAAATGTATAGACATTGTAGATATCTCAACAAAAACGTTGTACCTTAATTCGTCAAAACAAACCGGCCGGTAAAGCTGTTATCACATTCCAAAATCGGCAACCCTAAAATTTCCAACTTAAAGTGCAATCTGTTTACAATACCACCGCTACAACGCTTTGGGACTTCGTGTACAAGGCCTCTCGTCTAACAACAAAAGCGCTTAAGCGATATGTGGGTCTCACAGTCAACATAGCAGATAACAGGCCTCATTTACTTAGGGTTGACACTCTAGAGGCTTCCGTAATTTGTGTTGACAAAGGTCCAAATTAGATACCTATGCTCTTTATTCCATTTTATACGAGGATTTGCCTAATAAATGTTTTCAGGGTAAATTTATAGTTTCGGATATTAACATAAGTAGTTTACCTAAAATTTTAGCAAGAGTAAAATCATTTTAAATTACAATTAAAAGTGAATGCACGAGACATGAATGACTGTGGATGAGGCGAAAGATGTGTGTCAGGATCGTAGCCTGTAGAAAGCCAAAGTATCTGTCTACCTAAGGATATCCCTTATGGTAAGGTTATGTATGTATGTACAATTAAAAGGACGTTGTAATAAAAAATAATCAAAACGCGTCTTATATTCATACACTTGGAAAACTATTGCTCTGATATATTACATGTATGATATAATGTTTAAATATTGTAATATAGATAAATGACAAGTGATTGGAGATTTTTTTTATTTAATAATTTAATTCTATTAACAGTCATTATCAAACTCGGACCAATCACGGAAAGTAATACCCAACAAATGGTTAATTACTTTCATTTTGAACTGGAATTGAATAAATAAAAAGTTCGACGTCATTTAGGACTGTAGGAGCTAGGTGCTGAACGCCCCGGCGCGCTCACGATAAAGTACTACGCACTAAGAATAACTTAAAAACTTTAACGATTCAGTTTGTGCCGATGAAGAATGACTCATTCTTTAGCCCCTTTTTAGAGCTTCATAGTTTTTTGAGTTCAGTGGCCGTCCTAGGTGATATAAAAATTAAAAAAAAAAAAATATCAGCCTTCAAAAGTAATCAATGTCTGTCGAACAATCGAACGTTGTGTACCATGAATATCGATGACTGAAGAAATTATGCTCTTGGCAAACAAAATTTTGAACGTCTATAGATTTATTTCTGAAACCAAGTATCACCATAAGCGTGTAACTTTTATTTAAACTATTTAGCTTTAATTCTAACTGAGACAAGTAATATCTTTTACATAATTGTTGTCTAAGTATAAATTGAAAATATTTAAAGTACCTATGTTCTTCTAATTCATATTTCGCGTGCTCATCCTATTTTCCGGAAGAAAATAGTCGATATCGCATTTCTCCCTTGTTAAACCATTATAAATTATAATGATATAAAAAAAGATGAATTGCCCTCTTCTAAAAAAATATATACTTGTTGTAATTCTGTGTTAGTCAGTTCACAAATAGGCAAAAAAGTAGTGACCGGCATACAATTCTGAAAAATAATTATATCAAATTCTCTCTCGAGGGTCTTAATCCTAATCTTTTTTTTTATTTTAATCGAAAAAGACTTCACCAATGTTTTTCTAAGCATTAAACAAAATGTCCAAGGTTTTGGATTCTATTAACGCTACTAAAAGAATCTGTAACCTATTAACACGTACTGTAAAAAGTTTCATAGTTCTACTAACGTTGCAATACCTACTGCGACAGGAGACAAGGCGACAGGCGCTACCCGCAGTTCCTTGATAAAAATATTCTCAGATGAATCGAGAAACACTATACTTGACAACACATCGCTTTTCAGATCCTCCACTCCTGAATAGATGACTCAAGACTCTAGAGAGCAATGAAAACTATAGCCGTGGTGGGGTGAAGCGAGATTATACACTGTGACTGGTTGCCTCTCTCCATTAAATATTTGATAGTGGCCGGAGAACTCACCTCGATATACTGTTAATGTTAGGCCCCCGATTTACATAGTCATTGTATGTGTATTAAGGGACACATGTGTAAATGTTACAATTTTGTTCAGGAAATCTGTCAACGTCCATTTAAAACGGTAATATTATAATTATTCAATAGTATTATTATGTACTATGTTTGTGTGTATATTGGACAAATATTTTTAACAAAGCACTTTCGTAAATAACTATTATATTATTTGAATAAAACATAAACATAACTTCACGCCTTTTGTTACCCGAAGGTGTAGGCAGCGGCTGTTAAGCCTCGTCTCGCCGTTATGTTTACGTCCCAAATGGAATAGGTGGCGAACCTATTGCCATACCGGGCACAAATAATTATTTGAATAAATACGTTATTTTTTCGACAACACTAAAAGCTTTTATATTACCGGCCTATTATTGCACGTTGAGAGTTCTGAATAAACAATATGATTGATGATAACGTGCTATCTATAAATAATATCATATAATAAATAATATAATATATATATATATATATAAACACAATAATTTATGTAATGTTTATATATTTTTAATAGATTCGGTGGTTCAGTGGTCGGGCACACATCCAGAGGTCGCGGGTTGGAATCTTGGCTCACACCAATGACTTATCGAAATTAATTTCGAAAGTTATGTGTGACATATATCGATGACTGAAAACTTCGGTAAACTTGCCGGTATGGCAATAGGTTCGCCACCTATTCCATTTAGGACATAAACATAACGTCGAGTCGAGGCTTAACAGCAACTGCCTACACCTTCGGGTAGAAAAGGGTGTCAAGTTATTTTATGTTATATTTTCATTTATTACGTAAAAAAGTGAACTCAACGAGATAGTTTTTGTGTGCCTGCTCTGATATTTATGTCTGATATTTACATAAAATCCAGTGATTTGGAAATAAATATCATCGATGAGTTAGAATGCTACAGAAGTGATTATTAGGAGTAAATTCATTCTTGCTCAATATTTTCTCTTATTAGAAAGAAGCCAAATAATGGGATAACGGTCCTCGTGCTGTGGCTTTAGTAAGAAAATATTGGCTTACGACTTAGATTTTGGCTGATAGCTTTCATTTTGGTCGGGCGACAAATAGCTACATTTATTTCTATATACAGTTCAACAAAAAGTTGTTAATATCGATGAACCCTTTGCAGACCATAAAGTACGGCGTCGACTCACAAGCCGTATATTTGATGAGAGGTACAGAGCAGTGAGACTTTTAAATAAGTATCAACAGGATCAACGTTTCCGAATAAACTACTGGCAGTTGTTTATCTTGAACATAATTTTATTTGTAATAAAGAATCAAAAAATCATATAACTTCATTATATTCATATTTTTTATATATTACAAAATTGGGTAGCGTAGGTGAGCATGTTTAATATAAAATCTAAAAATAATTATATCGAATTCTCTGAGGGTCTTAGGCCTAATCTATTTTTGTTATTTTAATCGAATATTACTTAATCTTTTTTTTCCTGTCTAAACAGTAAACAAAATCACCAAGGTTTTAGATTCCATTAACACTACTAAAAGTATCTGTAACCTGTAAACACGTACTGTAAAAAGTTTCATAGTTTTAACGTTGCAGTATCTACTGCGACAGGAGACAAGGCGACAGGCGCTACCAGCAGTTCCTTCATAAAAATATTCTCAGATGAATCGACAAAAAACTATACTTGACAACTCATCGCTTTTCAGATCCTCCACTCCTGAATAGATGGCTCTAGACTCTAGAGAGCAATGAAAACTATAGCCGTGGTGGGGTGAAGCGAGATTAAACACTGTGACTGGTTGCCTCTCTCCACTGAATATTTGATAATGGCCGGAGAAGACAGCTCGATATACTGTTAACGTTAGGCCGCCCGATTTACATAGTCATTGTATGTGTGTTAAGGAACACATTTGTAAATGTTACAATTTTGTTCAGGAAACCTGTCTACGTCGATTCAAAACGGTATGAAAATACAGATATAGGCAAGTCTTGCGGTAAATACAATGCGTTTGACAATTCTTGTATTGACAATATTATGAGCAGTCGAAAATATCACATCTAACAAGTCTATTAGTGTAATGGTTACTCAGAGCTTATTTGATTGCTCAGTGACATATTTATAGGGATGCCCACCAGCCCGATCGTCAGACGGCCTCAGAAAGGCTGCTGGAAAAGACTGGACGCCGAAGGCAGAGAATCGGATGTTGTGGCGCACATTGGGAGAGGCCTATGTCCAGCAGTGGACTGCAATAGGCTGATGATGATGATATTTATAGTCTTGTGGCAGCAATATTTACGCCGTTAATACCCAACGGGGTCAGCAGTGTTTCCAGGCACGCTCCAAATAAAATATTAGTGTCTCATTCAAACTATTTTGGGCCTATTAGCACATATTTTCTACACTACTCCCAGTCCCCACTACGTTGTTTGCAGTAAATCTGACATTTGTATTGTATTTCCCTGTTTCACTCCATTTATTGAAATAAAACTTTTGCACAGGTGTTCATTCTAAGAAAGGTATGTATATGTTATTTCGCGAAGCAATATGTATGTGAGAAAGGGTCCGGTTAATAGTGTTGTAGGGGCACAGGAGTGTGTTATTACCACCTGTTCTCTCCTTAATATCTATCTACGTTCTCTTCCAGCTGCCACGTTTGCATATAGGTTGGTGAAAATTATAGAGGTACGGTTTTCTATTTGTACCAGTTATTTTGATATATTATAAGGACAGGAAGTTTGCGATTTTATTACTGATGATGTATAGTGGTAAATATTTAACAAGAGAGTTTCACTATTTGGTGATCAAATAGTGAAACCCAAACAAACATAACACATAGAATTAGTAATTGATAGGTCACTTTCACGTCACACAATATCTCAATCAGGTATTTGATGCCACGAAAGAGAGAAAAACGTCTACCTATGGCTTCGTATAAAGGTCGAAAATACAGTAAATAATTTCGGCGTATAGAGTGCAGGAAAATGACTTTGTTCCTCATGAAAGTAATATGCGTTTGCAAATAAAGTGCCAAATCTCATATATTATCACTATCATTGTTACAACAACGTTGTTAGCATAAATGGAGCGTTGGGCAGATTCCTGGGCGCACAAAACATTAGCAGAAAAGCCCAGCTAGCAATCCACAATGCAGTCCTGATCCCAACGCTAACTTATGGAAGCGAGAGCTGGGTATGGCAGAGTGTGCATGAAAGTAGAATAAACGCGGTAGAAATGAGGGCACTACGCAAAATCTGCGGAGTGACTCTCGCTGACCGCGTAGAAAACAAGGTTGTACGGAAGGAAGTTGGTTTGAAAGAGAGTGTCGATGTAAAAATAAGAAAGGGCATGCTCCGATGGTTCGGACATGTAGAAAGAATGGTTGATGCAAGACTGACTAAGCAGATATACAATGCAAAAGCGGATGGATGTAGGAGTCGAGGACGGCCAAGACACACATTACATGACCAAATAGAACATGTTCTGGAGGAAGGTGATGTTAAGAGCCTCAAAAACCGACGCGCGTGCATGAAAAGAGTTATGAATGTCAACGAAGCGAGTGAGGCGTGTAAGAATCGTGCCCTACGGCGCTCTGTTCTCTCTGCCTACCCCGCAAGGGATTTGGCGTGAAGTTATGTATGTATGTATGTATTGTTACAATAAACATGAATTATATATGCATACCCGGTTGACACCCTCTATTTACAAAATAAATCGCATCAAGATCCGTTTCGTAATTATTTAATTATTTTTATCTATATCTAAATATCATTAAAAGGGTGAGTGGCAGAGTCACGATCGGGTGACCAAGAACGAACTACTACGATCAAAAAAATGGCCTGTTTCATGAAGTTAAAATGCGTAGCACCCACTTTAATGCCTGATGGGGTGTATGAATATGGATGAGGCGAAAGAAGTGGGCCGAGATCATAGCTCGTGGAAAGTTGAAGTTTCTGCCTGTAATCTATAACCGTCTTCATCTTTCTCATTATTACAAAACGATGTACTAATACAGGTAGTAAATCTGAACTATGAATTCTTGGTCTGTTAAGCTAACAAACGGTTCTCACCCGATCTCATTGCAAATCGTGACTATTCCAAGACTTGATAGTACTAAGATTGGTACCTGCTCTCACAGTGAATCATAGATTTAAATGTAATTCGGTCTTGTCGTTCGGTTTTGAAAGGCATAGGTATGCATTATCACGCGTAATTTAAATCTGAATACGTAAACTTACAGCATAAACAATGCTGGAATGCCTTGACAAAGCAACTTATTGTCCCGGTATATAATTAATCATTGTAGGTAATGTATTTGTAAAATTATGCAATAAGTGTGAGAACTTGCCGCCACGCAAGCATTCAGTATTTATATATTTCTTGAATCTTCAATAAAAGAGCCTACAGAGGTTCCACTCTTAATAAGCACCACTACCTAGTAGTAAGCCGGTTAAAGGACTATTTCGTGCCCATTTCGGAGAGCTTGAAAGAATATAGTGCGAGAAACTAAAATATGAAAGTGGATGGAGTATATTTATTGCATGTCTTGGCCTAGTCAGTATATAACACGAGTCTTACTGACTTACATGTTGAAGAATGCTGGGAAAGAATGAAAAAAAATGAGTCTGGCATATGTGAAACATCGACGTTATTTTGTAAAAAATACTTTAAAAAAAAAAGTCAAACCGACTTCTAGGAACGTAAACCACGCAATCTTTAAGTATATGAAAACAGTACCTCTATAACTAAAAAGCGATAAATAACGTAACTTACTCATTTGTATAACCCTAGCGTCACACTTTCGGGTCCGCTGTGGTCCGAAAGTGTAGTTCGGGTAGAAAAAGGCGTGAAGTTATGTTATTATCTATTTCAAAATTGAGTTCTGAAATTCACTCAAATATAATATATTAATAATTATTATATATATTATTATATTATATATAATATATTAATTGGGTGGTTATGGTTCTATGGAGCTATTTCATTAGCTTCACCTGTATGTTTATATGTTTGTACGTTTGTAGGTTTGTTTGTAGCCGACTTCTTTTTTAGTGTCCATAGTTCACAAATCGCACCATCTAGTGGCAATCAGCGGAAAGTTTACGTTATCAACTTGAAACGAGTTCCTTGTATAAGTCACAGATGGCGCTATTCCTCAAATTCGAAACTAAGAAACGCGCTTGTTAAAGAAAACCGAACTAAAAAATATAAAATAAATAATAGTTTAAAAAAACTAAAAAACACGCTTTTTATAGAAAACCGAACTAAAAAATCTATACATATAATAAAATTGTAGAAAAGTCAAAACTGTACATTGAATATTTTTTAAAAAGAATACTTGGTGTGTGATCTGCAATCGATACCGAAGCCAAAAATATACTTTTTAGAATTTTTGTCTGTTTGTCTGTTTGTCTGTATGTATGTCCGGGATAAACTCAAAAAGTACTGCATGGATTTACTTCAAATTTGGCACGAAAATTATTAAGAAGTCGGGTCAACATATAGGCTACATATTATCACGCTATCACCTACGAGGAACGAGCAGTGAACCTTTATTTCTTCAATGTATTCTGTAGCAACGTGTAATCTAACGACGCATATTTGTATGTTGTTATGGTGTTATTATGTTAATAACCATGCTTTAATCTATACATATAATAATAATAATAATATAATATAAGTTAGCTTCACATTTTAATTAACTTATGCCGTTAAACATAACAGACAATTTTAAAACAGTGCCATCTATGAGATTTACAAAACAGAAAACATTAAGTTGAATTACACGTGTAAGCACTTTTTGGTTTTAGATATAAATAAATCTTTGAGATTTTAAAAACATCAAGTCGAATTACATGTTTAAACACTTTTTGAATATAAATAATTGAAATTTCATCATGCGCTTGCGGTCAATAGATGTTTTTAAGAGTCATAGATGGAGTTGTGCATTTTCTTCTTTAAAATTGTATCGTTAATTCTTTTCAGAGATGAGCAAGACAATTAAAAAAATGTATTTGTATATGCTAAAAACTGTTAATATTTTTGTTCGGTATTTATTGGTGTAATGATTGCTTCGTAATTTTATAATTTTACACCATTAAAAAAAAATGTTTCCTATTCGCTAACTAGATGGCGTTGGCGTCGAATTAGATCGCGCTATAATTTCGTTCACCAAAAGTGATGTTATGAGTACGGATGTCGCCGCGACAACTCATAGAAACTGGGGTTACCTGCGTTGCTATAAGTTATCGTGTGCTTAGTCGAATTTAACGTGAAAACTGAAAATACTTTCCTGAAATATAATTTAAAAAAAAAATATTTACTTAAATAAACTTCATTCGGAATCGGACTACTGCTTACTGCTTAGCTATCATTATCTGTGTGTAAATTCTCAGCGTGTAAATTATTTTCTGTTATTTTTCAAACTTAAAATAATCAAAATGCCTAGAAAACGGTCTAATCTATCCCAATCCTCAAACGATAGTCGAAGGAAAAGGTTAGCTCGATCTCTTGAAACCACCATTGAGCGTGAGGCAAGGATAGCTACTCTTCGAGAACACAATGCGGAAATTCGAGATGGAGAAAGTAGTACGTCGCGCCAGTCCCGATTAGATACTATGCGCACTCAAAATGCATCGTTGCGGTCTCTGGAAAGTATAGAAGCATACGAAATGCGGCTATTAAATGATCGGAAGCGCCATGCTGAGTCTCGCGCGTCAGAGACATACACGCAACAAGAGACAAGACTGAGTTTGCAGCGCAGCCGCACTTATGCCGCTCGATCGTGCGAGAGTGCTGAAATTCGAGAAGCTCGATTGGAAAGCGACCGGGAGCGTCACGCTGAGTCTCGCGCGT
Source organism: Euproctis similis (assembly GCA_905147225.2). Classification (NCBI taxonomy): domain Eukaryota; kingdom Metazoa; phylum Arthropoda; class Insecta; order Lepidoptera; family Erebidae; genus Euproctis; species Euproctis similis. Next base: position 2,974,766 of record LR990111.1, on the reverse strand, counting down.
CAGAGACGTACACGCAGCTAGAGACGAGGTTGAGTTCCCAGCGCTCTCGCACAGATGCAGCTCGATTTTGTGAGAGTGTCGAAGCGCGAGAAGCTCGACTGGAAAGCGACCGGGAGCGCCACGCTGAGTCTCGCGCGTCAGAGACGTACACGCAGCTAGAGACGAGGTTGAGTTCCCAGCGCTCTCGCACAGATGCAGCTCGATTTTGTGAGAGTGTCGAAGCGCGAAAAGCTCGACTGGAAAGCGACCGGGAGCGCCACGCTGAGTCTCGCGCGTCAGAGACGTACACGCAGCAAGAGACGAGGTTGAGTTCCCAGCGCTCTCGCACAGATGCAGCTCGATTTTGTGAGAGTGTCGAAGCGCGAGAAGCTCGACTGGAAAGCGACCGGGAGCGCCACGCTGAGTCTCGCGCGTCAGAGACGTACACGCAGCAAGAGACGAGGTTGAGTTCCCAGCGCTCTCGCTCAGATGCCGCTCGATTTTATGAGAGTGTCGAAGCGCGAGAAGCGCGACTGGAAAGCGACCGGGAGCGCCACGCCGAGTCTCGCGCGTCAGAGACATACACGCAGCGAGAGACGAGGTTGAATTCGCAGCGGAGTCGCACTTCTCTTTCTCGGTCGATCGAAGATCATGAAGAGCGGATGACCCGGTTAAGAAGAGATCGTTCTCAGCATGCCCTTTCACGGTCGTTAGAGAACGATGAGCAGCGTGAAGAACGTCGTGCAGCTGCTCGGCAGCGGTACCACGACGTGTGTGGCGATACGTCTGCTCATCTATCGCTAGAACGGGATAGAATTCAAGAGTTTCGAGGATCTTGGTCGGGTGAACAGCGTGCGGCACAACTAGAACTAGATCGTCTGCGGCGTAGCATGAATCAACTTTCAACATCTGACGATGAATCCATGGTTTACGATATCGAAGAGCAATCGTGGCTAAATAAAGAGGGAAGTGGATTTATGTACAATGTTGCGATTAACTACGCCGCACACGGAGATATTGGTGTCTTAGAAGAAGTGTGTGCCCACTGTCAAGCCCGCAAATGGAAAGGAGAGCCCAATGGGATGTGTTGTGCATCTGGTAAGGTACGCTTGGAGTCTATGCAAGACCCACCAGATCTGTTAAGAATCTTACTAAATGGCGAACATCCGAAGTCCAGCCATTTTTTGAAAAACATCCGAGCTTATAACAGCGCCTTCCAGATGACTTCGTTTGGTGCAAATCAAATCGTTGAAGCAGGTTTCATGCCGACATTCAAGGTCCAGGGGCAAGTTTACCATCAAATCGGTTCGCTGCTACCTACAGACATTCCAAAATTTTTGCAAATTTATTTTGTAAGTGATTTTGAAGAACAAGCAAACCTACGAAGTAGACACATCCCCAATTTGGACCCTGTTCTGGTCAGAGGATTGCAAAGTATGTTGCATAACGTTAATCCGCACATTGGCAACTTCAAAGCCGCTCTGGCGTCGGTGCCTGAGAACGAGCGCAACCGCTTTAAGTTTGTCATCAGTGCAGATAGAAAGCCGATTGCAGCCCATCCGGGACGATATAATGCGCCAACGACGAATGAGGTCGCCGTTCTCTTAGTCGATCAGGAGTGTGATAAAAGAGATATCGTCTTACGCACGCACGATGACCGGCTTCAAAGGATCAGCGAAACTCACCGCGCGTACGATTCTCTTCAATATCCGCTCATGTTTTGTCGCGGAGAGGATGGCTACCATTTCGCCCACTATAATGTAGACCCCCAGACAGGCTCCCCAAATTATAACAAAAAAACGTCCGCCATGCAGTTCTACAGCTTCTTGATCCAGCTGAGGGTGAACAATGGCTCTTATCTCCACCATCATCGTACACTCTTTAGTCAGTTTCTGGTGGACATGTATGCCAAAATTGAGACAGAGCGTTTGGTATTTATAAGGTCCCATCAAAGAAAGCTGAGAGCTGAGAACTACGTCCATCTCAGAGATGCCATGCAGAATGATGCCAATGCTCAAGATGTAGGAAGGATGGTCATTCTCCCCTCCACCTTCACAGGAGGTCCGCGGTACATGCACGAGAGGACCCAAGATGCATTTTGCTATGTGCGAAAGTTTGGTCGCCCGGACCTCTTTATTACTATCACTACCAACCCAAAGTGGCCTGAAATAACAGCTCAACTCCTTGCAGGACAGGTTTCGTACGACAGGCACGACTTGATCTCTCGCGTATTCCACCTGAAGTTGAAATGCCTTATGGATCTTCTAACAAAGGCAAAAGTGTTTGGTACAGTCCGATGTCATATGTACTCCGTGGAATGGCAAAAACGCGGCTTGCCACACGCGTATCTGCTTTTGTGGTTGGAAGAAAAGATCAGGCCTATCCAGATTGATCAAGTCATAAGTGCAGAGCTTCCGGACCCTGACGTTGATCCTGTTCTGCATCAAATTGTTAAAAGTCACATGGTGCATGGCCCCTGTGGCACGTTAAATCCAAGTTCCCCTTGTATGAAAGACGGACGTTGTACAAAAAGATTCCCAAAAAAATTTACCAACGAAACCATTACTGGTGAGGATGGATATCCCTCATACCGGCGCCGATCACCAGCAGAGGGCGGGCATTCCACTGAGCTGAGCGTGCGTGGCCAGGCGCGACCGGTCGATAACCGATGGATTGTTCCTTACTCACCAGTACTGTCCAGGACCTTCCAGACGCACATCAACGTCGAGTCGTGCACCAGCGTCGGGTCGATCAAATATATCTGCAAATACGTGAACAAAGGTAGCGATCAGGCGACGTTTGCTTTACAGAACACTGACAGAGACGAGGTGACCAAGTATCAGTCCGGTCGCTACATCAGCACGTCTGAAGCAGTTTGGCGGATACTGGCGTTCTCTATACATGACAGGCATCCTGCCGTCATGCATTTAGACGTCCACCTAGAAAACGGTCAGCGCATATATTTTGATCCCAACAACGTTGCTGAGCGCTTAGAAAATCCGCGCCAAACAACTCTCTTGGCATTTTTCAGGCTCTGCGAAATCGACCAGTTTGCGAGGTTCCTTACGTATGACGAGGTGCCTTCATATTACACGTACGACAAGCAAAGGGGAATATTTAACCGACGTCGAAGAGGAGGTGCTGTCGAAGGTTTTCCGGGAATTTTCAAGGACACCGTATTGGGTAGAGTTTATACCGTGCACCCGAATAATGGCGAATGCTATTTTCTGCGGTTATTACTTCACACGATCCGAGGCCCAACGTCTTTTGCCTTTCTGAGAACATTTGATGGCGTGGAGTATCCCACTTACCGCGCAGCCTGTGTAGCACGTCACCTTCTCGACGGTGACCAAAACTGGGATGACACCCTCGCGGAGGCGAGCGTCAGTAACAGCCCCAGCCGTATGCGTCATCTGTTTGCCGTCATCTTGGTGTTTTGTGGAGTCACGAACCCGGTAGCTTTGTGGGAAAAATATCGACATCATCTATCTGAAGATTTTCTACGAGCTTTGAGGCGTGCTACTGGAGACGAAGTCGAAGTAACTGATGAACGCGTGCTGAACACCTGTCTTAGTTCACTTCAAGACGTGGTCATTTCCATCGGCGGCAATCCATTGGTCGAATATGGGTTACCAGCTCCCCAATCATCACCGCATCAAGACCGTGGAAATCGAGAGTATAACGCTGAGACAATTTACGATCCGAGCGAAATGACCACCATACGAAATCACCATGTCGCTTTGTTCTCTTCAGAGCAAAAACAAATTTATGACACTGTTCTTAAAAGCGTTGGGCAAAACCAGGGTAAAATGTTTTTCTTGGATGCTCCTGGTGGAACAGGAAAAACATTTGTTACCACTGGCATACTTGCAGAGGTCAGGAGGCAAGGCAAAATTGCCATTGCTGTAGCGTCGTCGGGAATCGCTGCCACACTGCTTCCGGGTGGCAAGACAGCACATGCCATGTTTAAAATTCCCATCGATTTAGAGAGCACCGAAACGCCTGTTTGTGGTGTGTCACGCAATAGTGATAAGGGACACGTGCTGAAGGATTGCTCTCTGATCGTATGGGATGAGTGTACGATGGCCAATAGAAAAGCAGTTGAGGCCGTGGACAGAACCTTGCAGGACATCCGCAGGAACGAACACTTGATGGGTGGTGTCACAGTTCTATTCAGTGGCGATTTCCGACAAACGCTTCCCGTGGTGACGCGGGGATCGAGGGCTGACGAGGTGAATGCTTCGTTGAAACGATCTTCGCTGTGGTCACGAGTTCGTACGCTGCGCTTGACCATTAATATGAGAGCTCGGCTCGGCGGCAATGCACGTGCTCAAGAATTCTCCGATGTTCTTCTAAGTCTTGGCGAAGGCACTCTACCAGAGGAGAGAGGTGGGCAGGTGGTGCTTCCAGAGTCTCTCGGTAGAGTCGTATCCAGCTTAGAAGAACTCATTCGCTGTGTGTACGGGGACATCAGTCATATACCGCACCAGCAGAATTCTTGGGTATGTGAGCGGGCAATTTTGACGCCCAAAAATGGTCAGGCTGAAGCAATCAACGAATGCATTCTCTCGAAAATTGAGGGGAATGAAGTGGTTTACACCTCTATAAACACTGTCATCGAGCAAGATGATGCCACACATTATCCCGTGGAATTTCTGAACTCTCTGTCAGCAAGTGGACTTCCAGCGCATACTATCAAGCTGAAAGTCGGTGTCCCGATTATGCTTCTTCGGAACCTATCTCCTCCGAAGTTGTGTAACGGGACCCGCCTTAAAGTCATCTCGCTCCACAGACACAGCATTGAGGCGGAAATTCTTACGGGTTGTGGCGTAGGCGAGGCAGTATTTGTACCACGCATTCCCCTCATACCTCATAACTTCCCGTTCCAGTTCAAGCGCGTACAGTTCCCCGTGAGTGTTTGCTTCGCGATGACCATCAATAAGTCGCAGGGGCAGACACTGAGAGCAGCGGGTGTCGACCTCAGGACGAGCTGCTTCTCACACGGGCAGCTGTACGTCGCTTGCTCCCGCGTCACCAGTCCTGACTCTCTTTACATTTTGGCTGCGGAGAGCCAAACCAGCAATGTTGTTTATAGAGAAGTTTTATAAGTATATATTTTTATCCTTTTCTATATTTATATTTTCTTATTCATTATTTTCTACATTTGCTTCAGTCGCAACTTATTACTTAATTCAGCAGAATCACCATAAAGTCATTTATTCAAAGCAGACTGAAAATCAGCACTTTTGAAGTTCAACAATTTTACAAAAGACAGTCTCCCTCTGTTACTGTACTTTCTGTATTTATGAAATGTAAAGAAGTAACGGGTAAATAAATGTTATTTTAAAAGGTATAATCGTAGGTATTTTTGGTGCTGTATAGCGTTCAGGCAGATGACGTCGCGGGCTACAGCTATACTACAAAAATTCCTGTTAAAATGAAAATAAACAATGCGGGCAACAACCATTGCTACCGCAATCTGTACTTATCCTACCAGTTACAATTTCATTTTAGAGGTAATTACTTCTCAACTGTCTATGTAAAAATATAGCTATCTGATCACAAATTCCACGCGTACGAAGTCGCGGGCACAGCTAGTAGAAAATAAATTTTAATGAATTTAAATTAAAAAAAGCGTGGAGTGCTTTTTAAGATATTATCGAAATGATAATCAATCTAACTATTGACACCATGCACCCCACGCTTTTTTTAATTTATATTCATTGAAATTTTTAACACTATTTTCTTAATTTAAATTCATTAAAACTTATTTTCTATTTTTTAGTTCGGTTTTCTATAAAAAGCGTGTTTTTTAGTTTTTTAAACTATTATTTATTCAGTTCAGTTTGTCGTCACAGCGATTATAACCCAACTATGTGATCACTTTTGGCCATATTATGATAAAACTTAGATAATTTATCTACAACATATTTAAAATGAGTCGTTTTAGTGTGTATTTATAGCTATTTATAACCAAAAACAACATGTATATAATAGGTACTAAAATTTTCAGTTTAATTTTGTAACAAGATACAAATTGGAGATGAAAGATATTTGAAAGAAACAGGACAGATATAGGTTAATTTCAAATTTACTACACAAATGTGACACTTTGATTGTTTTGTAGGAATGTAGTCATATTTCATCACGGCTCATCTTGTTTTCATCTCTCTTCGTTTCATGACGATTTAAGCAAGTATTTAAGCTCGAGTCAAGCCCAACTCGAATTAGCAACTCGAGTTGACCATCACTAAATTAAACCTAATATTTATTGAAAAAGAAACTGTGCTAAGCGTCCTCTAGTGTCAATGTGACAACTTGCCAGCGCCATCTAAGACTCAGATTAAGAAACTTGGTTAAATGGTATTCAATGAGATAGAGTGATAGCTCGAAGCTTTCTGAAGCCCCTTCTGCAAGGCGTCCTCAGACGACACGTTATGAAAACTCTCCACGATATATATACACACACACACACACACATTTAAAACATTTGAATATGCGTATAAATATATCCGTGTATGCCTACCTAAATAAAAATGCATTCAGGTTATTTCAAATATGGCCCGCGAAGGCTCACTGCAGGGGTGTCCTGGTGCTCCACTGAAGTCTCCTCCCAGATGTTGCCTTGCACTGTCAGTTGTTGAGAGGAAAAGGTTGAGATGATAGTAGAGGTGAAAGTAAAGATGAAAGTCGAGTTGTGAAGGTAAAGATGAAGGCGAAGGTAGAGATGTGAAGGTAGAGGGCAGCCAGTCAATAAGATCAAAAGTTTAGTTGAAGGTTTATGGTCTAAGATTATTCTGGCTCCTCAATTGGTAAAATCTTCAAATGAAATGGCCGAATATCCTGTCTAATTTTAAAATGTCTGGTCATATTAAATAATTAACTACCTACTTTAATGAATATAATAAAATTATTAACTTTCGTATACTACCTACAGTTGTATTTTTATTTATGACCTGGAAACCGTGTCTTTGAAGCCTAAATTTATTATGATAAAAATTTACATTGTCACTCAACGTGACACTAGAATGTGTCCCACAAGCTTAATACCAGTCTGCCGGTACAAGCTTATTTAAATAAGATACACAGAAAAAAGAGAGCAGCAACTTTGCAGTCTCGTACGTTTAGTGGTTTAGGAGGTCTTTACTTCAAATCGGAAACCTTTTAGGAAGTTAAAGTCATGTAGAAAATTCTGGCAATAGGCTATTGGACACGGAGTTCAATAATATTCGGTTTGACGAGATAATTTCTAAGGTATTATATTTGATCAAAACAACTTTCATGACTATATCGCATTTATTTATTTCCGGACGTTTCGAACTCTTTACAGAGATCATTTTCACGAGTGTTAAGAGTCTGTAAAGAGTTCGAAACGTCGGGAAATAAATAAGAAATAAATAAACGCTATATAATCCTGGAAGTTGTTTTGATCAATGAGTGAGATTCGCGAAAGTCTTAGAAATAAATAGGTATTATATTTTATGAAATTTTGTTTCAGTTAAGTTTTCTTAAAATTTTTAAAATACACATAAATATATATATATATATATATATTTCGAGGGCAAAGGTAAGTTTAGAAAGTTATCTACGCTAATATTATAAAGAGGAAAGTTTTGTATTTTTGTATGTAACGAATAAACTAAAAAAGTGCTGGACCGATTTTAATAATTCTTTTTTCATTAGAAAGCTGGCATTATCACTGAGTAACAAAGGCTATGTGTAATCATCGTCGTCATCGACATTTTGTTTGTACGCGAGTAACACCGTGAGGCGGGAAGCTACGTACAATATAGCTGTACGAAGTTCGCGCGGTCTGCTAGTATGATATAAATGTCTCGATCAACGTTGTCACACTATAAGTTTTCGGAAATTATGTGTGATCAATATTGATGACTGATAAAATATTACTCATTCTCAACTGGAGACTTCTGGAGGGTTCGCCACCAATATGCCAAGAAAAAAATTCGAACAGTGCAGCTCTTCAATAATGAGGCTTTCTAATTCTATTTCAACTTGGGTCTGTCTTTTTAATGTACTCGTAATACGTCTTTTCATTTGATACCCATATTGCAGAAGTGCACTAGGAATAACTAATCTAGTATTTTGGAATATCTGCAATATTGGATCTGGAATGACGTCACATTCACACACTCAAAAACATCCATGGATTTATAATATTAATAAAATTTACATGGTTTTTCACCAGTATGTAAACGAATAATATGAGTATTTAAAGTGACTTCTCGATTAAAACTTTTATCACATACTAGCTGACCCGGCAAACGTCTTCCCGAAAAATAAAATTTAAAAAATAAGGGTTGATCGTAGGGGGTTGAAAATTTAGGGTTGTATGTATTTTTGTATCCCACAGAAATATATCGAAAAAGTAAAAAAAAATCATTGAGGAGGGGGGCCATCCTTGTGATTTAGGGGGATGAAAAATAGATATTGTCCTATTCTCAGACTTACCCGATATGCACACAAAATTTCATGAGAATCGGTCAAGCCGTCTCGGAGGAGTATGGGAACGAAAACTGTGACACGGGAATTTTATATATTAGATTAACATTTATCCTTTAGTCATTATAGTTACACATATACACCAGTGTGTATATGAATATGAGTATTTAACGCGGCTTTATGTTGGAAACTTTTTTTACATAGGTCACATTTAAATGGTTTTCACCAGTGTGTATACGAATATGACTATTTAAAGCGCTTATTTGATTGAACGTTCTTTTACATAATAGGTTGGGGAAAAAGTATTTTCGTATTTTTGTATGAAAAGTCAAGACATTTTTTTCAAAGTTTATTTACATTTATTTACAATATATATGTACCGTTTTGTTGAATAACTTTCTGCCATTTTGTGGGCAGAGACATTATCCCGTTACTGTAGAAACTTTGGGACTTCTGATCAAAAAAACGGGACAAATAGTTTTGGCAGTCCTCTCTTGAGGTCAACCTTACAGAACCTAAAGAATTCTGAAGAGACCAAAACAGGTGAAAATCTGAAGGCGCAAGGTCAGGGCTATATGGTGGATGCACTAGGACCTCCCAGTCGAACTCTCTTAATTTTTGCTGAGTGGCTAAAGATGTGTGTGGTCTAGCGTTATCGTGATGAAAGACCACACCCTTCCTGTTGATCAATTCCGGCCGTTTTCTCTCGACTGCTTCCTTTAATCTCATCAGTTGCTGGCAGTAAAGATCAGAATCGATGGTTTTGCCGGACGGTAAAAGCTCATAATGAACAATGCCCTTCCAATCCCACCATACACACAGCATCACCTTATTTCGTGTTAGGCCAGGTATGGCCACAGTCTGTGAAGCCTGGCCAACTTTCGACCACGACCTTTTTCGCACGTTCTTGTCGTACGTGATCCACTTTTCATCGCCAGTTATCAATCTCTTCAAAAACGGCTCGGTTTCATTACGTCTCAATAATGAATCGCAAATGAGTACACGGTTCATTAAGTTTCTTTGAGTGAGCTCGTGTGGCACCCAAATATCGAGCTTTTTTGTATAACCAGCTTTCTTCAAATGGGTCAAAACTATTTTGTGGTCAATTCCCAGTTCTTCAGCTACATCGTAACTACTAATATGCCGATCTTGCTCCACTCTTTCAAAAATGGCGTCCATTTTATTCGTAACAGGGCGACCAGAGCGAGGTGCATCTTTAACATCAAAATTTCCGGACTGAAAACGTTTGAACCAAATTTGTGCTACTCTTACTGACACTGCATCAGGTCCATAAACGTCACAAATTTTTTTCACTGCTTGAGTTGCATTTTTGCCTTTTTTATAATAAAATTTTAAAATGTATCGAATTTCTTCATTAGATTCACTCATTTTTACGGAGAGAAAAACAAATGAAAAATAGCGGGAAACAACTTTTTTTTATTTTTTTCTTTTCTTTATAATGTAACCTTTTTAATGTTACCAAAACCAGCCAGACACAAATAGTACAGTCAAAGAAATTTTATAATAAGTTTATACCTACGTTATGCGAAAAGACTTTTTCCCCGACCTAATAGATCACAGTTGAAAGGTTTTACACCAGTGTGTATACGAATATGAGCATTTAAAATGGATTTTTGATTGAAACTTTTATCACAAAGATCGCATTTATATGGTTTTACACCAGTGTGTATACGAATATGAGTATTTAAAGAGCCTTTTCGACTGAAACTTTTTTCACAAACAGCACATTTAAATGTTTTTACACCAGTGTGTATACGAATATGAGCATTTAAAATGGATTTTTGATTGAAACTTTTATCACAAAGATCGCATTTATATGGTTTTACACCAGTGTGTATACGAATATGAGTATTTAAAAAGCCTTTTCGACTGAAACTTTTTTCACAAACAGTACATTTAAATGGTTTTACACCAGTGTGTATACGAATATGAGCATTTAAAATGGATTTTTGATTGAAACTTTTATCACAAAGATCGCATTTATATGGTTTTACACCAGTGTGTATACGAATATGAGCATTTAAAGAGCCTTTTCGACTGAAACTTTTTTCACAAACAGCACATTTAAATGTTTTTACACCAGTGTGTATACGAATATGAGCATTTAAAATGAATTTTTGATTGAAACTTTTATCACAAAGATCGCATTTATATGGTTTTACACCAGTGTGTATACGAATATGAGTATTTAAAGAGCCTTTTCGACTGAAACTTTTTTCACAAACAGCACATTTAAATGTTTTTACACCAGTGTGTATACGAATATGAGCATTTAAAATGGATTTTTGATTGAAACTTTTATCACAAAGATCGCATTTATATGGTTTTACACCAGTGTGTATACAAATATGAGTATTTAAAGAGCCTTTTCGACTGAAACTTTTTTCGCAAACATTACATTTAAATGGTTTTTCACCCGTGTGTCTACGAATATGATCAGTTAAAGTGCCTTTTCGAAAAAAGCTTTGTTCACATACATCACATTTAAATGTTTTTTCACCAGTATGTCTAAGAATGTGACTTTGTAGAGTGGATTTTTGATTGAAACGTTTATCACAAAGATCACATTTAAATGGTTTTTCACCAGTGTGTTTAAGAACATGATACTTTAAACTGACTTTCCGAAGGAAACTTCTCTCACATAGACTACATTTAAATGGTTTTTCACCAGTGTGTATACGTCTGTGAACATTTAAATTGACTTTAAAACAGAAACTTTTCTCACATACATCACATTTAAAAGATTTTTCACCAGTGTGTGTTCGACTTTCACCAGTGTGTGTACGACTATGTCTAGTGAAATCATTCTTTCTATTAAAACTCTTCTGGCATATATGACATTTAAACATTTTTTTATCAGTGTGTGTACGACTATGCATAGTGAAATTATTCTTTTTAATAAAACTCTTTGGGCAAAAATGACATTTAAACAATTTCTCACCAGTGTGTAAACGAACGTGTACAGTTAAATCACTTTTTCTATAAAAACATCTTGCACATATGTTACATTGAAACAGTTTTTCATCTATTTGTTTGTGTATTGCAAATTTATTATTGCTACTAATATTCTCCCCATGTCTTTTTCTAACTGACACTTCTGTTTTTTCCTTGTCTATGGACAACTTCTTGACATTACATATGTTTTCTTGATATCTTACTTCTGAATCACATTTTCTTAAAGCAGTATAGTCATGATCACCTAAGTTATAGAGATATATTAGTAATTATAATATGTAGGTTTGGAGAGAAGATATATAGGAAATGCCATCATCCGTGAAAACCAACTCCACTTTTACCATAGTAAGAGATGACCAAGGGAATCAAGGTGATTGAGACAGACATACTTACACCCAATCAGTAATAGGTTCTGCATCAGGTCTGATTCACAGCAGTCAATTTAAATTAATATAACTGATGCTGCCTATAATTTCTGGCATTAATAGTACAAAAATGCTACAGTGAATAATCCTTATCATAAAGATCGGACAAACTAAAAGTAATCTACTATTTACGTTTAAAACATAAGGGGAGACAAACATTGGAGTTCTTATTTCATAACTCTAGATGAAACATACTTACTTGTTTGTGAATAATAATAATAAGGTTTTGATGCCGGCTGCAATATGATGACCTCATCACATTCTACCTTCATACATCTATCTACATAGTCTTTAAGAATTTCACATTCAGGTTCACACATTTCACTTTCAGGTGAAGTATATTCCATGCTGTGTTCATCTTTTACATTTGATACGTCTATTTCAATAGATTGTGGAGATTTGCTTTTAGAATAGTCATCTTTGTAAAATTTGTCATCTAATTTATCCTCCGTGTCAAGTTTTTCTATTTTAACAAATGGTGGTTGCTGTGATTGAATTGTATGTCCATTATTCATTATAGCTGTAAATACAGTTTATTCAAGTTCAAAATTATGTAGTAATATGATAGAAGTTAAGTTCTCCGGTTCTGAATGAAAATTGAATACATTTTTTTAGTTCATTAACATCAAATTCCCCAAACTGTTGTCATCTTGTAGGTACAACAGTAAATTTCTAACTCTATATGAACTTTAAGACTTCTAAAAGTGAAGGGACATGTGTCATACATGTATTATATTACAAATAGTTTAGCAGAATTGAGATTAATATGATTATGTCTAAAGAATTGTGAAGAAACTGAAATAGGTGGAAATCTGTTGGTGCAAGGTCAGAACTATGTGGCATATGGACACATTCATTTACTATCATGTGATATACTTGTTGTCACCATTTGTATTTGACATTACATTATTACATGTTTTTAGTAATAGATCTTCTAGAACACAATTTTTTCTACAGAAAAGTAAATTGGAAAACTATAATTGAACACTACTTACCACCTTAACTCAAATATTTAAGTAAACATAAGCTCACAGGTAAGTTGGTCTGTATTCAGTGGCAGTTAAACATTACATTTTAGCATGTGCAACATGTTTGTTTTTGATCTGGCATTCTTATCTTACACTGAAAATAATTTGCATTAATTTAAAAGACAGACTCTATTTTAACAATATAATTATGATTTCATAGACGTGGTAGCCATTATGGCTGTATTTTTTTTCTGTGCTTTCTTAATTTCACGTCTCTAAGTATATGTGGCCTATTTATTACTAAATTTGTCATTCATTTGGCATTGATCAGCATTAGGTTTTGGTGTGCCCATATTTAAAACATAAGCCATATTTAAGCATTGGATAATTGGAAGGTAATACATATTAACAGACAATTAACAGCATTATAATAATAAAAAATGTGTTTTGGTAAGAATTGTCCATCAAGCATGAGAATCACAGAGGAAATCGGTTTCCACTCTGGTACTCCATCATTAACAATTTTGTAGTTAAGGTGTCTGATTAACAGAATAGAGCCCCTATTCTATATTTCTATTTAAACTTCTCAAAATATAAAAGTCCTCTTAAGTTGTCCTAAGAGGACTTTAGTATTTGGAAAAATTTCATCCTGGGAACATTTATTTGAAATACCTTTAAGTACACCCATCAAATTCAAATTCAAAATATCTTTATTCCTTAGACTTTACAAAGTACTTCGAATCGTCATACAAAACTACTAGCTAAAATATGCATAGCTTAGATTCCCTTTCACACTGTCTTAAATGTGAAAGCGAATCTAAGTAATCCTAGTGAGTGAGTAAGTGAGGATGGAAGCTGAGTATCCATTACTGTTAAATTCACTGTTGGATAAAATTGCATTAGCATCTTTGGCTGATTTTAATTCTATTGAGATTCTGTTCCAACCCCATCCATAAGATGTTTGTTTTTATAATAATATTAAGTTAAAGTAAAATTAAATTATGTGACTTTCATGCCAGTTCATCTTAAGAAGCCTTGACACAGGAACTGGGACTTTCAGAATCACTTTCAGATTAAAGACAGTGTGATGAAAGGGAATCTATGCTCTGTGGATTTTAGCTAGTAGTTTTTTACTATGAGTATTAAGTACTTTGTAAAGTCTAAGGGATAAAGATATTTTAAATTGAATTTGAAGTAATAGGAGACCAAATTGGATTGGATGGAGAGCTGTAATTTAATTCAAATCTGAGGTGGAATAAGATACATGGACTAGGAAGGGAACCACATCTGTTGCAGTGATGAGAGCGACTATAACTTTGGGGAGCTAGCTGGCGCATTTGTTTTAGAGCTGGGGTGGTATCGTCATTATCCATAACAGAGTGAAGGACACATTTACGATTTGCAGCAGATTCAATTATAGCGAAACTCGATAGGAGAGCAGGTAAAACGGGAGAGAGTTTGCAATTGGATATAGGTGGTTGAAAATCATTGCTAACAGATAGTTTAGTCCATGGTGGTCGCACATTATTAATGGCATCAGTGAATTTATTTGCGTCATCAACGTCCAAAGTACCAAAGAAAGTTTTTAATATGGTTTATAATATGTCGATTAAACCTCGCCTAGAACGTCTTGTTTCTTTGACTTGAACTAGATACGAGATAGATGAGAATTTCTTGACATTATTAATATGTTGTAGCTTTAAAGAATTCAACGAGTTTGAACAATCAAATCTGATTTTAGTAGATTGATTAGAATCACAGTACTTAGATGCTTTTTCAAATAAAATCTCGACATTTTCTAAATGTGGTTGTATATGACTTAGATCTACGTATGTAACAACGTTCCAATAATCGTTGTTAAACTTAACGTCTAGTAATTGATCAAAATAAAGCCCAGGACTGTTTATAATTTGTGTGACGAACCTGTCTGCATAAACTGACACCGAACATCTGTAAACAATAGACACGCGTTGTGAATATGTATTTTAGTTACGTGTTATATTAATGTATAACTTTATTTTACTTCTTGACAAAGAAATATTTAATTGAAAGCGGGTTTTATTTCATCATAATGATGACGAATGTGTTTTCTTTCAACCTGTATGGTGACAGTATGATTGCCGTTTAGTTTTATTATTTTATAGGGCCCTTTCCACACTGGAGATAAGGCTTTGTTCTGTTTATGATGGCAACGAATGTAGGTATACCATGTCGCCAACATTATAAGTTACAGGACGTGAATGTGTATCATAGTATTGTTTAGAGCGTTCTTTAGAATGAATTATATTTTGTAACGCTTTTTGTCGACTATAATATAATCTATGATTAAGAGCGCGCACGTAGTCGGTATAAGTATTGTTATCTAGAGTGTCGATTGATTTTGGGATATAAGGTTTATAACCGAATATGAGCTCGAATGGGGTAAATCCTGTGGTCGAATGAACGTTTGAGTTATAAGCTAACATTGCTGTATTTAAATAGAAATCCCATGTATGGGTGTTTTCTTCTATATAAGAACGTATATATTCTTTCAGAGTGGAGTGGCTTCTTTCTAGCGCGCCACAAGTCTGGGGATGATATGGAGAAGGATATATATGTTTAATACCGAATAGTTTCTCCAACTGTTTAAATAAATCTGAACAGAAATTAGTGCCCTGATCTGTGACAATGTTACGCGGTATTCCTATATGAGATATGAAATAAATGAATCGTTGTGCGGTTTCTTGGGCGGAACATGTCTGCATGGGATAAGCCTGAGAATATTTTGTCAAGTCGTCCTGAAGTGTGAGAATGAATTTAAATTGATCGATTCTAGTTTCAGGAAGAGGCCCTACGATATCTAAGTACAGTTTCTCGTTTGGTTTGGTAGCTGTCGAGGTTATGATCATAGGTGCTTTATTAGAACAACGTAATTTATTGATTTGACATGATTTGCAATTCTTAACATAATTTTCTATATCTTGACGCATATTTTTCCACCAGTAAAGCAATTTTAATGTCATGATTTTCTTTTAGTATACGAGGAACTTCAGCAGGTGTTGGGAATAGAATGTTATTGTGGTATACATGGACCTTAACACCCGTTTTGTGTAATAAAAATCCTAGGATATTATATAGTTTAGTAAATGATATCTTCGTGAAAGGATCTTGGAAGTCAGATATAGCAAATTCCTTTTCTTCTGAATACCAGGTAGTAATCATATCCCTGTAGTCTCTTAACATATTAAAAATATCCTTAAAGGACATTTCGTCGTAATGGTGGACGCGTAAAAATAAATGTGTAAATACATGTTTTTCGTTGGACGTGCTTTGGAAAGTGTATAATTCCCGTTCAACAGTTCTTATGTCGGGTAAGTTATCATCATATTTAGACAGTTGTAAAATTTCAGAACAGTATGGGATCGAGTCATCTAAGTCAATTGCAGACGGGTAAGTGATCATCTTACATTTAGATTTGAGTAGTGAATCGTTATGTTCTAAAATAACGGTGTCATATGAAATATTTTGTTGTTGACTAATTTGTAAATATTTTTCATATGTTTCAGGTGTATAAGGAGTGTCAGGTTCGACTGCAAATACAGGGTTACGGGACAAGGAATCGGCGTTACAATTAATTTTACCCTTTTTATAAACTATTTCGTAATCGAACTCTTCCAGTTTTAATCGCCAGCGAATTAATTTTGAACTAGGATCTTTACAATTAAATAGCCACTGTAGGGGTTTATGATCAGTAACAATTTGAAATTTCCGGCCATATAAATATGGTCGGAAAGTTTTAGTACCGAATATTATAGCAAGGCATTCTTTTTCTGTCGTGGAATAGTTACCTTCGGACTTATTTAGAGTGCGTGAAGCATAGGCTATTGGGAGATCTTTATTTACTTCACCCTGAGAGAGGATAGCAGAAACAGCGTAATTGGATGCATCTGTGGTAAGTAAGTAAGAGGCTTGGAAAAATCGGGGTATTGGAGAATTGGAGCTATAGTAATTTTATTTTTTAAGGTATCGAATGCTTCTTGTTGTTCTGTTAGCCATGTGAATTTAGTATCCTTTTTTAATAGACTGGTAAGGGGTTTCGTTATATGAGAAAAGTTATCTATAAAACGTTTTACTATAAACGTTTTATAGATAACTTTTACCTACAAGACCTAGGAACGACTTGATATCGCGTGGACATTTGGGGACTGGAAACCTTTGTACACATTCTACCTTTTTTGGGTCAGGTTTCACACCGTATTCGGATATTATATGACCGAGATATTGTACCTCTTTACGCAGGAACTCGCTCTTATCCGGTTGTAGTTTAAGATTATGTTCACGTAACTTTCCAAAGACTAATTTGAGTTTTGAAAGATGAGATGACAAGTCATGACCAAAAACTACGATATCATCTAAGTACGTAAAGCAGTGAATACCCTGAACTCCAGAAAGTACGACGTTCATAAGCCTTTGGAAGGTGGATGGAGCGTTTTTGAGTCCAAATGGCATCCTATTAAACTGATAATGTCCTGGCTGACCTGAAACACCGGGCACACTAAACGCTGTCTTTTCAGCATCCGATTCCTTTGTGCTGATTTGGTGAAAAGAAGACGCCAAATCGAGTGTAGTAAAGTATTTACTATGTCCAAGTTGATCTAATATATCTGCGATATTGGGTATAGGGTAGGCGTCACCGATAGTAATCTCATTGAGCTTTCGGTAATCTATTACAATGCGCCATTTTGGTTTTCCTGATGCGTCTTGTTTCTTGGGTACTACCCAAATAGGGGCCGACCAGGGAGAAACAGACGGACTAATGATACCTTGGTTTAACATATTTTTTATTTGTTTACTAACTTCTTCTCTATGACATTCCGGGAAACGGTAACTTTTGACGTGCATAGGAGTTTCGGATGTGGTACGGATTTCATGTTGAATTGTTTTGGTGGTGGTTAAAATATCACCCTCTAAATAAAAAATATCATTAAATTCGGAGTCTTAAATGTGATTCCTCCTCTTTATTCAGATGTTCACATTTCAAAGCATTTTGAACCCTTTTATCGTGATCTAAATTACACGAGGTTGTAGGAAAACAAGAAAAAGTTTCTTCGACTAACTCAGAGAAGATCGGGCCTTTTAAAAGATTGTGTTCTAGGACCATTGAGACTGGCTCTAATGTTAACTTTACTGGATTTAAAGTTATTTTACTTTCAGAAGTGTTTAAGACAGATACGTTAACTCTATTATTTGACTTAACACGAGTGAGACATTTTGAAAATAAAAGTTGGGGAGGCCTACTAACTCTAACCAAAGTCTATTTGACAGTCTATTTGATAATGCCGAAGAATGCCCAACTATCTATGATATATCACAGACTCAAAAAACATCACTACCGTATATCGAAGTCCTGACGTCTCATTCCGATCGACCATTAAAACTTCTCGTCGATACGGGTAGTTCTATATGTCTATTAAAAGAAACTAGTTTACTAAAAATGCCAGTCCTCGATTCAAATATAATTAAATTCAAAGGTATACAGCCGATTCCACTATTGTTCTGACCAAGTAAAGATTACACTGTTTCAGGCCTACTGTCAATCGTTGTACACTGGCCAACTATGGTATAGGTACACGAAGGGTGCGTACAACACTCTTCGTGTGCAATACAACAACGCGTTTAGGGTTATGCTCCGCCTACCGTGGCGGTGTAGTGCCACCGGTATGTTCACAGAATATAGGGTAACTGATTTTACTTCACTTATAGATAAAATCAGAAAATCCTTTTTGATACGTCTTTATGGCTCCGAGAATGCGATCATTCAAGCTGTGTTCAAAAATGTATATGTATTGAGGTTCTTATAAAACAACACCTGGCGAAGACTAACACTATTATTTTGACTATTATCTTGACCATTTTAATTAATTATTTGTGACATTTTAATTTTATTTTGTAAAATTAAATGTTTGATAATTTCCAAATTTTTATTTTTATGTATGACTCTATTGGTATTTATTTTTGTGATTGTATATTATGTATTTATTTGAATGTATATGCTATGGGTGTAATTATTGCCTGGAAATAAATGGATTTATTATTATTATTATTATTATTATTAATGATATTGACTCTCATTCGGAAACAAAAGGCAGATTTATGCTATCTATTGTATCCGAGAACGGTATTAAATTCCCTTTCTATTTTCATGTCGTCAGTAAGGTAAATCTTAAGTACGACGGAATACTAGGTACGAATTTTCTTCTTAGTCATAATGCTTCTATATCTTATATGACATCTCAATTACAATTGCCAGGACAATCACCCGTCTATTTTAAATTACATACTGAACCAGTTTACATAATTCCAAGTCGTTCCGAAATGCTGATAGAGTGTCTAGTAACAAATCCCGAATTAAAAGAAGGTTTAATTCTAACAACAAAAGTCAAAGAATATCCCCAACTTTTATTTTCAAAATGTCTCACTCGTGTTAAGTCAAATAATAGAGTTAACGTATCTGTCTTAAACACTTCTGAAAGTAAAATAACTTTAAATCCAGTAAAGTTAACATTAGAGCCAGTCTCAATGGTCCTAGAACACAATCTTTTAAAAGGCCCGATCTTCTCTGAGTTAGTCGAAGAAACTTTTTCTTGTTTTCCTACAACCTCGTGTAATTTAGATCACGATAAAAGGGTTCAAAATGCTTTGAAATGTGAACATCTGAATAAAGAGGAGGAATCACATTTAAGAATCCGAATTTAATGATATTTTTTATTTAGAGGGTGATATTTTAACCACCACCAAAACAATTCAACATGAAATCCGTACCACATCCGAAACTCCTATGCACGTCAAAAGTTACCGTTTCCCGGAATGTCATAGAGAAGAAGTTAGTAAACAAATAAAAAATATGTTAAACCAAGGTATCATTAGTCCGTCTGTTTCTCCCTGGTCGGCCCCTATTTGGGTAGTACCCAAGAAACAAGACGCATCGGGAAAACCAAAATGGCGCATTGTAATAGATTACCGAAAGCTCAATGAGATTACTATCGGTGACGCCTACCCTATACCCAATATCGCAGATATATTAGATCAACTTGGACATAGTAAATACTTTACTACACTCGATTTGGCGTCTTCTTTTCACCAAATCAGCACAAAGGAATCGGATGCTGAAAAGACAGCGTTTAGTGTGCCCGGTGTTTCAGGTCAGCCAGGACATTATCAGTTTAATAGGATGCCATTTGGACTCAAAAACGCTCCATCCACCTTCCAAAGGCTTATGAACGTCGTACTTTCTGGAGTTCAGGGTATTCACTGCTTTACGTACTTAGATGATATCGTAGTTTTTGGTCATGACTTGTCATCTCATCTTTCAAAACTCAAATTAGTCTTTGGAAAGTTACGTGAACATAATCTTAAACTACAACCGGATAAGAGCGAGTTCCTGCGTAAAGAGGTACAATATCTCGGTCATATAATATCCGAATACGGTGTGAAACCTGACCCAAAAAAGGTAGAATGTGTACAAAGGTTTCCAGTCCCCAAATGTCCACGCGATATCAAGTCGTTCCTAGGTCTTGTAGGTAAAAGTTATCTATAAAACGTTTATAGTAAAACGTTTTATAGATAACTTTTCTCATATAACGAAACCCCTTACCAGTCTATTAAAAAAGGATACTAAATTCACATGGCTAACAGAACAACAAGAAGCATTCGATACCTTAAAAAATAAAATTACTATAGCTCCAATTCTCCAATACCCCGATTTTTCCAAGCCTCTTACTTACTTACCACAGATGCATCCAATTACGCTGTTTCTGCTATCCTCTCTCAGGGTGAAGTAAATAAAGATCTCCCAATAGCCTATGCTTCACGCACTCTAAATAAGTCCGAAGGTAACTATTCCACGACAGAAAAAGAATGCCTTGCTATAATATTCGGTACTAAAACTTTCCGACCATATTTATATGGCCGGAAATTTCAAATTGTTACTGATCATAAACCCCTAAAGTGGCTATTTAATTGTAAAGATCCTAGTTCAAAATTAATTCGCTGGCGATTAAAACTGGAAGAGTTCGATTACGAAATAGTTTATAAAAAGGGTAAAATTAATTGTAACGCCGATTCCTTGTCCCGTAACCCTGTATTTGCAGTCGAACCTGACACTCCTTATACACCTGAAACATATGAAAAATATTTACAAATTAGTCAACAACAAAATATTTCATATGACACCGTTATTTTAGAACATAACGATTCACTACTCAAATCTAAATGTAAGATGATCACTTACCCGTCTGCAATTGACTTAGATGACTCGATCCCATACTGTTCTGAAATTTTACAACTGTCTAAATATGATGATAACTTACCCGACATAAGAACTGTTGAACGGGAATTATACACTTTCCAAAGCACGTCCAACGAAAAACATGTATTTACACATTTATTTTTACGCGTCCACCATTACGACGAAATGTCCTTTAAGGATATTTTTAATATGTTAAGAGACTACAGGGATATGATTACTACCTGGTATTCAGAAGAAAAGGAATTTGCTATATCTGACTTCCAAGATCCTTTCACGAAGATATCATTTACTAAACTATATAATATCCTAGGATTTTTATTACACAAAACGGGTGTTAAGGTCCATGTATACCACAATAACATTCTATTCCCAACACCTGCTGAAGTTCCTCGTATACTAAAAGAAAATCATGACATTAAAATTGCTTTACTGGTGGAAAAATATGCGTCAAGATATAGAAAATTATGTTAAGAATTGCAAATCATGTCAAATCAATAAATTACGTTGTTCTAATAAAGCACCTATGATCATAACCTCGACAGCTACCAAACCAAACGAGAAACTGTACTTAGATATCGTAGGGCCTCTTCCTGAAACTAGAATCGATCAATTTAAATTCATTCTCACACTTCAGGACGACTTGACAAAATATTCTCAGGCTTATCCCATGCAGACATGTTCCGCCCAAGAAACCGCACAACGATTCATTTATTTCATATCTCATATAGGAATACCGCGTAACATTGTCACAGATCAGGGCACTAATTTCTGTTCAGATTTATTTAAACAGTTGGAGAAACTATTCGGTATTAAACATATATATCCTTCTCCATATCATCCCCAGACTTGTGGCGCGCTAGAAAGAAGCCACTCCACTCTGAAAGAATATATACGTTCTTATATAGAAGAAAACACCCATACATGGGATTTCTATTTAAATACAGCAATGTTAGCTTATAACTCAAACGTTCATTCGACCACAGGATTTACCCCATTCGAGCTCATATTCGGTTATAAACCTTATATCCCAAAATCAATCGACACTCTAGATAACAATACTTATACCGACTACGTGCGCGCTCTTAATCATAGATTATATTATAGTCGACAAAAAGCGTTACAAAATATAATTCATTCTAAAGAACGCTCTAAACAATACTATGATACACATTCACGTCCTGTAACTTATAATGTTGGCGACATGGTATACCTACATTCGTTGCCATCATAAACAGAACAAAGCCTTATCTCCAGTGTGGAAAGGGCCCTATAAAATAATAAAACTAAACGGCAATCATACTGTCACCATACAGGTTGAAAGAAAACACATTCGTCATCATTATGATGAAATAAAACCCGCTTTCAATTAAATATTTCTTTGTCAAGAAGTAAAATAAAGTTATACATTAATATAACACGTAACTAAAATACATATTCACAACGCGTGTCTATTGTTTACAGATGTTCGGTGTCAGTTTATGCAGACAGGTTCGTCACACAAATTATAAACAGTCCTGGGCTTTATTTTGATCAATTACTAGACGTTAAGTTTAACAACGATTATTGGAACGTTGTTACATACGTAGATCTAAGTCATATACAACCACATTTAGAAAATGTCGAGATTTTATTTGAAAAAGCATCTAAGTACTGTGATTCTAATCAATCTACTAAAATCAGATTTGATTGTTCAAACTCGTTGAATTCTTTAAAGCTACAACATATTAATAATGTCAAGAAATTCTCATCTATCTCGTATCTAGTTCAAGTCAAAGAAACAAGACGTTCTAGGCGAGGTTTAATCGACATATTATAAACCATATTAAAAACTTTCTTTGGTACTTTGGACGTTGATGACGCAAATAAATTCACTGATGCCATTAATAAAGTACAGTCAGATGAAAAACAGTTAACGATTCTAATGCGTGATAATATACATGTTATTAAATCTACAATTTCTACATTCAATACTACAATGTCGAAAGTTAAAGAAAATGAGAGTCGTTTAAATCAAAATTTAATTCATATAGAAAAAACTTTTGAAACTCTTATAAATACGAATGACAAGTTGGAAATTAAGTCGCAATTAATGATTTTACTTAACTCATTAGAAAGTATAATTGTGACCTTATCTTTCGATATTGATGATATTAATAATGCCATTTTATTTAGTAAGATTAACGTTTTGCACCCGACTGTACTAAGTCCTATGCAACTGTACAAGGAGCTCGAATTACATGTTAACCATTTGCCGCGACACGCCGAGTTACCTACTTCATTATCTTTACAGAACAAATGAAATAATAAACATATCAGATATCATATGTTATTATCATGACACTAAACTTGTAGTTTATTGAAGATACCGCTGGTTCTTTCTCAAATATATAATCTATATCATAATCTTCCCTTACCTATTTCTTTCGATAATAAGACTCCAAATACTTATGTCCTAATTTCTCCTAACAAACAATATTTGGCAATAACTTTAGACCGTCTATTTTACTCACAATTAGAAAGTGTTCGTGAGTGCAAAATAATCAAAAATCAGTGTTTCGTGTGTGTGTTAAACAATGTGTATTCAACTATTGCGAATCCTACTTGTGAAACGACTTTGTTGACAGACGTAGTTGATAAGTTACCCAAATCTTGTCAAACAAGAATTGTGCATGGCTCTATTGATGTGTTCTAGAAAATATCTAACAATCGTTGGGTTTTCGTGCAATCAGAACCGGGTAAAGGCCATATAATGTGCAATGACGACTTGAGAGACCACGATGAAATCTTGTTTGGTACTGGTATTTTACACCTTCCAAAATCTTGTAAAGCATTTTATAAAACCCTAACTTTCACACTAAGTGATAGTATTTCGTCTAATCTTACAACCACTATATCCAATTTTAACATAATTAATGATGACTGCTGTGACAGATCAAGATTAAATAAAACAATACATAAAATTCCTCTCGTGAAATTAAATGAATTTAATAGTTTTGATTCCTTGTTAAGGGCAAGTACTCAACTTGATAATTTTGAAAAACAAATTAATCAAATTGATGAACCTTCTCATTTAGAAAAATACAGCTCACATTACCTTTCTTTAACTTATGTACTTTCAGTCACGTTTTTGATTTATCTTTTGTTTAGATTAAGAAGACATATTTGTCCAAAAAATCCAGGATGTTGTATTAAAATATATAATAAGAATTATACAAAGTCCAGGTTATCTAAAAGTAATATAAACAATCCTGCATTTACTTCAGATTCTTCAGAAACTGAAAATGAGAATATTTCTGTAAAGTCTCTGCCAATTCCCATAAAACGGAACATAATGAAATAAATTCTCGTATTTCTATATTCTTTATCTTTAATCATTTTCTATGTAATAAAATTTGTTTCATTATAATTATTTACTAAGTTTCTTAACTTCTCTACTTTTAATTGAGAACTCATTAAGTTAATAAGTAGTTAGAAGTATTTAGTTATAAACTAAACGTCGTATCTTGTATTGTTTCATTTCTTAGTTTAAGAACCATAGTTGTAATGCCCACATCGAGGTCTATTCAAGATAAGTAATTTTGTTCTAAATCTTCTCATCACTAAATCTGTGATGATCAGTCTTGTCGGGGGAGATGTTATAATATTTTATTAAACATTCCTAATATAAAATAAAGTGCTGAGCTGTCTCTAGTTGTTTACTCGTTCAAGTGAATTGACGTCATTTCAAAATCATAGTTTACAGCAGTTTATTCGATACGAACAGATCAGGTTTAGGTTTCGATGTGGACACACATATTTTATTGTATTTTGTGATTAATAAAGTTCCAGATTCTTCAAAAAGTGTTTTTTTTAAAAAGACTATCATCCCACCCCGTAACAGAACCCTACCCAACCTCTCTTAACTATTGTAGTAGTTTTGAATATTTCAAACTCACTTCAATAAAACTAATAGTACCTGTAAGTATTAATTCTTACGCAAATAAAATTAATAAGCATTTTAAGAAGCGACAAGTAAATTTAGTATTATGAAAATACGATGTTGAAGAATTAGCTATAGTCATTCAAAAATTTACAAAAAAATGTACAAATATTTTGATAAACCATTCACATCACTCACACATTTATTCACTATCATATCCAACATATTTAAAAGACATAGAACCATACATGCAAGTGTTCAGACAGACATGTCTCAACACTACCATGTAGATCGGTTCTTTGTTCTCCCTTTTTCATTCCTTGAAAATGTTCCTCGTAAAATAGAAATTTCATTAAAGTCGTTCATAAAGTAAGTGGTACATAACATAGCGACAGAACTTCGAGCAATAAAATATATACATATACTATATGTATAAATCATAATATGGCCCTTCAGGCCTTAAATTATCAATTTATGTTCTACTACACGTTTCGTAATAATTTTATGTAGGTAGTTAAATATAACGTATTTGGTTAATACTCAGAGATATCGTGGGTAATACGGTAGCGGTTTATAAGTTGTGAGCTCCCCTCGTGTGTGTAGCGTCTACGTGGCTTGCCATTGTTATGTGTTAGAGAGAAAAGCTTATTACATTCCTAAATTTCAATATTCTTATATGTTTTAGTAGTCTTAAATGTTGGTTGTAATATGCACTGGCTTCTGGTCTATGCATGTTTTGGTGTTGTCGACGTCGGGAGTCATTTGTCGCATGTCCCCGACACAAGATTACTTGTGTTGTCTTTGGATGAAATAGGAGGAAGTGGCCTAACGACCGCTTCATTAAATATATGTAACACTAGGTCGGCTAGTATTATATATTATTATGTTTGATAGTAACTAGTAACTTTGTTTCGCCTCGGAAACAAAGCAATAGATATTGTTAGCCTAAGTTACTCGTTAGTACACCAGGTACCTGCCAATAAAACTTCCGTCAAAATCAGACAGAGAGAAATTGCAAAAAAATGTTATTTAAGTGTATGTACTGATGGTCTATTTAAACAGATAATTTTTAGGTGTGTAGAGGAAATATTTAATCGTATGTAATGGAAAAACTCGGTAAGTAATTAAAATGATTTTAATATTTGTTTCCTCATTATAATTCTTAATATTTTTAAGTAGGTAGTTATTATGGTTTCACACCCTTACACAAACCAACTCCGCCTTATTAAAAATAATCTGCACTGATGTAAATAACTTCCGAAACTGTTGTCTGATTGAGATATTCGATTCAAGTTTAAATACATTACAACTTTAACGACTTAGCTAGCAGCTAGTAAATATCATTCTTATCTATATCTAAATATCATTAAAAGGGTGAGTGGCAGAGTCACGATCGGATGACCAAGAACGAGCTACTACGATCAAATAAATTGTCTGTTTCATGCAGTTAAATTGCGTAGCACCGACTTTAATGCATGATGGGATGTATGAATATGGATGAGGCTAAAGAAGTGGGCCGAAATCATAGCTCGTGGAATGTTGAAGTTTCTGCCTGTAATCTATAACCGTCTCCATCTTTCTCATTATTACAAAACGATGTACTAATACAGGTAGTAAATCTGGACTATGAATTCTTGGTCTGTTATGCTAACAAACGGTTCTCACCCGATCTCATTGCAAATCGTAGACTATTCCAAGACTTGATAGTACTAAGATTGGTACCTGCTCTCACAGTGAATCATAGATTTGAATGTAATTCGGTCTTGTCGTTCGGTTTTGAAAGGCATAGGTATATATTATCACGCGTAATTTAAATCTGAATACGTAAACTTACAGCATAAACAATGCTGGAATGCCTTGACAAAGCAACTTATTGTCCCGGTATATAATTAATCATTGTAGGTAATGTATTTGTAAAATTATGCAATAAGTGTGAGAACTTGCCGCCACGCAAGCATTCAGTATTTATATATTTCTTAAATTTCTTGAATCTTCAATAAAAGAGCCTACAGAGGTTCCACTCTTAATAAGCACCACTACCTAGTAGTAAGCCGGTTAAAGGACTATTTCGTGCCCATTTCGGAGAGCTTGAAAGAATATAGTGCGAGAAACTAAAATATGAAAGTGGATGGAGTATATTTATTGCATGTCTTGGCCTAGTCAGTATATAACACGAGTCTTACTGACTTACATGTTGAAGAATGCTGGGAAAGAATGAAAAAAAAATGAGTCTGGCATATGTGAAACATCGACGTTATTTTGTAAAAAATACTTTAAAAAAAAAGTCAAACCGACTTCTAGGAACGTAAACCACGCAATCTTTAAGTATATGAAAACAGTAGGGGAGATTGGGTTACAGTGAATCGCGGGTCACAGTGGATACTGTACAATAAATTACTATGTGTTGCACGCACGAACACAAACAAACCTGTATTTGCCGCTCATATATACCTGTTTGCGTTGCACTAGTCATCGGCGCGGTATAGAAGTGGGAGCACGCGCTACCCGCTCCGGACCCTAAGTAAGTACCTAACCTATTTTTTTACGTGATTTTAAAAGTTGCTTAAATTCTAATTGGATAAGAAATGTAGATGTTTTTGTTTTGTCGTGCACTTGTCATATATTAGATTTGTTGTAATACATATTGATTTGTCCTCAAAATAGATAGTTTTTTTTTTGTTTATATTCTTTTTCTATCTACCGTCAATGGGTCACAGTGAATCGTTTTGTATTGGGTCACAGTGAACTGTTGATCCATTGTAACCCATCACGCTAAAATTTATTTGTTCTTTATGTTTTAGGTAAAAATGCCTCGCAATCGAGTAAGAAAGACTACGATCGGACTTCATACTGAAGAACAGATGAGTAACGATTAATATACCTGTTCAAGACAATGAATCAAGAACCCCATCACCTTCGATATTAGAGCTGTCCATTCCTGGTTCTTCTGAAGTTGTTCAACTAATAAAACCTGCAATTCCAGACACTCGCAGCGATGGAACAACAATCTCAGCTGTTTGTGAACTACAACCCCCTAGAACTCCACCAAAATCATCTAAAACGACGGTTAGTGCTTCTTGCTTAATCAAACTTCCTACAATTTTGGATTCAACAGCTACTACATCTGATAGCTCCTCCTCAAATGTAAAAAAAACATTCATAAGTCCATTTCAATTCCGAGGTCTACCTAAAGCAGGTCCGCGTAAATGTGGAAGAACTCCAAGACGAAGAGGAAAATCAATGATTGCAACTGACACTCCAAACAAAAATGAAATACAAATGAGAGAAGAAAAGAAACGAAAGCAGAGAAAGACAATAGCAAAAACAAAGAAAAGAAAAATTTTAAACAGTTCCAGTGAAACTGAAGATGATATAAGTGTATATTCTGAAGAAGAACCAATATTGGACGATATAGAAGATGATTATGCAGTAGTGGAGCCTGATTGCTTGCCCGTACTGAAAAGTTTACCCAAAGAAGGTGATTTTATAGTTGTTAAATTCCAAGTTAAAGAGAAAGACATTTATTATATAGCCAAAGTTATAGGAGAACTGGAAAATGAGACTGAAGTTAGTTTTCTTAGAAGATCTAACAAAATACCAAATAATTTTCACATGCCAATTGTGCCAGATATTGCCACAGTTGCCTTACACGATATTAAGATGATTTTACCAAAACCGAACTGTTCTGGAAACACAAAGAGAAAACAGTGTATGTATAGTTTTGACCTAGATTTTTCTAAATTTGATTTACGTTAAATATGTACAATTAACGTTTTTAGGCAAATCTGTGTTCTCGAGTAACAGTTTTAAGTAACAATTTTATGTTTTTTAATTGTTAGATCTAACTAAACTTAGTTAGACTTTAATAATTTATATTAAGTTAATTTTTTTTTTAAGTTTATATTTGTTTATTTAGGTTTAAGTAAACCTATTTTTATGTTCGTTAATCAGTGATTGTTAATTTTTCATAAGACTATTTTGACAAAAAGACTGTCTAGTAATACAAATAAAAATATTATAATATGGAAATTGATGTTTCTAATGTTTTATTTTGCAATTGATCCTGTGTGCCCCAGTTGATTCACTGTCACCCGTGCAATGATCCAAAGTGACCCGTTCCTGGGTCACAGTGGATCATTTCTCATTTTTTAAAAAAATGCCTGTATCTTGTAAATTTGTATGACGTAGGCCAAAAAATTATTTCTACTTTAGACATTAGTTAATCACACTATCGTTTAGTTTCAGAGATGTGTTAATTTATCAAAAACTTCGGAGTAACACTACTTTAAAAAAAAAAAGATTCACTGTTACCCATTCTCCCCTACCTCTATAACTAAAAAGCGATAAATAACGTAACTTACTCATTTGTATAACCCTAGCGTAACACTTTCGGGTCCGCTGTGGTCCGAAAGTGTAGTTCGGGTAGAAAAAGGCGTGAAGTTATGTTATTATCTATTTCAAAATTGAGTTCTGAAATTCACTCAAATATAATATATTAATAATTATTATATATAATATATTAATTGGGTGGTTATGGTTCTATTTCATTAGCTTTTTATTAGCTTCACCTGTATGTTTATATGTTTGTACGTTTGTAGGTTTGTTTGTAGCCGACTTCTTTTTTAGTGTCCATAGTTCACAAATCGCACCATCTAGTGGCAATCAGCGGAAAGTTTACGTTATCAACTTGAAACGAGTTCCTTGTATAAGTCACAGATGGCGCTATTCCTCAAATTCGAAACTAAGAAACGCGCTTGTTATAGAAAACCGAACTAAAAAATATAAAATAAATTATAGTTTAAAAAAACTAAAAAACACGCTTTTTATAGAAAACCGAACTAAAAAATAGAAAATAAGTTTTAATGAATTTAAATTAAGAAAATGGGGCCTACTTTGAAGGCGATAAAATAAATTTAGATGAATAATTTGTATTTTTTGTTTTATTGACAAATTCCCGATACTTAGTACACAGAAGGTATATCTACAGTCCATTTTATTTTTTATTTTTGGAATATGTGTGTAGTCAATAGCAGCTTAACTTAAAGTTTGTAGGGTCGCCACCCTTGTCATCCGGCCGCCATCTTGAAAAAAGGGGTGAATACACTTTTTTCGCGATATCTCGAAAACTATGCGTCTTACAAAAAAAATGTTAGGACATAATTTGTAGCAAATTATCTTGCCTACAAATCTATACTTATAAAGCGGAAGTTTGTTTGTTTGTTTGAACGCACTAATTTCAGAAACCAGGACCGATAGTCTCGTATATACGCCACTGCGTATCTCAAAAGTAATAATTTTCGTTAATGAACTAGTTCATTAAGTATAAAGTCAGGGAGGGTAGAAAGATTTGTTAACCATAAGTGACGATTATTACTTTGGAAATGTTTGTGGGTAGATCAATACTTTTAGAACATTTATTAACACAACATTTATGTTTTATATTATTATTTATTTATTTTAACATACATTAACATAACTCGGTGGTCCAGTGGTCGAGCACACGGCTTCTGTACCAGAGGCCCGGGTTCGAATCCTGACACTGGCTAACACCAACGAATTTTCGAAAGTTAAGTGTGATAAACATCAATGACTGAAAACATTGTGCCCGGTATGGCAATAGGTTCGCAACCTATTCCATTAGGGACCTAAATATAACGGCGAGACGAGGCATAACAGTCGCTGCCAACACCTTCAGATAACAAAGGTGAAGTTTGTTTATCTTTTAACATAACATTTATATTCTGCTAGAATTAAAAATATACTCCATATTAAGCTGGGCATCTAATCTAAGTAAACATGGTAATATTTCAGTCTAGCTTAAAATAGTATTCGCCCGTTGGTGATATTTCGATAAAGCTAGTGTAACGCGGTCGGGGGTTCCAAAAATAAAAATTCACTCGATTATTAAAAGTTTTTATTTTAACAACGAGTTGCTCCTCAATTTGTGGCTACCAAATTCTAAGAAGGGAGTAGGTACGACCTGATGCCGAGTGACCCGCGAAGGCTCACTGCAGGGGTGTCCTGGTGCTCCACTGAAGTCTCCTCCCAGATGTTGCCTTGCACTGTCAGTTGTTGACAGGAAAAGGTTGAGATGATAGTAGAGGTGAAAGTAAAGATGAAAGTCGAGGTGTGAAGGTAAAGATGAAGGCGAAGGTAGAGATGTGAAGGTAGAGGGCAGCCAGTCAATAAGATCAAAAGTTTAGTTGAAGGTTTATGGTCTAAGATTATTCTGGCTCCTCACTTGGTAAAAGCTTTAAATGAAATGGCCGAATATCCTGTCTAATTTTAAAATGTCTGGTCATATTAAATAATTAACTACCTACTTTAATGAATATAATAAAATTATTAACTTTCGTATACTACCTACAGTTGTATTTTTATTTATGACCTGGAAACCGTGTCTTTGAAGCCTAAATTTATTATGATAAAAATTTACATTGTCACTCAACGTGACAGTACCCCCCTCCAATGGGAGGATTTTTCCTCCGGAAGGAAGAAAAATCCGGGAAAGAAAAAGAAAAAATTAGTAGTAAAATAAGGCCAAATATAGTTTTGTCTAAATAAATAACATGCCCCGGACAATAACTCCATACACTTTCATCCATCATTCTTTCAAAAAAAACTTACATATACAGATCATATTCAAAATTCACGACTATGACTGATCTTTTATACTATGAGTGTTTCCCTAACTAAGATCAGGAACACTCAAAGGGGAAACTATCCTAAAGCATCCTATACACAAGACACTACATAAAATAGAGAGGTCACAACTAGCTTCGAATCAAAAAACCCTAAAATCCCCTAAGTGATTGCCCATTATAATCGGGAAACAATTCACTACTAAACCGACTAAGCAGTCTACGCCGTACATGCCCGGCGAGGCAAACAAACCCTAAACGGTTGCCCCATAAAATGGAGAATCAACCACTAATTCAAAAACTATGTGCGAGTCCCTACTTTATGCAGTTAAAATTTTGAAAGTTAACAAATGAACAGAATAACATTCTGTTATGTAAATTAAACAATCTAAGTCCTATACTACTGTATCTGATGGTCCTAAGCCACGGAGGGCTATCTCATAGGCTAACTCTGCCTTTCTGAGAGCTAAATATTTAATATATTTATTCATATTGTTGATGAAATCAAATTAAGTTAATAAACAAAAGAAAATTAAGTTTTGATTTTAAATTGGGCCAGACTAATTTAAATGAAGTATTATATTTACAAATTATGAAAACTATTATAAGTCAAACTAAATGTTAAAGTATAATTTTGTTATTAGAAAAATAGAAATTCTTAGTTTAATTAGGAGCCAGATAAAATTGCTGCAGTACCACAACCACTTACCTGATGCACACTAAAATGATACCTAAGTATCATGAAAAGTTACCAAACAACACTAAGTTACAATTACCTTCAATTTATTTTATTATCTGTAATTCCACATGTACAAAACAAATGTTTTATTATATTTTCTTCAGATATCAATTAATCACTGTGCAATTTATCTAGTACACCCTAATATATTAGGGATTTACAAAATAACATACTCAGTATGAAAAAATAAAAACAAGGACAAAGTGTGGTACTCCTAAACACAATAATTACTTTATTTAACTATTAGAGCACATAATTAAAGTCTCAGTTAAAGATAAATATAAAAATGATGAGTAACACACTGCCTCAGTACACAATTTATTGTCACAGATTTAAATTAAGAATTTGATATCCTAAAAGAATTAAAAAAAAGAAAAAATTGTGGAAATTACTGTTTACAAGCTTAATTTTTGTTATAAGTTTTAGGGTGGTCACATACCATTAATGATTGAAGTTAAAAAAAAGAATTTAAGTTATTTAAAATAAAAAAATATAAAAAAATTGACGCACCCTCATTCACGCGGTCCCTTTCACTCGCTGGTTATGCAGGGACGGTATATATAGATATACCATCTGGTTACCCTGCATGCGGTAACATGAACCAGTCGGGTCCACTCTCTGTCCTAGGGCAATTATACCCTCCCGCGTGAATAAATTGATCAGCCACCCTGAACTTACACTAATAAATTAAAACCTTCACCACTGCCTACTAATAACCACAAATCGAGGAACACTATGCCGGAGAGCCAATGTAACGCGGTCGGGGGTTCCAAAAATAAAAATTCACTCGATTATTAAGTTTTTATTTTAACAACGAGTTGCTCCTCAATTTGTGGCTACCAAATTCTAAGAAGGGAGTAGGTACGACCTGATGCCGAGTGACCCGCGAAGGCTCACTGCAGGGGTGTCCTGGTGCTCCACTGAAGTCTCCTCCCAGATGTTGCCTTGCACTGTCAGTTGTTGACAGGAAAAGGTTGAGATGATAGTAGAGGTGAAAGTAAAGATGAAAGTCGAGTTGTGAAGGTAAAGATGAAGGCGAAGGTAGAGATGTGAAGGTAGAGGGCAGCCAGTCAATAAGATCAAAAGTTTAGTTGAAGGTTTATGGTCTAAGATTATTCTGGCTCCTCAATTGGTAAAATCTTCAAATGAAATGGCCGAATATCCTGTCTAATTTTAAAATGTCTGGTCATATTAAATAATTAACTACCTACTTTAATGAATATAATAAAATTATTAACTTTCGTATACTACCTACAGTTGTATTTTTATTTATGACCTTGAAGCCTAAATTTATTATGATAAAAATTTACATTGTCACTCAACGTGACACTAGAATGTGTCCCACAAGCTTAATACCAGTCTGCCGGTACAAGCTTAATTAAATAAGATACACAGAAAAAAGAGAGCAGCAACTTTGCAGTCTCGTACGTTTAGTGGTTTAGGAGGTCTTTACTTCAAATCGGAAACCTTTTAGGAAGTCAAACAAGTAAAAACCAGTGTCGTGATGGACAACAGGAGACTGGAATTGGTCAATAAGGTTGTCTTTCTTGGGATAACATTAGACTCTAAACTACAGTGGGGCCCACATATAGAGACGTTATCTGGTAGACTTAGCTCAGCCGCTTACGCTGTAAAGAAAATACGTCAACTGACCGACGTTGATACTGCACGTTTAGTATATTTTAGTTATTTTCACAGCATTATGTCATATGGTCTATTGCTTTGGGGTAGTGCTGCGGATGTAGACTCGGTCTTTGTGCTCCAGAAACGAGCTATTCGTGCTATCTATATGATGAGTCCCAGGGATACACTGAGAAGTAAATTTAAAGAGATACGAATAATGACGTTACATTCACAATATATTTATGATAATTTAATCTATGTTCATAAAAATATAACTAAATTTAAGAAAAACAGTGATATTCATCAATTAAACTTAAGAAATAAAAACAAACTTGCTGTGTCCACTACTAGGCTCCATAAAATTTCTAACGCGTTTCCAGGTCAATGTGTACGCTTTTATAATAAGCTTCCAAACGACGCGGTTGAATTATCGTTATGTAAATTTAAGAAATATGTTAAAAGTAGACTATATTCAAGGGCTTATTACTGTATCGCAGATTATATCAATGATAAAACCGTTTGGAATTGAATTGCTTCTCTTGTGTTATATTGTTTGTATTTGCTGTAGCAAAATATTGTTAATCTGCTAACTAAACATTACTGTTAATTAGTAGGATTGTGTGCAATATGACGTTTCTCACCGGCAAGCTTACTAATTTCTTTTTTTGTTTTGTCTGGGATCTTGAATAAGTCATGCTCACTGAAAAGTCCTTGCTTATAGCGGCGTCGTTGATCGGGTCGCCACCTTCCCTAAAATATGGCGAGGGAGGCGATGGCTGAGATATGGGTCATGCTCGTGAACGGGTGCTGTTTGTGGGGACTGGTCTGTTCAAGCGTCCAAAGAATATTAACGTACTGTGTCCTAAGTTTTACGTGAGGAACCTCATCTTGCTCTATAAATTATTCTAATAATTTGTAATTTAGTTTACTTAAAATTAAGTAAAAAGAAAAAAAAAAAAGACTCCCCTGAGTTTCTTGCCAATTCTTCTCAGGACGTGAGTAATCGAATTGGCGGATTGAAATTATTGACGTTCATAAGTGTCTTTAATGACCTAAACTGAATAAATGAGATTTTGATTTTTGATTTTGATTTTGATTTTGAAGTTAAAGTCATGTAGAAAATTCTGGCAATAGGCTATTGGACACGGAGTTCAACAATATTCGGTTTGACGAGATAATTTCTAAGGTATTATATTTGATCAAAACAACTTTCATGATTATATCGCATTTATTTATTTCCGGACGTTTCGAACTCTTTACAGAGATCATTTTCACCACGAGTGTTAAGAGTCTGTAAAGAGTTCGAAACGTCGGGAAATAAATAAGAAATAAATAAACGCTATATAATCCTGGAAGTTGTTTTGATCAATGAGTGAGATTCGCGAAAGTCTTAGAAATAAATAGGTATTATATTTTATGAAATTTTGTTTCAGTTAAGTTTTAAAATACACATAAATATATATATATATATTTCGAGGGCAAAGGTAAGTTTAGAAAGTTATCTACCCTATTATTATAAAGAGGAAAGTTTTGTATTTTTGTATGTAACGAATTAACTCAAAAAGTGCTGGACCGATTTTAATAATTCTTTTTTCATTAGAAAGCTGGCATTATCACTGAGTAACAAAGGCTATGTGTAATCATCGTCGTCATCGACATTTTGTTTGTACGCGAGTAACACCGTGAGGCGGGAAGCTACGTACAATATAGCTGTACGAAGTTCGCGCGGTCTGCTAGTATGATATAAATGTCTCGATCAACGTTGTCACACTATAAGTTTTCGGAAATTATGTGTGATCAATATTGATGACTGATAAAATATTACTCATTCTCAACTGGAGACTTCTGGAGGGTTCGCCACCAATATGCCAAGAAAAAAATTCGAACAGTGCAGCTCTTCAATAATGAGGCTTTCTAATTCTATTTCAACTTGGGTCTGTCTTTTTAATGTACTCGTAATACGTCTTTTCATTTGATACCCATATTGCAGAAGTGCACTAAGAATAACTAATCTAGTATTTTGGAATATCTGCAATATTGGATCTGAAATGACGTCACATTCACACACTCAAAAACATCCATGCATTTATAATATTAATAAAATTTACATGGTTTTTCACCAGTATGTAAACGAATAATATGAGTATTTAAGGTGACTTCTCGATTAAAACTTTTATCACATACTAGCTGACCCGGCAAACGTCTTCCCGAAAAATAAAATTAAAAAAATAAGGGTTGATCGTAGGGGGTTGAAAATTTAGGGTTGTATGTATTTTTGTATCCCACAGAAATATATCGAAAAATTAAAAAAATATATTGAGGAGGGGGGCCATCCTTGTGATTTAGGGGGATGAAAAATAGATATTGTCCTATTCTCAGACTTACCCGATATGCACACAAAATTTCATGAGAATCGGTCAAGCCGTTTCGGAGGAGTATGGGAACGAAAACTGTGACACGAGAA
Source organism: Euproctis similis (assembly GCA_905147225.2). Taxonomy (NCBI): domain Eukaryota; kingdom Metazoa; phylum Arthropoda; class Insecta; order Lepidoptera; family Erebidae; genus Euproctis; species Euproctis similis. The sequence continues at coordinate 2,938,285 of LR990111.1, read as the reverse complement.
TTTTATATATTAGATTAACATTTATCCTTTAGTCACTATAGTTACACATATACACCAGTGTGTATATGAATATGATTATTTAAAGAGCCTTTTCGACTGAAACTTTTTTCACAAACAGTACATTTAAATGTTTTTAAACCAGTATGTATACGAATATGAGCATTTAAAGTGGATTTTTGATTGAAACTTTTATCACAAAGATCGCATTTATATGGTTTTACAACAGTGTGTATACGAATATGAGTATTTAAAGAGCCTTTTCGACTGAAACTTTTTTCACAAACAGCACATTTAAATGTTTTTAAACCAGTGTGTATACGAATATGAGCATTTAAAATGGATTTTTGATTGAAACTTTTATCACAAAGATCGCATTTATATGGTTTTACACCAGTGTGTATACGAATATGAGTATTTAAAAAGCCTTTTCGACTGAAACTTTTTTCACAAACAGTACATTTAAATGTTTTTAAACCAGTGTGTATACGAATATGAGCATTTAAAGTGGATTTTTGATTGAAACTTTTATCACAAAGATCGCATTTAAATGGTTTTACACCAGTGTGTATACGAATATGAGTATTTAAAGAGCCTTTTCGACTGAAACTTTTTTCGCAAACATTACATTTAAATGGTTTTTCACCCGTGTGTCTACGAATATGATTAGTTAAAGTGCCTTTTCGAAAAAAGCTTTGTTCACATACATCACATTTAAATGTTTTTTCACCAGTATGTCTAAGAATGTGACTTTGTAGAGTGGATTTTTGATTGAAACGTTTATCACAAAGATCACATTTAAATGGTTTTTCACCAGTGTGTTTAAGAACATGATACTTTAAACTGACTTTCCGAAGGAAACTTCTCTCACATAGACTACATTTAAATGGTTTTTCACCAGTGTGTATACGGCTGTGAACATTTAAATTGACTTTAAAATAGAAACTTTTCTCACATACATCACATTTAAAAGATTTTTCACCAGTGTGTGTACGACTATGTCTAGTGAAATTAATCTTTCTATTAAAACTCTTCTGGCATATATGACATTTAAACATTTTTTTATCAGTGTGTGTACGACTATGCATAGTGAAATTATTCTTTTTAATAAAACTCTTTGGGCAAAAATGACATTTAAACAATTTCTCACCAGTGTGTAAACGAACGTGTACAGTTAAATCACTTTTTTTATAAAAACATCTTGCACATATGTTACATTGAAACAGTTTTTCATCTATTTGTTTGTGTATTGCAAATTTATTATTGCTACTAATATTCTCCCCATGTCTTTTTCTAACTGATACTTCTGTTTTATCCTTGTCTATGGAGAACTTCTTGACATTACTTATGTTTTCTTGATATCTTACTTCTGAATCACATTTTCTTAAACCAGTATAGTCATGATCACCTAAGTTATAGAGATATATTAGTAATTATAATATGTAGGTTTGGAGAGAAGATATATAGGAAATGCCATCATCCATGAAAACCAACTCCACTTTTACCATAGTAAGAGATGACCAAGGGAATCAAGGTGATAGAGACAGACATACTTACACCCAATCAGTAATAGGTTCTGCATCAGGTCTGATTCACAGCAGTCAATTTAAATTAATATAACTGATGCTGCCTATAATTTCTGGCATTAATAGTACAAAAATGCTACAGTGAATAATCCTTATCATAAAGATCGGACAAACTAAAAGTAATCTACTATTTACGTTTAAAACATAAGGGGAGACAAACATTGGAGTTCTTATTTCATAAAACTAGATGAAACATACTTACTTGTTTGTGAATTATAAGGTTTTGATGCCGGCTGCAATATGATGACCTCATCACATTCTACCTTCATACATCTATCTACATAGTCTTTAAGAATTTCACATTCAGGTTCACACATTTCACTTTCAGGTGAAGTATATTCCATGCTGTGTTCATCTTTTACATTTGATACGTCTATTTCAATAGATTGTGGAGATTTGCTTTTAGAATAGTCATCTTTGTAAAATTTGTCATCTAATTTATCCTCCGTGTCAAGTTTTTCTATTTTAACAAATGGTGGTTGCTGTGATTGAATTGTATGTCCATTATTCATTATAGCTGTAAATACAGTTTATTCAAGTTCAAAATTATGTAGTAATATGATAGAAGTTAAGTTCTCCGGTTCTGAATGAAAATTGAATACATTTTTTTAGTTCATTAACATCTAATTCCCCAAACTGTTGTCATCTTGTAGGTACAACAGTAAATTTCTAACTCTATATGAACTTTAAGACTTCTAAAAGTGAAGGGATATGTGTCATACATGTATTATATTACAAATAGTTGAGCAGAATTGAGATTAATCTGATTATGTCTAAAGAATTGTGAAGAAACTGAAATAGGTGGAAATCTGTTGGTGCAAGTTCAGAACTATATGAAATATGGACACATTCATTTACTATCATGTGATATACTTGTTGTCACCATTTGTATTTTACATTACATTATTACATTTTTTTAGTAATAGATCTTCTAGAACACAATTTTTTGTACATAAAAGTAAATTGGAAAACTATAATTGAAACTACATACCACCTTCACTCAAATATTTAAGCTCACAGGTAAGTTGGTCTGAATTCAGTGGCAGTTAAACATTACATTATAGTATGTGCAACATGTTTGTTTTTGATCTGGTGTTTTTATCTTACACTGAAAAGCCAGACCAAAGACCAAATTGGATTGGATGGAGAGCTGTAATTTAATTCAAATCTGAGGTGGAATAAGATACATGGACTAGGAAGGGAACCACATCTGATGCAGAGTGATGAGAGCGATTATAACTTTGGGGAGCTAGCTGGCGCATTTGTTTTAGAGCTGGGGTGGTATAGTCACAATCCTTAACAGAGTCAAGGACACGTTTACGATTTGCAGCAGATTCAATTATAGCGAAACTCGATAGGAGAGCAGGTAAAACGGGAGAGAGCTTGCAATTGGATATAGGTGGTTGAAAATCTAACAGATAGTTTAGGGTCAGGGGGACGACCATGGGAATCGTCATCCTCCATGGTGGTCGCACATTAAACATTACCCAAACCACACAAAAAGTGATAAAATTAACCTTACCCGTATCTTAGATAGCACAAAATAACAAACACAAGTTATGCATTATAAACAAAAACAAATAGGCTACCAACCAATTAACCTTACCCGTATCATAAATAGCACAAAATAACAAACATAAGTTATGCATTATAAACAAAAACAAATAGGCTACCAACCAGAATAATATATTATAGCCCTTTTATTACAGCCCGAAAAATATTTTCATGCGTTCACCTTATACACTCAACCGGAAGCATAGAACAATAATACTCCTATCGGGGAAGATTGTCTATAATAATAATTATTGTTTTAATATATTAATAATAATGTATAATCAAATCAAATTAATTATGAAGTCTGCTACTATAAAAACAACAACCATTAACTTTTTTTTTTTATTTTTTTTTATTTTATGACCTGGTATCAAAGACCTTTAAGTCATAACTTATTTGGGAAATGTTCTGAATAACTTTGGTGTCACTACACTTCACTTCACTGAATTTCACCATTTAAATTGATTGAATTGTATTTTTGATATAATTATAAATAGGTTTATAGGATGTTGGATCTTTTAATATAATATTTAGTGGCGGCGGGCGGGAGGAAGAAATACACTTAAATGCATTGGCAACACTTAGTTCACTAGCCAACACAAGTCTTTGGATCAGTGCTGCCAACTCTACCAACTTTTCGGTAGATCTACCAACTTTTAGTGTCGTAGTCAAACCTACCACCTTGTACCAAAAATCTACCAACTTTTAAAGTTTTCAAAAATCCCAAATCAAACCTCCATGAAAATAATATTGAAACTATAATTTTTTTTTCATTTTTCGTAATCTTTCTCTTGCTTTTTTACCCTTTGATGGATCCATCGAATTTACTCGAAAATAGAGGGCGTTACAGGTTGATGTATAGGTCATATCATGGCGGCTTAATAAAAAAAAAAAACAAAACAAACATCATGGCGGCGTTAGATGATCTAACGCCGCCATGATGTTTGTTTTGTTTTTTAGAGAGTTTTAAGATCTAACTTAGATCTTAAAACTCTTTCTACGTATCTGTGCTTACACTCTATATCTAACGCGATTCAATCAATAAATAACTGATTGTAATTTTTGAAACGTTTCAATTGAACACTATCAAAATGAGTGAAAGTGAAAACGAAGAAAATTTACAACATTAATATTAGTTACTACTATCTGTAAGTGACTTATAAACTATGCTTTGGTTGAAGTCATAGACTCATAATTATTCGTTTTTCAATTATGACTATTTTCTATTGATATTTTGAATATTAGCGGTCTGTAATTCTGTTTTATCATTAGATTTCTAATAAAAATAGTTCAAATATGTCTCATCCAATCGAAAAGTAAATTAAGGATGCCAGATTCTTATTGGAGGGTCTCTAAAAGACTTGAAAAGTATGGGTGGTAGATCTACCAACTTTTCATAGTAGGGTTTGTTGGAAACTACCAACTTGTAGAACCCTATCTCCCACCTTGACGAATTTCGAGTTGGTAACGCTGACTAGCCAACACAAGTCTTTGGATGAGGAAACTTTGACAATCGAAAAGAATGTGGTGGATCGTGCCTTCTTCTGCTTGGCAATGATTACATTGATTGTTTGAAACAATTCCAAGTCTTGCTAGGTGTGACGGCGCAGTATTATGACCAAATCTCAATCTGGTTATTGTGGTAATGAAATCTCGACTTTCATTAGATTTCAGTTTGTAGTACCATGGTTTAACAGGAAGGCTAGCTTGAATACTTCCATACCACTTTCCCTTGTTTTCCTGGTCTTTCTTCCACATTTCCGTCCACAGAGTGTAAATGTTTTCCTTAATATTAAGAAAATAATCGGTAAAAGGTACAAATAATGAGTCTGCAACGTTAATACAGTTTATAGCCTCACATGCAGCTTTGTCAGCTTTTACGTTGCCAGCTATGCCTTTATGTGAAGGCACCCACAAAAAATATACATTTACATTCTTAAGATAATATTTATACAATAGGTCTTTTATAATGTACAACATGTAGTGGGTTTTATATTTTACAGAGAGATTACTTAGACCCTGTAACAGGCTTAAAGAATCTGTTATTATTAAAAAGTATTTAAAGCTATCAATTACACTAATTTGCAGTAAGGCCTGTTAAACAGCGTAAGCCTCTGCAGTAAAAATGGAACAAGAACTATTCAAAACAAAGCTTTGAGAAAACTTGGTCTTTGAAACATAATAAGCTGCATGAACATGGTTATTCCCTTTGCTGCCATCAGTATATATAGTGTAATATCTAATATTTTGTGACAAGAACTGCATCATATCAGTATTATTATTAATTGTACTTCGGATAATATTTACTGGATGTATAATGGATTCATAGCTGTAAAAGTAACATGGCCAAAGGGAGTGTGTGTTGGTTTTCTTATACTTATTATATATTTCCAGATATACTAGCGACATAGGAGGTGAATATTTGTTATGAGGGGATATTTCATTTAATACTGAAGAAGGAGTAATGTCAAGGTATGGTGCAATTTTATTAATGATTTGTATGTTATTAGAAGATAGTAATTTGAGGCAGTATCTGTGTGCAAGTAAGAGTCGTCTCAATATTAATGGCATAACTTTGGTCTCAACTTCCATGGCCCTTATGGGAGTTGAGCACATTGCACCAGATATTATTCTCAAAGCCCTGTTCTGTAATATATCAAGTTTATTTACATGTGGGCTATTAAAATAAGCTAAGGAACTATAATCAAAATGACTCCTGACAATTGATTTGTATATTATAGAGAGTATTTTGGGGTCTGCACCCCATGATACTCCAGCAAGACATTTCATAACATTAAGACCTCTTAAAGCATTTTTGGAAATATGTTGGATATGTGATTGAAAATTTAATTTCTGGTCTATTACTATTCCTAAAAATTTCTTACTTGTAACCTGGTTTATAATTTCACCATTATAAATAACATTATAGATTGGTGTATCCTTGCTAAATATCATAACATTGCTCTTTGATGGGTTAATTTTTAAACGTAAAATGTCATTATAATAACAAAACAATCGGGATAAAGCTACATTAATACTGTCTATTGCTACTTGTAAATTATAGTTACTACTGTACAAAACGATGTCATCAGCAAATTGTAAAATATTTACATTGTCTATAAAGTTGCAAATTTCACTAGTATAAATATTATACAATAAAGGAGATAAGGTAGCTCCTTGCATCGTGCCTTTGGAGGCTGATTTTGGACCAAAAATCAAAATCAAAATCAAAATCTCATTTATTCAGTTTAGGTCATTAAAGACACTTATGAACGTCAATAATTTCAATCCGCCAATTCGATTACTCACGTCCTGAGAAGAATTGGCAAGAAACTCAGGGGAGTCTTTTTTTTTTTTTCTTTTTACTTAATTTTAAGTAAACTAAATTACAAATTATTAGAATAATTTATAGAGCAAGATGAGGTTCCTCACGTAAAACTTAGGACACAGTACGTTAATATTCTTTGGACGCTTGAACAGACCAGTCCCCACAAACAGCACCCGTTCACGAGCATGACCCATATCTCAGCCATCGCCTCCCTCGCCATATTTTAGGGAAGGTGGCGACCCGATCAACGACGCCGCTATAAGCAAGGACTTTTCAGTGAGCATGACTTATTCAAGATCCCAGACAAAACAAAAAAAGAAATTAGTAAGCTTGCCGGTGAGAAACGTCATATTGCACACAATCCTACTAATTAACAGTAATGTTTAGTTAGCAGATTAACAATATTTTGCTACAGCAAATACAAACAATATAACACAAGAGAAGCAATTCAATTCCAAACGGTTTTATCATTGATATAATCTGCGATACAGTAATAAGCCCTTGAATATAGTCTACTTTTAACATATTTCTTAAATTTACATAACGATAATTCAACCGCGTCGTTTGGAAGCTTATTATAAAAGCGTACACATTGACCTGGAAACGCGTTAGAAATTTTATGGAGCCTAGTAGTGGACACAGCAAGTTTGTTTTTATTTCTTAAGTTTAATTGATGAATATCACTGTTTTTCTTAAATTTAGTTATATTTTTATGAACATAGATTAAATTATCATAAATATATTGTGAATGTAACGTCATTATTCGTATCTCTTTAAATTTACTTCTCAGTGTATCCCTGGGACTCATCATATAGATAGCACGAATAGCTCGTTTCTGGAGCACAAAGACCGAGTCTACATCCGCAGCACTACCCCAAAGCAATAGACCATATGACATAATGCTGTGAAAATAACTAAAATATACTAAACGTGCAGTATCAACGTCGGTCAGTTGACGTATTTTCTTTACAGCGTAAGCGGCTGAGCTAAGTCTACCAGATAACGTCTCTATATGTGGGCCCCACTGTAGTTTAGAGTCTAATGTTATCCCAAGAAAGACAACCTTATTGACCAATTCCAGTCTCCTGTTGTCCATCACGACACTGGTTTTTACTTGTTTAACATTTTTTGTGAAAAATCTAACATATTTGGTTTTGCTACCATTTAAAAGCAAATTATTAGCACTAAACCAGTTTACTATCTTTGAAAGAGCATTGTTTACATCGTCAATTAATGATAGTTGTCTCTTTACCTTAAAAACTAAAGAAGTATCATCTGCAAACAAAACTATTTCATGATTGTCCTTTACAAGATAAGGTAGATCATTAATGTACAAAAGAAACAGGAAAGGTCCCAAGATAGAGCCCTGCGGCACCCCCATTGCTACGGCTGATCCATGTGATCTCTTTCCGTTAACATCTACTGTTTGGATCCTATTACGTAGGTAAGAAGTAAGAAGATCCAAAGCAATGCCCCTTATGCCATAGTGATGTAGTTTTCTGACCAGAGTCTTATGCTGGACACAATCAAAAGCTTTAGATAGGTCACAAAATACCCCATAGGCATCCTGCGACTCCTCCCAAGCCTCAAATATACTTTCGAGTAATTTTACCCCAGCATCACATGTTGACCGTCCTCGAGTGAAACCGAATTGTTTATTATGCAGCAGACTATTTTCATTAAAGTATTTAAGTAACTGAGCGAGGATTAGTTTTTCGAAAATTTTACTTAATGTAGGTAGTACAGATATTGGTCTAAAGTTAGTGGGTTCTAATGTACTACCTGAGTGGGTTCTAATGTACTACCTGAAGTGGGTTCTAATGTACTACCTGAATGGACCATATAATATATTATTATATTTAACATACACTGTCCTTTCATTCAAGAAGTTATATATCCATTTACATAGTTGCCCCGGTATTCCTAGGCCTGACATAACTTTCACAAGTATACCAGGATCTATACTGTCAAAAGCACCTTGAACATCAAGGAAAACACAAACAGTATTTAAATTATTTTCCTTCCCGTGTTTCAGATCAGATATCAATGAGGTGAAACTGTCAGCACAGCTTCGCCCTCGTCTAAAGCCATACTGGACATTGGGAATGATGTGATTAGCTTCAACATACCAGTCAAGACGGAGTTTTAACATTGTTTCAAAAATTTTGCCCAGACATGAAGATAAGGAAATTGGTCTATATGAGCTAGCAAGTTCTGGTGCTTTGTCTGGCTTGAGTATTGGAATAACACACTGTGTTTTCCATGCCTGTGGAATTTAGTTGTTAAGCCAAAGTAGATTGAGGATATCTAGAAATAGCCTTTGAGCTGATTCATCCAAATTTTTAATCAATAGATATGGGTAATCATCCAAGCCAGGTGTTGTATTACGTCTAGATTGTAAACTCATTGTAAATTCTGACCATGTAAAGGATTTAAGTAAAAATTTTGAATTTTGATTGTCATTGTTTAAGTTAAAATACATATTCAGGTTACTAGAATCACTTAAATTACTATTATCCGTTAAGTTATTCAAAAAGGTGGGAATGAATTCGTCTCTACATGACTTATTGCCAGTTTTAACACCTTTAAACATTTTAATCAAATTCCAGATCTTACTAATGGGAGTTGTTCTATTGAAAGTATTAGCTAGATTGTTCCAACCAATTTTTTTCTGCTCTGCTATAGTTCTTTTTTTTTGTGCATCTTTCCTTTTATAGTTAATATAATTCTCTATGGATGGTACATTTCTATATAATTTTAAAGCATTATAAGATGCAATGACACTTTGTTCACAAATATCATTCCACCAGGGTGTTGGCAATCTACTTTTGAAACTGTTTGATTTTGTAAATTTAGGTATTGACATAGTTTTTAAAGTATCCAAACAAGAGCAAAAGGCATTATAAGTTGATAGAGGGTCATCAGAATTTAAGATATAATTATTGAAAACTGTTCTGGAAAGAGTGTTGTATTTAATCCAATCTGCCTTTTTATATAAAAACCTGTCTACTGGTGAAGCAATGTGATATTTATCAATAGTTATGGATATTTCTGTTATTGTGGGGTAATGATAACTTCCCATGGCATTGTCATGTACAGACCACTCACACATAGATACAAGACTAGCACTAATGAAGCTAACATCAATAGCAGAAGGATTATGTCTGGGTTGGTTGACAGTTGTGAAACTACCATCATTCAAAATGCATAAATCTAAATCGTCAATAATATTAAATAGGCTGTGGCCACGACTCTTAGTAGATAAACAACCAAATGCTATATGGTGAGCATTAAAGTCACCACTGACAAATATTGGTTTTGGAAGATTATTAATTATACTATGTAATCTATTTAATCTGATATGGCGACTAGAGGGTGGACAATAAACACAAAGAACAGTCAAATTACCGCTTGCTGTAGATATAGACAGAGCAGCAGTTTGAATGTCCTCATAGAATCTAGTGTTAATAATATTATACTTGAGATATGGTTTAATTAATATTGCCACACCATTATGACTATTGTTAGAGTTTTTACTATAAATATTGTAACCTGGTATTTTAAATGTGTTATCTTTGAACCATGTTTCGTTAAGTAGACATATATCAATGTTTTGTTGTTTCAAGAATTGAATTAGCAGGGGTTTTTTACTATTGGCACTTTGAATGTTATATTGAGCAATACGTAACTTGGACTGTGTAGGACCTAGATCCATTATTTAAGGTTTTTAATTAAGATATCCTTAATTGTTTTGACAGTAGTAGGTGAATTGTCACCCTTATTCCCTAGCTCTACCAATGTTTGTACAAGGGCCATAAGTACATCATTGTTAGAGACAATTTGATTTTTTATATCACTTAAATCTAGTTGTTTATTTACATTATCTACAGTATTATATACAGGCTTATTTACAGAATTATGTACAGGTTTATTTACAGATTTATATACAGATTTATTTACATTATTATATACAGGTGTTTTTGTTGTTGGTAGTGGGGGAAAGTCAGTATTATTTATTTGTTTAGTTAAGGTAGCACTTGCATAAGTAATTTTAGTCTTTTTTTCCATAATTTTCTTCATTTTAATCGGGCATACTTTTGAAATTGCTAGATGAGGTCCGCTGCAATTTACGCAACAGATTTCAGTTGGTTTGTCGCATTCCTTATATAAGTGCTCACCTCCACAAATTGAACATTTTTGTTTACCATTACATATTTTAGCTGAGTGGTTAAACTTAAAACACTTGAAGCATTGTTGCAATGGTGGAATATATTCAAAAACTCTATATGAGAATAAATCATATTGTACACTGTCTGGAAGAATATTAGAAAGAAAAGTAATGCTTACAGTTTGTAAAGGAATATGTTCATGACCTACTTTCTTTGTAAATCTTCTGATTGAAATGATTTCATATATTGATGACAATCTACTATATAGCTCTTTATTAGAAATATTGGCCGGGACGAATCTTATGATTCCTGTCTTTTCAATCTGTGCAGCAGGAATGGAAGCTTTCATTTCATATTTTTTAAGGAAAGATGAATTGTTAATGAAATTATTTGCTGTGTTATACTGTTTAAAAATAACTGCGATTTTACTGGCATTCACTCTCTGAATTGCCGTCACACCCTTAACATCAGTTGCAAAAATATGGTTTAAGTAAATGGGGCTCTTGTTGCCCAGTCTGTCCTTATTAGTAGATTCGACAAATACTTTAAACTCGGTATTAACTGAGTTTTCCGGATAGAGTCTTTTATAATTTGGTTTGTAAAACGGTAAATAAGAGTCATTACGCTCACCGCCACCGCAAACACCAATGTCCGCCTTGGGGTCATCACCACGATCCTCAACGCGAGGACGCTTATTTGTGGTGGGCGGGTTATCCCCGCCCCCCTCGTTACCCTCCATTTCCGAGGGTCACCACTGCTAAATTCTGCTATTTCCACTAAGTTTTAAGGAAAAATAACTTAAATTGAAAATAAAGTTAATAAAACTTTTCAATGTACGCGCGCTCTTTTTTAAGGTTCCCGCCAGAATCCCACAACCATTAACTGACGTTTACGGTATCACAGAGTATCACTGTTGTCAGCTTTTTTTTAATTTGTCCATTATTGGACAGGCTAAAGCTTTTTAGCCATACTGCCTTGTCTGACGTTATTTTTTATTATGACGTAATAATGATGAAGATGATGATGAAACTTAAAAAAATAAAAATAGGTAAAAAAAACTTTTTAATTTAAACGGTTTTATGTTATACATACATTGCAATGTTTAACTAAAAACCAAAAAATAATAAAATAGATACAGTCGTGGGAATTATAAACATATGCATAGACTAGACTAAAATAAAACCGTGGGGCACGTCAATTGTCTACAATCGTTGATTAAAATGTTTGTTTTGTAATGTTACACTATAATTAGGCAGTTGTTCAACCGACAACGATGGATGTGTGATAAGTAGGGCTAGAATGTGGAAACAAGCTAGCAAGCTCGATTATAAGCGAGTTTTAGGGTTTCATAGTGGTGAGCGAGAAGTACTTTTATCATATGTTTTGTCGATTAAAGACAAACTACGAGCAGTGAAACGATTCCTCGCAAGCCAGCAGTGTGAATGTCCAACGATAAACTAGTTGAAACATCTCTTTTATTTACATGGAGTGTATAACTATTGGAATTTCCATGAGCAAGAAAATAGTAAGTAATATCCTCACCGTCTGCGGGCCAACTGCCTAACGACGAATTAAACGATTCTTCTATCGCACATTAAGTCGATAATTTGTAGACAATTGACGTGCCCCACGGTTTTATTTTAGTCTAGTCTATGCATATGTTTATAATTCCCACGACTGTACCTATTTTATTATTTTTTGGTTTTTAGTACATTTATCTTAAACATTGCAATGTATGTATAACATAAAACCATTTAAATTAAAAAGTTTTTTTACCTATTTTTATTTTCTAGTTTTTAGTTTTTATTTCGCATTCTTTACCATTTTGTTCCCACGAGTAATGGACATTTAAACGGTCGACCCCCCCCAGAGGTCCAATAAAGGGGCAAGGCTATGTACAACAAGATGCGCCTGAGTCTTGAGGGGAAAACGCTAACGACATATCATTTTTATCCACCCTAATGCCATACAGTTCTCGGCGCGTTTTAACCTTTCACCTTAACTTGGGTGGTGTACCGCTAACGACGTATCATTTTTAGTCACCCTAACGCCACACAGTCCTCAACACGATACAAAATCTTGACTTGGGTGGTGGATTCAGGCTGGATTAATCAGATACCTAAATTACAGATTCAATTTCTAAATTTAAATCTTATTATTATACGCCATTTAGTGGGTGCGCCCATCTTAAATATTGAGGTTGTATAGTGCACTGTATTCTTCTTGTCAAGCCCTTTTATTTGATACCCATATTGGTGGGATTGATAAAAAATTGTTATCAGCCATTTGGTAGCGGCGGCCATCTTAGATTTCAATTTTGCATAGTAAATTGTATTCTACTTGTTGTGACCTTTCATTTGATACCCATGTTGATGGGATTGATAAAACTTAAGTTATCCGCCATTTTGTAGTGACCGCCATCTTGGATTTCAATTGTTTATAGTATATTGTATTCTGCTTGTTGAGCCCTTTCATTTGATACCCATATTGATGGGATTGATAAAACCTACGTTATCCGCCATTTTGTAGCGGCCGCCATTTTGGATTTCAATTTTTTATAGTATATTGTATTCTGCTTGTTGAGCCCTTTCATTTGATAACCATATTGATAGGATTAATAAAACATAAATTATCCGCCATTATGTAGCGGCGGCCATCTTGAATTTATAAAGATAATGAATAAACATAATTGTATTGTCACCAAAATCCAAAGTGTATACAAAATTTCAGATTAATCGGTTGACAGGAAGAGGGTGAAATTTGAATTAGTAAATTTGACCCAAGAATAAAACAAACGGGGTGAGCTAAATAAAACCGTTTAACTAAACTAACTTAACCTAACCTAACCTAATCTTACATAAAGTCGTGGCACTTTATGTATGATGTTGCGAGGGAGACGTGACGACACTGTAGGAGAGCACACTAAACACGATATTTACACCATTCCTCATATTTGCACTCATATACGGACACTTATTAAACAAAATGCCACGAATTTTACCCAATAATATCCATTGAAACACAAATCTGAGAAAATAATGCCAAAACTCTGGTGCTGTCAGTTTTTCATGAAGAAAAAAAAATAGTGTTGTAGCAAAGCAAATGAATGAAAAAACTCGTGATAGAATAAAATTGTCACGATTTTAGCTTGGGAATAGTTAGTTTATCGTAGTTCGTAATCTTGTATCTATGTCCCATTTTCAGTACATCACGTAATTGAAGCTATAGATGTATAAAATTTAACAATTATAGGTGAGTATTTTAATAACATATTATCAACTTATTAATATTTGTTTTTTTTTAAGTATAATTTAATAGTGACAGCCCTATATGCTCATACCTATTCATATATAACTTGTTTTTATTTAACCTATTTAAGTCCCTTTTAACCCCTAAGTCGTGATAATTCATTAAATGTTTGGACGTACCAAGTCACCCCGAACAACAGAAATTTGCTAGTAACTAAATAAGTAACGAAAAAGTAGTAATAAACATTAACAAATAAACTTACTGCTGTTTCATTTTATTCCGTATTAGAATGGGTCACATAATAGTTGTTAATGGATTGCATCAGTTAGCTGCAAAATATGTGCAAAATATCAATAGCACAAATAGTCGCCTATTTCCAAAGACTATTTTTTATATCACATATTCAAATAATCTTTGGGCACTTCTTAGAATATGAAATACACACATTTATGAGAAAAGTTTTGACATAAATCATTACGTAGTATAAACAAAGTCACTTTCCGCTGTCTGTCCCCTTATATGCGCATATCTTTAAAACTACGCAACGGATTTTGATGCGGTTTTTTTTTAATAGTTAAAGGGTATTAACGGGGTGGTTTTGATCTATAAATCATGTTTAATGTAGTAAAAAAGTGCTAATTTTCAGGATTTAGAACTTTAATCGCAAACACTGCCTGAACCCTAAGTTTTAAATCAAAACAATTTACTACATTATTATACACGTTTAAAAGGTCTACAAAAAAGTCCGCGAGGGCATATGTCTATCTCTTAGGGATAACCCACAATGACCATTTTTATTTTTTTACTTTTTACGAGAAATAATGGCTGTTTTACGGAGCGATTTTAAACATTACAGCATTAATTTTCATCCAGTTAAGTGTATTAAATAGATTGTGTATTTAATATAGATCAATATTGCCCTGTACAGTATGTAATTCAAACGTATATTTACGAAGATATTACAGTATTAACATAGCGGGTCATAGTATAGCGTTGCGCGCCATAATGCGTGCCGATAAATAGCACAAATTGAAGTTTTTAATAACCAAATTTTACTCATTTATTACTTTTGATGCGGAACAAAGTTCGCCGGGTCAGCTAGTATATTTATAAACAAGTGTTAGAAACATGTCACACCTCACGGCAAGTCCCTTTCGCGGTAGAGAACAGTGCGCTATAAGACACGATTTTTATACAACTCACTCACCTCTTCATCTTTCTTATATTTCGCTGAACACATTCAATTCGGAGATGAAAAGTGTATCGTAGCCATCTTGACACTTAAATCCTTCCGCTTTCAAAGTGTATATCAGCTGGATTCACATTCATCATCCATTCTATAACAAACTTTCATGAATAAAATGTTCTTAAAATAATTTATCGGTTAAAAGAAGGTTTTAGCACTAACAAATTTTATTTTATTGAACAGTATAATTACTATTTATTTATTTATTTAGACATTATTAGCATTGGTTATTATTGTTTCAAGAGTTTTAGACGCTTTACTTCTGAACCAGAAGTCTTGGTGCGAATACCAGTTTAACTGCCCGATGTGAGATAATAATAACAATATATATACTTATATATATTGAAGATGAAAACTTCCGGTGGCTTAAGGCATAATTGCTCCTATAGACCTTCGTAGCAGCCTTAAAACTGATGTTCAGGTCCTGCATGACAAAAGCTAAGAGACTAATGAAGAACATGATAGTCAATTCTTTATGATTACTCTGAACATATATTTTATGAAATTGCATTCTCATTTCTCTGTCGGTGTAAATGCCGGAACTTGCTTACACGTACGTCTACAAGTCATACATATGTTAAATAGTCTTTTTAGTATATTTAATAACTTTTATATATTCTTCGACTGGGAAGTGAACCGGTTTTAAAGAATTAATTTCTTTAGAGCACGTCGAAGTTTTGCTCTTACTGGTTACGAGTGAACGAGGCGGCTGGCACATACTCCCACTACTGGAGCACAAAGTGTTCCTTCAAAGAGATTTTGTTAGCGCTTGTTATTATTGTTGTGCTTGTTGTAACTTTAATATCGCCCTATCTCCTCAATCATAGGGTTGTCACATGCTCCACTGTGGATGACATAGGATCATTATTTTAAAGTTTGAATTATCTTATAATATTTAGTAGTATTACGATATTAATATGTACTCGAGGGCGTTGACAGCATTATCTCATCTAACATAACGCGATATTAAATCTCATAATATAGGTTGTTAGCGCAAATTCATACGTCGGGCATAATCTGTAAGTTGAAGAAAAAAGTCGTTAGTGTTAAAAATACCAGGATGTCAACACGGGACCGAATGGGGAAGGGAGGTAGGCGTGCGAGTACCTCTTTCACTGTACGAAACGCGAGATGAGCCACTTCACGTCGATCTTCTGAGAGTTCGCGGTATTTCAATGGTCGAGCCGGCCCATTCATGCAGCAAAGTTCTTGGTTCTCCCACTGTTAATTTTTTTTACTACACAGGTCAATAATAAATATATCCGATGTATAGCAATGAGCTGGTAATTTACTCCACGGAACTCTATGTTCTCTTCGTCTGACAAAAGCCAGCCAAAAATCTAACAGCCAATTTCACAATAAAAAAAGCGTACCTACGTAACGTAGTAAATTAGTTGTATAGTAACAAGCTTTAAAATTAGAAAACTGCTAATATGTGTTAGCACCAACCCTAAACAAAACATATTCAATTGGACGTCGGAAGAGAATGATGCATCGCACCCCTATTTGTACAGAACCTCAAACGTACTTGGTAATTAACCAAATGTACCAGTAATTGAACAGTATTGTTACGACGTATACGGATGGGCTGGTAATGATCGCGATGTGAATATTTGTCTTAAGTATTTGTTTAAACAACACCATCAGTAAATGTATCTACGAGTATATACATAATCTGTATATTCGCTCTCTTGTTCAGTGAAATCAATTTTGTGTGCTTGTGTAAACGAACGTGTAGTACTTGTTTGTATTTATTTTAGAGAGAATTTATACTTGATTGATTTATTTTTTTTTACAAATTCTGAGGATAAAGAGAATTTATACTTGATTGATTTATTTTTTTTTACAAATTCTGAGGATAAAGAGAATTTATACTTGATTGATTTATTTTTTTTTACAAATTCTGAGGATAAAGAGAAATGTAAACGACACTGTTATAAAGTTTGCTGCCCACAACATAAAAGTGCACTTTTTAATAAAAGTGTATTTGGTATGGGCCCAAAAATGTATAACAACTTACCGAGAGACATTTTAGAAATTCCTGAAGCAAAACATTTTAACCTCCTGCCTACCAGACATACTATTTTTCGAGTACGATTCTGAAACTATGGGATTATCTTCATAATAGATCAACATGCCCCGGAAAAATAGTGAAAAAATTCCTACTCTTCGGAAATTGGTTTTTCACTATGTGCTTTATAAAGTACAAAAGTATAATATTACTATGTCGCTCACATAGGACATAGAAAGTTAAGTTCGATAAAGTGTAAGTAGAATCGCATTTTAGCCTATAAACAAAACAATATTTCAATTACCATACTTTTATTAAAAAAATCAAAATAAAAAGAACAAAAATTAAACATTTTCTCAAAAAAACTATTAAAAACAATCAAGGTTATACATTTTTCTCCAAAAAAAACATAAATGAACAAATAATCAACATTTATACTATTCAGTCGTAAATTAGGAACCAAATTAGAGATCAAAATTAAAGATCAATCAGTTAAAATCAAACTTACATACTAAGAATACTAATTACCCATATGAAAATTGGCATAACAATTTCGATTTGGAGTGAAACAAAGGTAAATGTCACATTTCTTACAAAAAACCGTTGTTTTTTTGTCACATCCGTTTGCTCTACAGCGCGATTGTTTCGGACCATATTCAGGTAAGTGTAATGCAGATTTTTGGCGTTGTTCTTGGGACGGAATTGGTTTTATAAGAGCCTTACGCTTCTTATGTTTAGGTTCAAGTTCTTCATATTCTTCTTCGCACTCTTCACCACTATCTTCTTCGTTGTCTAACACAAGTGTTGTCCCTAAATTCAATTTATATTCTCTCATCTGTACAATATATTTTGTTGCTGTACCCTTTTGTCTTTCTACCATCCTGTATTGTAGCCATGCATTGACTACAGCAAGGTCAAAAAGGTGGGAAATTACTCGAATGGTCCATTTTCTTGTTCGATTACGAGATGGACAGACTGAAAGCATTCGGTCAGCGAGATCTACTCCACCCATATTCTGGTTATACATTTTAATCACTTCAGGTCTTCTTACCTTTTCGTATCTTTTTTCTTTCTTGGACCATCGTTCGCACTCATCGTGGTTTTCATCGCAATAGCATGTTGACATCATCAAGACTGGTTTATTATCTAACCACATAGTAACACCAAGTTTTCCATCTTCCCTTACCTTAACTTCACTACTTCCTCTGGCTTTTTTACGAAACAATTTTTCCGTCGTCAAAACACAGCTTCTAGGAACTCTATTTTTCATAATAGTGCCTGTACCATGAAATCCACGCGTTAAAAGTGCTTCACACAATTTCACAGAAGTAAAATAACGATCGAAGAACAAAAAATGTCCGGGAACCAAAGTACGAGTCAAATACAAAACAGCAGATTCGCCTAGACCAAATCCCTGGCTAACTAATTCTGGGAATGTGGTATCTCCTTCATAGACCACCATATCACAAACTACACCTTGTGGTGAAGCAAGTACAAACACCTTCAGCCCAACAGGGTTTGGTTTATTTGGACAATATTGACGCATTGGACATTTCCCAGTGAAAGGAATGATCATCTCATCGATACTCATATCCTTTGGTCGGTTTTGCTGATGACAACCATTCAAAATTCTACTAAACAATGGTTGAATTTTCCAAATTTTTTGCCTTTTCTGTTCAGTGGTTACATCAGCATCATAAACACACTTCAGTCGCAATCTTATAAAATAAAACCTGTTTCTGGTCATAGCCATAGCAATAATAGGTACTTTCCATTTTTCTGACCAATACATATCGATCTGAGGGTACTGTAATGCTGACATTATCATTGTAACTCCGATATATATCTTAAGTTCTTTCAAAGTCAACCCCATTGACTTTCCTGTCTCTAAAATATGTGTTCTATTTGTGCAGTCAACAATAGTTGTCAAAATTTCATCATCAATATACTGATCGTAGAACTGATGCCACTCCCATTCCTGAGTTTCGCGATGTAAGTAAGCTGGTTGCATCAAATCGTTTATTTCAGGCTCCAAGGTGTCTTTTGTCCATGTGTCGTGAACACCATCATTCTGCTGACGATTTCTGATCGCAATCTGTCGGACTGATAGTGATGGTGAAGGCGGTTGAATATGATGAGTTTCGTCGTCAGAATTTGTGTCAGAAGCAGGTGTAAGTACGCGACCACGTCCACGACCACGTCCATGACCACGTCCACGTCTTGTTCTTCCAAGTCCTCGTGAACGAGATCGCGTTGAAGAGGATGCAAGAATGGAATCGAGTGACAGCGCTGGAGAATCTGGTGGAGTGATTTGCGCATAATCTTCGTCGTCAGAGCTGCTGGACGCACATGTTAGCTGGTTATTTGCTCTCTGAGTCAATTCTGGGAGTAGGAATTCCGGATCATTGTCGCAGTCATCCCCGGAAAAGTCAAGATCGGAATCATTTAACGCTTCAATTATGTCGCGCTCTGAAATACCTGGAAAAAATTGTAACTAAATGAAAATATCTTCTAATGTACTACACAAAGTATAACAGTAGTACAACAACTGAAACTTTAATTACCTACATTTGTTCTTTACAAAGGACATAGAAAAGTAGCTCAAGGTTACTGCAACATATTTTATTTTTATGCAAAAATAATACAGTGTTGATATGTACTGGACTGTTAATTACTCAATTATTGTTAGAAATCGTCAAATCAATAAAAAAATCATAAGATTAAAATAGCTTGACTTACCTACCCATGCGTGAGCGCACGGCCGCATCATCACTCGTCGACGCCATTTTGAAATATAATGACAGATGAGAAGCGCCACTTTTATTTTTTCTTACTTTCCCATACATCCAATAGATGTCTCTATTAAGTTAAATTTGAATTTTCGTTCAAAACAGAGGCGGGAGAATTTTTAAATTCTTATGTTCTATCAGTAGTACAGATGTAGCCAAGAGGTTAAACGCCAGTTGAAAAGACACCTAATTACTAAGGCATATTACAGTGTCGAAGAGTATCTGAATGACAAATTATAGGTATTTTTAAATGTTGAACGTATTGCATTGTTGTTATTCCTGTGTTTTTTGACCTAAAATCTCTGACTGTAATTAATTGTTGATATGACATTGATATTGTATTTTAGTATTTTGTTGGACTCTATTTGACATTGTTTTAATTTTTGGATGCCTATATTATCAGTATTATATTGCATGATGTGTTATACTTAATCGATATTGTGCGCCTATTAGGCATGTTACGGTTGTACCTGCTACATTTATTATAAGACCTAATTAACCTGTAACAGACAATGAATAAATGAATATGAATATGAATATGAAATTTTGTTAAATATTTTCTACAACAGAAGTGGTTCATAAAATGTATATTAATTGTTTACTGATTTAATTTATTAGCCAAATTTTTGTTCGGCACTCGTAATAGTTAAATATAGTCTTATATCTTACTAGCTTATCCCCGCGGCTTCGCTCGCATTGAAAAGTATCCTATGTTACTTCTAATACCTTCAAGAGTATATGTACAAAGTTTCATGATGATTGTTTCAGTAGTTTTTGCGTGAAAGCGTAACAAACAAACTTACATTCGCATTTCGTTAACGCCGGAATACAATGGGACGGTATTACAGGTATTACAGGGTTGAAACTTCATTACTGTAAAACTTCATTACTGAAGAAAAATTTTTTTTTTTAATATAAAGTACCATATGTTACTTCTAATACCTTCAAGAGTATATGTACAAAGTTTCATGATGATCGGTTCAGTAGTTTTTGCGTGAAAGCGTAACAAACAAACTTACATTCGCATTTATAATATTATAGTATAGTATGATTACATTTAAACAGGTCCTTTGTGGGGTTGGCAATAAAGAGACATCATACTACAAGTCACCTTCCTTTAAGATACGGCCTTAGTACGAGTATATAAGTTTATTATATTATTATATAGACTTTCTAGACTTTTACCTTCTTATCTAGTATATCTGCTGAGCTTTTTTTTCATAGTTTTTACCACATGCCTAAGCCAGAAATGCATGCTCATGCCTCATTCATTACCGAATCAGGACTTACAGTCTCACTGCTTTTGTTTTCAACTCAATCCGTGAGTGTCACTTTACATATTTGATAACGACCGTAATTGTTTCTTCTATATACACTCAGCTGTAATCAAGACTCAATTCCATATATTTCCATAACTTAAATCAAATCAAAATTTATTTCCAATATATCTGCTCGCGCTTTCAATGAACCAAAAACATTAAATGGCTGCAAAGAAAACAATCGACCTGAAGTTGTATCTAGATTAAAATCAGAGCATTGTAGAAAACAAAGGTACATTTCTTTTTGAAAAAAACTTTATTCTTAACGTCCAAATTTATGTTTGAGATAAACACAAAGATCTCGTTATTGTCTAGATGCTATTTGTCATTTGTCAAGGCGGAGACAAATATATAGCACCTTTATCGTGATAGCCGACGGGCTGGTTCAATCGCACTGTAATAAAAAAATTGTCATTAGAAAACGCCGTTAAATAAAGTGCCGCCAGTAAATAACTAGTTGACCCGGCGAACTTTGTTCCGCATCAAAAGTAATAAATAAGTCAATTTTGGATATATCAGTTTTTATTTACTAAATCATACATAAATTATATTCTTCATACTAACCACCCCGTTGGGACCCTCTATGTATTAATAAAAACAGCATCAAAATCCTTTGCGTAGTTTCAAAGATCTAAGCATATAAGCGGACAGACAGCGGAAACCGATTTCATTTTATATTATGTATCTAATTGTATTTTGAAATATTTATGTCTAAGATGTTGTTTTAATGTCATGTATTTTGAAAATTGTGAGGTAACTTTTGGAAAGCGTCACTTTACAATTAAAATGTTACAGCACGACGGTACTGGTTAAAAGCCTCGGAATAAAATACGGTGACTATAATTTCAAACAAAACGTTTCTTTTTGGAAATAATTGAAGGTAGATATTTTCACAGTTGTATTGTCGTTGGTTCGTTGTCACGAGGATTGCAGTAATGGTTATTTATGATGCATAGTGTCATGGGATTAGAACTGTCACACATACACCCTGTGGTGTGCTACTAGATTTAAAGGTAATTTCCGGCAACGCCCGTCGCCCATCGTTACGGCTTGCTGAAACTTTTTATTTCTAAGTAATTAGAGAAACTTTGTAAATCGTCATAAGATTGTTTTAACAAGTAAATTAACAAGTATCAAAGTTATTTTTATAAATAAAAGTTACAAAATATCACGGCAATTACGTGGTGAGGTTGGTATAGCGACTTAATGTCCGACGTATAATAAAATGAAATGTCTAATTGATAATCGATCTGGTAAAGAATTCTGTTAACGTATGTAACTCTTTAGCTTAGGGGTAACGGACTCATGGCCTCCTTTTACTCCTTTCTTGTTTTGTATAAAATCCTTCTTCTACCTTTTTAAACACGTCTTCTTTAGTATAATCAGGATCAATAAATTTATAATCCTTATATCCTTAAAGAGTTATCACTTTCAAAACTGAAGTAGTTTCAAATAAATGAAGAGTTTTGTTATAATCAAGCTGTTTATTTGACACGAACAGTTTCCGAAACACTTGTGATATAATTGTATATAATTAACATACTGTTGTATAGTATATTATTTATATACTGTTAGAACTAACAATTAGGCACATACCAACTTAACAATATTACATCAGTACTACCAACCTTAAATTTATAACTATAGTAAATGTATAGACATTGTAGATATCTCAACAAAAACGTTGTACCTTAATTCGTCAAAACAAACCGGCCGGTAAGGCTGTTATCACATTCCAAAATCGGCAACCCTAAAATTTCCAACTTAAAGTGCAATCTGTTTACAATACCACCGCTACAACGCTTTGGGACTTCGTGTACAAGGCCTCTCGTCTAACAATAAAAGCGCTTAAGCGATATGTGGGTCTCACAGTCAACATAGCAGATAACAGGCCTCATTTACTTAGGGTTGACACTCTAGAGGCTTCCGTAATTTGTGTTGACAAAGGTCCAAATTAGATACCTATGCTCTTTATTCCATTTTATACGAGGATTTGCCTAATAAATGTTTTCAGGGTAAATTTATAGTTTCGGATATTAACATAGTTTACCTAAAATTTTAGCAAGAGTAAAATCATTTTAAATTACAATTAAAAGTGAATGCACGTGACATGAATGACTGTGGATGAGGCGAAAGATGTGTGTCAGGATCGTAGCCTGAAGAAAGCCAAAGTATCTGTCTACCTAAGGGTATCCCTTATGGTAAGGTTATGTATGTATGTACAATTAAAAGTACGTTGTAATAAAAAATAATCAAAACGTAATTTATATTCATACACTTGGAAAACTATTGCTCTGATATATTACATGTATGATATAAAGTTTAAATATTGTATTATAGATAAATGACAAGTGATTGGAGATTTTTTTTATTTAGTAAATTAATTCTATTAACAGTCATTATCAAACTCGGACCAATCACGGAAAGTAATACCCAACAAATGGTTGATTACTTTCATTTTGAACTGGAATTGAATAAATAAAAAGTTCGACGTCATTTAGGACTGTAGGAGCTAGGTGCTGAACGCCCCGGCGCGCTCACGATAAAGTACTACGCACTAAGAATAACTTAAAAACTTTAACGATTAAGTTTGTGCCGATGAAGAATGGCTCATTCTTTAGCCCCTTTTTAAAGCTTCACAGTTCTTTGAGTTCAATGGCCGTTCTAGTTGATTTAAAAATTTATTAAAAAAATTAATCAGTCTTCAAAAGTAATCAAACAATATCTGTCAAACCACTGTTGTGTACCATGAATATCGATGACTGAAGAAATTATAACCTATATGATCTTGGCGCCCAACTTGAGGTGCCTTAAAAAAATTAGGAACAGAAATTTGATTAAGAGTGTTTTTTCTCAAATTTATATAAATATAATAAAATTAATATAAATATAATAAGTGAGCTTAGGTGGGTACATTTTCAGAGACAAAATTTGGACGTCTATGGGTTTATTTCTGAATCTAAGTATCACAAAAATTACTTTTAAAAAAAGGTTAAACCGACTTCTAGAAACGTAAAATATTATAATTGTTAAAGATGACTTTATTAAAGTATTACGTTTTGTACATTGTATTAAGTATAGAAATGAGTAAGTTCCATTATTTATCGCTTTTTAGTTATAGAGGTACTGTTTTCATATACTCAGATTGTGTGGTTTACGTTTCTAGAAGTCGGTTTAACTTTTTTTTAAAGTATTTTTTTTTCACGAGTTTTAGTGATATTAATGAGTTGTGAACTTCAATAGAAGTTAGTTCATTTACATGGCTTTCAGTTTAGTAAATATATTTTCACTAATTACAAGACCGTTTGTTAAATGTTTGATATTTTTAGGGAGCTATAATTGTCATAAATAGGTTTTTAAATAAAAGAATTTTTTTTTTAAAGTATTATCAATAATACTTGCTAAGTATTTATGTTTTTGTAATTATCATGGGTAGACCCAATTACACTACAGCCCGAATGAAGGCCAATCATAGCCTGGAAACTATTTGAGAATATATATTTTTTTTTTACAGAATTGTGTCCTAACTCCTAACCGTATAAGAGTTCTGTAGTTTCATCATCAGCACAGCAGTATCAGACGTTGATTCAGGCATACCTCCCAAGCAACGCGTTAGTCCTATATACTACTAAACAGTTTCCATCGACTAACTGCAGTACTGTCTCCGTTAAGGAGTTTTGTGGCTTCTTTATCAGCATAGCAGCATCAGGTGTATATTCCAGCATATTTCACAAGCAACACGCTAGCCCTACATACTACCAAGTTGTTTCTATCGACCAGTTGCAGTGTTGACTTCAAACTCCTAACCGTTGAGGAGTTTTGTGACTTTTTTGTCAGCACAGCAGCATCAAATGTTGGCACCATAAAGAATTTTTTTATGGGATAGGAGGGCAAACGAGCAGGCGTGTCCGGCCTGGTGGTAAGAAACCAACGCCGCGCATGGACACCAGAAACACATATAGTGTTACTGTTGCGTTGCCAACCTTTAAGGGATAGGGGATAGAAAAGGATGGAGAAGGCGGTGGGCCTCTGGGTACCTCTCTCACCGAAAGAAACGTGGCATGAGCCACTTTACGTCGGTCTTCTGAGAAGTCGTGGTATTTCACCGGTCGAACCAGCCCATTCATGCAGCGAACTGCTTGGCTCTACCACAGTTAAAAATACCATTACTATTACGACATTACTATTACGTAATAAAAACACCATACTTGTAGAGATGTAGTGTTCTTGCCTTATTTATTGTATTTAGCACGGTACGATCTTTTAAATAATTATTTAGTTATTTTAATATTGCAGTTCTCATCACATCACAAAATTTAAAAAAAGTTTACTTAACCTTTAAGTATCTTTATTAATTGACTAAGCAGTAATCAAAACTATAAACTTATTAGGCAATATTAGCAGCTAACTACGAGAGACAAAGATCCTTGGCGAATAGTTACGTAGGTATACCTAGTTACGAAAATTTAAACCAGACAACATCTTCTTTCTTTACCTACTTATTAAGAACGAATATAATAGGAGTATGAATATAATTAAAAAGAAAAAGTAGATATTCATAAACTTGTTTAAAGATTATTATAAAATCCGCACAACTGACAAATAAGCCGATGTTCTGCGCGGAAGCGGGGGGAATTTACAAAGTACTACATTGACACTGAACGCCCTCTCTCAACAAATAGGAAAACTAACGCCGTCCCGTTTTATCACTTTATAAATTATACACTATTGAATACTTATGCCGTAAAAACTAAATTTCGCTATTTTTGTAAATGTGCCATTATACTGCTAGGTGAGCGATATGTATTTGAAAAGAAAGAGAGAAAAATGCTATCAGTTCATAGTTTGACACTCAAACAACAAACAATAGCTAGGAAAAGTTCAGAGAGAAAGTCCTCGAAGATTTTATGCAAGAAGGAATAATAAGAATATAATATAGAACGTGATATTCATACCGAAATAAATTATGCTTTAGATATGGAATTACCATCATCTCCAACAGTTTAGTGTTGGAGATGCTTCCTGAAATTCCCAGCTCATCACAGTTCCATCATTGTCTGATCGTATAGCAAGACTTACTACAAGATAACAAATGACACTTAGAATTGATTTGAATTTAAACAGAAAATGAAACCGTTGTCTAAATTAATGCTAACTCCCTTCGAAAATAATAAAATCGCCTTCAACGAATAAATCGATATCAGCAAGGTCTCTTAGCCCAAAAATGTATAAAAAATCTGCACTCGAAACTATCGTGAAAAAGAAATTTCCTTGGAAAAATATTTTGCACAAGCTTCAATACATATACAATAAAGAATTACAGTTGAAAGACCGACAAAAATCTATCTGAAAATAAAAATAAACGCTGATTGATACAGATTTTTTTAGATCATTGTTTTCATAAAAAAAAAAACATATTCTAAGATGACATAACATGTAGATATCTTGGGGGTCCTCTCGGAGCCCGTGTGCCACCACTGCGCGTCCGGCGCCGTGGACACGGCCGAACACACCTTGGCCGTGTGCACGGGCTGGGACGCCCAACGCGCCGAACTCGTTGGCGCGATCGGGGGAGACTTGTCGCTGCCGGCCGTCGTCGCGGCCATGGCCGGCAGCGACCAGTGTTGGGCCGCCGTCGCCTCGTACGCTAGCGAGGTGATGGCGGCCAAAGGAGAAGCCCTGCGGGAGCACGAGCGTGCCGGCGGCACGCTCCCACCCCGCCGGGGCCGCCGTCGAATCTGATGGCGGCTCTGGCCGGGACACAACTCCACGCGCGGTGCGTTGGAGGGCGCGCCTCGCCCTGGAAAATGGCGGACGACCCCTCCCCAGTCCTGGGAGTGGGTCGTACCACGTCGGGCCCCGTGGAAAAGGGCCCCCCCCTTGCCGGGCCGCGGATGAATACTGACGTAGTTCCCGCGGTCCGGTAGGGTTTGAGGTGGACTTTAAAAAAAAAAAAACATGTAGATATCTTGAAAACTTGTTCATAAAAACCAGTCCCAAATTGAAATATATGTTATTTAGTTACCTTTTTAACATATTAACATGCCTGACAGAGCTGAAAGTAAAATAAAATGATGAATCTGCCGGAGAATAAAATTTCTAAGAAGTACCCAGCTGCGGGAAATAATATTATTGATACCCGATGGAACTAATACAATAAAGAGAGTATATGTGTTATTTGTAAAAATATGTTTTTACATAAAAGGAAATAATTTGAAAACTGAAGTCTGAAAAGAATTTCGAGAAGCCAGTGGTGCGAGCCCGGACACTATTTTACGATTCCTTGACTGAATGTGCTCGATTTTCAGACCAACGGGACCTTCAATATACTATTGACCTTATTATGTACATACATACTCACATACATAACTTCACGCCAAACCCCTTGCGGGGTAGGCAGAGAGAACAGAGCGCCATTAGGCACGATTCTTACACGCCTCACTCGCATCGTTGACTTTCATAACTCTTTTCATGCACGCGCGTCGGTTTTTGAGGCTCCTAACATCACCTTATTATGCACTTTTATTGATTTACCTAATTAATATAAATAATAATACCTAATTAATTTTGACATATGACATTATGTTGTTGAGATGTTGACATTATATGTGGTTAAGTGATGTTATTGGACATATATTACCTTATATTGTCTATAAAAGTTAAAAGTAATAAGGATTAACATTCAATAGTATTATTACGTACTATGTTTGTGTGTATATTGGACAAATATTTTTAACAAAGCACTTTCGTAAATAACTATTATATTATTTGAATAAATACATTATTTTTTCGACAACACTAAAACCTTTTATATTACCGGCCTATTATTGCACGTTGAGAGTTCTGAATAAACAATATGATTGATGATAACGTGCTATCTATAAATAATATCATATAATAAATAATATTATATATATCTTATATCTTTAAACGAGCAATTCTTGTTTATATATATGTATATGTAAATGTATATATAATTGGAATCTCGGAATCGGCTCCAACGATTTTCATGAAATTTAGTATATAGGGGGTTTCGGGGGCGATAAATCGATCTAGCTAGGAATCATTTTTAGAAAATTTCATTTTATCGTGTTTTATCGATAATCAACTTAAACATCAACTTACTTTTTTATTGGAATTCCTGACATCTATTGGCGAATGCTATTATTATTTTAAATTGTGAGCAACTAACTTGCTTTAACGACAACAACACTAAAGCTATTCCAGCAGATGGCGTTGTTTATAAAAAAAAAGAAAATACCGAGCAAAGCTCGGTCATCCAGATATTATATATATATATATATATATATATATATATATATATATATATATATATATATTTATCATAACATAACATAACTTCACGCCTTTTGTTACCCGAAGGTGTAGGCAGCGGCTGTTAAGCCTCGTCTCGCCGTTATGTTTACGTCCCAAATGGAATAGGTGGCGAACCTATTGCCATACCGGGCACAATGTTTCTCAGTCATCGATATTTATCACACATAACTTCTGAAAATAATTTCGAAAAGTCATTGGTGTGAGCCAGTGTCTGGAATCGAACCTCGGACCTCTGGATCAGAGGCCGTGCGCTCGCCCACTGCGCCACCGAGACTGTAATTATATATATATCATCATCATCATTAGCCTATTGCAGTCCACTGCTGGACATAGGCCTCTCCCAATGTGCGCCACAACATCCGATTCTCTGCCTTCCGCATCCAGTCTTTTCCCGCAGCCTTTCTGAGGTCGTCTGACCATCGGGCTGGTGGGCGTCCTACGCTACGTTTACCAAGACGCGGTCTCCACTCAATGACCTTCTTGCTCCATCTACCGTCGGTCCTTCGGCAGATATGACCAGCCCATTGCCACTTCAGCGAGCTTATTCTGCGAGCTATGTCGGTTACCCCAGTTCTCTGGCGGATATACTCATTCCTGAGTTTATCCTTCAGAGATATATATATATATATTATTAAACAAAATAATTTATGTAATGTTTATTTATTTTTAATAGATTCGGTGGTTTTGTGGTCGAGCACACATCCAGAGGTCGCGGGTTGGAATCCTGGCTCACACCAGTGACTTATCGAAATTAATTTCGAAAGTTATGTGTGACATACTACTCTGTGTAAAAAGTATCGGGCATATGTCAATAAAGAGACCCGCGTAAAAGACGTCGTTCTAATTTTTTTTCTGCATGTTGGTAGTACTGTACTGATTTAGCGCGCAAAATTTGAACAGGATCTGTCATTTAATTTGTTTTAAACTAAACTTTTTGTTGGTCATAGTTTTGAGTCCTCGGCGATTTTTACAATGGAAAATATTGTTGAACAAAGAGTGTGCCTTAAATTTTGTGTTTCGAATGATATTTCATGTGGTGAATCACTAAAAATGTTGCGAAATACCTACGGCGAATCATGTATATCGAAAAGAAGGGCTTATGAATGGTATAAGGCTTTTAAAGAAGGCCGAGAAGTAGTAGTAGACTTGCCTCGTTCTGGTAGACCTACGCTACGACCAAAGAAAACATCGACAGAATCAAGAAGCTAGTGCTCGAAAATCGACGTATGAGTCTGAGAGAGTTGGCTAGTAAGGTGAACATATCTTTTAAGTCCGTCCACAATATTCTCTTTGACATTTTAGGCATGAAACGCGTCGCCGCTCGACTAGTTCCAAAAGAGCTCAATTTTGGTCAAAAAGGGCAGCGAAAGCATGTCGCTGAAGACCTGGTTTCCCGAGCTTCTACGGATCCGACCTTTATGAAACGTATAATAACTGGCGATGAGACATGGGTTTATGAGTATGACATGCAAACAAGCCAACAGTCTTCAGAATGGGGTCTCGAAAACGAGCCGAAACCCAAAAAACCGCGGCAAAGTCTCACCAAAATCAAGGTGATGCTGACAGTTTTTTTTGACTACCGTGATGTGGTTCACTCCGAATTCCTTCCAGAGGGAGAAACAGTGAATAAAGTATATTATTTAGGCGTCATGAAGCGTTTGCGTGAGAGTATCCGCCGAAAATGTCCAAATTTGTGGCGACACAACTCATGGATGCTGCACCATGATAATGCACCATCACACACAGCCATTATAGTGAAAGAGTTTTTAGCGAAAAATTCAACAAACGTTCTCGACCAAGCACCCTATTCACCTGATATGGCTCCGTCTGACTTTTTTTTATTTCCCAAGTTAAAATTACCACTTCGAGGAAAACGTTTTGAGTCAATAGAAGCCATAAAAGAAAATTTGCTGAATGAGCTAAAGGCCATACCGCAAATAGCCTATGAAAAATGTATGGAAGACTGGGTGAAGCGGTGGAGATGTTGTATTGCAAGCGATGGGGCCTACTTTGAAGGCGATTAAATAAATTTAGATGAATAATTTGTATTTTTTGTTTTATTGACAAATTCCCGATACTTAGTACACAGAAGGTATATCGATGACTGAAAACTTCGGTAAACTTGCCGGTATGGCAATAGGTTCGCCACCTATTCCATTTAGGACATAAACATAACGTCGAGTCGAGGCTTAACAGCAACTGCCTACACCTTCGGGTAGAAAAGGGTGTCGAGTTATTTTATGTTATATTTTCATTTATTACGTAAAAAAGTGAACTAACGAGATAGTTTTTGTGTGCCTGCTCTGATATTTATGTCTGATATTTACATAAAATCCAGTGATTTGGAAATAAATATCATCGATGAGTTAGAATGCTACAGAAGTGATTATTACGAGTAAATTCATTCTTGCTCAATATTTTCTCTTATTAGAAAGGAGCCAAATAATGGGAAAATGGTCCTCGTGCTGTGGCTTTTGTAAGAAAATATTGGCTTACGACTAAAATTTTGGCTGATAGCTTTCATTTTGGTCGGGCGACGAATAGCTACATTTATTTCTCTAGAAAGTTCAACAAAAAGTTGTTAATATAGATGAACCCTTTGCAGACCATAAAGTACGGCGTCGACTCACAAGCCGTATACTTGATGAGAGGTACTGAGCAGTGAGACTTTTAAATAAGGATCAACAGGATCAACGTTTCCGAATAAACTACTGGCAGATGTTTATCTTGAACATAATTTTATTTGTAATAAAGAATCAAAAAATCATATAACTTCATTATATTCATATTTTTTATATATTACAAAATTGGAGCGTAGGTGAGCATGTTTAATATAAAATCTAAAAATAATTATATCGAATTCTCTGAGGGTCTTAGGCCTAATCTATTTTTGTTATTTTAATCGAATATTACTTAATCTTTTTTTTCCTGTCTAAACAGTAAACAAAATCACCAAGGTTTTAGATTCCATTAACACTACTAAAAGTATCTGTAACCTGTAAACACGTACTGTAAAAAGTTTCATAGTTTTAACGTTCCAGTATCTACTGCGACAGGAGACAAGGCGACAGGCGCTACCAGCAGTTCCTTCATAAAAATATTCTCAGATGAATCGACAAAAAACTATACTTGACAACTCATCGCTTTTCAGATCCTCACTCCTGAATAGATGGCTCTAGACTCTAGAGAGCAATGAAAACTATAGCCGTGGTGGGGTGAAGCGAGATTAAACACTGCGACTGGTTGCCTCTCTCCACTGAATATTTGATAATGGCCGGAGAAGACAGCTCGATATACTGTTAACGTTAGGCAGCCCGATTTACATAGTCATTGTATGTGTATTAAGGAACACATTTGTAAATGTTACAATTTTGTTCAGGAAACCTGTCTACGTCGATTCAAAACGGTATGAAAATACAGATTTAAGCAAGTCTTGCGGTAAATATTGCGTTTGACAATTCTTGGACTTTGTCTTGACAATATTATGAGCAGTCGAAAATATCACATCTAACAAGTCTATTAGCGTGATGGTTACTCAGAGCTTATTTGATTGCTCAGTGACATATTTATAGGGATGCCCACCAGCCCGATGGTCAGACGGCCTCAGAAAGGCTGCTGGAAGAAACTGGATGCGGAAGGCAGAGAATCGGATGTTGTGGCGCACATTGGGAGAGGCCTATGTTGAGAAGTGGACTGCAATAGGCTGATGATGATGATATTTATAGTCTTGTGGCAGCAATATTTACGCTGTTAACGCTGTTAAATACCCAACGGCGTCAGCAGTGTTTCCAGGCACGCTCCAAATAAAATATTAATGTCTCATTCAAACGATTTTGAGCCTATTAGCACTTATTTTCTACACTACTCCCAGTCCCCACTACGTTGTTTGCAGTAAATTTGACATTTGTATTGTATTTCCCTGTTTCACTCCATTTATTGAAATAAAACTTTTGCACAGGTGTTCATTCTAAGAAAGGTATGTATATGTTATTTCGCGAAGCAATATATATGTGAGAAAGGGTCCGGTTAATAGTGTTGTAGGGGCACAGGAGTGTGTTATTGCCACCTGTTCTCTCCTTAATATCTATCTACGTTCTCTTCCAGCTGCCACGTTTGCATATAGGTTGGTGAAAATTATAGAGGTACGGTTTTCTATTTGTACCAGTTATTTTGATATATTATAAGGACAGGAAGTTTGCGATTTTATTACTGATGATGTATAGTGGTAAATATTTAACAAGAGAGTTTCACTATTTGGTGATCAAATAGTGAAACCCAAACAAACATAACACATAGAATTAGTAATTGATAGGTCACTTTCACGTCACACAATATCTCAATCAGGTATTTGATGCCACGAAAGAGAGAAAAACGTCTACCTATGGCTTCGTATAAAGGTCGAAAATACAGTAAATAATTTCGGCGTATAGAGTGCAGGAAAATGACTTTGTTCCTCATGAAAGTAATATGCGTTTGCAATTAAAGTGCCAAATCTCATAAATTATCACTATCATTGTTACAACAACGTTGTTAGCATAAATGGAGCGTTGGGCAGATTCCTGGGCGCACAAAACATTAGCAGAAAAGCCCAGCTAGCAATCCACAATGCAGTCCTGATCCCAACGCTAACTTATGGAAGCGAGAGCTGGGTATGGCAGAGTGTGCATGAAAGTAGAATAAACGCGGTAGAAATGAGGGCACTACGCAAAATCTGCGGAGTGACTCTCGCTGACCGCGTAGAAAACAAGGTTGTACGGAAGGAAGTTGGTTTGAAAGAGAGTGTCGAAGTAAAAAAAAAACCGTACGTGGAGTCCCTCCGCGCGAAAGAAGTGTAACTTCGTATTGTAAAAAAAAATTGCATTTACTCCTGGGACCTCTTAAACCAGAAGAAGTGCTTGCCTCATCGTCTCGCCCGTAAAAATGTATTTATCTTAATAACTAGCTGATCCTGCGATCTTCGAACCCACTATAAGTATATTCTTTCTTTTTTAATACTTATTCTACAATTCGAGAACTGCTTATTAGAAAAGAAATAACAATCCTACAATAATTTTATTGTTTGACTTAATATTATTTTGTCAAACTATAAAAACCCAAATAACATTATATTTTATTCTATTTTGCCATTTTTTTGTTTGAGTAATAATAATAATAATATTCATCATCCCTGTTTATGGACCAACCTCGTATTTCAAGAAATATTTAAAAAAAAATAGCGAAATCGGTTCAGCTTTTCTAGAGTTTTGTACTCACAAACACATTCAGTTACTTATTTTCAGAGATGTACAAAATGGATTTAAAAAAGCATTTAAATACAAAATACTTTTCAGATTTACTATTTCAAATGCAAATTACTAAATAGTATTTCGTTTTTTTTATGGGATAGGAGGGCAAACGAGCAGGCGTGTCACCTGATGGTAAGAAACCAACGCCGCCCATGGACACCAGCAACACATATAGTGTTACTGTTGCGTTGCCGACCTTAAGGGATAGGGGAAAGGAAAGGATGGGGAAAGGGGGGTGGGCCTCCGGGTACCTCTCTAACCGAACGAAACGCGACATGAGCCACTTTACGTTGGTCTACTGAGAGGTCGTGGTATTTCACCGGTCGAGTCCAGAAGCGGATTTGAAATAATGCGATTGGGTCTCCAGTTTTCATGCGGCTCGGCGCATTAAGGTCGTTGTCGACGGGACATGCTCCGCCTTAAAATCCGTGAGTGCTGGAGTCCCCCAGGGCTGTGTGCTATCCCCTACGCTGTTTCTTCTGCATATCAATGACATGCTGCATTACAGCAATCTTCATTGTTATGCGGTTACGGTACGGGGCTATGCGGTACGGCGGATGCCATATATACTGGCCACCCGCGGATTTCTCGGGAAAACGTCGATTCGTACCGGAATAAACTGTGTCTACAATCGAAACTCTGCCTAAGCAGAGGACTTCGACGGATTTCGACTTGCCAGTTTCGCGGTTATTTGGAGGGCAAGGCGAAATTGGCAGAGAAAAAGGACAGTATTTCACGTCAGGTAATCGCTTGCAGCTATATTAAGCGCATTTCCGACATCACATGGAATGCTGTTCTCATCTTTGAGCGGGCCTCTGCCAAAAGATGAGTACCAGCTTACCCCATTTTAACGCATCCAACGACGCATCCTACGACCTAGGCACCTTCAAGAAACGAGCCTATTCCCACCTTAAAGGCCGGCAACGCTGATGTGATAACCCTGGTGTTGCAGTGCAGCAGCAGCGGTGTTGTATGTATAACTTTGAAAAATCATTTCGAAAAGTCATTAGTGTGAGCCAGGATTTGAACCCACAACAACTTCTTGATTCAAAAGCGGTGTGCTCGACCACTGGACCACCTATTAAATTTTACCTATAAAATTATAATAACCTATAAAAACTTTAAAATTTTAATACATACGATAAATAACAAACTATACTAAAATTGTACTTACAAAAAAAAAATGGCATGAATTTGGCTAAAATTAATCAGAAAGTATTTTTTATTTTGAAATGACTATAAAAATACAAAATACCTCTCGAGAGGTATTTCAAATAAAATAACTTTAACAAAATGCTTTCAACAAAAAGGTATTTAATTACAAAATAGGTATTTTGTATTTGTATTTTTAATAGAAGTATTAATAAGTCACATCTCTGCTTATTTGTACATTGTAGATGTATGTGAATGCGTCAATACATATTTTCAAACTAAAAAACAATCAAATAAATCTTCAAGGCACGTACTTTGGCATTGTAAATTTAAATCCGTCGCATTATCTCTTGGATTGTTATCACTCATTATTTATAAATCTTATCCACTAAATTCTAAAATAAAATCACTCCACTATTAAATTATAAGTGTTAAATTAAATTTAAAAAAAAACAAATAAGCGATGATATAAATATTATAAACACGTAAACAAACTATTACACACTGCTAATAGGGATGTGAAAAAATAATCGATTATTGAAATAATCGATTAAAAATCGATTTTTAAAAGTAAAAAAATCGATTTTAATTAGCGATTATTTTTATATGACTAATCGATTAATAATCGATTATTTTATTACTGATTAAATTACATATTACCGATTTTTTTTCATCTGCAACGCCCCGATATTAAGTTTGGTCTTCTGGCCCGGAACGAAAACTACTAAAGAATACTTTCTCCATAATGTTATTTTTAACGCCATCTATGACCGCATTCCTTGTATACCTTTGAAACAGTTTAGATAACTAAACTGTTTCATTTAATCAAATATTCACTAGATGGAGTCAATGAATAATACTATTTTATTAGCCGACATTTGGTTGATATGTTTTCTTTTATTGTTTATTTCCAAATTACTAAAGATTACATGGAGACTTTTCTAGTCACATACCACAAAAACTATCTGGGGTTTATCAGTGGTATATCATCCATCCCACCAAAAGCCAACAACAATTATGTGATGACTAGGTCGGTTACAGACATAAGTTCCTATTTTACAATTTTTCTTGATTAGTGTGTCACGAATTTCGTTAATTTCGGCATTAATTATATCTGCCTGCTGAAATTAACGATTACTAACTAACTAATAATTAATGACACAATATCAGGATCATGCAGGAGAGACAAAAAATTTCGACGCAGTCTTAGGCCGATTGGTTCAAACTCAGGCAGCTAAATAGGCAGATCTTGAAAAGTGTACGACGCGATATTCGCAAATATAACACCCAGTGGATACAAGAAGCTATAGAGCGTAACCAAGGCTCTAAAGTATTCGCAAAAGATCTGTCTAATGGGCAGAGTCAATTGACTAAATTGAAGAAGGATAACGGCGTCGTTGTTCCTTCCAAAGATGAGATTCTGGGAGAGGTTCAGAAGTTTTATAGACAGTTGTATGAGTCTACACAAACTCCTGAGGTTGGCTTGGCTCGAGATCCCAGATCCAAGCTAATTCGGCACTACAGCGAAGACATCCCGGACGTCAGTCTGTACGAGATCAGAATGGCTCTCAAGCAGCTAAAGAACGGAAAGGCACCGGGTGCGATGGAATTACTACCGAACTTCTGAAGGCGGGTGGTACACCGATCCTTTAGGCCCTTCAGAAACTTTTTAATTCTGTCGTGCTCGGGGGCGACGTTCCAGAGGCGTGGACCAGGAGCGTGGTGGTGTTATATTTCAAAAAGGGTGATACAACCCGCTTGAAAAATTATAGACCCATCACGCTTCTGAGCCATGTCTATAAGCTGTTCTCGAGGGTCATTACAAATCGACTCTCGTGCAGGCTTGACGACTTCCAGCCTCCCGAACAAGCCGGTTTCCGGAAAGGTTATAGTACCATAGACCACATACACACACTACGCCAAATTATACAAAAGACCGAGGAGTATAATCAGCCTTTGTGCCTGGCGTTTGTGGACTATGAGAAAGCCTTTGATTCCGTCGAAACTTGGGCAGTGCTGCAGTCCCTTCAGAGATGCCAAATTGACTATCGGTATATCGAAGTGCTGCAGTGTTTGTATAGAAACGCCACTATGTCAGTCCGGATTGAGTCTGGGAGTACGAATCCCATTCCATTGCAGAAAGGTGTCAGACAAGGGGACGTAATTTCCCCGAAGCTGTTTACCGCTGCATTGGAGGACATATTCAAGCTCTTGGATTGGTCTGGACTAGGTATTGTACCAAGGTCCTCCACCTTGGTATTGTACCAAGGTCCTCCACCTTGGTATTGTACCAAGGTCCTCCAGTGACTCTGCCATGACCTCTCAAGGATCTCAGCAGATTTTGCCAACAAGTAGGTCTCAGAATGAACATGGACAAAACCAAAGTAATGTTCAATGCCCATGTCATTCAAGTACCGGTTACTGTTAGCGATGCGATCCTCGAAGTTGTCGACCACTATGTTTACCTAGGACAAACAGTCCAGCTAGGTAGAGCCAACTTCGAGAAAGAGATAAACCGACGGATTCAACTCGGTTGGGCAGCGTTCGGGAAACTAAGGGAAATCTTCTCGTCCAAAATCCCACAGTGCCTTAAGTCTAAGGTCTATGACCAGTGATGACATATGGAGCTGAGACGTGGTCTCTAAATGTTGGCCTCATAACGAAGCTCAAGGTGGCTCAGCGTGCTATGGAACGGGCTATGCTCGGAATCTCTCTGCGAGATAAAATCCGCAATACGGAGATTCGCAAGAGATCTGGCGTGACCGACATAGCCCGTAGGATTAGCACGCTGAAGTGGAGATGGGCTGGCCACATCGCTCGACGAACCGAACACCGCTAGGGTAGAAAGGTTCTCGAGTGGCGACCACGAACTGGTCGACGCGGAGTAGGCCGTCCCCCTACCAGGTGGACAGACGACCTTGTGAAATCCGCGGGAGGCCAATGGATGCAGGTTGCACAGGACCGGCAGATGTGGCGCTCTATGGGGGAGGCCTACGTCCAGCAGTGGACTTCTAAAGGCTGATTATGATGATGATAATGACATTATTATAATATAATAATGTCATTAATTATTCGTTGGTAACACTTCATTTTTCAAACGAAATTTTTCGTGACTAAAGGTTTTGTTGAAGTTTATAAAGGTCTTTTTTGGTTTTGTTTTTGAACAATATCTACGACTAAAAGGACGACAAGTAGATGGCGTCAATATTTCCATGTTGACAATAAATCTGGCAATGCCAATTGTACATATTACCCAAAAATTTAAAAATCG
Source organism: Euproctis similis (assembly GCA_905147225.2). Taxonomy (NCBI): domain Eukaryota; kingdom Metazoa; phylum Arthropoda; class Insecta; order Lepidoptera; family Erebidae; genus Euproctis; species Euproctis similis. The sequence continues at coordinate 2,899,991 of LR990111.1, read as the reverse complement.
ATTAATTTAAATAAATCGATTATTTTTTTAATTAAAATCGATTATTAATTAATCGATTTATTCATAGTAATAAATTAATCGATTAATTAAAAATCGATTTTTTATGTTAAATGTCACATCCCTAACTGCTAACTTCGCTTCGCGAAAAATCACAAAAAACAATATTTTTTGAGTGATATTGACTCACTCTCTCTCTTTCCTCTTCTCTCTCTTTCCTCTTCTCTAACCTTTATCATTCTTTCTCTTTTCCTCTCGTTTTGTAATGTTCTGCCGTCAAAAGAAACAACTAACATTTTTTTTGCAAATTGAGTTACATACATATTTGGAAACTTAACAAATATTTATGATAATCATTATTGTTTGTTTGGTGTCTAGGTGCTTTTCTATATGTTTTAAGTATATGTTTAGAAAAGAAAATTAGATAAAAAGTATTAATTGCAAGGACATCTTCTCGAAATTGGTGGTACTACAACGAAGCGAGTGAAGTATCAATTAAATAAACTGTGTGCTGTGGAATTATCATCAAAACAGTGACTATATACCTCGAAAATTACTTTAACCTCATAATTATAACTGTAGTGTATTTCACCGATGTCCATATTAGATTTTAGTAATATATTCACATAAATATCAACATGTAATTATGTATAATAAAACAATTACCTAAAATGATAAACGGCTATAGTTAACTACAGTTGCCACTAGTTAGCGCCCTGCGTCAATATTTGAAACTTTATTAAACTGCTGAGTTTCATTTCGGTGACTTTTGTAATATGATTACAAAAGTAAATAAATTAGTAAAAAAGTATATTGTGAAAATATATATGATTACATTATAATGTAATCATATATATTTTCACAATATAATAACTTTTATCATCTTAGTGGTTGGAGCTGCGGGTGTGGCAGCATCTAGCAGCGGATGGTGGTACTATTCTACTAATAATTTATACCTATCAATTATGCGCTAATAGTACCACTATGCGCTACTAGATGTCTATATACTGCGAAGAATCAGGCTTAAGCAATTTGCTTCGTGGATTTATATATAGACCGGTTCAGTTTCGCCACTATTACAATTATATAATATGGTTAGCGTCCGTAAGGGGGCGTTAAAAGCGTTAAATGGTTGCACGAGCCATTAGAAGCAGCGTTACCAACTCGAAATTCGTCAAGGTGGGAGATAGGGTTCTACAAGTTGGTAGTTTCCAACAAACCCTACTATGAAAAGTTGGTAGATCTACCACCCATACTTTTCAAGTCTTTTAGAGACCCTCCAATAAGAATCTGGCATCCTTAATTTACTTTTCGATTGGATGAGACATATTTGAACTATTTTTATTAGAAATCTAATGATAAAACAGAATTACAGACCGCTAATATTCAAAATAATTTAATTTTCGAGGAGGAGAATTTTCTTCGTTTTCACTTTCACTCATTTTGATAGTGTTCAATTGAAACGTTTCAAAAATTACAATCAGTTATTTATTGATTGAATCGCGTTAGATATAGAGTGTAAGCACAGATACGTAGAAAGAGTTTTAAGATCTAAGTATCTAACGCCGCCATGATGTTTGTTTTGTTTTTTTTTTTTATTAAGCCGCCATGATATGACCTGTACATCAACCTGTAACGCCCTCTATTTTCGAGTAAATTCGATGGATCCATCAAAGGGTAAAAAAGCAAGAGAAAGATTACGAAAAATGAAAAAAAAATTATAGTTTCAATATTATTTTCATGGAGGTTTGATTTGGGATTTTTGAAAACTTTAAAAGTTGGTAGATTTTTGGTACAAGGTGGTAGGTTTGACTACGACACTAAAAGTTGGTAGATCTACCGAAAAGTTGGTAGAGTTGGCAGCACTGATTAGAAGTTACACTTCAATAAGAAAGGGCATGCTCCGATGGTTCGGACATGTAGAAAGAATGGTTGATGCAAGACTGACTAAGCAGATATACAATGCAAAAACGGATGGATGTAGGAGTCGAGGACGGCCAAGACACACATTTCATGACCAAATAGAACGTGTTCTGGAGGAAGGTGATGTTAAGAGCCTCAAAAACCGACGCGCGTGCATGAAAAGAGTTATGAATGTCAACAAAGCGAGTGAGGCGTGTAAGAATCGTGCCCTATGGGGCTCTGTTCTCTCTGCCTACCCCGCAAGGGATTTGGCGTGAAGTTATGTATGTATGTATGTATTGTTACAATAAACATGAATTATATATGCATACCCGGTTGACACCCTCTAATTACAAAATAAATCGCATCAAGATCCGTTTCGTAATTATTTAATTATTTTTATCTATATCTAAATATCATTAAAAGGGTAAGTGGCAGAGTCACGATCGGGTGACCAAGAACGAGCTACTACGATCAAAAAAATGGCCTGTTTCATGAAGTTAAAATGCGTAGCACCCACTTTAATGCCTGCTGGGGTGTATGAATATGGATGAGGCGAAAGAAGTGGGCCGAGATCATAGCTCGTGCAAAGTTGAAGTTTCTGCCTGTAATCTATAACCGTCTTCATCTTTCTCATTATTACAAAACGATGTACTAATACAGGTAGTAAATCTGAACTATGAATTCTTGGTCTGTTAAGCTAACAAACGGTTCTCACCCGATCTCATTGCAAAACGTAGACTATTCCAAGACTTGATAGTACTAAGATTGGTACCTACCTGCTCTCACAGTGAATCATAGATTTGAATGTAATTCGGTCTTGTCGTTCGGTTTTGAAAGGCATAGGTATGCATTATCACGCGTAATTTGAATCTGAATACGTAAACTTACAGCATAAACAATGCTGGAATGCCTTGACAAAGCAACTTATTGTCCCGGAATATAATTAATCATTGTAGGTAATGTATTTGTAAAATTATGCAATAAGTGTGAGAACTTGCCGCCACGCAAGCATTCAGTATTTATATATTTCTTGAATTTCTTGAATCTTCAATAAAAGAGCCTACAGAGGTTCCACTCTTAATAAGCACCACTACCTAGTAGTAAGCCAGTTAAAGGACTATTTCGTGCCCATTTCGGAGAGCTTGAAAGAATATAGTGCGAGAAACTAAAAGATGAAAGTGGATGGAGTATATTTATTGCATGTCTTGGCCTAGTCAGTATATAACACGAGTCTTACTGACTTACATGTTGAAGAATGCTGGGAAAGAATGAAAAAAAATGAGTCTGGCAGATGTGAAACATCGACGTTATTTTGTAAAAAATACTTTAAAAAAAAAAGTCTTCTAGGAACGTAAACCACGCAATCTTAAAGTATATGAAAACAGTACCTCTATAACTAAAAAGCGATAAATAACGTAACTTACTTATTTGTATAACCCTAGCGTAATACTTTCGGGTCCGCTGTCTACACTTTCGGGTAGAAAAAGCCGTGAAGTTATGATAAGTTATTATCTATTTCAAAATTGAGTTCTGAAATTCACTCGAATATAATATATTAATAATTATTATATATAATATATTAATTGGGTGGTTATGGTTCTATGGAGCTATTTCATTAGCTTTTTATTAGCTTCACCTGTATGTTTATATGTTTGTACGTTTGTTTGTAGCCGACTTCTTTTTTAGTGTCCATAGTTCACAAATCGCACCATCTAGTGGCAATACTAAAAAACACGCTTTTTATAGAAAACCAAACTAAAAAATAGAAAATAAGTTTTAATGAATTTAAATTAAGAAAATAGTGTTAAAAATTTCAATGAATATAAATTTAAAAAAGCGTGGAGTGCTTTTTAAGATATTAACGAAATGATAATCAATCTACTCATATCTGTCAATAAAATATTTATAACTATTGACACCATGCACCCGACGCTTTTTTAAATTTATATTCATTGAAATTTTTAACACTATTTTCTTAATTTAAATTCATTAAAACTTATTTTCTATTTTTTAGTTTGGTTTTCTATAAAAAGCGTGTTTTTTAGTTTTTTAAACTATTATTTACTCAGTTCAGTTTGTCGTCACAGCGATTATAACCCAACTATGTGATCACTTTTGGCCATATTATGATAAAACTTAGATAATTTATCTACAACATATTTAAAATGAGTCGTGTATTTATAGCTTTTTTTTATTTATAACCAAAAACAACATGTATATAATAGGTACTAAAATTTTCAGTTTAATTTTGTAACAAGATACAAATTGGAGATGAAAGATATTTGAAAGAAACAGGACAGATATAGGTTAATTTCAAATTTACTACACAAATGTGACACTTTGATTGTTTTGTAGGAATGTAGTCATATTTCATCACGGCTCATCTTGTTTTCATCTCTCTTCGTTTCATGACGATTTAATCAAGTATTTAAGCTCGAGTCAAGCCCAACTCGAATTAGCAACTCGAGTTGACCATCACTAAAATTTATTGAAAAATAAACTGTGCTAAGCGTCCTCTAGTGTCAATGTAACAACTTGCCAGCGCCATCTAAGACTCAGATTAAGAAACTTGATTAAATGGTATTCAATGAGATAGAGTGATAGCTCGAAGCTCCCCTTCTGCAAGGCGTCCTCAGACGACACGTTATGAAAACTCTCCACGATATATATACACACACACACACACAGACATTTAAAACATTTGAATATGCGTATAAATATATCCGTGTATGCCTACCTAAATAAAAATGCATTCAGGTTATTTCAAATATGACTAAAATGAAACGAAAAAATATATGTTAACATATTTATTTACGTTATTTCTACAATATTCAAACGATAATTGTTGTATTTTATTAACAATATTAAAATCAATTCTCCGGCCACTTAACACATTGTAACTATTTACCTTGTCCTTGCCCTAATTGTAAAAAAAACATGCTATTGTTGTCCTTTAGTAATGACCGGGTACAGTAGGTACATGTGATTTAAAAAACATTTTATTTTCACAGATAGGTACACAACACATAATCATGTTTTTCACAAATATTCGCGTATTAGTCAAAAGCCAAATGAACAGAAAATCGTATACAATATCTTTCCAGGTCAAGAGATTTATTTTAAAAATCGAATAATGGTTTTCATGTGTGAGTGACTTATCAATGTGTGCGTAAAAAGCGCTTCAAATTTAAAAGTCGACTTTTACATAGTTATTGTTCATGTGGTTGAAATGTAAATATCATGAAAATCTAATATACGCGGTTGCGCTGTCAGTGATGTAGTAATATTAGTCAGTGATATTAGTAAATTGTTCTTGACATGTGCCATCTATTATAGTCTATGCTCAATCTATGGAAATAAACGCCTAACAACTTGAAAATAGCGCCACCCTATCAATAAGTTATGGAAACTATTATCATTATTATAAGACAAAATTTGATATTAGTTTAATACTATGAAGTTTAATTGTAAATATTAACATCTCAACTTAGTCATCAGTACACGCGCTGCCAAAATGTTTTAGGCTTTACCAGCCTGGAAGCGACTGCTGTACTTGCCACACATGTGCCGCGCCATAATCTATACTTAACTATGCTAATACAACCGCTCGTTGCCTCGTTCTGGTAGACCTTCAACCGCTACGACCAAAGAAAACATCGACAGAATCAAGAAGCTAGTGCTCGAAAATCGACGTATGAGTCTGAGAGAGTTGGCTAGTGAGGTGAACATATCTTTTGAGTCCGTCCACAATATTCTCATTGATATTTTAGGCATGAAACGCGTCGCCGCTCGACTAGTTACAAAAGAGCTCAATTTTGTTCAAAAAGGGCAGCGAAAGCATGTCGCTGAAGACATGGTTTCCCGAGCTTCTACGGAGCCGACCTTTATGAAACGTATAATAACTGGCGACGAGGCATGGGTTTATGAGTATGACATGCAAACAAGCCAACAGTCTTCAGAATGGCGTCTCGAAAACGAGCCGAAACCCAAAAAACCGCGGCAAAGTCGCACCAAAATCAAGGTGATGCTGACAGTTTTTTTTGACTACCGTGGTGTGGTTCACTCCGAATTCCTTCCAGAGGGAGAAACAGTGAATAAAGAATATTATTTAGGCGTCATGAAGCGTTTGCGTGAGAGTATCCGCCGAAAACGTCCAGATTTGTGGCGACACAACTCATGGATGCTGCACCATGATATTGCACCATCACACACAGCCATTAGGGACTACAGGGAGGCGGCGAGCCTCGCTTCAGCGGGCGGAACACTTGTGGCGGGGCGAATCCGTCGTCTGGGTCTTCGGGTGGCACTGCACAAAACCGAGGCCGTCTTTTTCCCTGGTCCTCGACAGCGCCGCCCCGCTGACAACCATATCGTGGTGGAGGGCGTCAGAATAGCTGTGAAGACCCAGATGAAGTATCTGGGGCTTGTTATAGACAGCAGGTGTTGCTTCGGCCCACACTTCAACGGGCTCTCATCGCGTCTGCTAAAGACGGCGGGTTCCCTTTCATGGCTCTTGCCTAATCTAGGAGGCCCGAAGACGCGGTGCCGACAGCTCTATGCCGGCATCCTTAAGAGCATGGCCCTATACGGGGCTCCCATATGGGCGGACTCCCTCAAAAGAAGGGAAAACGCCACCGCCTTGCGGAGGCCACAAAGGGCCATCGCCCAACGGGTGGCGAGAACCTACCGCTCGGTAAGTTTTTCGGCGGCGTGTGCCCTGGCCGGTACTCCCCCTTGGGAGCTCGAGGCGTGGGTGCTGGCCAGGGTATACGAGTGGACGGCGGGGCGAAAGGCACATGGAGAGCTCCCCTCTCCTGCGGAAAAAGAGGCCGTCCGGTGCGAAGCACGGACCGCGATAATCCACCATTGGGCGGAGGATCTCGCTACCGCCACCTTCGGCCGCCGTACGCTTGATGCGGTTGGGCCGGTCTTGCGGGAGTGGCTAGAAAGGTCGCACGGTTTCCTCTCCTTCCGAATGGCGCAGGCGCTGTCCGGACACGGATGCTTCGGATCGTACCTGTACCGGATCGGCAGAGAGGAGACGCCGTTGTGCCCACACTGTGGTGCGGCGGAAGATACGCCCGAGCACACCCTCCAGGTGTGCTCGTCGTGGGATGGGCCGCGCCGCAGTCTAATCGCGGTGGTCGGGCCGGACCTGTCACTCCCCAGCGTGGTGGCTGCCATGGTGGCCGAAGGTGAGACATGGTTGCAGTTTGCCTCCTTCTGCGAGGAGGTGATCGCAGAGAAGGAGGCGGCGGAGCGAGCGCGGGAGAACGATCCTCTCGTGTCACCGCTCCGCAGGAGAAGGGGGGGAAGGAGGCGACAATTTGATCGCAGACAACAACTCCTTCCCGGTGTAGGGCGGGTGACTGGCGCGGGGGCGCCCTCACCCGCATTGCACTTAACTACACCGTCGTCGGAAGGCGATGGCCGGCGATCTCCGGCTGTTTCCGAGCCCCTCACTAGCGCCAGGGGCGCGCGGACCCTGCCATAAGGGCGGGCAAATCGTCGGGGGGGACTGGCTGAAAGGCTCGGCCGTGTCCCAGTTTCCCCTAAAGTGACGAAGCGGGAAAGGCGCTGGGTTGTTTTAGTGGGTATCCGAACTACCATCTCCCGGGAGCCCCACATAACCCTCTCACCCCCGGTGGGAGGCGTATGCACAATGCATTTTATCCCAGCGACAAAAAAAAAAAAAAAACAGCCATTATAGTGAAAGAGTTTTTAGCGAAAAATTCAACAAACGTTCTCGACCAAGCACCCTATTCACCTGATATGGCTCCGTCTGACTTTTTTTTATTTCCCAAGTTAAAATTACCACTTCGAGGAAAACGTTTTGAGTCAATAGAAGTCATAAAAGAAAATTCGCTGAATGAGCTAAAGGCCATACCGCAAATAGCCTACGAACAATGTATGGAAGACTGGGTGAAGCGGTGGAGATGTTGTATTGCAAGTGATGGGGCCTACTTTGAAGGCGATAAAATAAATTTAGATGAATAATTTGTATTTTTTGTTTTATTGACAAATTCCCGATACTTAGTACACAGAAGGTATATCTACAGTCCATTTTATTTTTTATTTTTGGAATATGTGTGTAGTCAATAGCAGCTTAACTTAAAGTTTGTAGGGTCGCCACCCTTGTCATCCGGCCGCCATCTTGAAAAAAGGGGTGAATACACTTTTTTCGCGATATCTCGAAAACTATGCGTCTTACAAAAAAAATGTTAGGACATAATTTGTAGCAAATTATCTTGCCTACAAATCTATACTTATAAAGCGGAAGAGTTTGTTTGTTTGTTTGAACGCACTAATTTCAGAAACCAGGACCGATAGTCTCGTATATACGCCACTGCGTATCTCAAAAGTAATAATTTTCGTTAATGAACTAGTTCATTAAGTATAAAGTCAGGGAGGGTAGAAAGATTTGTTAACCATAAGTGACGATTATTACTTCGGAAATGTTTGTGGGTAGATCAATACTTTTAGAACATTTATTAACACAAAATTTATGTTTTATATTATTATTTATTTATTTTAACATACATTAACATAACTCGGTGGTCCAGTGGTCGAGCACACGGCTTCTGTACCAGAGGCCCGGGTTCGAATCCTGACACTGGCTAACACCAACGAATTTTCGAAAGTTAAGTGTGATAAACATCAAAAACTGAAAACATTGTGCCCGGTATGGCAATAGGTTCGCAACCTATTCCATTAGGGACCTAAATATAACGGCGAGACGAGGCATAACAGTCGCTGCCAACACCTTCAGATAACAAAGGTGAAGTTTGTTTATCCTTTAACATAACATTTATATTCTGCTAGAATTAAAAATATACTCCATATTAAGCTGGGCATCTAATCTAAGTAAACATGGTATAGTCCAGTCATTATAGTAAGTTCACCTCGGAATTCGAGATACCCAGCTGTAAGTCTGTAAATAGTTGTATATTGACACCCTAAAAGTTGTCTCAAAACCTACATATGGTAGGGTGTAAGCAACTATTAAATTTCAAGGTCACAAAAATCGGTTTTTTGCGCTTTTTTTGGAAATATCTCATTTCCTATGGGTTTTTTGCTATTTGTATTTATAATCAATATTGTAGAATACAAAATTCCCTACAAATTTTGTTTTAAAATTTTTTTTATACGGTGAACCGTTTTCGAGATAGAGGGCGGAGAGCGCGCGGTCACCGCATAACTTCAGGTCAACCGGTGCCTCCGGTCGAAAACGCGCCATATATAGTTGATGAACTATCAATAAATCAATGATTATAAATATTTGACAATTTTTATTAACTATTATATTATATTTTATCATTTTTTTCCTAACTTATCCACTTTTTATTCAGTATTAATTTATTTAACTACACTTACCTGCCCATGTAATTGCAGAATTGTTAATGAAAATATAAGAATTATATTTGAATTTTAACCTAATTAATATTAATAACTTCTTACATGATGAAAAAAAAAACAAATAAATTATGGATTAATCTTTTTATTAAAAATATCATTGAATAATTTTTTTTTTTATTGAAAGTAAAAAAATGGAATAAAGGGTACAAAAACTACCTTGAAATTTAATAGTTGCTTACACCCTACCTTATGTAGGTTTTGAGACAACTTTTAGGGTGTCAATATACAACTATTTACAGACTTACAGCTGGGTATCTCGAATTCCGAGATTCTTACCTAATTTTAGCTTAAATGACTGGACTAGTAATATTTCAGCCTAGCTTAAAATAGTATTCGCCGCCTGTTGGTGATATTTCGATAAAACTAGAATGTGTCCCACAAGGCCGAGGACCTCCCCGGTGGCATGGTAGCCCTATGGTCCGGAGTGGACCCGGACGTCCGTGCCAGTGGGGGTGTTGGAGTCGTTCTCTCCTCCCGCTTTGCTTCCGGAGTGAAAGATTATGAGTTGGTAGGCCCAAGACATCTTTGGGTTCGAATAAAACTGGGGATCACGCGAGTTTTCCTGGTCGCAGCTTATGCTCCCGTTAGCTCCGCGGATCCCCGCGAACTCGAGGATTTTTGGGAAACTGTTAGGGATATTCTGGATCTAGTTGAGGGAAATGAAAGGATAATTCTGTGTGGAGATAATAATGGGTGGGTCGGAACCAAGCGAGACGGCCTGGAGGCTGTCCTTGGTCCGAATAGTGACAAGAGAGTGAATGATGCTGGTAAGCCGATATTGGATGTATGTCTGGAACGGAACCTCCTTGTGTCTAACACATTATTCCGTCATAAAGATATTCACACGTACACGTGGAGACGGAATGAGCAAAAGAGTATGATAGATTTGATTTTGATAGATAGTCGTCTCCGAAATACTCTAAGGGATACAAGAGCCTACAGAGGCCCCGCTCTTGATACGGACCACTACCTGGTGGTAAGCCGATTCGTGGGCCTTTTCAAGAAGTGGAGACACTGGCGAGTGCGTACCCATTTCGGAGAGCTTGAAAGGATAAAATGTGAGAAATTAGAAGATGAAAGTGTACGGAGTATGTATGTAGGCCTAGTCAGTAAAAGACTCAATGAGACGAGCCTTTCTGACCTAGGTGTTGAAGAATGCTGGGACAGAATGAAAGAAATTATAGTGAATAGTGCAAAAGAAGTATGTGGTAGTGCAAAGAGGCATAAGATTCTGAGAGGTGACGCCTGGTGGGACGCGGATGTGAAATCCAGCGTCGAAAGAAAGAAAAAAGCATGGTTGGATTATGTCTCAAGTTTGAACCAGAATGATAGTATGACAGAGAAAAAGTATGAGAGCTACCGCCGCTGCAGGAATGTTACCAAAGCCTTAGTGAAAGAGAAGCGTGAAAGACTTGTTGCGAATGAGGAAGTGAGGTTGACGGAGAACTTCGAGGCGAATAACAAACTCTTCTGGAGGGAAGTTAGAAAGTCTCGGGGTTCTTCGTCAACATCCAGAATGGACAAAATTATGTCTAAGTTTGGTGACATTCTTGCAAACCCAAGCGATGTATTGGGCAGGTGGAGTGAGTATTTTGGGGAAATGTATGAGTATGTTCCGGATGTGGGCGCCGCGAGTGAGCCTACGGCTGACACCGCTGCGCCAACATCTGATGAGGACATTACTATGGAAGAGATTGAATGGTCGATACGAAGTATGAAAAATGGTAAGGCAGCTGGAATTGATATGATGTCTGCTGAAATGATCAAACACGGTGGAACCTGTGTCCGGGATGCTTTCCTGACCTTGAGCAATCTGTGCTGGAGGTCGGGTAAGGTTCCCATGGACTGGAGGCGCGCTGTCATCGTGCCCTTGTATAAAGGTAAGGGATCACGTATGCAGTGCGCCAGTTACAGGGCCATCAGTTTGATCAGTTTAGCAGCAAAAGTGTATGGGAAAATTATTGAAAGGAGAATGAGGGTGATATCTGATGGAGTGTTGTGGGAGGCTCAGGGTGGTTTCAGAAGCGGACGAGGGTGCATGGATCAGATTTTTTCTCTCCGCAACATCGTGGAGAAACAACTGGCTGTTAACCGGAAGGTTTTCTGCGGTTTTGTGGATCTGGAAAAAGCGTTTGACAGAGTGTTACGAAAGGATCTGTGGGATATACTCCCGGGCTACGGGGTGAGCGGAGCACTGCTGCGCGCTGTGCAGTCCACTTATGAGGGCTGCACAGCGTGTGTGCGTGTTGACGGCGGCTTGTCCCCCTGGTTTGACGTCCATATCGGCGTCAGACAGGGTTGCGTGCTGTCCGCTCGACTGTTCATCCTATACCTGGACAGTTGTCTCCAGAGAATGAGATCGACGGATGTAGGGTTGCGAATGGGTGACCTAGTTGTGAGCTGCCTGCTTTACGCAGATGACGCTGTGCTTCTAGCCGAATCGCCGTCGGACCTGCAAACACTAGTCACTACTATGAAAGATGATTGCATGATTAAAGGCTTGCAGTTGAATGCGAAGAAAACGAAAGTCATGGTGTTTGAAAGGGAGGAATCCAGAACAGATGCAAGGATAATGGTTGATGATGTAGTGCTGGAACAGGTGAATGAAATTGTATATCTCGGATGCGCTTTTAGCAGAGATGGAAGGTACACCGCGGATGTAGAAAGACGAGTGGCGATAGGAAATAGCGTAAACGGAGTGTTGGGCAGATTCCTGGGCGCAAAAAATATTAGCAGAAAGGCCCAGTTAGCAATCCACAATGCAGTCCTGATCCCAACACTAACTTATGGAAGCGAGAGCTGGGTATGGCAGAGTGTGCATGAAAGTAGAATAAACACGGTAGAAATGAGGGCTCTACGCAAAATCTGCGGAGTGACTCTCGCTGACCGCGTAGAAAACAAGGTTATAAGGAAGGAAGTTGGTTTGAAGGAGAGTGTCGGTGTAAAAGTAAGAAAGGGCATGCTCCGATGGTTCGGACATGTAGAAAGAATGGTTGACGCAAGACTGACTAAGCAGATATACAATGCAAAAGCGGACGGATGTAGGAGTCGAGGACGGCCAAGACACACATTCCAAGACCAAATAGAACGTGTTCTGGAGGAAGGTGATGTTAAGAGCCTCAAAAACCGACGCGCGTGCATGAAAAGAGTTATGAAAGTCAACGAAGCGAGTGAGGTGTGTAAGAATCGTGCCCTGTGGCGCTCTGTTCTCTCTGCCTACCCCGCAAGGGATTTGGCGTGAAGTTATGTATGTATGTATGTATGTCCCACAAGCTTAATACCAGTCTGCCGGTACAAGCTTAATTAAATAAGATACACAGAAAAAAGAGAGCAGCAACTTTGCAGTCTCGTACCTTTAGTGATTTAGGAGGTCTTTACTTCAAATCGGAAACCTTTTAGGAAGTTAAAGTTTCATGTAGAAAATTCTGGCAACAGGCTATTAGACACGGAGTTCAACAATATTCGGTTTGACGAGATAATTTCTAAGGTATTATATTTGATCAAAACAACTTTCGTGATTATATCGCATTTATTTATTTCCGGACGTTTCGAACTCTTTACGAAACGTCGGGTAGAGTTCGAAACGTCGGGAAATAAATAAGAAATAAATAAACGCTATATAATCCTGGAAGTTGTTTTGATCAATGAGTGAGATTCGCGAAAGTCTTAGAAATAAATAGGTATTATATTTTATGAAATTTTGTTTCAGTTAAGTTTTCTTAAAATTTTTAAAATACACATAAATCTATACTTATATTATAAAGCGGAAGAGTTTGTTTGTTTGTTTGTTTGTTTGAACGCGCTAATCTCAGAAACCACCAGTCCGATTTTAAAAATTCTTTCAGTGGTATATATACCTAATAGCCTATAAATATAATATAGCCTAAAGCCTTCCTCGATAAATGGACTATAGTCCATTTATCGAGGAAGGCTTTAGGCTATATTATATTTTCAAATCAATTAGGGATCCTTACTATAAGTCCAATAATGTAACCCAGGGTATAAGAAAATGACTCGAAAATAATTCTTACATCGTGAACGCTGCGAAAACTATTGATTCTAGAATAAAACAATGTACTACACTTTTACAGAACATAAATTTGTCTATAAAAAAGTCCGCGATGGCATATGTCTACCTATTGTAGTTATCTCACAATAAGTGTTTTTTGAGTTTTTTAAAATAATTAAATTGATGTCGTTATAAAAATGCTTTATTTTGTACCTTGAATTTAACTTCCCTGAAAATAAATTACTTCAATAAAAAGACAGATTCAACACCTTTCTAGAACTGTTTGAATAATTCAATTCGGACATTTAACTCCAAAGATATCGCAAAATACAAAATGTAAGAATTCATTTCATAGGAAAATAATTAGTTACACTGATGATGTATCCGACTCGGACAGCTCGGACCGCGACAGCTAGGAGGTAGATTTTTTTACGTTTGTTTCTTGCTAAAAGGTACCGGTGGTCCAGTTGTCGAGAACCCCACTTCTGTATAAAGTAGTCGCGGGTTCGAGTTCTGGCTCACAGCAATAACTTTTTGAAATTGTTTGCTGAAGTTATGTGTATTTAGATATCGATGACTATAAACTTTGTGCCCGGTATGGCAATAGGTTCGCCACCTATTCCATTTGGGACGAAACATAACGGCGAGACGAGGCTTAACAGCCGCTGCCTACACCTTCGGGTAACAAAAGGCGTGAAGTTATGTTATGTTTAAAATTTGTAGTATTTAATAGTATTTTGTGGTATTTTTATTTATAAAAGTTACTAGCTTTTACCCGCGGCTTCGCTCGCATTAAATCCATTAAATAGATATCAAAGATCATTACTATAGAAGTTAACCAATATGATAACTCTGTTTTATTGCTTGGCTGGAATTATTAGGTTTTAAAATTACTACTTACAATGACGTTTAAAAAACTAACAACATTTTTTAAGGTAAAATATTTTTCTCTGTAACAAAAATAAATAAATTTGGACTGTAACAATTTTATAAGAGTATGTAGGATATTGTTGTAGACTATTTTATAAGTTTTTCCTTCGGGTTCAAAAATATGTAAATTACTTTAAAGAATATGTGTACAAAGTTTCATGATGATCGATTGAGTAGTTATCGCGTGAAAGCACGCAAACAAACTTACATTCACATTTATATATTACTAGCTGACCCGGCAAACGTTGTCTTGCCCAAAAATTAAATTTAAAAAATAGGGGTTGATCGTAGGGGGTTGAAAATTCTCAGACTTACCCGATATGAATACAAAATTTCATGAGAATCGGTCAAGCCGTTTCGAAGGAGTATGGGAAAATTGTGACACGAGAAGTTTATATATTAGAAGTAGGATAGGATAGGAATTAGGTTACATTTTTATTGTATCCTTGGGCAAACGAGCAGGCTTATGATAGTTACAAACGCCGCCCATGGCCACCTCACCACATGCAGTGTTACAGTTGCGTTGCCGGCGCTTACAATGGGATATGGGTGGGGTCGGGAGTGGGTTTCGGTAGGGGAGGGGAAAAGGGATTGGGCCTCCGAACACCTCTCTCAGCGAGTGAAACGCGGCTAAGGCCACTTTTCAGCGATAATCTGAGAGGTCGTGGTATTCCACGGGTCGAGCCGGCCCATTCATGCAGCGAACACTGCGTGACTTTACCACTGACAAGGTGTGACTGATGTGACTGATTTATAATACATTCTAGATATATGTAATAAACTTTACATTTTTAAGATCGTGATATCTTTTAAAATGTAGTAAATTTATTTCGATAAGCGTAATCGCTAGACTGACATCATTTGACTTATAAAAAAAAACACTCACTGTGAGTTAGCTACCCTGGTTTGAACATATGGTGGCCCGTTTTTTTCGTTGAAGTCAACAATAGTGACCATATAAAAAAATTAAATGGTTGCCTGTAAAGTCGGTATACGGGCGAAAGTTTTACGTGACAACGACTTTGAGTGGTAAAATAATTTTAATGTGAATATTCATTCGTATAGTAGGAAGAAGGATGAAATAATAGTAACAATTTAAAACATTCATTTATACAAAGAATTATATTTAAAACATTAATTTATACAAAGAATCTCGCACTGAATTTCATATTAACAAAATTTTATTTTTACCTTTACACATACATACGTATTTATATACAAATATACATACAATAACTTGTCGCTCTGTCTCTCTCGCTCTTAGGCGGGCTAACTGTGCTCGAGTGGAAGGGACGCGTGCCTCTCACTCGCTCTCATTGTGAGCGCATAACGTGAGCGGAGCGTAACGCAGTTTCTTGAAGTGTCACCCGGCAAACCAATTTATAAGACGTTGTCACGTCAAAAAAATTGTTTATGTTGTATTAAAAAAAACTAAAGGTTGGGCAAAAACTTGGGACAAGTTCATTGCTATATTCATTGTTCATAAGTGGCATTGCTAATAAAGCTTTCTTTGAAGTTGTAAATAATATCAATGTCTTGGTTGTCAGTACGCTAATACATACTAGCTAAGCGAGTGACACGTGTAATAATCGTGCCTTATGCCACTTTGTTCTCTCTGCCTACCCCGCAAGGGCCTGAAGTTATGTAGGTATGTATCAAGAACTTGAATTGAAATTAATATTAGTGTTAGATAGTCCATTTATGATGAAAGCTTTGGGGTATTAATATGATTGCGGCAATAATCTTTTGAGTGGAAAATGTATAAAATATGGCGGTACGAAGTTCGCGCGGTCTGCTAGTATATATATATATTTCGAGGGCAAAGGTAAGTTTAGAAAGTTATCTACCCTAATATTATAAAGAGGAAAGTTTTGTATTTTTGTATGTAACGAATAAAAAGTGCTGGACCGATTTTAATAATTCTTTTTTCATTAGAAAGCTGGCATTATCACTGAGTAACAAAGGCTATGTGTAATCATCGTCGTCATCGACATTTTGTTTGTACGCGAGTAACACCGTGAGGCGGGAAGCTACGTACAATATAGCTGTACGAAGTTCGCGCGGTCTGCTAGTATGATATACGAGGGGAGGTCCAAAAGTTCGTGGAATGAAAGGGTTTTAGTAAAAATGAAACAGTAAATTTATTTTTCCTTTTCAATATAATCACCCTTAAGCTGAATACATTTATTAGATCTATGAATTAATTTTTCTAAACCATCGTAAAAATATTTTTTATCTTTTCCCTCAAAATGAGCCAAAATTGCCTCCTTTACCTCATTGTCGTCGGAAAATTTCCTTCCCCTTAAGTCTTTTTTTAAATTGGGGAACAAATAAAAATCACTTGGGGCCAGATCTGGACTATAGGGTGGGTGGACTAGTGATTCGAAGCCATGCGTGTGTAGAGCAGCCATTGCAACTTTGCTCTTGTGAACCGGCGCGTTGTCTTGCAAGAGCAACACGCCCTTGGTCAATTTTCCCCGACGTTTTTCTTTGATGGCATCCTTTAATTTTTCTAGTATTGTTGCGTAGTATTCTCCGGTTATGGTCCTGCCCTTTTCTTTATAATCAATCAGTATTATCCCCTCACAATCCCAAAAAACAGTAGCCATCAACTTTCCAGCCGACTCCGACACTTTGAATTTCTTTGGCGGTGGTGTCCCCTTTTTATGCCATTGCATGGACTCTTGTTTGGACTCAGGCTCAAAATGATGAACCCATGTTTCATCGCCGGTAACAATTCGCTCCAAAATCGGTCCAGGATCGTCGCCACACAACTCCAAAAAATGTTTTGACGCTTCGACGCGCTGCTGTTTTTGAAGCGGCGTGAGCATTCTCGGTACCCATCTTGCACTGACTTTTGTCATACCCAGGTGGTCATGTAGGATTCGCAAAATGGTGGTATCTGATACTCCAACTAATGCAGATAACTGTTTTTTCTTCAAACGGGTGTCCTCCAGTACAATTTTTTCCACTTTTTCGACGATGTCTGATGTGGTGGCCTCAACTGGCCTTCCTGAGCGGAGGTCGTCTTCAATCGACTCCCGACCATGTTTAAAAAGACCATGCCACTTGTAAATCATTGATTTACTAGGGCACTGTTCCCCGTAAACAGTTTCCATTTCATTCAAAATGGTCTGAGCGTTCTTTCCTTGCTTGGTAAGGAATTTAATGACCGCACGGTGTTCAATTTTCTCCATAGTTTCAGTTTTCTTCCGGATTGACGTGTTTAGCAGGCGAGTGTTCGTAAACGAATGACGCAATAGGGCTGAAACTCCATTTATATACTAATTATGAGTCCCCAATTAGTATGACACTAAGCGAGCGCCCCTATCCCCACTCCATCCCCTCCATTCCACGAACTTTTGGACCTCCCCGCGTAAATGTCTCGATCAACGTTGTCACACTATAAGTTTTCGGAAATTATGTGTGATCAATATTGATGACTGATAAAATATTACTCATTCTCAACTGGAGACTTCTGGAGGGTTCGCCACCAATATGCCAAGAAAAAAATTCGAACAGTGCAGCTCTTCAATAATGAGGCTTTCTAATTCTATTTCAACTTGGGTCTGTCTTTTTAATGTACTCGTAATACGTCTTTTCATTTGATACCCATATTGCAGAAGTGCACTAAGAATAACTAATCTAGTATTTTGGAATATCTGCAATATTGGATCTGGAATGACGTCACATTCACACACTCAAAAACATCCATGCATTTATAATATTAATAAAATTTACATGGTTTTTCACCAGTATGTAAACGAATAATATGAGTATTTAAGGTGACTTCTCGATTAAAACTTATCACATACTAGCTGACCCGGCAAACGTCTTCCCGAAAAATAAAATTTAAAAAATAAGGGTTGATCGTAGGGGGTTGAAAATTTAGGGTTGTATGTATTTTTGTATCCCACAGAAATATATCGAAAAATTAAAAAAATATATTGAGGAGGGGGCCATCCTTGTGATTTAGGGGGATGAAAAATAGATATTGTCCTATTCTCAGACTTACCCGATATGCACACAAAATTTCATGAGAATCGGTCAAGCCGTTTCGGAGGAGTATGGGAACGAAAACTGTGACACGAGAATTTTATATATTAGATTAACATTTATCCTTTAGTCACTATAGTTACACATATACACCAGTGTGTATATGAATATGAGTATTTAAAGCGGCTTTATGTTGGAAACTTTTTTTACATAGATCACATTTAAATGGTTTTCACCAGTGTGTATACGAATATGAGTATTTAAAGCGCTTATTTGAGTGAACGTTTTTTTACATAGATCACAGTTGAAAGGTTTTACACCAGTGTGTATACGAATATGATCATTTAAATTGGATTTTTGATTGAAACTTTTATCACAAAGATCGCATTTATATGGTTTTACACCAGTGTGTATACGAATATGACTATTTAAAGAGCCTTTTCGACTGAAACTTTTTTCACAAACAGCACATTTAAATGGTTTTACACCAGTGTGTATACGAATATGAGTATTTAAAGAGCCTTTTCGACTGAAACTTTTTTCACAAACAGTACATTTAAATGTTTTTAAACCAGTGTGTATACGAATATGAGCATTTAAAATGGATTTTTGATTGAAACTTTTATCACAAAGATCGCATTTATATGGTTTTACACCAGTGTGTATACGAATATGAGTATTTAAAGAGCATTTTCGACTGAAACTTTTTTCACAAACAGCACATTTAAATGTTTTTAAACCAGTGTGTATACGAATATGAGCATTTAAAGTGGATTTTTGATTGAAACTTTTATCACAAAGATCGCATTTATATGGTTTTACACCAGTGTGTATACGAATATGAGTATTTAGAAAGCCTTTTCGACTGAAACTTTTTTCACAAACAGTACATTTAAATGGTTTTTCACCCGTGTGTTTACGAATATGATTAGTTAAAGTGCCTTTTCGAAAAAAGCTTTGTTCACATACATCACATTTAAATGTTTTTTCACCAGTATGTCTAAGAATGTGACTTTGTAGAGTGGATTTTTGATTAAAACGTTTATCACAAAGATCACATTTAAATGGTTTTTCACCAGTGTGTTTAAGAACATGATACTTTAAACTTACTTTCCGAAGGAAACTTCTCTCACATAGACTACATTTAAATGGTTTTTCACCAGTGTGTATACGTCTGTGAACATTTAAATTGACTTTAAAACAGAAACTTTTCTCACATACATCACATTTAAAAGATTTTTCATCAGTGTGTGTTCGACTTTCACCAGTGTGTGTACGACTATGTCTAGTGAAATCATTCTTTCTATTAAAACTCTTCTGGCATATATGACATTTAAACAATTTCTCGCCAGTGTGTAAACGAACGTGTACAGTTAAATCACTTTTTCTATAAAAACATTTTGCACATATGTTACATTGGAACGATTTTTCATCTATTTGTTTGTGTATTGCAAATTTATTATTGCTACTAATATTCTCCCCATGTCTTTTTCTAACTGACACTTCTGTTTTTTCCTTGTCTATGGACAACTTCTTGACATTACATATGTTTTCTTGATATCTTACTTCTGAATCACATTTTCTTAAAGCAGTATAGTCATGATCACCTAAGTTATAGAGATATATTAGTAATTATAATATGTAGGTTTGGAGAGAAGATATATAGGAAATGCCATCATCCGTGAAAACCAACTCCACTTTTACCATAGTAAGAGATGACCAAGGGAATCAAGGTGATTGAGACAGACATACTTACACCCAATCAGTAATAGGTTCTGCATCAGGTCTGATTCACAGCAGTCAATTTAAATTAATATAACTGATGCTGCCTATAATTTCTGGCATTAATAGTACAAAAATGCTACAGTGAATAATCCTTATCATAAAGATCGGACAACAAAGTAATCTACTATTTACGTTTAAAACATAAGGGGAGACAAACATTGGAGTTCTTATTTCATAACTCTAGATGAAACATACTTACTTGTTTGTGAATAATAATAATAAGGTTTTGATGCCGGCTGCAATATGATGACCTCATCACATTCTACCTTCATACATCTATCTACATAGTCTTTAAGAATTTCACATTCAGGTTCACACATTTCACTTTCAGGTGAAGTATATTCCATGCTGTGTTCATCTTTTACATTTGATACGTCTATTTCAATAGATTGTGGAGATTTGCTTTTAGAATAGTCATCTTTGTAAAATTTGTCATCTAATTTATCCTCCGTGTCAAGTTTTTCTATTTTAACAAATGGTGGTTGCTGTGATTGAATTGTATGTCCATTATTCATTATAGCTGTAAATACAGTTTATTCAAGTTCAAAATTATGTAGTAATATGATAGAAGTTAAGTTCTCCGGTTCTGAATGAAAATTGAATACATTTTTTTAGTTCATTAACATCAAATTCCACAAACTGTTGTCATCTTGTAGGTACAACAGTAAATTTCTAACTCTATATGAACTTTAAGACTTCTAAAAGTGAAGGGACATGTGTCATACATGTATTATATTACAAATAGTTTAGCAGAATTGAGATTAATATGATTATGTCTAAAGAATTGTGAAGAAACTGAAATAGGTGGAAATCTGTTGGTGCAAGGTCAGAACTATGTGGCATATGGACACATTCATTTACTATCATGTGATATACTTGTTGTCACCATTTGTATTTGACATTACATTATTACATGTTTTTAGTAATAGATCTTCTAGAACACAATTTTTTCTACAGAAAAGTAAATTGGAAAACTATAATTGAACACTACTTACCACCTTAACTCAAATATTTAAGTAAACATAAGCTCACAGGTAAGTTGGTCTGTATTCAGTGGCAGTTAAACATTACATTTTAGCATGTGCAACATGTTTGTTTTTGATCTGGCATTCTTATCTTACACTGAAAATAATTTGCATTAATTTAAAAGACAGACTCTATTTTAACAATATAATTATGATTTCATAGACGTGGTAGCCATTATGGCTGTATTTTTTTTCTGTGCTTTCTTAATTTCACGTCTCAGTATATGTGGCCTATTTATTACTAAATTTGTCATTCATTTGGCATTGATCAGCATTAGGTTTTGGTGTGCCCATATTTAAGACATAAGCCATATTTAAGCATTGGATAATTGGAAGGTAGTACATATTAACAGACAATTAACAGCATTATAATAATTAAAAATTTGTTTTGGTAAGAATTGTATATCAAGCATGAGAATCACAAAGGAAATCGGTTTCCACTCTAGTACTCCATCATTAACAATTTTGTAGTTAAGGTGTCTGATTAACAGAATAGAGCCCCTATTCTATATTTCTATTTAAATTTCTCAAAATATAAAAGTCCTCTTAAGTTGTCCTAAGAGGACTTTAGTATTTGGAAAAATTTCATCCTGGGAACATTTATTTGAAATACCTTTAAGTACACCCATCAAATTCAAATTCAAAATATCTTTATTCCTTAGACTTTACAAAGTACTTCGAATCGTCATACAAAACTACTAGCTAAAATATGCATAGCTTAGATTCCCTTTCACACTGTCTTAAATGTGAAAGCGAATCTAAGTAATTCTAGTGAGTGAGTAAGTGAGGATGGAAGCTGATTATGCATTACTGTTAAATTCACTGTTGGATAAAATTGCATTAGCATCTTTGGCTGATTTTAATTCTATTGAGATTCTGTTCCAACCCCATCCATAAGATGTTTGTTTTTATAATAATATTATGTTAAAGTAAAATTAAATTATGTGAGTTTCTTGCCAGTTCATCTTAAGAAGCCTTGACACAGGAACTGGGACTTAGAATCACTTTCAGATTAAAGACAGTGTGATGAAAGGGAATATATGCTCTGTGGATTTCAGCTAGTAGTTTTATACTATGAGTATAAAGTACTTTGTAAAGTATATGGGATAAAGATATTTTAAATTGAATTTGAAATAATAGGAGACCAAATTGGATTGGATGGAGAGCTGTAATTTAATTCAAATCTGAGGTGGAATAAGATACATGGACTAGGAAGGGAACCACATCTGTTGCAGAGTGAGAGATGAGATCGACTATAACTTTGGGGAGCTAGCTGGCGCATTTGTTTTAGAGCTGGGGTGGTATCGTCATTATCCTTAACAGAGTGAAGGACACATTTACTATTTGCAGCAGATTCAATTATAGCGAAACTCGATAGGAGAGCAGGTGAAACGGGAGAGAGTATGCAAATTGGATATAGGTGGTTGAAAATCATTGCTAACATGGTGGTAGCACATTAAACATTACCCAAACCGCACAAAAAGTGATAAAATTAACCTTACCCGTATCATAAATAACACAAAATAACAAACACAAGTTATGCATTATAAACAAAAACAAATAGGCTACCAACCAGAATAATATAAAGCCCTTTTTTTAAAGCCCGAAAAATATTTTCATGCGTTGTGAACGCATTATACACTCAACCAGAAGCATAGAACAATAATACTCCTATCGGGGAAGATTGTCTATAATAATAATTATTGTTTTAATTTATTAATATTATTGTTTAATCAAATCAAAATAATTATGAAGTCTTAATTATATAATAAACAACAACCACTGACTGACGTTTACGCCTTTACGGTGTCACTGTTGTCAGCTTATTTTTTTATTTGTCCAGGATAAAGCTTTTAAGCCATACTGCCTTGTCTGACGTTATTTTTTATTATGACGTAATGATGATGAAGATGATGAGGAAACTTATAGCTAACCTGAACTAACTTAACCTAACCTAATCTTACATAAAGTCGTGGCACTTTATGTATGATGTTGCGAGGGAGACGTGACGACACTGTAGGAGAGCACACTAAACACGATATTTACACCATTCCTCATATTTGCACTCATATACGGACACTTATTAAACAAAATGCCACGAATTTTACCCAATAATATCCATTGAAACACAAATCTGAGAAAATAATGCCAAAACTCTGGTGCTGTCAGTTTTTCATGAAGAAAAAAAAATAGTGTTGTAGCAAAGCAAATGAATGAAAAAACTCGTGATAGAATAAAATTGTCACGATTTTAGCTTGGGAATAGTTAGTTTATCGTAGTTCGTAATCTTGTATCTATGTCCCATTTTCAGTACATCACGTAATTGAAGCTATAGATGTATAAAATTTAACAATTATAGGTGAGTATTTTAATAACATATTATCAACTTATTAATATTTGTTTTTTTTTTTAAGTATAATTTAATAGTGACAGCCCTATATGCTCATACCTATTCATATATGTTTTTATTTAACCTATTTAAGTCCCTTTTAACCCCTAAGTCGTGATAATTCATTAAATGTTTGGACGTACCAAGTCACCCCGAACAACAGAAATTTGCTAGTAACTAAATAAGTAACGAAAAAGTAGTAATAAACATTAACAAATAAACTTACTGCTGTTTCATTTTATTCCGTATTAGAA
Organism: Euproctis similis; assembly: GCA_905147225.2. Taxonomy (NCBI): domain Eukaryota; kingdom Metazoa; phylum Arthropoda; class Insecta; order Lepidoptera; family Erebidae; genus Euproctis; species Euproctis similis. Next base: position 2,876,285 of record LR990111.1, on the reverse strand, counting down.
TGGGTCACATAATAGTTGTTATTGGATTGCAGCAGTTAGCTGCAAAATATGGTGGCATCAATAGCACAAATAGTCGCCTATTTCCAATGACTGTTTTTTATATCACATATTCAAATAATCTTTGGGCACTTCTTAGAATATGAAATACACACATTTATGAGAAAAGTTTTGACATAAATCATTACGTAGTATAAAACAAAGTCACTTTCCGCTGTCTGTCCCCTTATATGCGCATATCTTTAAAACTACGCAACGGATTTTGATGCGGTTTTTTTTAATAGTTAAAGGGTATTAACGGGGTGGTTTTGATCTATAAATCATGTTTAATGTAGTAAAAAAGTGCTAATTTTCAGGATTTAGAACTTTAATCGCAAACACTGCCTGAACCCTAAGTGTTAAATCAAAACAATTTACTACATTATTATACACGTTTAAAAGGTCTACAAAAAAGTCCGCGAGGGCATATGTCTATCTCTTAAGGATAACCCACAATGACCATTTTTATTTTTTTACTTTTTACGAGAAATAATGGCTGTTTTACGGAGCGATTTTAAACATTACAGCATTAATTTTCATCCAGTTAAGTGTATTAAATAGATTGTGTATTTAATATAGATCAATATTGCCCTTTACAGTATGTAATTCAAACGTATATTTACGAAGATATTACAGTATTAACATAGCGGGTCATAGTATAGCGTTGCGCGCCATAATGCGTGCCGATAAATAGCACAAATTGAAGTTTTTAATAACCAAATTTTACTCATTTATTACTTTTGATGCGGAACAAAGTTCGCCGGGTCAGCTAGTATATTTATAAACAAGTGTTAGAAACATGTCACACCTCACGGCAAGTCCCTTTCGCGGTAGAGAACAGTGCGCTATAAGACACGATTTTTATACAACTCACTCACCTCTTCATCTTTCTTATATTTCGCTGAACACATTCAATTCGGAGATGAAAAGTGTATCGTAGCCATCTTGACACTTAAATCCTTCCGCTTTCAAAGTGTATATCAGCTGGATTCATATTCATCATCCATTCTATAACAAACTTTCATGAATAAAATGTTCTTAAAATAATTTATCGGTTAAAAGAAGGTTTTAGCACTAACAAATTTTATTTTATTGAACAGTATAATTACTATTTATTTATTTATTTAGACATTATTAGCATTGGTTATTATTGTTTCAAGTATTTGTTTCAGTTTTAGACGCTTTACTTCTGAACCAGAAGTCTTGGTGCGAATACCAGTTTAACTGCCCGATGTGAGATAATAATAACAATATATATACTTATATATATTGAGGATGAAAAATTCCGGTGGCTTAAGGCATAATTGCTCCTATAGACCTTCGTAGCAGCCTTAAAACTGATGTTCAGGTCCTGCATGACAAAAGCTAAGAGACTAATGAAGAACATGATAGTCAATTCTTTATGATTACTCTGAACATATATTTTATGAAATTGCATTCTCATTTCTCTGTCGGTGTGAATGCCGGAACTTGCTTACACGTACGTCTACAAGTCATACATATGTTAAATAGTCTTTTTAGTATATTTAATAACTTTTATATATTCTTCTACTGGGAAGTGAACCGGTTTTAAAGAATTAATTTCTGTAGAGCACGTCGAAGTTTTGCTCTTACTGGTTACGAGTGAACGAGGCGGCTGGCACATACTCCCACTACTGGAGCACAAAGTGTTCCTTCAAAGAGATATTTGTTAGCGCTTGTTATTAGTTGTGCCTCTAACTTTAATATCGCCCTATCTCCTCAATCATAGGGTTGTCACATGCTCCATTGTGGATGACATAGGATCATTATTTTAAAGTTTGAATTATCTTATAATATTTAGTAGTATTACGATATTAATATGTACTCGAGGGCGTTGACAGCATTATCTCATCTAACATAACGCGATATTAAATCTCATAATATAGGTTGTTAGCGCAAATTCATACGTCGGGCATAATCTGTAAGTTGAAGAAAAAAGTCGTTAGTGTTAAAAATACCAGGATGTCAACACGGGACCGAATGGGGAAGGGAGGTAGGCGTGCGAGTACCTCTTTCACTGTACGAAACGCGGGATGAGCCACTTCACGTCGATCTTCTGAGAGTTCGCGGTATTTCAATGGTCGAGCCGGCCCATTCATGCAGCAAAGTTCTTGGTTCTCCCACTGTTATTTTTTTTTACTACACAGGTCAATAATAAATATATCCGATGTATAGCAACTAGCTGGTAATTTACTCCACGGAACTCTATGTTCTCTTCGTCTGACAAGAGCCAGCCAAAAATCTAACAGCCAATTTCACAATAAAAAAAGCGTACCTACGTAACGTAGTAAATTAGTTGTATAGTAACAAGCTTTAAAATTAGAAAACTGCTAATATGTGTTAGCACCAATCCTAAACATAACATATTCAATTGGACGTCGGAAGAGAATGATGCATCGCACCCCTATTTGTACAGAACCTCAAACGTACTTGGTAATTAACCAAATGTACCAGTAATTGAACAGTATTGTTACGACGTATACGGATGGGCTGGTAATGATCGCGATGTGAATATTTGTCTTAAGTATTTGTTTAAACAACACCATCAGTAAATGTATCTACGAGTATATACATAATCTGTATATTCGCTCTCTTGTTCAGTGAAATCAATTTTGTGTGCTTGTGTAAGCGAACGTGTAGTACTTGTTTGTATTTATTTTAGAGAGAATTTATACTTGATTGATTTATTTTTTTTTTACAAATTCTGAGGATAAAGAGAAATTTGTGTTAAATATTTTCTACAACAGAAGTGGTTCATAAAATGTATATTAATTGTTTATTGATTTAATTTATTAGCCAAATTTTGGTTCGGCACTCGTAATAGTTAAATATAGTCTTATATCTTATTACATTTAAACAGGTCCTTAGTGGGGTTGGCAATAAAGAGACATCATACTACAAGTCACCTTCCTTTAAGATACGGTCTTAATACGAGTATATAAGTTTATTATATTATTATATAGGCTTTCTAGACTTTTACCTTCTTCACTAGTACATCTGCTGAGCTTTTTTTCATAATTTTTACCACATGCCTAAACGAGAAATGCATGCTCATGCCTCATTCCTTACCGAATCAGGACTTATCAGTCTCACTGCTTTTGTTTTCAACTCAATCCGTGAGTGTCACTCCACATATTTGATAACGACCGTAATTGTTCCATCTATATACACTCAGCTGTAATCAAGACTCAATTCCATATATTTCCATAACTTAAATCAAATCAAAATTTATTTCCAATATATCTGCTCACGTTTTCAAAGAACCAAAAACATTAAATGGCTGCTGGCTGATCGACCCACCTCCAACATTATCCAACGATGGTGGACGACTGTCCTATGTCAGATCTAATAACACATTTCGCATGTGTTTCATTGGAAGCGGTTGCATTATATCTCTTGCTTTCAGGTTGGGCAACCATAAGCACCTGTGCTATAATGGAGCTACCAAGATATAAGTTCCCCTAGCACTACTTAAATGAGAGAGAACTCTCAGTATTAAGCTGGGTGGATAAAACATCCAACCTAGCTTGTAGTTCCGTAGTTGAAGCTGTGGCAAAAAATTGCAGAATCATATCTGGATTCTAACATTACGTACACCTGTACGACAGCCATTTGTTTAACGGAAACGAGTATACGTCTAGGCAGTCCTAAAATCTAAATATAGCCTCCGAGGCTTGGGGTAGTAGATGCCACTCTAATAGGTACTTTGCGGCCCCTTGAGAGGCGATCCACAATTTGTTTATCCTCCCCGGGAGGTAGGTGGCAGAAAGTGTTATTTGTTACTTTCACTTGTACTACTTGTACTGCTACTACTTGTACTGGCTAGATGTTTAAATTGATATCATGGTAGGACATGATCATCAAGGATCATGTACCGCCCTCGTTCCTGAGGCACGCTACTAGGATCCTGTTGTTGAACTGAACTAATACGTGTCCAGTGCCATTTTAAAGTCATCCGCTGACTCTTTATAACTGCAAATACTGCATACATCTCTTTCACAATGCAGAGCCAGCACGTCCGGTATGGGGCCCATATACCTTTAGGTAAATGTTGTTTAGTTGAACATATACTGTACCAGTCGTGAAAAAATGAGTAGCACTTTCCTTGACTATCGGAGATAAGCTGTATATTTATTAGTTTTGCCTCTGTCTGTTTGTATGTTCTGAAAACACATTTGCGTTTTGCGATACAAAGTCACCCATTTTAAATTGCGTAGTTACAACATTGAACATACTTAACAAAGAATGAACTTTCCCTAGAGAACTGTATCCACGATTCTACACTTGTAAAACTTATTGACAGAAAGTTTCAAATGATTTTGGTCGGTATTCCATAATATACCGAGAAAATTGATGACTTGTAAAGGTTTGGTAAAATACTTTAGGTAAAATTACCACAGACATCTAAATAGATGTCATCTCAAGAATTTTCTAGGAGTATCTTGAGGGTTTCCGCAACCTGAAGAGCAGATATTGTACTGCTTTGATGGGCAAGTAAATAGATTAAGTATACTATTACCCTGATGCCTCGTGCTCATAGGATTTTCGCAATCCAATTTGTCACTGTGGCAACTATCTTTGGACTTGAAGATAGGCCAAACAGTTGGGCAGTTAGTTGAAGTATATATATATATATATATATATATTTGTAAACAATTACTAGAAGGAACCTCCGAGATACCTTAAAGTATCGTATAGTAAAGTAAATCTGGTGAAATTCTATCTTTACTGACCGATTCTTTATCTATAAGTATAATAAACCTGCCAAGTCTGTTTGTAAAATCAAATGAGAATGATGATCCACTGGTGGATGAATCAAATCACTCACTGCATATTGCACATACAAACAGAGACCTCCGCGGTCCAGGTTAGTCGGTCGCAGTTTACGGTCCGACTTTTTTTTTTTTAACAAGAAATATTAGCTTGTATATAGGAAGCCCGGGTTTATGTATAGTGCAGTCTTTAGTTCGTTTTTGTGTTAAATGAAGGATCATGTCCGCCATGTCCTTATTTGAATGTAATGTAAAAGTTAACCCAAAAAATAAGATTAACTGCTTGTTATTACTTTTATATCGTGGTTATGAGCAACCTGGGGGCCTATTATAAGCTCTGGAATCCAGCCCTAGCTTAGGAATTAGTCGTTGAAAATAAGAATTCGCAAGGCAGCGCGTACGCTGGCTGTATAGTCATTGTGTGAGTTTATTATTGGAGTTGTTGGTAGTGTCCCTTTGGGCTGCCGTGATGAAAAGGCTGCTTGTATCAAATTTATCTTTTTGGAATAATAATAATAATAATAATATAAGCCTTTAATCAGACAAAATAGTTACATAAAATATTTAAATTAGCGACTCTGATGAGTCTTTGACACCGACAACTTCGTCTGTTTGCCCAGCTTTGGCAAAGGCCTCCTCCATATCTTTCCACTCTTCTCGGTTTAGCGCTGTCCTAGTCCATGTTTTTCCTGCAATTGCCTTTATATCGTCTTCCCATCTTCGAAACTGTCTGCCTCGTTTTCTTTTTCCATTTCTAGGATACCAAAACACTATGTTTTTGTTCCATTTTTCGAAGCCTCTTATTGTATGACCTGTCCATTGCCACTTAAGTTTTCGAATTCTGGTCGTTATGTTTTCTATTTTAGAGCGATTTCTGATAGTTTGGTTACGTATTTTGTCAGATTTTCGTATATTCAACATGCTTCGTTCCATAGCTGACTGGCAAGTTTCTAATTTTTTGTTTTGCGCTTTGGTGAGAGCCCAGGTTTGGCAACCATATGTTAGAACTGGTAAGACGCAGGTGTTGTAGAGTTTTGATTTAATGGACATCTTAATTTCTTTGTTCTTCATAACTTCTTTTAGTCGCCAGTAACAATTCCATGCTTTTCCGATTCTTGTGTCTATTTCCTTCGTCATTATTTTGGTGTTTGAAATTTGTTGGCCTAGATAGGTGTATTCTGTAACATACTCGATCAGGTCTCCATTTATGATGATTGGGTCTTCTAGTGCATTTGTTAGTGCTTTGGTTTTGGATGAATTCATTGTCAGACCTACCACGCGGCTTTCTTTGTCGAGATCTATGAGCATTTTTTGTATATGGTCTTTTGTTTCAGCGAATAATATGATGTCATCGGCAAATCGCAAGTGGGACAGTTTTTCTCCGTTTATGTTTAAGCCGTACTGATTCCAATTTAGTTTTCGAAAGATGCCCTCCAGAACAGCTGTAAACAATTTTGGCGATAGCGGATCTCCCTGTCTTACCCCTCTATTTATTTTTATTTCTTTTCCTTCTTTTTCTAATTTTATTTTCGCTGTACTGTTTGCGTATATGTTTTTAATGATTCTTATGTATTTTTGTTCGACTCCTTGGTTCTTGAGGCAAGTCCATATGTACTCGTGTTCGATTGAGTCAAAAGCCTTGTTATAGTCGATGAAACAACAATAGAATGGTACTTTGAATTCCTTGTTCTTCTCAAAAATTTGTCTCACAGCATGTATATGGTCCAGTGTTGAATAACCCGCCCTGAATCCAGCTTGTTCCCGAGGTTGGTTGTCGTCAAGAGTTTTTGTAATCCGACCTAAAATTACTTTTGAAAAATTTTTATAAATATTAGACATTAGGCTAATGGGTCTGTAGTTATTTATTTCTGATTTTTCTCCCTTTTTATGAAGGAGAATAATTGTTGATGTGGTCCACTGCGTCGGTATTATTTCTGTATCTATAATATCGTTGAAAACATATTTTAGTACCGGTGCAATACAATTTCTACAGCCTAAAAGCAGTTCATTTGTAATACCATCGGGACCCGGGGCTTTGTCGTTCTTCTGTGTAATGATTGCCTTGTGTATTTCTTCTACTAGTATGTGTGGTACATTGTCATGGTTGTCTAAGTCTGTATTTATTCTTTGATTCTTGCTGGAGTATAGGTTTTTGTAGAAATTTGTGGCTATTGATAAGATTTCTGATCTTTTGGTTTTTGTTTTACAGTGTTGGTCTTTCATGTTAGGTATCCAGTTGGTTTTGTCTGTTAGGACTTTAAGAGCCTTCTTAATACCGCCAGTCCTTTTGATATGTTTTTCAAAAGTGTTAAGTCTGGAATGTTCTCTATCTTTTCTCATTTGTATTTTTATTTCTTTGCTCAATTTTCCAATTTGTTCTCTAATAGTTTTTGTTTTGCTTGTTGTGCTAATTAATTTTGATCTTTGATGTAGGAGATGGTGGGTTTTTTCAGATATGTGGCTTTTATTACTTGGTGCGCTTTGGTTAGTATTAGGTTCTGCTGTTAATATTTCATGTATTATATTATATTTCTCTTGAGTGTTTAAATGTTCAAGACACGATTGTGTCACCGAGCGGAGATTCTCTTGGATAGTGACTATTGCTGCATTGTTGCCTGGTATTGTGGTTTTGGCTTTGAAAGGTCGACTTGATTTGAGGACAGATGATGTGTTCAGCCGTACTCTGAGCATTCTGTGATTACTATTGAAATTTAGGTTTGCGATAGTGGTGCAGTCATCAAATGATTTTGGTCTGTTTGTTAGCACGTAGTCTATTTCATTTTTGTATCTGCCATCTGGTGATACCCAAGTCCATTTTCTGGATGATCTTTTCTTGAATTGACTGTTTAGTATTTTCATGTGATTCTCGAACGCCATTTCCATTAATTTCTGTCCGTTTCTTGTTCTTTTGCCGCTACTGTAGGGCCCCAGGACGATATCTTCTCCATTCCTTCGTGGTCCAATTTGAGCATTAAAATCACCCATTACAATATAGTTCTTGTGTGCGTAGTCTTTAATGGCATCATTTAAGGAGAGGTAGAATGCCTCAATTTCTGATTTCGTCGATTGTTCGGTTGGTGAGTATACTTGCACTATAGACCATATTTCTTTGCCAGGGGGTATCTTTATGTTCAAAATGGCTATTCTTTCTGATATGCCAATTATTTCTGAAATTGAATTTTTAAGTGTTTTCTTTATCAGAAATCCTACTCCATGACGTCCTGGTGTTTCGCCTTTATGGTATAATATGAAGTGACCATGTTCCTCAATAGCTTCGCCATATCTTCTAACTTCACTTAAGCCGATTATGTCCCATTGTATACCTCGTAAAGAAAGTAGAAGTTCTTGTAGGCTTTCTTCGGTCCTGAGTGATAGTGTGTTGAATGTAGCTATATGTATATGTTTTCCAATTTGTTGTTTCTTGCATCTGAAAGCATTGTTGTTAGGTGAAGAGGTAGTATTTGGAGGGTAGTGGTCGTCTTCCCCCACGGTGACCAGCCGTCTTGGGGTGAGTGTATGGGTAGTTTTGTTGGGTTGATAGTTTTTCTTGGTTGTTTCCGTTTTCCTATTGTCGGTGTCTATTGGTCGTTTTTTGAGGTAGTGGGTAGAGATAGTGAAGCCGATCTGCCTCGTGCGACGTAGTCCAGGATGTTAGTTTTATTAATCTTTTTTGGGGCCGACGTGCATTGGTTGTTGGGTGAATTATTTGGCGAGTCGGTGCAGTCTCTTTTCCTCTTATCCCTTTTATCATCTTTTGGCTCCTTGGTAACTATTTTGTCCCTGACGAAGTAGCAAATTTTACCCTTTGCCCTTTCTTCTTTTAACTGAGGCATGAGCTCCTTCCTCTTCTCCAGGATTTCCTTGCTGAGATCTTCCTTGATGTAAATTCCTGAATCCAATTTCTTTTTGTTCTTAAGTATTTCGTTTTTTCTCCAGTTTGTAGTAAAAGTCACAAGGATAGGGCGTGGTTTGCTGTTTTTCTTGGCACCAAGTCTGTAAGCATTATTTATTTCTTGGGATGTGATATGAATGTCCATGTTTTTTCTCAGTAATTTCGTAATATATTCCATTGTGGACTCGTTTGGTTCTTCATTTATACCAAAGAAAATGACGTTATTTTTCCTTTTGTGATCATCCGCTAACTTAATTTTTTCTTGTAATTCTTTGACTTCAATCTTTAGGTTTTTATTTTCCTCCATAAGAGCAATTAACTTTTTGTCGATACTCTCTGATACTTTTTTAGTGACGGCTTCGGTTATCTCCCGTGTCTGTGCTGACATTTCTTCCTTCATTTTTTGGAAAAATACTTCCATTTGTTTATCCATGATAGGTAATTTCGTAACGTAGTACTTTTTGGCCAGCACTTGATTTTAGTTGTCAACACTTACTTTTAGTTGGTAACACTCAATTTTAGTTGGCAACACTCTTTTGTTTTTGGTAACCCTTGTCTTTATTTGGCAGCATCAATTTTACGTTGGCAACACCAATCGTGTATGTTATGTTGTACGTTATGTTGGTATCTCGTACTGTCAGTTCTGGGATGAAGTAGCCGTTTTTCTAACCTTTAAAATGGTGACGATGACGAAGTTATTTTGTTTTATTTTCTTTTCTTGCACTTCTCTGTTTACCACTGTATATTCACCACGTATGTTAACCACTAGTTCTCAAATTAGTAAAGATTTTAAGATGTCTCCGATAGTATTTCCAATTATTTGAAATTATTTTCTGAGGAGTAACAACAACAGGTGTTAACGCTCTGACACCGGAAACCGGAAAAACCCGGAAATCTTTTTGGAATATGTGATTATAAATAACAAAATCCATGATGAATTAAATCTGTTAAGGCCACATGTGAGTACAGCGTAGAGATGCTCTGAAAAAAGTTTGAATTTTCGGTCTCATCTTATCGCACTCTGCTAGCTTACCGCAAAATATCTGCATTGCGGTTTTGTGACCCCTTCTATAGTGAGCTAGGACAACAGTACCTGAGATATTGTTAACCAATGAACTATAATTTGAACAGTTGGGGTATGTTTATTCCCAATCAATACGCTAGAAAATCAGAGCGTTACAAATGTCTTTGTTCCGACAATTATTAATTAAACTGACTAATAATTGCTCAGTATAAGCCAAATAATCTCTACTTTTGTTAAAATGGGACAATTCCTCATAAAGTTAAGACCTACAAAACCGGGACTAGCAATGCAAGATTAGTTTTGATCGCATCAGTTATTCTACCCAGAATGTGTATCAAAACTTTTGAAGACATCATAACTCTTGTAATCTCTGGTTTGTATTTGCAATCGGTACAATTGTCCGCTTATCAAACCCGATACTTTTTTCTTTAAAATTAGCTTTTCCAATTCGCTTTTACAATATTTTAGGATAGTTAAATAACTAAAACGTGCCTGAGCTGCATGAGTAGTGTCCTGGTGACTAGTTAATGGTGTATTTAAATGAGTTATTAAGTGACAAATATTAAAATGACAACGCGATTGTCCGTTATTTTTGAAAATTTGGATACTCACGGGAACTCTTACTTCGTTTATAAGGCGGAGGTGAAGCGATACCATCCTCCGAGGATGAAAATGATGACTCCTCCGAGATCATCCAACTCGAAAGCTGATCTTCCAACGAAGTATCAGTATTCAAAATTTCGCTTGTTTCCTCTGACAATAGATTTGCAAATTTACAGAATTAATTTGTCCGCCCCTACGAAAATATCACTGTGTTAACGTTCTTAGCAAATATAAATTACTTTAAAATGAATTTAAAGATTAAATTAGAACGAATTTTATATTTTAAATTTTGCGATGTTATATCGGCAAAATTCACAAACGCTATGAGAAGACAGCTTACGTCAGGGCATCATCCGATGTTAGACAAGTGCGCCCGCTGGTGTAAGAGCGAGAGAGGTATAGAACCATCGACAATCTGGTATGTTTTTAATGTATTTATGGCATATTCACAACAGCTTTCTTCATCTCAACACTGTGTGCAGTGAGACACATAATACCACCGCTACAACGCTTTGGGACTTCGTGTACAAGGCCTCTCGTCTAACAACAAAAGCGCTTAAGCGATATGTGGGTCCCACAGTCAACATAGCAGCTATAACAGGCCTCATTTACTTAGGGTTGACACTCTAGAGGCTTCCGTAATTTGTGTTGACAAAGGTCCAAATTAGATACCTATGCTCTTTATTCCATTTTATACGAGGATTTGCCTAATAAATGTTTTCAGGGTTAATTTATAGTTTCGGATATTAACATGGTTTACCTAAAATTTTAGCAAGAGTAAAATCATTTTAAATTACAATTAAAAGTGAATGCACGTGAGATGAATGACTGTGGATGAGGCGAAAGATGTGTGTCAGGATCGTAGCCTGTAGAAAGCCAAAGTATCTGTCTACCTAAGGGTATCCCGGTAAGGTTAAGTATGTATGTATGTATGTACAATTAAAAGTATTTTGTATTAAAAAATAATCAAAACGTATCTTATATTCATACACTTGGAAAACTATTGCTCTGATATATTACATGTATGATATAATGTTTAAATATTGTAATATAGATAAATTACAAGTGATTGGAGATTTTTTTTATTTAATAATTTAATTCTATTAACAGTCAATAACAAACTTGGACCAATCACGGAAAGTAATACCCAACAAATGGTTAATTACTTTCATTTTGAACTGGAATTGAATAAATAAAAAGTTCGACGTCATTTAGGACTGTAGGAGCTAGGTGCTGAACGCCCCGGCGCGCTCACGATAAAGTACTACGCACTAAGAATAACTTAAAAACTTTATCGATTAAGTTTGTGCCGATGAAGAATGACTCATTCTTTAGCCCCTTTTTAAAGCTTCACAGTTCAATGGCCGTGGCGCCGTCGCCACCACTTGTTGGCGATGCCGGTTGCGTGGAGTGGTAATAAATACAAAATAAAACGCTAAGGTATATTTTCAAATCGCCGTTAGCCCGAGATAACTACACGACGTACTTGTTCTGGTCAGATGTCAAAACGGACTGAGGGGCGCGGCGCGCCATCTATAGTTTCCAGACAAGACGTCGGTGTAGATCTCGAACTAACTGCGATGTACATTTATTAGTTAACAACTGTAACAGATATGAATACTAAGTGGGTAGATACCATTTTTATATACGTAACATGAAGGTAGACTAAGGTTCGGGTCTAAATATATGTTTTTATTATGTGTAATCATATTTACGTTTAATTATGTTACTGTCCTCTCCACTATCCGTTTTCCATCCGTTACAATACTTGTAGAGATGTAGTGTTCTTGCCTTATTTAGTGTATTTAGCAAGGTACGATCTTTTAAATAATTATTTAGTTATTTTAATATTGCAGTTCTCATCACATTGCTACAAAGTCATGATAAAAAGAAGGAGAAAAAGAGACTCGCAGAGCGCAAAAGAATGCAAAACATGAGATAGCATCCAGACAAGTATGCTGGAAATTAAATATACAAGAATCATATGTATTTGAAAAGAAAGAGAGAAAAATGCTATCAGTTCATAGTTTGACACTCAAACAACAAACAATAGCTAGGAAAAGTTCAGAGAGAAAGTCCTCGAAGATTTTATGCAAGAAGAAATAATAAGAATATAATATAGAACGTGATATTCATACCGAAATAATTTATGCTTTAGATATGGAATTACCATAATTATTAATTAATTACCCTAAACTGTTGGAGATGCCTCCTGAAATCCCCAGCTCATCACAGGTCCATCATTGTCTGAACGTATAGCAAGACTTACTACAAGATAACAAATGACACTTAGAATTGTTTTGAATTTGAACAGAAAATGAAACCGTTGTCTAAATTAATGCTAACGTCCCTTCGAAAATAATAAAATCGCCTTCAACGAATAATTCGATATCAGCAAGGTCTCTTAGCCCAAAAATGTATAAAAAATCTGCACCCGAAACTATCGTGAAGAAGAAATACACATACACATACATAACTTCACGCCAAATCCCTTGCGGGGTAGGCAGAGAGAACAGAGCGCCATAGGGCACGATTCTTACACACCTCACTCGCTTCGTTGACTTTCATAACTCTTTTCATGCACGCGCGTCGGTTTTTGAGGCTCTTAACATCCCCTTCCTCCAGAACACGTTCTATTTGGTCTTGGACCAACAAAAATCTATCTGAAAATAAACAGCTCATTGATACAGATTTTTTTAGATCATTGTTTTCATAAAAAAACATATGCTAAATAAAATATATTATGTATAACTTTATGTTCATGTTATATTCATATGTAATAAATTCTTAATCATCTGGGCACAAAATATTCAAATGTAGATATTTTGAAACCTTGTTCATACAAACCAGTCCCAAATTGAAATATATGTTATTTAGTTACCTTTTTAAAACAGTCTCGGTGGCGCAGTGGCTAGCACCCCGCTTCTGATTCAAGAAGTAGTGGGTTCAAATCCTGGCACACACCAATGACTTTTCGAAATTTTCCGAAGTTACGTGTGATAAATATCGATGACTGACTAACTTTGTGCCCGGTATGGCAATAGGTTCGCCATCTATTCCATTTGGGACGTAAACATAACGGCGAGACGAGGCTCTACAGCCGCTGCCTACACCTTCGGGTAACAATGGCGTGAAGTTATGTTATGTTATGTTTAACATGCATGACAGAGCTGTAAGTAAAATAAAAGGTTGAATCTGCCGGAGAATAAAATTTCGAAGAAGTACCCAGCTGCGGGAAATAATATTATTGATACCCGATGGAACTAATACAATAAAGAGATTATGTGTGTTATTTGTAAAAATATGTTTTTACATAAAAGGAAATAATTTGAAAACTGAAGTCTGAAAAGAATTTCGAGAAGCCAGTGGTGCGAGCCCGGACACTATTTTACGATTCCTTGACTGAATGTGCTCGATTTTCAGACCAACGGGACCTTCAATATACTATTGACCTTATTATGTACATACATACTCACATACATAACTTCACGCCAAACCCCTTGCGGGGTAGGCAGAGAGAACAGAGCGCCATTAGGCACGATTCTTACACGCCTCACTCGCATCGTTGACTTTCATAACTCTTTTCATGCACGCGCGTCGGTTTTTGAGGCTCCTAACATCACCTTATTATGTACTCTTATTGATTTACCTAATTAATATAAATAATAATACCTAATTAATTTTGACATATTACATTATGTTGTTGAGATGTTGACATTATATGTGGTTAAGTGATCTTATTGGACATCTTATATTGTCTATAAAAGTTAAAAGTAATAAGGATTAACATTCAATAGTATTATTACGTACTATGTTTGTGTGTATATTGGACAAATATTTTTAACAAAGCACTTTCGTAAAAAACTATTATATTATTTGAATAAATACATTATTTTTTCGACAACACTAAAAGCTTTTATATTACCGGCCTATTATTGCACGTTGAGAGTTCTGAATAAACAATATGATTGATGATAACGTGCTATCTATAAATAATATCATATAATAAATAATATTATATATATATACGATTCGATTCGGTGGTTCAGTGGTCAAGCACACATCCAGAGGTCGCGGGTTAGAATCCTGGCTCACACCAATGACTTATAGAAATTAATTTCGAAAGTTATGTGTGACATATATCGATGACTGAAAACTTCGGTAAACTTGCCGGTATGGCAATAGGTTCGCCACCTATTCCATTTAGGATATAAACATAACGTCGAGTCGGGGCTTAACAGCAACTGCCTACACCTTCGGGTAGAAAAGGGTGTGAAGTTATGTTATGTTATATTTTCATTTATTACGTAAAAAAGTGAACTAAACGATACAGTTTTTGTGTGCCTGCTCTGATATTTATGTCTGATATTTACATAAAATCCAGTGATTTATGTCGTGATATTGAAATATCAGGAAATAAATATCATCGATAAGTTAGTATGCTACAGAAGTGATTATTAGGAGTAAATTCATTCTTGCTCAATATTTTCTCTTATTAGAAAGGAGTCAAATGTCCTCGTGCTGTGGCTTTAGTGAGAAAATATTGGCTTACGACTACGATTTTGGCTGATAGCTTTGATTTTGGTCGGGCGACGAATAGCTACATTTATTTCTCTAGAAAGTTCAACAAAAAGTTGTTAATATCGATGAACCCTTTGCAGACCATAAAGTATGGCGTCGACTCGCAAGCCGTATATTTGATTAGAGGTACAGAGCAGTGATACTTTTAAATAAGTAGGTAGGTAGGACCTGAAACTATAGCAGTAAATATCGATATATATCGAATCAAGGATTACGCTTTGCTGCCTACACCTACCATCAGACATTAAGGATCAACGTTTCCGAATAAACTACTGGCAGATGTTTATCTTGAACATAATATTATTTGTAATAAAGAATCAAAAAATCATATAACTTCATTATATTCATATTTTTTATATATTACAAAATTGGAGCGTAGGTGAACATGTTTAATATAAAATCTAAAAATAATTATATCGAATTCTCTGAGGGTCTTAGGCCTAATCTATTTTTGTTATTTTAATCGAATATGACTTAATCTTTTTTTTCCTGTCTAAACAGTAAACAAAATCACCAAGGTTTTAGATTCCATTAACACTACTAAAAGTATCTGTAACCTGTAAACACGTACTGTAAAAAGTTTCATAGTTTTAACGTTGCAGTATCTACTGCGACAGGAGACAAGGCGACAGGCGCTACCAGCAGTTCCTTCATAAAAATATTCTCAGATGAATCGACAAAAAACTATACTTGACAACTCATCGCTTTTCAGATCCTCCACTCCTGAATAGATGGCTCTAGACTCTAGAGAGCAATGAAAACTATAGCCGTGGTGGGGTGAAGCGAGATTAAACATTGTGACTGGTTGCCTCTCTCCACTGAATATTTGATAATGGCCGGAGAAGACAGCTCGATATACTGTTAACGTTAGGCCGCCCGATTTACATAGTCATTGTACCTATGTGTGTTCTGGAACACATTTGTAAATGTTACAATTTTGTTCAGGAAACCTGTCTACGTCGATTCAAAACGGTATGAAAATACAGATATAGGCAAGTCTTGCGGTAAATACAATGCGTTTGACAATTCTTGGACTTTGTATTGACAATATTATGAGCAGTTGAAAATATCACATCTAACAAGCGTGATGGTTACTCAGAGGTTATTTAATTGCTCAGTGACATATTTATAGGGATGCCCACCAGCCCGATGGTCAGACGGCCTCAGAAAGGCTGCTGGAAAAGACTGGATGCGGAAGGCAGAGAATCGGATGTTGTGGCGCACATTGGGAGAGGCCTATGTCCAGCAGTGGACTGCAATAGGCTGATGATGATGATATTTATAGTCTTGTGGCAGCAATATTTACGCCGTTAATACCCAACGGGGTCAGCAGTGTTTCCAGGCACGCTCCAAATAAAATATTAGTGTCTCATTCAAACTATTTTGGGCCTATTAGCACATATTTTCTACACTACTCCCAGTCCCCACTACGTTGTTTGCAGTAAATCTGACATTTGTATTGTATTTCCCTGTTTCACTCCATTTATTGAAATAAAACTTTTGCACAGGTGTTCATTCTAAGAAAGGTATGTATATGTTATTTCGCGAAGCAATATATATGTGAGAAAGGGTCCGGTTAATTAATAGTGTTGTAGGGGCACAGGAGTGTGTTATTACCACCTGTTCTCTCCTTAATATCTATCTACGTTCTCTTCCAGCTGCCACGTTTGCATATAGGTTGGTGAAAATTATAGAGGTACGGTTTTCTATTTGTACCAGTTATTTTGATATATTATAAGGACAGGAAGTTTGCGATTTTATTACTGATGATGTATAGTGGTAAATATTTAACAAGAGAGTTTCACTATTTGGTGATCAAATAGTGAAACCCAAACAAACATAACACATAGAATTAGTAATTGATAGGTCACTTTCACGTCACACAATATCTCAATCAGGTATTTGATGCCACGAAAGAGAGAAAAACGTCTACCTATGGCTTCGTATAAAGGTCGAAAATACAGTAAATAATTTCGGCGTATAGAGTGCAGGAAAATGACTTTGTTCCTCATGAAAGTAATATGCGTTTGCAATTAAAGTGCCAAATCTCATAAATTATCACTATCATTGTTACAACAACGTTGTTAGCATAAATGGAGCGTTGGGCAGATTCCTGGGCGCACAAAACATTAGCAGAAAAGCCCAGCTAGCAATCCACAATGCAGTCCTGATCCCAACGCTAACTTATGGAAGCGAGAGCTGGGTATGGCAGAGTGTGCATGAAAGTAGAATAAACGCGGTAGAAATGAGGGCACTACGCAAAATCTGCGGAGTGACTCTCGCTGACCGCGTAGAAAACAAGGTTGTACGGAAGGAAGTTGGTTTGAAAGAGAGTGTCGATGTAAAAATAAGAAAGGGCAAGCTCCGATGGTTCGGACATGTAGAAAGAATGGTTGATGCAAGACTGACTAAGCAGATATACAATGCAAAAGCGGATGGATGTAGGAGTCGAGGACGGCCAAGACACACATTTCATGACCAAATAGAACGTGTTCTGGAGGAAGGTGATGTTAAGAGCCTCAAAAACCGACGCGCGTGCATGAAAAGAGTTATGAATGTCAACGAAGCGAGTGAGGCGTGTAAGAATCGTGCCCTATGGCGCTCTGTTCTCTCTGCCTACCCCGCAAGGGATTTGGCGTGAAGTTATGTATGTATGTATGTATTGTTACAATAAACATGAATTATATATGCATACCCGGTTGACACCCTCTATTTACAAAATAAATCGCATCAAGATCCGTTTCGTAATTATTTAATTATTTTTATCTATATCTAAATATCATTAAAAGGGTGAGTGGCAGAGTCACGATCGGGTGACCAAGAACGAGCTACTACGATCAAAAAAATGGCCTGTTTCATGAAGTTAAAATGCGTAGCACCCACTTTAATGCCTGATGGGGTGTATGAATATGGATGAGGCGAAAGAAGTGGGCCGAGATCATAGCTCGTGGAAAGTTGAAGTTTCTGCCTGTAATCTATAACCGTCTTCATCTTTCTCATTATTACAAAACGATGTACTAATACAGGTAGTAAATCTGAACTATGAATTCTTGGTCTGTTAAGCTAACAAACGGTTCTCACCCGATCTCATTGCAAATTGTAGACTATTCCAAGACTTGATAGTACTAAGATTGGTACCTGCTCTCACAGTGAATCATAGATTTGAATGTAATTCGGTCTTGTCGTTCGGTTTTGAAAGGCATAGGTATGCATTATCACGCGTAATTTAAATCTGAATACGTAAACTTACAGCATAAACAATGCTGGAATGCCTTGACAAAGCAACTTATTGTCCCGGTATATAATTAATCATTGTAGGTAATGTATTTGTAAAATTATGCAATAAGTGTGAGAACTTGCCGCCACGCAAGCATTCAGTATTTATATATTTCTTGAATTTCTTGAATCTTCAATAAAAGAGCCTACAGAGGTTCCACTCTTAATAAGCACCACTACCTAGTAGTAAGCCGGTTAAAGGACTATTTCGTGCCTGTTCAGTGTATGTAGTCGGCTCGATGGACCATATGTTTTGTGTATGTAGTTGGCTCGAAGGATGTTGGGGTCGGTCGTTGATACCCTGTGTTGAATACCGCTCGAAGGATGATATGTTGGATACCGCTCGAAGGTACCCTGCGTTGAAGTCGGTTCGATGTCTAGTAAATTTGTAATATCCGAAATCAAATTGAACGTAAATCTGTTTAAAAAGTAATAAATTCAGAATACTTAAACTAAATAAAATCGAAATTAAAAAAAAAAATTGTGGGTAGAGGTTATCCCAGAATCACTTCATTACAATGGAGAAAAACATAAATAAAGCTTCAAATAACATCACATTTAGAAAATATCAGATTAAGAACAGAAGAAACTCCCTACAAGACTTATCAGATAACTCATCCTTGAATTCTACATTATCTGAAGAAATACTTTCAAAAAGTGTAGATCTCTCATCAGGCCTATTTTCTCACCGGGAGGATGAAATGAAAATTGAAATTGGTACTTTAAAGACTACTCTTGCTAGTACACAAAATGAGTTGGAAAACACTATTCTAGAAAATATAGACTTGAAGAAAAAAATAACAAACTTATGCCAAGAAATAGACATTCTAAAAACTATTTGTAAAAGCCCTTTGAGTCCACATCACCGAAGTAGTAGTACTAGTACAGTTAAACATAGGAATAAGAAAAGTGTAAGACGGCGGCTAACTGAGAGCTTCAGAAACAGTCCCCTCCTGTTGCCTGACTTTTCAGCAGACACCAACAAGGCAAAAGAAAAAGACAGGCAAGAAAGCTTGCTAATAAAGGTAGGACATAAATTAGAACAGTTTTTAAGTGAACCTGAAAACAATATAAATAAAGACATATTACAGTCTATAAATTGTCAAAGTTGCCCAACATCTAAAACTATAAATTCTATAATAAACACCAAACATGAGAAGAAAGCATATATATTTGGAAGTCAACAATGCTCAGGATTAACACAATTACTCATAAAATCTAGATTGAGAAGCTCTTACCATCATTATAATTTTTTATCTCATATCAAGCCTTATGCTTCAACAGAGGAAGTCATGAAGAGTATTAATCTTTATAATATATCTGAGCATGACCGAGTAATACTGCTTGTAGGTGAAAATGATTCCACTCCTTTTCAGATTCAGACAGAACTATGCGCCTTCCTAAAGCATGTAAAGTGCCAAGTTTTGGTGGTAAAAGTTAATTTCAATAAGCATTTGAATGAAATTAAATTAAATAATATGTTGGACCTTATATGTAAGCAATACATTAATTGTACATATGTGGATGTTGACTATAATAGTGCATATAATATAAAGAAAATGATATGTAAAAACATTAATTCTACCCTTGACTATATTGATTATAGAGAAAATTTCATACCACAATCTAACTCCACTGGCTCCGTATACAAAAAAGGGATACCACCACGTAAGCTAAGTTATATAAATATTAAACACGAACAAAACAGTGTCAGATATCCATATTTAAAAGTACATAAAATACATAAATCCACCCAAACTGACCCTATAGAACTAATAAAGATCTCTTCAGAGACACAGCTTTTTCGAGATTAAGGATAATAATGATGATGTAACACTTAGAATAATGCATCAAAACATTGCTGGTCTATTGAGTAAGCGTCGATTGTTAGAAATACATTTGGACGAACTTTCTGGAAAAAACAAAGAGCCTGATTTAATATGTATTTCTGAGACATTTCTGCAGAAGGGTAGTGAACAAATGATTAATGTGAATGGTTATCACCTGGCAACGTCTTATTCAAGACAAGATAAAAAAAAGCGAGGAGGTGTATGCATTTTGATCAGAAAAGGCATGAAATATAAAATTGTGTCTACATATGATAACCTATTTCTCGATAGGCACTTTGAATGTTGTATGATTGACCTCTGTTCCCAAAATATGTACATCATATGTTTATACAGGACACCAGACTCTGATTGCAATTTATTTTTGAAAAAACTACAAAATATATTGTATAAAATTAGTAGAGGGAATCGGAGAATCGTTCTGGCTGGTGATCTTAATATTAATACTTTACAACCTGACAACAAGTATACCAGGTTTTTACTGGACACATTGAAAAATTTCAATTTACAATTACATATAAAAGGTCCTACTCGTTTCAGCTCTTGTATTGACCACATTATAAGCAATATCCCTAATGCCACAGCTGAGTTGCTGCACTTGGATATTTCTGATCACAATACTGCTCAAATTTTAAATGTTCCTGTAAGTAATAAGGAAACACCATGTCCAGGTTATTTTTTTTACAGACGTGACTACAGTGACCACAATTTATGTAAGTTTAATAAGTGTCTATCTAGTCTCTCGTTTAGTGACATGTATAGAGAAGTTAACTTTGGACCTGCATTTGAAATATTTTATGAGACTTTCTGTTTATTTTATCAATTATGTTTCCCTATATTAAGGATTAAGTTATCCAATAAAATGAAAACGCCAAAGTGGCTATCCAAAGGTATAAAGATTAGCTGTAAACAGAAGCGTATGCTCCGTCACAAATGTCATTCACACAAGACAGGCATAAATAAGACTCACTATAAGAGATACTCTAAGCTGCTACGTCGATGTATTGATCAATCAATAAAAAATTATAATCAAAAGTTTCTCATAAACTCAAAAAATATAGGCAAATCATCATGGGACTTAATAAAAGCAGAATCAACAAATATCAGACATTTAGAATTCATAACTAGCATAAATAACAATTACAATTTGACAATAACTGACCCCTATGAAATTGCTGAGATTTTCAATCAATATCTCATTAATTCTACAAATACTAACTTGATCAAGGAAACAAATATGAAAGAAGCAAATATATGTGGAAGCATATTCTTAAGTCCTTATGATTCCAATGACATTCAAAAAATTATATTATCCATGAATAACACAAATGCTGTGGGTTTTGATGATATTGCAACAAAAGTAATTAAATTTTGTTCTAAAGTTATTAGTCCTTTACTAGCCCACTTAATAAATCTATCATTTAAAGATGGTTGCTTTCCTGGCCTTCTCAAGTTTTCACTTATAAAACCAATATATAAAAAAGGAGATAAACAAGATGTAGGAAACTATAGACCCATAACTCTTATCCCAGTCTTTTCGAAAATATTTGAAATTGCTATGCAAAAACGGATGATTGACTTTATTGAAAAAAATCACATTTTAAGGCAAGAACAATATGCTTTTCAGAAGGGTAAGTCCACCACACTGGCATGCTTTGACCTTGTTAAAAACATTATAGAAAGTTTAAATGATAGCAAGCTTGTGACTGTGGTTTTCTTTGATATGACTAAAGCTTTTGATTTTGTTAATCATAAAACTCTCTTATATAAACTAGAGAAATACGGCATCCGTGGTCCCGCATTAAGCTGGATCAAGACATATTTGGAGGACAGAAAACAATTAGTTGAAATCAGCAATATTAATAAGTATGGAGAACTGCAGACATACAGATCAGACTACCTTGTAAATAGAGCTGGTGTTCCCCAGGGTAGTGTATTGGGGCCACTGCTTTTTTTGTTATATATAAATGATCTGCCATGTGTATCATTGTGTCCTTGTATCCTCTTTGCTGACGATATTTCTATTATCATGACATCAGAAAGAAACGCTGACATTAATGAATATTCTACTGACATAAATAATTCCATAGAAGCTATAATCAAATGGTTAAATGAAAACAATTTGAAAGTAAATCTATCAAAAACAAGTTTCATACAATTCTGCACCCATACGAAGTGCAACAAAGATTTAAATATAAAATATGAGGATAAAAAGTTAAATGAAGTAAAGGAAGTGAAATTTTTAGGTTTTATGCTGGATAAATATTTAAACTGGAAAACCCACATAACTATGGTATGTAACAAAATAAACAGATTCGTCTACGTGCTCTATAAATTGAGAAACACCTCCACTACAGAAACTGTATTGACTGCATATCATGGGTATGTGTCCTCAGTACTAAACTATGGTCTAATTTTATGGGGAAACTCACCAGACCGACAAAGGGCATTTTTAGCGCAAAAAAAGTGCATAAGAGCCATTGCAGGAATAGCACCATGGGTATCATGTAAGCCCCTTTTCAAAAGTTATAAAATACTGACCTTACCAAGCATGTATGTTCTCGAAGCTGTCAAATTTGTAAAACAGAATCCTAGTATGTTTAAAACAGCAAAGGAAATATACCCAAGAAATACAAGGGATCCTAATAGAATAGTTTTGCATAGAGTGCCGAAATCAACCTTATATCTTAAGAATTGTTATGCTATGTGTGGGCGCATATTTAATAAAATTCCTACAGATATTCGTGGTCTACCATATAAAAAATGTATCAGAGATCTGAAATTATGGCTTCAGGAAAAATGTTTTTATTCATTAGGAGAATTACTTGATTAGACTCCCAAAAGTGGACAACTGGACATGTGACCTAGAAATTGTTTGCATTTTTTTTTTGACATTTAATTTATAATTTGACATCAGATAACAATTTATTAACATTTATTATTATAACGGTATTTATGTTCCTAAATAGGGTGTAAATATTCTTGACTGCTTGAAAAAGTTAATTGTTTTTATATATTAGAATCATTTTAATTTACCTTGTGACATTTCTAAAGTATCTATATTTTATTGAATATGTAATGAAATGTAATTTTTATTGAAATGTAATTTGCATGCCGTTGCACGGTAAAATGTATTTGGGACTTTCTGTAATTGACATAACTACACCTCTGTTACCTACATTTTAAGCAAATAAATATTTGAATTTGAATTTGAATTTGATGGTAACCTGTGTTGGTGACGACAGCCTCGAAGAATGGTTAAAATAAATAACTTGCCTCGTAGTCCAAACGTATTGGTATTATTTATTTTATCGAATAAATTACAATATAAAGAAATTACAGTTAGCGCATCGTAGTTCTGTTAGCGAAGGTGATTTTCGAAGAAGTGAAAAAATCGTTGTTAGTTTTGAGTGACAGTTAGCTTTGAAAGTTTGAAAGATTGAAAATAAAACGTTAACTTTAGCTAAGTTAGCGTACGCAGCAAACTCGTGCAGATGGCAGCACCGGTTGCTGAAGTCGAAGTCTGAACATACCCCCGGCCTTGGATGTCTTGACATTCAATAGTTTACTTGGCGTCCTCATCATTGAATAATGGACAGATTCGAGTAAATGCGCGTTTGATGACTCCTGACTGAGTCTGAATGTTGGCAACCCGTGAAATGCCGTCCTTGCCTGGCATCGTAGCAATTATGCGTCCTAAGCTCCATTTCAAAGGCGGAGTGTTTTCTTGCCGTATAAGTACCAATGTATTTGGTTGAAGATCACGTCCCATCTGCTTCCACTTAGTCCTGGTCTGCATCTTCGAAATATACTCCTTAGACCAGCGAGTCCAGAAGTGCTGCCTTAGTTGCTCAAGTCTCTGGTATCATGTCAGGCTGTGAGCAGGACTATCAATTAGCTGTTCGTTAGCAGGCGCTGTTAGGAGACGGCCAACTAAAAAATGAGATGGACACAAAGGATGGAAGTCGTTAGGATCCGCGGATAAAGGACTGATGGGACGGGAGTTGAGGACGGCTTCAATCTGTGATAATACCGTGCTGAATTCCTCAAATGTTAGATGTGCGTTACCAACCACTCGCAACAAGTGGTGCTTACAAGACTTAACTCCAGCCTCCCACAAACCACCAAAATGTGGAGCATAAGGGGGAATAAACGAAAATTTTATGTTTTGACTAGTCGCGTACTCCGTTAAATTCTCAGAACATTTTGATATAAAACTAGAAAATTCATTTGCAACACCCACAAAATTTCTACCATTGTCAGAAATTATTTCATTCGGTTTGCCGCGTCGCGAAATAAACCTCTTTAATGCGAGTAAATAAGCGTCAGAAGATAGGTCACTGACAAGCTCCAAATGTATCGCGCGCGTAACCAGACAAATAAAAAGACATATATAAGCTTTCATCAATTTTGCACCTCTCCCTTTGCGATTTAATATAAATACAGGCCCAGCGTAGTCGACACCACTGCGAAAAAATGGAAAGGTAGGAGTAATTCTCTCCTCTGGTAAGTTACCCATAATCGGCGAGAAAGATTTGCCTCTCAATCGCGTACACACAGTGCATTCGTGTACTGTGCGCTTAGCAAGATTTCTACCTCCCAATGGCCAGTGTGATTCGCGTATGTTATACAGTAATGCCTGGGACGCAGCGTGATGTAACCGCTTGTGCTCGTGACGACATAATAACACAGTGTACCAGTGTTTCGATGATATTAATAAAGGATGTTTCTTATCGAAATCAAAACTAGATGACAATTTCAATCGCCCCCCGACTCTCAAAATACCATCACTGTCTGCAAAAATATTTAAATTACTTAAATTGTGCTTGTTTTTTAAACATTGATTGTTCAATAATAGTTTACATTCTTCCGGAAATGATTCGCGTTGAGATAACTTGACTAACACTATGCGCGCATCTCTAAGTTCGTCTACAGTGAGGAGACCGCAACGAATATTATTTTTATTACGTATATTGTATATGAAACGTAACGCGTATGCACATGCTCGCAGCATGCGATTAAATTGTGAAAATCGCTTAAAAGAAAAACATGATTCGTTGGTTATAACCGCAAATGTGTGAGAAATTTGTGACTTTAGTTCTGGCAATTCAATCTGTGCTGCGCACGGCGCGTTTAAAACCAGCTTTGCGACAGTTAAATTCAGGTTCGTGTAAAAAAGCTAGTAAATGTCGAGTGGTTGTGACGGATCATCGCGCCACAATATCAACTGCAGATCACGCTGATCTTAATATATTTGACACTGCCTATACATATTTTCGATGTCTGCACAAGCCGTGCATTTGTGTTGCCTAAATCTCAATAATATAGACAAAAGATCTCCTTGTATAGGCGGCCCTACCATTTGTATGCCATTAAGCGAGATATTATTAGCAGTCATGGCACTGGCATCGAACACCACACGCAGTTTAGTGGTAGTGCTTTGCTCACGAAGCACATCATGATGCGGCAGAAAATAATTAAGTGTTGGGCAACGGTCAATACGAGTCATATGACCCATGCGTATGGATTCGCGAATAAAATCTGAATAAAGATTCCTGCAGTCAATATTGCGCTATAAACGCATTTCAAGAGCGTAAAACCGACGTTGTGCTTGTGTATATGATTCGCCTAATACCTCAG
Organism: Euproctis similis; assembly: GCA_905147225.2. Classification (NCBI taxonomy): domain Eukaryota; kingdom Metazoa; phylum Arthropoda; class Insecta; order Lepidoptera; family Erebidae; genus Euproctis; species Euproctis similis. The sequence goes on along the minus strand of LR990111.1, from coordinate 2,850,593 downwards.
GTGACATTTTAAAAGGGAATACGTACACTAAACCTTCCGTCAGTATTGCGAGGCAGTGTTGGCGAAGTGCCTTTCACATGTGCGCTCCTCTTCCGTGCGCGTATACCGAGACGGAAGAACTTCTTCTGGTTCCCAGAATTGTCGTAATTGTGAATCAATCGACTGAGATGAATTACACCGGATGTACTTATTATCATTACGCGTAAGATTAGTACTTATTGAACCGGAAATAATCCATCCCAATTTTGTGTCTATCAAATGTGGCCCAGAAGGCAATCTTAGTTTGCGGGAATTTAATAAATCCCAGAATTTATCTGCGCCTATTAAAATATCAATTGTCTGATATTCGTAAGATTTTGAATCCGCTAAATTGATATTTGGAGGTATATTCAAATTTCGGCGTGCTTGTTCGGATAACGCATGCATCGATGACGTAATATCCGGTAACACAAAACATTGTAAACGCGTAGCATACGGGTGGATGCGCGACTTAATTTCGATATCACAAATTTGCTGCGATTTAGTGATCGAATTACCTACACCTCGTATTTCATGAGTGGACTGTATAACTGGCGCTTTTAATTTGTTGCAAAAAGATTCTGTTATAAAGGAACGTTCACTGCCGCTGTCGAGAAGTGCACGTGCTAAATGGTAATTATTATACCTATCAGCTACTTCAACTAACGCAGTCGATAACAAAACTGTATTCATTACACGCGAGTTACTTGTTAAGCTTATGTGCGCGTTATAGGCAAATCATCATGGGACTTAATAAAAGCAGAATCAACAAATATCAGACATTTAGAATTCATAACTAGCATAAATAACAATTACAATTTGACAATAACTGACCCCTATGAAATTGCTGAGATTTTCAATCAATATCTCATTAATTCTACAAATACTAACTTGATCAAGGAAACAAATATGAAAGAAGCAAATATATGTGGAAGCATATTCTTAAGTCCTTATGATTCCAATGACATTCAAAAAATTATATTATCCATGAATAACACAAATGCTGTGGGTTTTGATGATATTGCAACAAAAGTAATTAAATTTTGTTCTAAAGTTATTAGTCCTTTACTAGCCCACTTAATAAATCTATCATTTAAAGATGGTTGCTTTCCTGGCCTTCTCAAGTTTTCACTTATAAAACCAATATATAAAAAAGGAGATAAACAAGATGTAGGAAACTATAGACCCATAACTCTTATCCCAGTCTTTTCGAAAATATTTGAAATTGCTATGCAAAAACGGATGATTGACTTTATTGAAAAAAATCACATTTTAAGGCAAGAACAATATGCTTTTCAGAAGGGTAAGTCCACCACACTGGCATGCTTTGACCTTGTTAAAAACATTATAGAAAGTTTAAATGATAGCAAGCTTGTGACTGTGGTTTTCTTTGATATGACTAAAGCTTTTGATTTTGTTAATCATAAAACTCTCTTATATAAACTAGAGAAATACGGCATCCGTGGTCCCGCATTAAGCTGGATCAAGACATATTTGGAGGACAGAAAACAATTAGTTGAAATCAGCAATATTAATAAGTATGGAGAACTGCAGACATACAGATCAGACTACCTTGTAAATAGAGCTGGTGTTCCCCAGGGTAGTGTATTGGGGCCACTGCTTTTTTTGTTATATATAAATGATCTGCCATGTGTATCATTGTGTCCTTGTATCCTCTTTGCTGACGATATTTCTATTATCATGACATCAGAAAGAAACGCTGACATTAATGAATATTCTACTGACATAAATAATTCCATAGAAGCTATAATCAAATGGTTAAATGAAAACAATTTGAAAGTAAATCTATCAAAAACAAGTTTCATACAATTCTGCACCCATACGAAGTGCAACAAAGATTTAAATATAAAATATGAGGATAAAAAGTTAAATGAAGTAAAGGAAGTGAAATTTTTAGGTTTTATGCTGGATAAATATTTAAACTGGAAAACCCACATAACTATGGTATGTAACAAAATAAACAGATTCGTCTACGTGCTCTATAAATTGAGAAACACCTCCACTACAGAAACTGTATTGACTGCATATCATGGGTATGTGTCCTCAGTACTAAACTATGGTCTAATTTTATGGGGAAACTCACCAGACCGACAAAGGGCATTTTTAGCGCAAAAAAAGTGCATAAGAGCCATTGCAGGAATAGCACCATGGGTATCATGTAAGCCCCTTTTCAAAAGTTATAAAATACTGACCTTACCAAGCATGTATGTTCTCGAAGCTGTCAAATTTGTAAAACAGAATCCTAGTATGTTTAAAACAGCAAAGGAAATATACCCAAGAAATACAAGGGATCCTAATAGAATAGTTTTGCATAGAGTGCCGAAATCAACCTTATATCTTAAGAATTGTTATGCTATGTGTGGGCGCATATTTAATAAAATTCCTACAGATATTCGTGGTCTACCATATAAAAAATGTATCAGAGATCTGAAATTATGGCTTCAGGAAAAATGTTTTTATTCATTAGGAGAATTACTTGATTAGACTCCCAAAAGTGGACAACTGGACATGTGACCTAGAAATTGTTTGCATTTTTTTTTTGACATTTAATTTATAATTTGACATCAGATAACAATTTATTAACATTTATTATTATAACGGTATTTATGTTCCTAAATAGGGTGTAAATATTCTTGACTGCTTGAAAAAGTTAATTGTTTTTATATATTAGAATCATTTTAATTTACCTTGTGACATTTCTAAAGTATCTATATTTTATTGAATATGTAATGAAATGTAATTTTTATTGAAATGTAATTTGCATGCCGTTGCACGGTAAAATGTATTTGGGACTTTCTGTAATTGACATAACTACACCTCTGTTACCTACATTTTAAGCAAATAAATATTTGAATTTGAATTTGAATTTGATGGTAACCTGTGTTGGTGACGACAGCCTCGAAGAATGGTTAAAATAAATAACTTGCCTCGTAGTCCAAACGTATTGGTATTATTTATTTTATCGAATAAATTACAATATAAAGAAATTACAGTTAGCGCATCGTAGTTCTGTTAGCGAAGGTGATTTTCGAAGAAGTGAAAAAATCGTTGTTAGTTTTGAGTGACAGTTAGCTTTGAAAGTTTGAAAGATTGAAAATAAAACGTTAACTTTAGCTAAGTTAGCGTACGCAGCAAACTCGTGCAGATGGCAGCACCGGTTGCTGAAGTCGAAGTCTGAACATACCCCCGGCCTTGGATGTCTTGACATTCAATAGTTTACTTGGCGTCCTCATCATTGAATAATGGACAGATTCGAGTAAATGCGCGTTTGATGACTCCTGACTGAGTCTGAATGTTGGCAACCCGTGAAATGCCGTCCTTGCCTGGCATCGTAGCAATTATGCGTCCTAAGCTCCATTTCAAAGGCGGAGTGTTTTCTTGCCGTATAAGTACCAATGTATTTGGTTGAAGATCACGTCCCATCTGCTTCCACTTAGTCCTGGTCTGCATCTTCGAAATATACTCCTTAGACCAGCGAGTCCAGAAGTGCTGCCTTAGTTGCTCAAGTCTCTGGTATCATGTCAGGCTGTGAGCAGGACTATCAATTAGCTGTTCGTTAGCAGGCGCTGTTAGGAGACGGCCAACTAAAAAATGAGATGGACACAAAGGATGGAAGTCGTTAGGATCCGCGGATAAAGGACTGATGGGACGGGAGTTGAGGACGGCTTCAATCTGTGATAATACCGTGCTGAATTCCTCAAATGTTAGATGTGCGTTACCAACCACTCGCAACAAGTGGTGCTTACAAGACTTAACTCCAGCCTCCCACAAACCACCAAAATGTGGAGCATAAGGGGGAATAAACGAAAATTTTATGTTTTGACTAGTCGCGTACTCCGTTAAATTCTCAGAACATTTTGATATAAAACTAGAAAATTCATTTGCAACACCCACAAAATTTCTACCATTGTCAGAAATTATTTCATTCGGTTTGCCGCGTCGCGAAATAAACCTCTTTAATGCGAGTAAATAAGCGTCAGAAGATAGGTCACTGACAAGCTCCAAATGTATCGCGCGCGTAACCAGACAAATAAAAAGACATATATAAGCTTTCATCAATTTTGCACCTCTCCCTTTGCGATTTAATATAAATACAGGCCCAGCGTAGTCGACACCACTGCGAAAAAATGGAAAGGTAGGAGTAATTCTCTCCTCTGGTAAGTTACCCATAATCGGCGAGAAAGATTTGCCTCTCAATCGCGTACACACAGTGCATTCGTGTACTGTGCGCTTAGCAAGATTTCTACCTCCCAATGGCCAGTGTGATTCGCGTATGTTATACAGTAATGCCTGGGACGCAGCGTGATGTAACCGCTTGTGCTCGTGACGACATAATAACACAGTGTACCAGTGTTTCGATGATATTAATAAAGGATGTTTCTTATCGAAATCAAAACTAGATGACAATTTCAATCGCCCCCCGACTCTCAAAATACCATCACTGTCTGCAAAAATATTTAAATTACTTAAATTGTGCTTGTTTTTTAAACATTGATTGTTCAATAATAGTTTACATTCTTCCGGAAATGATTCGCGTTGAGATAACTTGACTAACACTATGCGCGCATCTCTAAGTTCGTCTACAGTGAGGAGACCGCAACGAATATTATTTTTATTACGTATATTGTATATGAAACGTAACGCGTATGCACATGCTCGCAGCATGCGATTAAATTGTGAAAATCGCTTAAAAGAAAAACATGATTCGTTGGTTATAACCGCAAATGTGTGAGAAATTTGTGACTTTAGTTCTGGCAATTCAATCTGTGCTGCGCACGGCGCGTTTAAAACCAGCTTTGCGACAGTTAAATTCAGGTTCGTGTAAAAAAGCTAGTAAATGTCGAGTGGTTGTGACGGATCATCGCGCCACAATATCAACTGCAGATCACGCTGATCTTAATATATTTGACACTGCCTATACATATTTTCGATGTCTGCACAAGCCGTGCATTTGTGTTGCCTAAATCTCAATAATATAGACAAAAGATCTCCTTGTATAGGCGGCCCTACCATTTGTATGCCATTAAGCGAGATATTATTAGCAGTCATGGCACTGGCATCGAACACCACACGCAGTTTAGTGGTAGTGCTTTGCTCACGAAGCACATCATGATGCGGCAGAAAATAATTAAGTGTTGGGCAACGGTCAATACGAGTCATATGACCCATGCGTATGGATTCGCGAATAAAATCTGAATAAAGATTCCTGCAGTCAATATTGCGCTATAAACGCATTTCAAGAGCGTAAAACCGACGTTGTGCTTGTGTATATGATTCGCCTAATACCTCAGGTGACATTTTAAAAGGGAATACGTACACTAAACCTTCCGTCAGTATTGCGAGGCAGTGTTGGCGAAGTGCCTTTCACATGTGCGCTCCTCTTCCGTGCGCGTATACCGAGACGGAAGAACTTCTTCTGGTTCCCAGAATTGTCGTAATTGTGAATCAATCGACTGAGATGAATTACACCGGATGTACTTATTATCATTACGCGTAAGATTAGTACTTATTGAACCGGAAATAATCCATCCCAATTTTGTGTCTATCAAATGTGGCCCAGAAGGCAATCTTAGTTTGCGGGAATTTAATAAATCCCAGAATTTATCTGCGCCTATTAAAATATCAATTGTCTGATATTCGTAAGATTTTGAATCCGCTAAATTGATATTTGGAGGTATATTCAAATTTCGGCGTGCTTGTTCGGATAACGCATGCATCGATGACGTAATATCCGGTAACACAAAACATTGTAAACGCGTAGCATACGGGTGGATGCGCGACTTAATTTCGATATCACAAATTTGCTGCGATTTAGTGATCGAATTACCTACACCTCGTATTTCATGAGTGGACTGTATAACTGGCGCTTTTAATTTGTTGCAAAAAGATTCTGTTATAAAGGAACGTTCACTGCCGCTGTCGAGAAGTGCACGTGCTAAATGGTAATTATTATACCTATCAGCTACTTCAACTAACGCAGTCGATAACAAAACTGTATTCATTACACGCGAGTTACTTGTTAAGCTTATGTGCGCGTTATTTGTATGAATAGTGTGCGAGCCCTGTGGAGAGGACGAGCTCGGTGCGGAGGGTTGCGTGCGGGGGGCAGGCATCGCCGGCGCAGCCGCCACGGCACTCTCAATACTCTCATTACCTGCGGTGTCATTAACGCGTGAAGAGTGAAATGTTGAAGATATTGTATGATTATAATTATCAGAATGAACAAGCGTGTTATGCCGTTCATTGCACAAACGACATGATCCGAATCTGCAATTATCTAACGTATGATTAGATCGTAAACAGTTAATGCAAAGTTTGTGTTTGTTGATAAATTTAAGCTTAGAATCTAAATTGTATTTTAAAAATCTTTGACATGCATATAGTGGGTGATTAGTGTTACATAATAAGCAAAGCTTCTTAGTGAAATTGTGTGATAGTCGGCCATTGTTGTTATTGGTGGAAACATTGCAGTGAAATTTGGATTGATTGAAATTAGTGTTGCGATTATTTTTAACCATATGCGTTTTATTATCGAAATTAATTTTATTATTGTGTGACAATTGCAATGTTTCCAACATATCGACTCGATTTTTTAGAAAATTTATGAAGTTGTCTAGTTTTAAAGGCGTGCTAGAATCATCACCTCTAGAATAAAGTGTGCATCTTTGTTGCTCCCACTCGCGTTCTGTAACGGGATCCAACTTTGATACAATTAAATATATAATTAAGGTATCCCACGACTCGGTCGGTTCGCCGAGGATACTTAGTGCGCGTAAATTTTTTAATACGTTATCTATCAATCGCTTAATTAGAACTGGGGATTCTTTATTTAAACTAGGTATTGTAAACAACGATTTAATATGATTATGTATCAGTAAACGGCTGTTATTGTACCGATTGAGAAGCAAATCCCACGCAACCGGGTAGTTAGCACTTGAAAATTCCACGGAATTAATCACTAGTTCTGCGCTTCCTCTGAGCGATGATTTAAGATAATGGAACTTTTCAATGCTACTTAAATTGTTAGAAGTGTGCACTAAAGATTGGAATGTATCTCTAAATTCCAACCATTGCTCATAGGAGCCATCGAAGGTAGGCAGAGAAATTGTAGGTAGTTTTATAGAATCGCCGTTAGATTTATTAGAGCTTTCAGTGACCTTATTCCGTTCGACTATATATTCGGCTTGAGATAGTAAACTATAGTAAAGATTTTCAAATAATTCTCGCTGCGTTAACTGATCGTCTATGTCAGAGGTTGATTCCTCGATTTTGGTTTGTATTTCAGAAAATTCATTATAAAGACTTTTAATACCTTGAATGCGTAATTTAAGGTCTATAAACATTTGACCAGATATAGTTGAATTTGTAGGTATTACAGCAAGATAGTTTGAAAATCTGGTTAGCCCACCCTTAACAATAGCACGTTTTTTGACTAGTTCTCTAATAAATGGATTTTCATCCTCTGATAGATGCGTACATGGAGACCTATCGCGAGATTTATTGGTTAGTGGGACTTCTGACAATTTCGTTTGGCTCATTTTGGTGGCTAGTGGTATGAATGAAGTACTCACGTTTGAATGTGATGGCCGTTGTGTGCACTGAGAGGCAGCAAACGCGACTTCCTAATGATGAAACACTGAAAAACACGTGAATTGCACGGTATTACACAGATGAAGTGGAGATTGAGTAGGAATAAGAAGGATGGCTGGCCGTACCTATTATGCGCGTTTCCAGGTCGCAGGACAGGAATCCCTCCTCTTCTTCTACTTTGGCCTGGTTCAGTGTATGTAGTCGGCTCGAAGGTCCATATGTTCAGTGTATGTAGTCGGCTCGATGGACCATATGTTTTGTGTATGTAGTTGGCTCGAAGGATGTTGGGGTCGGTCGTTGATACCCTGTGTTGAATACCGCTCGAAGGATGATATGTTGGATACCGCTCGAAGGTACCCTGCGTTGAAGTCGGTTCGATGGTAACCTGTGTTGGTGACGACAGCCTCGAAGAATGGTTAAAATAAATAACTTGCCTCGTAGTCCAAACGTATTGGTATTATTTATTTTATCGAATTAATTACAATATAAAGAAATTACAGTTAGCGCATCGTAGTTCTGTTAGCGAAGGTGATTTTCGCAGAAGTGAAAAAATCGTTGTTAGTTTTGAGTGACAGTTAGCTTTGAAAGTTTGAAAGATTGAAAATAAAACGTTAACTTTAGCTAAGTTAGCGTACGCAGCAAACTCGTGCAGATGGCAGCACCGGTTGCTGAAGTCGAAGTCTGAACAGTGCCCATTTCGGAGAGCTTGAAAGAATATAGTGCGAGAAACTAAAATATGAAAGTGGATGGAGTATATTTATTGCATGTCTTGGCCTAGTCACACGAGTCTTACTGACTTACATGTTGAAGAATGCTGGGAAAGAATGAAAAAAAATGAGTCTGGCATATGTGAAACATCGACGTTATTTTGTAAAAAATACTTTAAAAAAAAAGTCAAACCGACTTCTAGGAACGTAAACCACGCAATCTTTAAGTATATAAAAACAGTACCTCTATAACTAAAAAGCGATAAATAACGTAACTTACTCATTTGTATAACCCTAGCGTAACACTTTCGGGTCCGCTGTGGTCCGAAAGTGTAGTTCGGGAAGAAAAAGGCGTGAAGTTATGTTATTATCTATTTCAAAATTGAGTTCTGAAATTCACTCAAATATAATATATTAATAATTATTATATATAATATATTAATTCGGTGGTTATGCTTCTATGGAGCTATTTCATTAGCTTTTTATTAGCTTCACCTGTATGTTTATATGTTTGTACGTTTGTAGGTTTGTTTGTAGCCGACTTCTTTTTTAGTGTCTATAGTTCACAAATCGCACCATCTAGTGGCAATCAGCGGAAAGTTTACGTTATCAACTTGAAACGAGTTCCTTGTATAAGTCACAGATGGCGCTATTCCTCAAATTCGAAACTAAGAAACGCGCTTGTTATAGAAAACCGAACTAAAAAATATAAAATAAATAATAGTTTAAAAAACTAAAAAACACGCTTTTTATAGAAAACCGAACTAAAAAATAGAAAATAAATTTTAATGAATTTAAATTAAGAAAATAGTGTTAAAAACTTCAATGAATATAAATTAAAAAAAGCGTGGAGTGCTTTTTAAGATATTATCGAAATGATAATCAATCTACTCATATCTGTCAATAAAACATTTATAACTATTGACACCATGCACCCCACGCTTTTTTTAAATAGCGCCACCCTATCAATAAGTTATGGAAACTATTATCATTATTATAAGACAAAATTTGATATTAGTTTAATACTATGAAGTTTAATTGTAAATATTAACATCTCAACTTAGTCGTCAGTACACGCGCAGCCAAAATGTTTTAGGCTTTACCAGCCTGGAAGCGACTGCTGTACTTGCCACACATGTGCCGCGCCATAATCTATACTTAACTATGCTAATACAACCGCTCGTTGCCTCGTTCTGGTAGACCTTCAACCGCTACGACCCAAGAAAACATCGACAGAATCAAGAAGCTAGTGCTCGAAAATCGACGTATGAGTCTGAGAGAGTTGGCTAGTGAGGTGAACATATCTTTTAAGTCCGTCCACAATATTCTCATTGATATTTTAGGCATGAAACGCGTCGCCGCTCGACTAGTTACAAAAGAGCTCAATTTTGTTCAAAAAGGGCAGCGAAAGCATGTCGCTGAAGACATGGTTTCCCGAGCTTTTACGGAGCCGACCTTTATGAAACGTATAATAACTGGCGACGAGGCATGGGTTTATGAGTATGACATGCAAACAAGCCAACAGTCTTCAGAATGGCGTCTCGAAAACGAGCCGAAACCCAAAAAACCGCGGCAAAGTCGCACCAAAATCAAGGTGATGCTGACAGTTTTTTTTTACTACCGTGGTGTGGTTCACTCCGAATTCCTTCCAGAGCGAGAAACAGTGAATAAAGAATATTATTTAGGCGTCATGAAGCGTTTGCGTGAGAGTATCCGCCGAAAACGTCCAGATTTGTGGCGACACAACTCATGGATGCTGCACCATGATAATGCACCATCACACACAGCCATTATAGTGAAAGAGTTTTTAGCGAAAAATTCAACAAACGTTCTCGACCAAGCACCCTATTCACCTGATATGGCTCCGTCTGACTTTTTAAAGTGAAACTTTTATTACATCGTCTCAAACTTTTTCGTCTGCGTGTTGCATGTCGCGTGACGGTGACGTCAAGGCGCTCGTCAGAGTGCCTTTCACGTCTATTATCGTTTATTTATATTAACACGTTCTATGCCGAGAAAATAAAGTTATTTCCTGTCCAGGCCGTGTCGGTCAGTGATGGTTGACATATAGACTTTCAGTTCAAGCCACGTCAGTCAGTGATGACCGCGTTTTACGAGGGTTTTCAATTCGTTGTTACAGGCCGTTGAGCAGCGCTGTCAAACTAAATCTCATATTAATTGACCCGCGTGGCCCTATAGCTTCTTCACATCAAGTTGGTTTTTAAAAAAAAATTGAACTTACAAAAAAAAATCAACAATCACCGTACATAAAAATTTATTAAAAAAATAACACAAATGATCATTTTCTAAAAATGTAACTTTATAAACACTGAAACTTTCTTTAAGATTTTGGTACATAACAATATTAAAGCACATAACAAATAGCCATTAAAAAGGAACAGTCATGAAAAATATGTATAAAATTATATATGAACGTTGGCAAAACACTCAATACATAGAAAAGGTTGGTCTGGGCAAACATTACAGAAAGTTGGTACTTTTTTGGTCTTATTTCTGGCTATTGCACGCCCAAATGTATACACATTTTTCTTATAACATTCTACGCAAGCCCGACGAACCTTTAAAGAAGGTCCTACTTTTTTCTGCAGAACGTGCTTTCTTCTTGCCGTTCGGCCCGAAGGTGTTCTGGGCATAGATTTGGAACTAAAACTCTTTAGAATTTCTTTCCTAAAATCGACTATGGGTATAGACTTATTTGTGACGCTTTTATACAAAACTAAAGCGTTTACCATAGCAACATTCAAAATGAGATCAAATGCCAGTTTTTTATACCACTTTAGGGACTTCCTTAATGGAGATTGATATGCTGCCATCTGATCAGCTAAATCCACTGCACCTTTAGCCTTGTTGTAATCTACAACAATAGCTGGTTTCATCTTGGTTTTATTATGTTTCGTCACGGACACAAAACGTGTTGAATGTTTTGTGGAAAGTACTAAGACATCACGTTTATCTTTCCATCGTAAGACAGTTATTCCATCCTCACTTTCTTTAGCAATAAATTGGCCTCTTTTTAGCTTCGTAGTAACGATAACCTTGGGATAATGCTTTCGATTTTTACGTAGAGTCCCAATTAAATGTGTTTCATTTTTCAGAAGCTCTCTGGCTAAGGGTACACTTGTGTACCAGTTGTCGGTGTATAACAAATGTCCTTTATTGAGTAAATCCTGGCAAAGGTTCATTACAACTCTGTGAGGCGTGACATTCACTTCTTCGTTTTGTTTACCAGCATATATATTTATTTTAAATGTATAACCAGGTAGTGTACACAGTTTGAAGAGTTTAATCCCGTACTTATGGCGTTTTTGCTTATTATACTGACGAAATATCAAGCGTCCTCGAAACGGAACCATACTTTCATCAATGCATATTTCTTGACCGGGGATAAAATTTCTTTTGAAATTGATATTTAGCATCTCCAGTAAATTTTGAATGCGGTGAAGTCTGTCCGTTTTGTTATTATCGTCGTCGTGTGAAAAGTGGATCATTTGTAAGAGCAGTTCAAACCTGTTTCTAGACATAACAGATCGAGGAAAATTTTGGCCCATAATTTTATCCGTCGACCAATAATCAGAAAGTTTTGGAAGCTTTACTAAACCCATATACAAAATCAAACTGAAAAAATTTTTCATCTCAGAAATATTAGTTTCTGACCAAAAGCGAATTCTTGCATTTTTAGAAGCTTCAGCAATGTTACATATTTTATTTATAGCAAAAGCATTAGTACATTCAACGATTTCTTGCAAAATGCTATCCGTCACCAAAAGTGCATAGAAATCTGCTGGAGATTTGTTAGTCATTGAAGTGCGAATAGAAACCGGCATGCCACAACATTCAGTAAAGGGAATTATATTCCGTTGATTACCTTTGGGATCTGTCCAATTAGACGATGAAGTATCTTGTAAATCTTTGATGGCGGCATCAATTTCGGCTTCACTGCCCTCGCTTGTGGACATGATTCGCAAACGTCTATTGTTCATACGGGGGGGTGGAATATTTTCTTCATCACTGATACTTAGGTTTAAAGTTTTATCGAGAAGATCGATTTCTAAGTTGTCAATTTGTGTTAGGATATCTTGCGTAATCTCAAAATCTTCAAATTCATCCATGGTGATAACAATATGTGATTATACTTTTGAAAACAAATATATCTACAGCAGTAGTAACGTAGGTATGCACGTCGTCTCAACTCTAGATACTGACGGCAACTGCAAGCGCGATGAGCTACCCGACACCGCGACCCGCGCGGCCCCCCGTAACGGAAAACCGCTTTTTGCAACCTATAGGCCGCGTCGGTCAATGCTGCCTGACGTAAATTATTACCATAAATAATGGCTCAAATTGATTTTAGTTACAACCAAATAACATTTGAGGAAAAGATAAATAGATATAAGCAAAAAAAAAAAAAATTTTTTTTGAACAGATTTATGATTTTAAAATCAGCCTAAGGGGAAACTACACTGACGGTCAGCACTGACCGTGTTAGCAGAGAACGTGTTAATTAATTACCCAAATATACACTTTATTTTTGTAAATAAATACCGTAAAAACATGTAGAAAAACACCCCCAGACGAGGGATCGAACCCGCCCCGACCTTGTGTTATCGGTAGTGCGGTTTACCGATGCACCACGAGGGCCGTATGTATAACCGTCTAATTACCGTCCTCTTTACCAATTTCGACACATTTTCTAGGATCGGGTTTGTTTGTTTGTTTGTTTTTTACATACATACATATACGTACGTACGTATTGCAGGCGGAGAAAAAAAAAATTATATTATTTATAAATTGTGTTTTTATAAATTGTGTTTTTTGAAAATTATATTTAAGTACGAATTACATACTATTTGAAAATTATATTTAAGTACGAATTACATACTAATAAAATAATGAAATATCAATAATATTTTTCGATCTTACCGACAGAATAATAAATATATACTAATATATACTATGTACTAACATATTATATTAGAAACATATACTTAATTTTTTGCAGTGATAACATAACATAACATAACTTCACGCCTTTTGTTACCCGAAGGTGTAGGCAGCGGCTGTTAAAGCCTCGTCTCGCCGTTATGTCTACGTCCCAAATGGAATAGGTGGCGAACCTATTGCCATACCGGGCACAAAGTTTGTCAGTCATCGGTATTTATCACACATAACTTCCGAAAACAATTTCGAAAAGTCATTGGTGTGAGCCAGTGTCTGGAATCGAACCCCGGACCTCTGGATCAGAGGCCGTGCGCTCGCCCACTGCGCCACCGAGACCTAACCTTTGCAGTGATAAACTGTAATAAAAGCAAAGCAAACACACATTGACTTCGTGTTAGTTAACAACGCCATCTGCTGGAATAGAAATTTCATGAAAATCGTTGGAGCCGATTCCGAGATTCCAATTTTATATATATACAAGAATTGCTCGTTTAAAGATATAAGATAAGATAGTGCTCTTTATATATGTATTTGTCACATTTTCATAATAAATCGAAATATCATATTTACTGGAGGAAAAAATATCGTTTTGTTTTGTAAAGATCCTTTGTTGTAATGTTGTTAACGTTTAATAGGTGTCGCGTTATCCCTAGTTCCGTAGCTGGAATACTTGTCGATTCGGGCGACATCTATCGATATAATACGATATTACGGCAGAATCATCAATAGTAGCAACCTAGTAGCGCCATCTAGGAATTATTGTCGTGACCACGTAAAATAAAAAACATTTATTAAACCCTATTAACAAACACTAGATGGCAAGTAAATTAAAATAGCCCTTATCGCACAATCCCCTGAAAGCCGGTGACGTCCGGTTCGAAAACGAAGCCAAAGCAAACTTTTAAATAAAAAAATTGCTGTGAAGTAACTGTTTTACACTGTTGCACTCTAAAAAAATATAAATGTTAATCATTTTATCAGAATCATCAATTTAAAAAACTTACTAACTAAATTATTGAAAAAATATTTTGTTTATGTATATTTAAAAAGTAGATTTAAAAATCAATAACCCAAGACTCAATTTTAAAATAATTCATTTTTAAAATTTAGGGAAGAGTAACAACTCGAAAATTCTTACTTGACGGGTTTTGACGGGATTGTAGCATTCTCTACAGCGGGAGTAGAAATTTAATGTTGGCAACGCTGGCATCAGCTGACCGTGTAGTGTATAGACTATTACTCATTTGTGCCAGTGCTCCACGCTATTTTGTTTGTTTTTGTCAGTGTTTAATGTAAATGTTGTTATTTATTAAAGTGAAACTTTTATTACATCGTCTCAAACTTTTTCGTCTGCGTGTTGCATGTCGCGTGACGGTCGGCCGCGGAGTAGGGATAAAGTGAAAGGCGCTCGTCAGAGTCACTTATACTTTGGTTCTCTGTCGGATGTCCTCATTTCTAATTCTATCCTTCAGAGAAACTCCTAACATAGCCCTTTCCATGGCTCGCTGAGCGATTTTGAATTGGTGGATCAGTCGCACCGTCAGTGTCCACGTCTCGGCTCCGTAAGTCATAACGGGTAGGACGCACTCGTTGAAGACCTTAGTCTTAAGGCTTTGTGGAATAGGCGACGAAAAGACTCGACGAAGTTTTCCAAATGCTGCCCAACCCAGCTGTATCCGTCTTCGGGCTTCCTTCTCGAAATTGTTCTTTCCGACTTGTACTATTTGGCCGAGGTATATATATTCATGAACAACTTCGAGATGCACCCCATCTAACATAATTGGCTCCGGGATGATATGTTGATTGAACATAACCTTAGTTTTGTCTAAATTCACCCGAAGACCAATGCGTGCTGAACAATCAGCTAGGTCGAGCAACATGTGTTGTAGATCCTGAGCAGTTTCAGCCATGATGACGATGTCGTCCGCAAATCTAAGGTGTGAAATGTACTCGCCGTTTATATTTAGGCCACGTCCTTTCCAGTCTAAAGTTCTGAACATGTCTTCCAATACATTTGTAAATAGTTTGGGGGAAATAACGTCCCCTTGCCTCACTCCCCTATGCATTGGAATTGGTTCAGACTGCTGGTTCTCTGTGTGGACTGACATTGTCGCAGCGTCATAAAGACTTTTCAGCACCTGGATGTATCGCCAATCGACTTGGCATCTCTGCAAGGACTCCAGAACAGACCAGATTTCGATAGAGTCAAATGCTTTCTCGTAGTCCACAAATACAAGACACAGCGGCTGGTTGTATTCTTCTGTTTTTTGAATAATCTGCCGTACAGTGTGGATATGGTCTACGGTGCTGTATCCCTTTCGAAACCCGGCCTGTTCAGGGGGTTGAAATTCGTCGAGTCTACGCGCCAGACGGTTCGTGATCACTCTTGAAAACAGCTTATATATATGGCTTAACAAAGAAATGGGTCGATAGTTCTTCAACAAGGTTTTATCACCTTTCTTAAAGAACAATGTGACCACACTCCTGCTCCACGCCTTAGGAGTTCTCCCCGAAAAGAGGACGGAATCAAATATGCGCTGGAGTTCTCTTAGCGCAGGAGTCCCTCCAGCTTTTAAGAGCTCAGTTGTAATTCCATCCTCCCCGGGGGCTTTTCCATTCTTAAGCTGCTTCAGAGCGATCTCGATCTCATCTAAGCTTATATGTGGCAGTTCTTCACTGTAGTCAATAGAAGTCATAAAAGAACATTCGCTGGATGAGCTAAAGGCCATACCGCAAATAGCCTACGAAAAATGTATGGAAGACTGGGTGAAGCGGTGGAGATGTTGTATTGCAAGTGATGGGGCCTACTTTGAAGGCGATAAAATAAATTTAGATGAATAATTTGTATTTTTTGTTTTATTGACAAATTCCCGATACTTAGTACACAGAAGGTATATCTACAGTCCATTTTATTTTTTATTTTTGGAATATGTGTGTAGTCAATAGCAGCTTAACTTAAAGTTTGTAGGGTCGCCATCCTTGTCATCCGGCCGCCATCTTGAAAAAAGGGGTGAATACACTTTTTTCGCGATATCTCGAAAACTATGCGTCTTACAAAAAAAATGTTAGGACATAATTTGTAGCAAATTATCTTGCCTACAAATCTATACTTATAAAGCGGAAGAGTTTGTTTGTTTGTTTGAAGGCACTAATTTCAGAAACCAGGACCGATAGTCTCGTATATACGCCACTGCGTATCTCAAAAGTAATAATTTTCGTTAATAAACTAGTTCATTAAGTATAAAGTCAGGGAGGGTAGAAAGATTTGTTAACCATAAGTGACGATTATTACTTCAGAAATGTTTGTGGGTAGATCAATACTTTTAGAACATTTATTAACACAACATTTATGTTTTATATTATTATTTATTTATTTTAACATACATTAACATAACTCGGTGGTCCAGTGGTCGAGCACACGGCTTCTGTACCAGAGGCCCGGGTTCGAATCCTGACACTGGCTAACACCAACGAATTTTCGAAAGTTAAGTGTGATAAACATCAATGACTGAAAACATGGTGCCCGGTATGGCAATAGGTTCGCAACCTATTCCATTAGGGACCTAAATATAACGGCGAGACGAGGCATAACAGTCGCTGCCAACACCTTCAGATAACAAAGGTGAAGTTTGTTTATGTTTTAACATAACATTTATATTCTGCTAGAATTAAAAATATACTCCATATTAAGCTGGGCATCTAATCTAAGTAAACATGATATAGTCCAGTCATTATAGTAAGTTCACCTCGGAATTCGAGATACCCAGCTGTAAGTCTGTAAATAGTTGTATATTCATTTCAAGGTCACACTTGACCTTGAAATTTAATAGTTGCTTACACCCTACCATATGTAGGTTTTGAGACAACTTTTAGGGTGTCAATATACAACTATTTACAGACTTACAGCTGGGTATCTCGAATCCCGAGATTCTTACCTAATTTTAGCTTAAATGACTGGACTAGTAATATTTCAGCCTAGCTTAAAATAGTATTCGCCGCCTGTTGGTGATATTTCGATAAAGCTAGAATGTGTCCCACAAGCTTAATACCAGTCTGCCGGTACAAGCTTAATTAAATAAGATACACAGAAAAAAGAGAGCAGCAACTTTGCAGTCTCGTACCTTTAGTGATTTAGGAGGTCTTTACTTCAAATCGGAAACCTTTTAGGAAGTTAAAGTTTCATGTAGAAAATTCTGGCAATAGGCTATTAGACACGGAGTTCAACAATATTCGGTTTGACGAGATAATTTCTAAGGTATTATATTTGATCAAAACAACTTTCATGATTATATCGCATTTATTTATTTCCGGACGTTTCGAACTCTTTACAGAGATCATTTTCACGAGTGTTAAGAGTCTGTAAAGAGTTCGAAACGTCGGGAAATAAATAAGAAATAAATAAACGCTATATAATCCTGGAAGTTGTTTTGATCAATAAGTGAGATTCGCGAAAATCTTAGAAATAAATAGGTATTATATTTTATGAAATTTTGTTTCAGTTAAGTTTTCTTAAAATTTTTAAAATACACATAAATATATATATATATTTCGAGGGCAAAGGTAAGTTTAGAAAGTTATCTACCCTATTATTATAAAGAGGAAAGTTTTGTATTTTTGTATGTAACGAATTAACTCAAAAAGTGCTGGACCGATTTTAATAATTCTTTTTTCATTAGAAAGCTGGCATTATCACTGAGTAACAAAGGCTATGTGTAATCATCGTCGTCATCGACATTTTGTTTGTACGCGAGTAACACCGTGAGGCGGGAAGCTACGTACAATATAGCTGTACGAAGTTCGCGCGGTCTGCTAGTATGATATAAATGTCTCGATCAACGTTGTCACACTATAAGTTTTCGGAAATTATGTGTGATCAATATTGATGACTGATAAAATATTACTCATTCTCAACTGGAGACTTCTGGAGGGTTCGCCACCAATATGCCAAGAAAAAAATTCGAACAGTGCAGCTCTTCAATAATGAGGCTTTCTAATTCAGTGCACTAAGAATAACTAATCTAGTATTTTGGAATATCTGCAATATTGGATCTGGAATGACGTCACATTCACACACTCAAAAACATCCATGCATTTATAATATTAATAAAATTTACATGGTTTTTCACCAGTATGTAAACGAATAATATGAGTATTTAAAGTGACTTCTCGATTAAAACTTTTATCACATACTAGCTGACCCGGCAAACGTTGTCTTCCCGAAAAATAAAATTTAAAAAATAAGGGTTGATCGTAGGGGGTTGAAAATTTAGGGTTGTATGTATTGGAGTTTACTCCTTAAGAATCGATTTACATATATAGGCCCGGGGTATGAAAATTATGGGGACCAAAATCGTACTAGTCACGTGAGTGTCACACGAAATGCGTTATGCGCTATAGTCACAGAGCATATAAATAAGAGTCGGCACTCCATACAATGTCCTGAGCTCTTTATAGAAACACTCTTTATAGCGATACGCCATTCTCTATTACGAAGAAATGTGTTCATATTTGTAGACAGTAAATATTTATTTTTGTAAATAAATACCGTAAAAACATGTAGAAAAAAACACCCCCAGACGAGGGATCGAACCCGCCCCGACCTTGTGTTATCGGTAGTGCGGTTTACCGATGCACCACGAGGGCCGTATGTATAATCGTCTAATTACCGTCCTCTTTACCAATTTCGACACATTTTCTAGGATCGGGTTTGTTTGTTTGTTTGTTTTTTACATACATACATATACGTAAGTACGTATTGCAGGCGGAGAAAAAAAAAATTATATTATTTATAAATTGTGTTTTTTGAAAATTATATTTAAGTACGAATTACATACTAATAAAATAATGAAATATCAATAATATTTTTCGATCTTTGGTAATGAAACGAGGGGCGCCACGGTAGCATCGCCAACATCGTACTCCTAATAAAAAGTGTGTGAATCTCGGAATCGGCTCCAACGATTTTCATGAAATTTAGTATATAGGGGGTTTCGGGGGCTATAAATCGATCTAGCTAGGAATCATTTTTAGAAAATTTCATTTTATCGTCTTTTATCGATAATTAACTTAAACATCAACTTACTTTTTTATTGGAATTCCTGACATCTATTGGCGAATGTGAATTATTTTAAATTGTGAGCACTTAACTTGCTTTAACGACAACAACACTAAAGCTATTCCAGCAGATGGCGTTGTTAACTAATTCCAGCAGATGGCGTTGTTAACTAATTACTATTTGTTTCTAATATAATATGTTAGTACATAGTATATATTAGTATATATTTATTATTGGAGTTTACTCCTTAAGAATCGATTTACAATTATAATAATAAGAGTCGGCACTCCATACAATGTCCTGAGCTCTTTATAGTCACAGAGCATATAAATAAGAGTCGGCACTCCATACAATGTCCTGAGCTCTTTATAGAAACACTCTTTATAGCGATACGCCATTCTCTATTACGAAGAAATGTGTTCATATTTGTAGACAGTAAATATTTATTATTTTATTTTATAATCGTTCTTGAGGAGTAAACTCCAGTCGTGCGTCGGAGCGGACACACACTTTTACTTTTTTTTGTATCCCACAGAAATATATCGAAAAATTAAAAAAATATATTGAGGAGGGGGGCCATCCTTGTGATTTAGGGGGATGAAAAATAGATATTGTCCTATTCTCAGACTTACCCGATATGCACACAAAATTTCATGAGAATCGGTCAAGCCGTTTCGGAGGAGTATGGGAACGAAAACTGTGACACGAGAATTTTATATATTAGATTAACATTTATCCTTTAGTCACTATAGTTACACATATACACCAGTGTGTATACGAATATGAGCATTTAAAATGGATTTTTGATTGAAACTTTTATCACAAAGATCGCATTTATATGGTTTTACACCAGTGTGTATACGAATATGAGCATTTAAAATGGATTTTTGATTGAAACTTTTATCACAAAGATCGCATTTATATGGTTTTACACCAGTGTGTATACGAATATGAGTATTTAAAAAGCCTTTTCGACTGAAACTTTTTTCACAAACAGTACATTTAAATGATTTTACACCAGTGTGTATACGAATATGAGTATTTAAAATGGATTTTTGATTGAAACTTTTATCACAAAGATCGCATTTATATGGTTTTACACCAGTGTGTATACGAATATGAGTATTTAAAAAGCCTTTTCGACTGAAACTTTTTTCACAAACAGTACATTTAAATGGTTTTACACCAGTGTGTATACGAATATGAGTATTTAAAGAGCCTTTTCGACTGAAACTTTTTTCGCAAACATTACATTTAAATGGTTTTTCACCCGTGTGTCTACGAATATGATTAGTTAAAGTGCCTTTTCGAAAAAAGCTTTGTTCACATACATCACATTTAAATGTTTTTTCACCAGTATGTCTAAGAATGTGACTTTGTAGAGTGGATTTTTGATTGAAACGTTTATCAGAAAGATCACATTTAAATGGTTTTTCACCAGTGCTACTAATATTCTCCCCATGTCTTTTTCTAACTGATACTTCTGTTTTATCCTTGTCTATGGAGAACTTCTTGACATTACTTATGTTTTCTTGATATCTTACTTCTGAATCACATTTTCTTAAACCAGTATAGTCATGATCACCTAAGTTATAGAGATATATTAGTAATTATAATATGTAGGTTTGGAGAGAAGATATATAGGAAATGCCATCATCCGTGAAAACCAACTCCACTTTTACCATAGTAAGAGATGACCAAGGGAATCAAGGTGATAGAGACAGACATACTTACACCCAATCAGTAATAGGTTCTGCATCAGGTCTGATTCACAGCAGTCAATTTAAATTAATATAACTGATGCTGCCTATAATTTCTGGCATTAATAGTACAAAAATGCTACAGTGAATAATCCTTATCATAAAGATCGGACAAACTAAAAGTAATCTACTATTTACGTTTAAAACATAAGGGGAGACAAACATTGGAGTTCTTATTTCATAACTCTAGATGAAACATACTTACTTGTTTGTGAATAATAATAATAAGGTTTTGATGCCGGCTGCAATATGATGACCTCATCACATTCTACCTTCATACATCTATCTACATAGTCTTTAAGAATTTCACATTCAGGTTCACACATTTCACTTTCAGGTGAAGTATATTCCATGCTGTGTTCATCTTTTACATTTGATACGTCTATTTCAATAGATTGTGGAGATTTGCTTTTAGAATAGTCATCTTTGTAAAATTTGTCATCTAATTTATCCTCCGTGTCAAGTTTTTCTATTTTAACAAATGGTGGTTGCTGTGATTGAATTGTATGTCCATTATTCATTATAGCTGTAAATACAGTTTATTCAAGTTCAAAATTATGTAGTAATATGATAGAAGTTAAGTTCTCCGGTTCTGAATGAAAATTGAATACATTTTTTTAGTTCATTAACATCTAATTCCCCAAACTGTTGTCATCTTGTAGGTACAACAGTAAATTTCTAACTCTATATGAACTTTAAGACTTCTAAAAGTGAAGGGACATGTGTCATACATGTATTATATTACAAATAGTTTAGCAGAATTGAGATTAATCTGATTATGTCTAAAGAATTGTGAAGAATTGTGAAATCTGTTGGTGCAAGTTCAGAACTATATGGCATATGGACACATTCATTTACTATCATGTGATATACTTGTTGTCACCATTTGTATTTTACATTACATTATTACATTTTTTTAGTAATAGATCTTCTAGAACACAATTTTTTCTACAGAAAAGTAAATTGGAAAACTATAATTGAAACTACATACCACCTTCACTCAAATATTTATGCTCACAGGTAAGTTGGTCTGAATTCAGTGGCAGTTAAACATTACATTATAGTATGTGCAACATGTTTGTTTTTGATCTGGTGTTTTTATCTTACACTGAAAAGCCAGACCAAAGACCAAATTGGATTGGATGGAGAGCTGTAATTTAATTCAAATCTGAGGTGGAATAAGATACATGGACTAGGAAGGGAACCACATCTGATGCAGAGTGATGAGAGCGATTATAACTTTGGGGAGCTAGCTGGCGCATTTGTTTTAGAGCTGGGGTAGTATAGTCACTATCCTTAACAGAGTCAAGGACACGTTTACGATTTGCAGCAGATTCAATTATAGCGAAACTCGATAGGAGAGCAGGTAAAACGGGAGAGAGCTTGCAATTGGATATAGGTGGTTGAAAATCTAACAGATAGTTTAGGGTCAGGGGGACGACCATGGGAATCGTCATCCTCCATGGTGGTCGCACATTAAACATTACCCAAACCGCACAAAAAGTGATAAAATTAACCTTACCCGTATCTTATATAGCACAAAATAACAAACACAAGTTATGCATTATAAACAAAAACAAATAGGCTACCAACCAGATTAAAGTCCTTTTATTACAGCCCGAAAAATATTTTCATGCGTTCACCTTATACACTCAACCGGAAGCATAGAACAATAATACTCCTATCGGGGAAGATTGTCTATAATAATAATTATTGTTTTAATATATTAATAATAATGTATAATCAAATCAAAATAAATAAGAAGTCTGCTACTATAAAAACAACAACCACTAACTGACGTTTACGGTGTCACTCACAGGTGTCACTGTTGTCAGTTTTTTTTTAATTTGTCCATTATTGGACAGGCTAAAGCTTTTCAGCCATACTGCCTTGTCTGACGTTATTTTTTATTATGACGTAATAATGATGAAGATGATGATGAAACTTAAAAAAATAAAAATAGGTAAAAACTTTTTAATTTAAACGGTTTTATGTTATACATACATTGCAATGTTTAACTAAAAACCAAAAAATAATAAAATAGATACAGTCGTGGGAATTATAAACATATGCATAGACTAGACTAAAATAAAACCGTGCGGCACGTCAATTGTCTACAATCGTTGATTAAAATGTTTGTTTTGTAATGTTACACTATAATTAGGCAGTTGTTCAACCGACAACGATGGATGTGTGATAAGTAGGGCTAGAATGTGGAAACAAGCTAGCAAGCTCTATTATAAGCGAGTTTTAGGGTTTCATAGTGGTGAGCGAGTAGTACTTTTATCATATGTTTTGTCGATTAAAGACAAACTACGAGCAGTGAAACGATTCCTCGCAAGCCAGCAGTGTGAATGTCCAACGATAAACTAGTTGAAACATCTCTTTTATTTACATGGAGTGTATAACTATTGGAATTTCCATGAGCAAGAAAATAGTAAGTAATTTCCTCACCGTCTGCGGGCCAACTGCCTAACGACGAATTAAACGATTCTTCTATCGCACATTAAGTCGATAATTTGTAGACAATTGACGTGCCCCACGGTTTTATTTTAGTCTAGTCTATGCATATGTTTATAATTCCCACGACTGTACCTATTTTATTATTTTTTGGTTTTTAGTACATTTATCTTAAACATTGCAATGTATGTATAACATAAAACCATTTAAATTAAAAAGTTTTTTTACCTATTGGAGTTTACTCCTTAAGAATCGATTTACATATATAGGCCCGGGGTATGAAAATTATGGGGACCAAAATCGTACTAGTCACGTGAGTGTCACACGAAATGCGTTATGCGAGTCACAGAGCATATAAATAAGAGTCGGCACTCCATACAATTAAAGTGCAAGACAGTTGTTTTTATTGCTCCGTTGAAATAAAAGTTATAGCGTGTTAAAAAACGTCATTCAGTGCAGTGATAGTCTGATAACGATAGTTAAAACAGTGTACTACCTATTAGTTGTAAAATAACCATTTAAATCAACTGATTTCGGCTAAATTTCAGCAAAACAAAATCTAAACCTGTGAAGATAATATTGATATACCCGCGCACCATTTGTAACCGGACAATTTGTGTGAACGCGTAAGCGACGCCGTATACCGCGACGATACGACCTTATGGTCGTGAGCTACTGCGTCAAGATTCAATACAGTACCGATCTAACTACTGAGCGCCAAAACTTTATAAACATAGAAAATGCAATGTTCGGCTTGTCAGTCGCCTGTGGAAGATCACCTGTTTTTGAAATGCCGGTTGTGTTTATTATTTTATCACAATCTTTGTATCAGCATATCTCATAAGGAGTTTAAGAACCTTAGTAAGGAGTCTAAATCTAAGTGGTCATGTCCGGCGTGTCGTAGTAGTGCACCTAAGAGTGATAATTCGAATACGCCGGTCCGGCCGGTTGTGTCGCCCGGATCGCGTTCAAACATTAATGTGGCTAGACGCGGAACGACTGAACCGCGCGCCGACAAGGATGGAAATGATTCCTGCTCGACCTCTAGCTTATCACGTTCCGATATCCGTACTATAATAAAGGAGGAACTGCAGGCATGCATGACTGATTTCAAGATCAATATTAATAGCCAATTACGGGAAATGAAAGACGATATTAGGAATTTCAACGATTCGATTACTTTTATGAGCAATAATTTCGAGCAACTAAAAACCGACATAAAAGCATACAAAGTAGATATCGAACGCATCAAAAATGAAAATGAATGTCTTAAAAATGATCTCATGGCCGTATCAGCGCTCTGTACCCAATTAGATCAATTGATGCGTTCCTCCAATCTTGAAATTCAATGCGCGCCTGAACATAAGACGGAAAACTTAATTTCAATTGTCAAACAACTTGGTAAAGTTGTGGCTTGCCCCATTACCGATACAGATATAACATACTGCAGTAGAATTGCTAAAAAACATCCGGAAAGTCAACGCCCCCGTGCAATACTGGTAAGACTTAGCAGTCCCCGCTTACGCGATGCGCTTTTAGCGGCTTCTATAAAGTACAACAAGCTACACCCTGATGATAAGCTGAACTCGAATCATTTGAGTATTGGTGGAAATAAGAAGTCTATCTACGTGTCTGAAAATTTATCGCCCGAGAACAAGTCACTTCACGCTGCAGCGCGTTTGAAAGCCAAGGAACTGAACTACAAGCACGTATGGGTGCGTAGCGGTCGTATATATATGCGTAAAACTGATACATCTGAGTATATCTATGTGCGCAATGAAGTAACTTTAGATAAAATGTCAAATCAGTAATTTTTGTAGTGTTCGTCATCTTTCTGTAGTCAGTAAAAATAATCTTTAGTTAATACCTATTACACTTTTACAATTCACGTCCTTAAATATATATTTTCAAAACGTTAGAGGTTTACGCACTAAGACCTTAGATCTGTATAGAAATGTTTTGTGCTGTGATTACGACGTTATTGTACTGTGTGAAACATGGTTAAACCATACTATATTTGACTCAGAAATGTTTGATGATCGTTACACTGTGTATAGACGTGATCGAGAGACCAGTGAATTTCACAAAAATAAATCAGGTGGTGGTGTTTTGATCGCTATATCTAGGCGCTTTGGCTCGCGTAGGTTAACCCAGATAGAGAGTGGCTGCGAAGACCTTTGGGTGGAACTGGATATGAGTAAATCAGGGAACTCTTCGGATAAATTGTACATATGTGCCGTTTATTTACCTCCTCCTGTTCAAAAACACATTTTTCAACATTTTATAGACAACACTAATCGTATTTTAGAATCACATTATGAAGCATTGATATTAGGCGATTTCAATCTAGGCTCAGTAGCGTGGCCTAGTAATGGGAGCGGTACATCCTCACCAGCACCTTTTCCTGGCCCACTCGGGAACAAGTTGCTCGATTTTATAGCTCTTAATAACTTAACTCAACAAAACACAATAATAAATAACAAAAATAAAATTTTAGATTTGGTACTCTCGACTGAGACTATTGACCATATGCAAGAAAGCAAATACGCTCTCACCAATATTGACCCATACCACCCACCTTTAGAATTCGTCTTGTCACAATACCCTAGAATAGGACTTTCCCCCCGAATTTCCAGTGATAAGTATAATTTTTACAAAACAGATTTTAATAAAGTTATAAGTGAACTGAAGTCTATTCCTTGGGTTGAGGAATTCTCAATTTTGACGAGCGTGGATGATATGGTGGATGTGTTTTATAGGACAATCAAAAAAATAATTGCTAAACATGTACCTTTGAGTAAGATTACATATCAAAAATATCCCTGCTGGTACACTAGGGAACTCATCAAGTTGTTAAAAGAGAAGTATAAAACACGTACAAGATACTGTAAGTACGGGAATCCTCTGGATGAGTTGTCTTTAATATCACTAAAAAAACGTTGTTCATCATTAATAGAATCATGCTACAGGAACTATATTGATAACATGGAGAACTCCTTGTCAAAGAATCCAAAATTATTTTGGACTCACTTAAAAAATAAACGCCGAAATAGAAGTACTTATCCATCATCAATGTATCTAGATAACAGGCAAGTTTCTAATGGTTCTGATATTTGTAATCTTTTTGCGTCCTATTTTGCGTCGGTTTATAATTCACCCTCTTCCATTTCCACACATTATCACGACCCTACATCATCGTATTCTTCAAGTACAGAGTGCTTGGCGGGGATGTCATTTTCTCAGAACGAGGTGCTAACGGGCCTTAGGCGTTTGGATCGATATAAAGGAGCCGGATCCGATGGTATACCAAGTCTTTTCGCAGTAGAATGTCGCAAAGCGCTCTCCTTGCCGCTGTCAATAATATATAACAGGTCAATAAAAACCGGATGCTTTCCTACCGCATGGAAGGATTCGAAGGTTGTGCCCATACCTAAACCAGGGGATATAGCAGCTATAAAAAATTACAGGCCAATCTCTATATTACCGGTCTTCGGTAAATTATTTGAAGCATTAATAAGACCCACTATTAACTGGCATATAAAGCAAAGAATATCACCACAGCAGTTTGGTTTCCACAGTTCTCGATCTACAACAACCAACCTTATTTCATTCGTGACCTTTTTGACTGATTCAGTTGATTCCAACATCCCTGTTGACACAATTTACACAGATATCAGCAAAGCGTTCGATACCGTTGACCACAATATCCTTATTAGTAAACTATCCTCATTTGGTATAGCCGGTAACTTGCTAAAATGGTTTTCTTCTTATTTAAGCAATCGGACTTCCAGGGTAGTTTTCAGTGGTTACTCATCTCAATCCTTCTTTGGGAAATCTGGTGTGCCCCAAGGATCGATTCTTGGCCCGATTCTGTTTAATATATTTATAAACGATATTGTACCACTGTTCAAACATAGTAAATGTTATCTTTATGCAGATGATCTCAAACTAGCAAAACAAATAAAAACGGAACGAGACGCAGTCCTGCTGCAGGAAGACTTGAATTGTTTGGTTGACTGGTGTGGTGGCAATGGTCTAGCACTGAATATAGAAAAATGTAAATACATACGATTCTCACGTAGTACTCGCCTGAACTCGCAGATATACTACATCAATGGTAAGGCATTGGAAGAAGTAGCTATTATCAGGGATTTGGGAGTTCATTTGGATAGTAAAATTAGGTTCCACACTCATATTGACAAGATAACAAGTAAAGCCTTTCAAATGCTGGGGTTTGTAATAAGGAGTTCTAAAGACTTCAAAAAACCCCAAACTAAAACCATACTTTTCTCGGCCCTAGTTCGATCTGGTCTAGAATACTGCGCACAGGTCTGGTCACCACACTATGAAATACACATTGAGCGTCTCGAAAGAGTACAAAAACGTTTTCTATGGCACCTTTCGTATCAATGTCACAAAGCGAAAGCGTTGCCGTCGTATGTAAGTCGCCTAAAACATTTTAAGCTCCTTAGTCTATCTGATCGCAGAAAATTATTGGACCAGATTTTCCTATACAAATTAGTTAATGGTTATCTAGACTGTTCCACCCTTTTAGAAAATATAAATATAAATGCGCCATCGAAGTTACCCCGTGCAAGTAGATACGCTCTATTTTCGATCAAATCATCAAAAACCAACTTGGGTCAAAACGCGACAGTGAATAGACTGTTAAGTCAGTACAATAAGCTAATGAAATTTCGTGACTTTGATTTGGACATTTTCTCAAACAGCCTTCCAAAATTCAAGAGCAACGTAATGGCATCTTTCAATGTTTCATAGTGTGTTTTGTCAGTATGTTATGGTGGTGTCGATCATGTCTATGTCTTGTGTTATATGTGCCTAATGGTTTATTGCTACGAGTCGAGCTAGTTGAGTCGGATATGTGTTAGTACTCTTGATATCTGAATTTAAAAAATTGTAAGATTGATGTTTAGTAAGTAAATAATAAAAAATAAAACTGTCCATTAACATGCCGTGGCGGCTTGTAATTAAAACAACACTTAGCATGTATCTGTTTATCATGTATGTAATCAATGTATTAGTGTATGTTTTGTAAGTTGTCCTAAATAAATAAAATAAATAAATAAAATACAATGTCCTGAGCTCTTTATAGAAACACTCTTTATAGCGATACGCCATTCTCTATTACGAAGAAATGTGTTCATATTTGTAGACAGTAAATATTTATTTTTGTAAATAAATATTGTAAATAAATACCGTAAAAACATGTAGAAAAAAACACCCCCAGACGAGGGATCGAACCCGCCCCGACCTTGTGTTATCGGTAGTGCGGTTTACCGATGCACCACGAGGGCCGTATGTATAATCGTCTAATTACCGTCCTCTTTACCAATTTCGACACATTTTCTAGGATCGGGTTTGTTTGTTTGTTTGTTTTTTACATACATACATATACGTAAGTACGTATTGCAGGCGGAGAAAAAAAAATTATATTATTTATAAATTGTGTTTTTATAAATTGTGTTTTTTGAAAATTATATTTAAGTACGAATTACATACTAATAAAATAATGAAATATCAATAATATTTTTCGATCTTTGGTAATGAAACGAGGGGCGCCACAGTAGCATCGCCAACATCGTACTCCTAATAAAAAGTGTGTGAATCTCGGAATCGGCTCCAACGATTTTCATGAAATTTAGTATATAGGGGGTTTCGGGGGCTATAAATCGATCTAGCTAGGAATCATTTTTAGAAAATTTCATTTTATCGTCTTTTATCGATAATTAACTTAAACATCAACTTACTTTTTTATTGGAATTCCTGACATCTATTGGCGAATGTGAATTATTTTAAATTGTGAGCACTTAACTTGCTTTAACGACAACAACACTAAAGCTATTCCAGCAGATGGCGTTGTTAACTAATTCCAGCAGATGGCGTTGTTAACTAATTACTATTTGTTTCTAATATAATATGTTAGTACATAGTATATATTAGTATATATTTATTATTGGAGTTTACTCCTTAAGAATCGATTTACAATATATAATAATAAGAGTCGGCACTCCATACAATGTCCTGAGCTCTTTATAGTCACAGAGCATATAAATAAGAGTCGGCACTCCATACAATGTCCTGAGCTCTTTATAGTCACAGAGCATATAAATAAGAGTCGGCACTCCATACAATGTCCTGAGCTCTTTATAGAAACACTCTTTATAGCGATACGCCATTCTCTATTACGAAGAAATGTGTTCATATTTGTAGACAGTAAATATTTATTATTTTATTTTCTTTTATAATCGTTCTTGAGGAGTAAACTCCAGTCGTGCGTCGGAGCGGACACACACTTTTACTTTTTTTTTTATTTTCTAGTTTTTAGTTTTTATTTCGCATTCTTTACCATTTTGTTCCCACGAGTAATGGACATTTAAACGGTCGACCCCCCCCAGAGGTCCAATAAAGGGGCAAGGCTATGTACAACAAGATGCGCCTGAGTCTTGAGGGGAAAACGCTAACGACATATCATTTTTATCCACCCTAATGCCATACAGTTCTCGGCGCGTTTTAACCTTTCACCTTAACTTGGGTGGTGTACCGCTAACGACGTATCATTTTTAGTCACCCTAACGCCACACAGTCCTCAACACGATACAAAATCTTGACTTGGGTGGTGGATTCAGGCTGGATTAATCAGATACCTAAATTACAGATTCAATTTCTAAATTTAAATCTTATTATTATACGCCATTTAGTGGCTGCGCCCATCTTAAATATTGAGGTTGTATAGTGCACTGTATTCTTCTTGTCAAGCCCTTTTATTTGATACCCATATTGGTGGGATTGATAAAAAATTGTTATCAGCCATTTGGTAGCGGCGGCCATCTTAGATTTCAATTTTGCATAGTAAATTGTATTCTACTTGTTGAGCCCTTTCATTTGATACCCATATTGATGGGATTGATAAAACCTACGTTATCCGCCATTTTGTAGCGGCCGCCATCTTGGATTTCAATTTTTTATAGTATATTGTATTCTGCTTGTTGAGCCCTTTCATTTGATAACCATATTGATAGGATTAATAAAACATAAATTATCCGCCATTATGTAGCGGCGGCCATCTTGAATTTATAAAGATAATGAATAAACATAATTGTATTGTCACCAAAATCCAAAGTGTATACAAAATTTCAGATTAATCGGTTGACAGGAAGAGGGTGAAATTTGAATTAGTAAATTTGACCCAAGAATAAAACAAACGGGGTGAGCTAAATAAAACCGTCTAAACTAACTTAACCTAACCTAACCTAATCTTATATAAAGTCGTGGCACTTTATGTATGATGTTGCGAGGGAGACGTGACGACACTGTAGGAGAGCACACTAAACACGATATTTACACCATTCCTCACCTCACCTCACCTTCACTCATATACGGACACTTAATAAACAAAATGCCACGAATTTTAGCCAATAATATCCATTGAAACACAAATCTGAGAAAATAATGCCAAAACTCTGGTGCTGTCAGTTTTTCATGAAGAAAAAAAAATAGTGTTGTAGCAAAGCAAATGAATGAAAAAAAGTAAAAGTGTGTGTGTCCGCTCCGACGCACGACTGGAGTTTACTCCTCAAGAACGATTATAAAATAAAATAATAAATATTTACTGTCTACAAATATGAACACATTTCTTCGTAATAGAGAATGGCGTATCGCTATAAAGAGTGTTTCTATAAAGAGCTCAGGACATTGTATGGAGTGCCGACTCTTATTTATATGCTCTGTGACTGCATAACGCATTTCGTGTGACATGCTAGTACGATTTTGGTCCCCATAATTTTCATACTCCGGGCCTATATATGTAAATCGATTCTTAAGGAGTAAACTCCAAAACTCGTGATAGAATAAAATTGTCACGATTTTAGCTTGGGAATAGTTAGTTTATCGTAGTTCGTAATCTTGTATCTATGTCCCATTTTCAGTACATCACGTAATTGAAGCTATAGATGTATAAAATTTAACAATTATAGGTGAGTATTTTAATAACATATTATCAACTTAATAATATTTGTTTTTTTTATAAGTATAATTTGACAGCCCTATATGCTCATACCTATTCATATATAACTTGTTTTTATTTAACCTATTTAAGTCCCTTTTAACCCCTAAGTCGTGATAATTCATTAAATGTTTGGACGTACCAAGTCACCCCGAACAACAGAAATTTGCTAGTAACTAAATAAGTAACGAAAAAGTAATAATAAACATTAACAAATAAACTTACTGCTGTTTCATTTTATTCCGTATTAGAATGGGTCACATAATAGTTGTTAATGGATTGCAGCAGTTAGCTGCAAAATATGTGCAAAATATCAATAGCACAAATAGTCGCCTATTTCCAAAGACTATTTTTTATATCACATATTCAAATAATCTTTGGGCACTTCTTAGAATATGAAATACACACATTTATGAGAAAAGTTTTGACTTATATCATTACGTAGTATAAACAAAGTCACTTTCCGCTGTCTGTCCCCTTATATGCGCATATCTTTAAAACTACGCAACGGATTTTGATGCGGTTTTTGGAGTTTACTCCTTAAGAATCGATTTACATATATAGGCCCGGGGTATGAAAATTATGGGGACCAAAATCGTACTAGCATGTCACACGAAATGCGTTATGCGCTATAGTCACAGAGCATATAAATAAGAGTCGGCACTCCATACAATGTCCTGAGCTCTTTATAGTCACAGAGCATATAAATAAGAGTCGGCACTCCATACAATGTCCTGAGCTCTTTATAGAAACACTCTTTATAGCGATACGCCATTCTCTATTACGAAGAAATGTGTTCATATTTGTAGACAGTAAATATTTATTATTTTATTTTATAATCGTTCTTGAGGAGTAAACTCCAGTCGTGCGTCGGAGCGGACACACACACTTTTTTTTTAATAGTTAAAGGGTATTAACGGGGTGGTTTTGATCTATAAATCATGTTTAATGTAGTAAAAAAAAGTGCTAATTTTCAGGATTTAGAACTTTAATCGCAAACACTGCCTGAACCCTAAGTGTTAAATCAAAACAATTTACTACATTATTATACACGTTTAAAAGGTCTACAAAAAAGTCCGCGAGGGCATATGTCTATCTCTTAGGGATAACCCACAATGACCATTTTTATTTTTTTACTTTTTACGAGAAATAATGGCTGTTTTACGGAGCGATTTTAAACATTACAGCATTAATTTTCATCCAGTTAAGTGTATTAAATAGATTGTGTATTTAATATAGATCAATATTGCCCTGTACAGTATGTAATTCAAACGTATATTTACGAAGATATTACAGTATTAACATAGCGGGTCATAGTATAGCGTTGCGCGCCATAATGCGTGCCGATAAATAGCACAAATTGAAGTTTTTAATAACCAAATTTTACTCATTTATTACTTTTGATGCGGAACAAAGTTCGCCGGGTCAGCTAGTATATTTATAAACAAGTGTTAGAAACATGTCACACCTCACGGCAAGTCCCTTTCGCGGTAGAGAACAGTGCGCTATAAGACACGATTTTTATACATCTCACTCACCTCTTCATCTTTCTTATATTCGCTGAACACATTCAATTCGGAGATGAAAAGTGTATCGTAGCCATCTTGACACTTAAATCCTTCCGCTTTCAAAGTGTATATCAGCTGGATTCACATTCATCATTCATTCTATAACAAACTTTCATGAATAAAATGTTCTTAAAATAATTTATCGGTTAAAAGAAGGTTTTAGCACTAACAAATTTTATTTTATTGAACAGTATAATTACTATTTATTTATTTATTTAGACATTATTAGCATTGGTTATTATTGTTTCAAGTATTATTGTTTCAGTTTTAGACGCTTTACTTCTGAACCAGAAGTCTTGGTGCGAATACCAGTTTAACTGCCCGATGTGAGATAATAATAACAATATATATAAGTACTTATATATATTGAGGATGAAAACTTCCGGTGGCTTAAGGCATAATTGCTCCTATAGACCTTCGTAGCAGCCTTAAAACTGATGTTCAGGTCCTGCATGACAAAAGCTAAGAGACTAATGAAGAACATGATAGTCAATTCTTTATGATTACTCTGAACAAATATCTTATGAAATTGCATTCTCATTTCTCTGTCGGTGTGAATGCCGGAACTTGCTTACACGTACGTCTACAAGTCATACATATGTTAAATAGTCTTTTTAGTATATTTAATAACTTTTATATATTCTTCGACTGGGAAGTGAACCGGTTTTAAAGAATTAATTTCTTTAGAGCACGTCGAAGTTTTGCTCTTACTGGTTACGAGTGAACGAGGGGGCTGGCACATACTCCCACTACTGGAGCACAAAGTGTTCCTTCAAAGAGATATTTGTTAGCGCTTGTTATTAGTTGTGCCTCTAACTTTAATATCGCCCTATCTCCTCAATCATAGGGTTGTCACATGCTCCATTGTGGATGACATAGGATCATTATTTTAAAGTTTGAATTATCTTATAATATTTAGTAGTATTACGATATTAATATGTACTCGAGGGCGTTGACAGCATTATCTCATCTAACATAACGCGATATTAAATCTCATAATATAGGTTGTTAGCGCAAATTCATACGTCGGGCATAATCTGTAAGTTGAAGAAAAAAGTCGTTAGTGTTAAAAATACCAGGATGTCAACACGGGACCGAATGGGGAAGGGAGGTAGGCGTGCGAGTACCTCTTTCACTGTACGAAACGCGGGATGAGCCACTTCACGTCGATCTTCTGAGAGTTCGCGGTATTTCAATGGTCGAGCCGGCCCATTCATGCAGCAAAGTTCTTGGTTCTCCCACTGTTAATTTTTTTTACTACACAGGTCAATAATAAATATATCCGATGTATAGCAATGAGCTGGTAATTTACTCCACGGAACTCTATGTTCTCTTCGTCTGACAAGAGCCAGCCAAAAATCTAACAGCCAATTTCACAATAAAAAAAGCGTACCTACGTAACGTAGTAAATTAGTTGTATAGTAACAAGCTTTAAAATTAGAAAACTGCTAATATGTGTTAGCACCAACCCTAAACAAAACATATTCAATTGGACGTCGGAAGAGAATGATGCATCGCACCCCTATTTGTACAGAACCTCAAACGTACTTGGTAATTAACCAAATGTACCAGTAATTGAACAGTATTGTTACGACGTATACGGATGGGCTGGTAATGATCGCGATGTGAATATTTGTCTTAAGTATTTGTTTAAACAACACCATCAGTAAATGTATCTACGAGTATATACATAATCTGTATATTCGCTCTCTTGTTCAGTGAAATCAATTTTGTGTGCTTGTGTAAACGAACGTGTAGTACTTGTTTATTTTAGAAAGATTTTTTTTTTTTATGCGATAGGATGGCAAGCGAGCAGGCGTGTCACCTGATGGTAAGCAACCAACGCCGCCCATGGACACCAGCAACACATATAGTGTTACTGTTGCGTTGCCGACCTTTAAGGAATAGGGGAGAGGAAAGGATGGGGAAGGGGGGAATGGGCCTCCTGGTACCTCTCTCACAGAACGAAACGCGGCATGAGCTCTTTACGACGGTCTTCTGAGAGGTCGTGGTATTTCACCGGTCGAGCCGGCCCTTTCATGCAGCGAACTGCTTGGCTCTACCACTGTTAGGTTTATACTTGATTGATTTATTTTTTTCTACAAATTCTGAGGATAAAGAGAAATTTGTGTTAAATATTTTCTACAACAGAAGTGGTTCATAAAATGTATATTAATTGTTTATTGATTTAATTTATTAGCCAAATTTTTGTTCGGCACTCGTAATAGTTAAATATAGTCTTATATCTTATTACATTTAAACAGGTCCTTTGTGGGGTTGGCTTGGGAATAAAGAGACATCATACTACAAGTCACCTTCCTTTAAGATACGGTCTTAATACGAGTATATAAGTTTATTATATTATTATATAGGCTTTCTAGACTTTTACCTTCTTCACTAGTACATCTGCTGAGCTTTTTTTCATAATTTTTATCACATGCCTTAACGAGAAATGCATGCTCATGCCTCATTCATTACCGAATCAGGACTTACAGTCTCACTGCTTTTGTTTTCAACTCAATCCGTGAGTGTCAC
Organism: Euproctis similis; assembly: GCA_905147225.2. Classification (NCBI taxonomy): domain Eukaryota; kingdom Metazoa; phylum Arthropoda; class Insecta; order Lepidoptera; family Erebidae; genus Euproctis; species Euproctis similis. Next base: position 2,814,897 of record LR990111.1, on the reverse strand, counting down.
TTCACATATTTGATAACGACCGTAATTGTTTCTTCTATATACACTCAGCTGTAATCAAGACTCAATTCCATATATATCCATAACTTAAATCAAATCAAAATTTATTTCCAATATATCTGCTCACGTTTTCAATGAAATTCATAAAATCGTTTTCATTAAATGGCTGCTAAGAAAACAATCGACCTGAAGTTGTATCTAGATTAAAATCAGAGCATTGTAGAAAACAAAGGTGCATTTGTTTTTGAAAAAAACTTTATTCTTAACGTCCAAATTTATGTTTGAGATAAACACAAAGGATCTCGTTATTGTCTAGGTGCTATTTGTCATTTGTCAAGGCGGAGACAAATATATAGCACCTTTATCGTGATAGCCGACGGGCTGGTTCAATCGCACTGTAATAAAAAAAAATTTCATTAGAAAACGCTGTTAAATAATGTGCCGCCAGTAAATAACTAGTTGACCCGGCGAACTTTGTTCCGCATCAAAAGTAATAAATAAGTCAAGTTTGGATATATCAGTTTTTATTTACTAAATCATACATAAATTATATTCTTCATACTAACCACCCCGTTGGGACCCCTCTATCTATTAATAAAAACAGCATCAAAATCCTTTGCGTAGTTTCAAATATCTAAGCATATAAGCGGACAGACAGCGGAAACCGATTTCATTTTATATTATGTATCTAATTGTATTTTGAAATATTTATGTCTAAGATGTTGTTTTAATGTCATGTATTTTGAAAATTGTGAGGTAACTTTTGGAAAGCGTCACTTTACAATTAAAATGTTACAGCACGACGGTACTGGTTAAAAGCCTCGGAATAAAATACGGTGACTATAATTTCAAACAAAACGTTTCTTTTTGGAAATAATAGAAGGTAGATATTTTCACAGTTGTATTGTCGTTGGTTCGTCGTCACGAGGATTGCAGTAATGGTTATTTATGATGCATAGTGTCATGGGATTAGAACTGTCACACATACACCCTGTGGTGTGCTACTAGATTTAAAGGTAATTTCCGGCAACGCCCGTCGCCCATCGTTACGGCTTGCTGAAACTTTTTATTTCTAAGTAATTAGAGAAACTTTGTAAATCGTCATAAGATTGTTTTAACAAGTAAATTAACAAGTATCAAAGTTATTTTTATAAATAAAAGTTACAAAATATCACGGCAATTACGTGGTGAGGTTGGTATAGCGACTTAATGTCCGGCGTAAGTATAATAAAATGAAATGTCTAATTGATAATCGATCTGGTAAAGAATTCTGTTAACGTATGTAACTCTTTAGCTTAGGGGTAACGGACTCATGGCCTCCTTTTACTCCTTTCTTGTTTTGTATAAAATCCTTCTTCTACCTTTTTAAACACGTCTTCTTTAGTATAATCAGGATCAATAAATTTATAATCCTTATATCCTTATAGAGTTATCACTTTCAAAACTGAAGTAGTTTTAAATAAATGAAGAGTTTTGTTATAATCAGACTGTTTATTTCACACGAACAGTTTCCGTAACACTTGTGATATAATTGTATATAATTAATATACTGTTTATTTCTAAGACTTTCGCGAATCTCACTCATTGACCAAAACAACTTTTAGGATTATATCGCGTTTATTTACTACTTATTTATATTTATTTCCCGACGTTTCGAACTCTTTACAGAGACTCGTGAAAATGATCTCTGTAAAGAGTTCGAACCGTCGGGAAATAAATATAAATAAGTGGTAAATAAACGCGATATAATCCTAAAAGTTGTTTTGGTTAATATACTGTTGTATAGTACATATATTAAATATACTGTTAGAACTAACCATTAGGCACATACCAACTTAACAATATTACATCAGTACTACCAACCTTAAATTTATAACTATAGTAAATGTATAGACATTGTAGATATCTCAACAAAAACGTTGTACCTTAATTCGTCAAAACAAACCGGCCGGTAAGGCTGTTATCACATTCCAAAATCGGCAACCCTAAAATTTCCAACTTAAAGTGCAATCTGTTTACAATACCACCGCTACAACGCTTTGGGACTTCGTGTACAAGGCCTCTCGTCTAACAACAAAAGCGCTTAAGCGATATGTGGGTCCCACAGTCAACATAGCAGATAACAGGCCTCATTTACTTAGGGTTGACACTCTAGAGGCTTCCGTAATTTGTGTTGACAAAGGTCCAAATTAGATACATATGCTCTTTATTCCATTTTATACGAGGATTTGCCTAATAAATGTTTTCAGGGTAAATTTATAGTTTCATATTTAACATAGTTTACCTAAAATTTTAGCAAGAGTAAAATCATTTTAAATTACAATTAAAAGTGAATGCACGTGAGATGAATGACTGTGGATGAGGCGAAAGATGTGTGTCAGGATCGTAGCCTGTAGAAAGCCAAAGTATCTGTCTACCTAAGGGTATCCCGGTAAGGTTAAGTATGTATGTATGTACAATTAAAAGTATTTTGTATTAAAAAATAATCAAAACGTATCTTATATTCATACACTTGGAAAACTATTGCTCTGATATATTACATGTATGCTATAATGTTTAAATATTGTAATATAGATAAATTACAAGTGATTGGAGATTTTTTTTATTTAATAATTTAATTCTATTAACAGTCAATAACAAACTCGGACCAATCACGGAAAGTAATACCCAACAAATGGTTAATTACTTTCATTTTGAACTGGAATTGAATAAATAAAAAGTTCGACGTCATTTAAAACCTTCAACCTTCAACCTTCAATGAATAATTCGATATCAGCAAGGTGCAGATTTTTGAAAATCTGCACCCGAAACTATCGTGAAGAAGAAATACACATACACATACATAACTTCACGCCAAATCCCTTGCGGGGTAGGCAGAGAGAACAGAGCGCCATAGGGCACGATTCTTACACACCTCACTCGCTACGTTGACTTTCATAACTCTTTTCATGCACGCGCGTCGGTTTTTGAGGCTCTTAACATCCCCTTCCTCCAGAACACGTTCTATTTGGTCTTGGACCGACAAAAATCTATCTGAAAATAAACAGCTCATTGATACAGATTTTTTTAGATCATTGTTTTCATAAAAAAACATATGCTAAATACAATATATTATGTATAACTTTGTGTTCATGTTATAATTCATATGTAATAAATTCTTAATCATCTGGCACAAAATATTCAAATGTAGATATTTTGAAACCTTGTTCATACAAACCAGTCCCAAATTGAAATATATGTTATTTAGTTACCTTTTTAAAACAGTCTCGGTGGCGCAGTGGCTAGCACCCCGCTTCTGATTCAAGAAGTAGTGGGTTCACATCCTGGCACACACCAATGACTTTTCGAAATTTTCCGAAGTTACGTGTGATAAATATCGATGACTGACTAACTTTGTGCCCGGTATGGCAATAGGTTCGCCATCTATTCCATTTGGGACGTAAACATAACGGCGAGACGAGGCTCTACAGCCGCTGCCTACACCTTCGGGTAACAATGGCGTGAAGTTATGTTATGTTATGTTTGCATGACAGAGCTGTAAGTAAAATAAAAGGTTGAATCTGCCGGAGAATAAAATTACGAAGAAGTACCCAGCTGCGGGAAATAATATTATTGATACTCGATGGAACTAATACAATAAAGAGATTATATGTGTTATTTGTAAAAATAATTTAAAGAAAAAAACTTTTTTAAAGAACCTTTTATTTAAACGCTCTAAAAAGAATAAAATAATTTTAACCTTATACATATTAACTATCAACTTATAACCTTATTATATACAATTTATGTGATAATAAAAGCTTGTCGCTATGTTTAATTACCTATCAGTGGCTATCCATAACCATCTAGAAATATTTTTTTAGATTTAATGATTACTGTGACGGATCGCATTATCCAAATATATTTTTTGGTTTATAACATATATATGGACACCCGAACATATATAGTGGTACAGTTCCGTTGCCGGCCCTTTCCATGGGAAATGGAAGGGGTCGGAATTGGGATGGGAAGAGGAGGGGGGAAGGGTTGGGTTGAACATAGCGACAAGCTTTTATTATCACATAAATTGTATAATATCTGGATGACCGAGCTTTGCTCGGTATTTTCTTTTTTTTTGTAAACAACGCCATCTGCTGGAATAGCTTTAGTGTTGTTGTCGTTAAAGCAAGTTAGTTGCTCACAATTTAAAATAATTATAGCATTCGCCAATAGATGTCAGGAATTCCAAAAAGTAAGTTGATGTTTAAGTTGATTATCGATAAAACACGATAAAATGAAATTTTCTAAAAATGATTCCTAGCTAGATCGATTTATCGCCCCCGAAACCCCCTGTATACTAAATTTCATGCAAATCGTTGGAGCCGATTCCGAGATTCCAATTATATATATATATATATATACATATATATATATACAAGAATTGCTCGTTTAAAGATATAAGATAATAAGGTTATAAGTTGATAGTTAATATGTATAAGGTTAAAATTATTTTATTCTTTTTAGAGCGTTTAAATAAAAGGTTCTTTAAAAAAGTTTTTTTCTTTAAATTATTTTCTAGTTTTTAGTTATCGATGGGTAAGTTTCTCAGTCTCTTCATCTCATTCAAAGCATCATTGTTACAAGGTCATTTGCCAGTTAATTTCGAACAGTCCAACTCTTCAATGAGGAGACCTCCTAAAGTCTTTTCTCTACTTAGGCCGCGTATGCTTGACCAGCAGCAAAGAGTTTCGAGCCTAAGTAAACAAATTTTTTTGTTACTTATTTGTTGATTTTGCAACTTAATTCTGTTATGTGCGACTGTTGTTTAATAACAAAATATGTTTAACTACTTGTGATGTGTAACGCCATCTGTTGTTTTAATCAGTACTTTATACTTGCTGACCTGAGTGTAACATAGGAGTGAGTTGTAATAAAAGTTATAGTTCGTTCCCAACATCCACTGTGTTTAATTCTAATAATACCTATAACACCATTAAAATCCGTTAGTGTAGCAATCATGTTAAAGTTATTAAATCCTGTCCAATTTACGTCGGTATCCTGAAAGGGCATGGCATTACACCGGTCGAACCGGCCCATTCATGCAGCAGATTGCGTGGCTGACCACAATTAAAACACTATTGACTATTAAAACATAGGTCAACGGAAAGCCGTCGACTGTGATGGACTACCGCCTCAGCCGTAAAGTGGTCGTAAGGTTCTCAATGTTAGCACTAACTCATTTTGATTATAAATTTGGGATTATAAGTATCTAGCCGCTCATATTGAAAACCCTATGATATATATAATATTTATACACAATCTAATTTGGACGCGCCGCTTAGCCCTGTATCTTGACATGGTGATTTGGCATCAGTGACTGAATAGTAAACAACAGATTGACTGACACTGCCCAAACCAGCAGGCCACTAGTATCTAGCCGCTCATATTGAAAACCCTATGATATATATAATATTTATACACAATCTAATTTGTTTATAACATTAATTAATAACATAACATAGCTCGACTCCTTTTTCTACCCGAAGGTGTAGGCAGCATCTATTAAGCCTCGACTCGCCGCTATGTTTACGTCTCACGATCTATAAGGGAGTAGGATATAGGATATGGGAGTAGGAAGGGATGGGGAAGGGGAGTAGGTCTCCGGGTACCTCTCTCACCCAAAGAAACAAGGCGTGAGCTGGTTGTGGTATTTCACCGGTCGAGCCAGCCCATTCATACAGTGAATTGCTGGGCTCTACCACTGTTGCCATACAGCGAGCACAAAGTGGTCAGTCAAAAATATTTATTACACATGACTTTCGAGAGAAATTTCGAAAGAATTGGTGTGAGGCCAAATTCGAACCCAAGACTTCCTGATTCAGAAGCGGGCTAGTTTACTGAACCACCGAGACATAGTTTTTGAAGTTCTCATATAACTCTTTAATGAAAGGGCCATTTGATACGCATATAGTAGAAACGCAAATATTTATTCCACTATATTGGATTTAGAATGACGTCACATTATTTTTCGAGCTACTATTAACAAGCCCTTTCATTTGATACCCATATTGTAGAAATGCATTAAAAAAAACTGTTCCTCTATCTTGGATTATCCGCCATATTGGATTTAGAATGACGTCACATTATTTTTTTAGTTTTCCCAATGAGCCCTTTCATTTGATACCCATATTGTACGAAAGCTTAAAATACATATTCCTTCATCTTGGATATTCCACCATATTGGATTTAGAATGACGTCATATTATATTTTGAGTTACACTCAACAAACCCTTTCATTTGATACCCATATTGCAGAAATGCATTAAAAATATCCATTCCGCCATCTTGGGGCGTCCGCCATATTGGATATAGAATAATGTCATACATTATATCATGCATTGTCATCCAAAGTAAACGTGTATACAAAATTTCAGCTCAATCGGTTGAAGGTATCTACTTCAAAATTGAGTTACAAGATTCCACCGAACATACATACTTACATACATACATACATACATACATACATACAGTGCAAGGTAAATAAAAGCTTATAAAAAATATGTTTTTACATAAAAGGAAATAATTTGAAAACTGAAGTCTGATAAGAGTAAAATATGTTGAAATAATAACTTCACGCCTTTTTCCATCCAAATTTGTAGGCAGCGGCTGTTACACTGCGACTTATATATTTTACGTCTCAAATGAAATTGATGATGGAACACCGGGAAAAAAGTTGTTCGGTCATCTATATTTATTACAAATAAATTCGGAAAAGAATTTCGAAAAGCCAGTGGTGCGAGCCCGGACACTATTTTACGATTCCTTGACTGAATGTGCTCGACTTTTAGACCAACGGGACCTTCAATATACTATTGACCTTATTATGTACATACATACACACATACATAACTTCACACCAAATCCCTTGCGGAGTAGGCAGAGAGAACAGAGCGCCATAAGGCACGATTCTTACACGCCTCACTCGTATCGTTGACTTTCATAACTCTTTTCATGCACGCGCGTCGGTTTTTGAGGCTCCTAACATCACCTTATTATGTACTTTTATTGATTTACGTAATTAATATAAATATAATACCTAATTAATTTTGACATATGACATTATGTTGTTGAGATGTTGACATTATATGTGGTTAAGTGATGTTATTGGACATACCTTATATCTATATATATAATAAAACTAAGTCGATAAAATGTGCGTGCCGATAAAACTTAAAAAGGAGTCCCGACACGATAAAGGGACTTATGTGGTGTGATAGCCCTTTATCCCTCCTCGAACAAGAAAGTTCCCGTTTTAATCTAAGGGGCATGTTTTTAAAGATATAAGGGAATTTCCGACCCTTCAACTTGGAAATTAAGTCCAGTGGCGCCATCTGTTATCGAATATTTCAACTTCGTTCAAGACAACTATGGAGACTATACACTCCAATAGTCATAGTGTATAGTCTCTATATTTGTGAGCCATTGCAGCATGTGTAGTAGTGACGCGAAATTTAAAATTCCAATTGCAATAAAATCTTAAATTTCATTTGTTACTATAATAAAGTTGTTAAATTTTGTGTATTTATACGTCATTATTTAACGTATATTTTGGATTTAAAGCGACATAATTTTAGTTATCCAAATTAGTTCTCAAAATATTTAAAAATTTAGGTTTTTAAATTTCGCGCCTTTACTACATACCCTACCGCTACAGAAGCTAGAAAGTTCCCGTTTTAATCTAAAGGGCGTGTTTCTAAAGATATAAGGAACTTTCCAACCCTACAACTTGGAAATTAAGTATAGTGGCGCCATCTGTTATCGAATATTTGAACTTCATTCAGGACAACGATTGTTTGGGTTGCATTTCCAAAAGCGTTGCGAGCAATTGTAGCATGTGTAGTAGTGGCGCGAAATTTAAAATTCCAATTTCAATAAAGTCTTAAATTTAATTTGTTGCTATAATAAAGTTATTAAATTTTGTGTATTTATACGTCATTAGCTAACTTATATTTTGGAGTTAAAGCGACATAATTTTTGTTACACGAAATACGGGGACCAACAAGTTTTACAGATCTCAGGACCGTTAATGGCTACCTATGCCAGACTTACACAGAAGCATGTCAACGCTTAGGATTATTGGAAAACGACAACCACTGGGAATTAACACTACAAGAAGCCACACTCACAGCTTCAGCTGAACAAATTCGAGAGTTATTCGCTATAATATTAACAACATGTAACCCATCAAACCCAAAACAGCTATGGGACTCTTTCAAAAGGAGTATGAGTGATGATATATTGTACCAAGTCCGACAAGCTAATCCTGAACTGACTATAGAATTCAATGACGAGATCTTCAATGAAACACTCATTCGCTTAGAAGATAAATGTTTAGCAATAAATAATCAGGCCTTAGTAGAACTTGGAATGCCAGCACCACAAAGAAATGCTTTTAGTGTGCTAAACTACGAAATTATGAAGGAAAAAAGTTACAACATCAATGAACTACTTGAATACATTGCTCACAACAAACCACTTCTCAATGACAATCAAAAAAAGTTTACGACGTTATAATGAGCCGGATAAATAACAATATTGGTGGAATTATTTACTTGGACGCACCAGGAGGCACTGGTAAAACGTTTCTCATAAATCTAATACTGGCGGAAATACGTGCTAAAAAACTCATCGCACTGGCACTAGCATCATCTGGCATTGCAGCCACACTTATGGAAGGAGGACGAACTGCCCATTCTGCCTTACAACTACCATTGAATATAGCCGAACAACAATTCCCGGTATGTAAAATTTCAGGAAAATCTGGACGTGGTCAAATTTTAAAACAAGCTAAAATTATCATCTGGGATGAATGCACCATGGCCCATAAAAAATTTATAGAAGCCATGGACAGAACATTACAAGAATTGCGAAAAAACTGAAATAATGGGAGGAGCTCTACTCATACTCTCAGGAGATTTTCGACAAACACTTCCAGTTATTCCCAAGTCAACATCAGCAGACGAGATCAATGCATGCTTGAAAAAATCACATCTCTGGCCACAAGTACAAATACTGCAATTAACAAAAAACATGAGAGTTGAATTATCAAGAGATGAAACAACAGCACAATTTGCTAAAATACTTTTACAAATCGGCGAAGGTACATATCCTACTGACCAAACGACCGGCCTCATTGAACTTAATAGTGATTTCTGTAATATAGCCACTACTGAAGACGAACTAATCGACAAAATTTATCCAAATATTATTCAGAACTATACTAATGCAGAGTGGTTATTTCAAAGAGCAATTTTGGCCACTAAAAATAATATTGTTGACGATATCAATTTTAATATTCTAAAGAAAATACCTGGTGAAGAGAAAATATATAAATCGATCGACACGATGGTATCCATTGAAGAAAGTGTCAACTTCCCCACTGAATTTCTAAACTCTTTACAAGTACCAGGAATGCCATTACACTGCCTTCGTCTGAAAATTGGAACTCCAATCATACTACTCAGAAATCTCAACTCCCCAAAATTATGTAATGGAACTAGAATGATCGTAAAACAGCTATCGAATAATATCATTGAAGCTGAACTTATTTCTGGAAAGACCAAAGGACAGACAGTATTTATACCTAGAATACCTCTGATCTCTTCGGAATTGCCATTTCAATTTAAAAGACTGCAGTTTCCCATAAAATTAGCCTTTAGTTTTATAATTAACAAAGCGCAAGGACAAACTTTAAAATATTGTGGCATTAACCTCAAAGAATCCTGCTTCTCTCACGGTCAGCTATATGTAGCTTGCTCAAGAGTAGGAAATCCAAAAAAATTATGTATATATACTCCGGACAATAAAATGAAAAATGTTGTTTATAAACAAGTATTGTAAATAATGAGAAAAACGTTTTCAATAAACTTTTTTTTTACTTTTTACGTCATAGTTTATTTTTTTATTTCCACTCTACCACGTCATCTCATATCAACTCCCGGGCGAAGCCGGGTTTTTTAGCTAGTTGTCTATAAAAGTTAAAAGTAAGAAGGATTAACATTCAATAGTATTATTATGTACTATGTTTGTGTGTATATTGGACAAATATATTTAACAAAGCACTTTCGTAAATAACTATTATATTATTGAAGTGTAACTTCTAATGGCTCGTGCAACCATTTAACGCTTTTAACGCCCCCTTGCGGCCGCTAAATATATTATATAATTATATGAAAGGCGAAACTGAACCGCTCTATATATAAATCCACGAAGCAAATTGCTTAATCCTGATTCTTCGCAGTATATAGACATCTAGTAGCGCATAGTGGTACTATTAGCGCATAATTGATAGGTATAAATTATTAGTAGAATAGTACCACCATCCGCTGCTAGATGCTGCCACAGACTCAGCTCCAACCACTAAGATGATAAAAGTTATTATATTGTGAAAATATATATGATTACATTATACATCATATTACAAAGTCACTGAAATGAAGTTTCAAATATTGACGCAGGGCGCTATCTAGTGGCAACTGTAGTTAACTATAGCCGTTTATCATTTTAGGTAATTGATTTATTATACATAATTACATGTTGATATTTATGTGAATATATTACTAAAATCTAATATGGACATCGGTGAAATACACTACATTTATAACTATGAGGTTAAAGTAATTTTCAGTCACTGTTTTGATAATAATTCCACAGCACACGGTTTTTATAATTGATACTTCACTCGCTTCGTTGTAGTACCACCAATTTCCAATAGATGTCCTTGCTATAAATACTTTTTAACTAATTTTCTTTTCTAAACATATACTTAAAACATATAGAAAAGCTAGACACCAAAACACAAACAATAATGATTATCATAAATATTTGTTAAGTTTCCAAATATGTATGTAATTCAATTTGCAAAAAAAATGTTAGTTGTTTCTTTTGACGGCAGAACATTACAAAACGAGAGGAAAAGAGAAAGAATGATAAAGGTTAGAGAAGAGGAAAGAGAGAGAAGAGGAAAGAGAGACACTCTCTCTCTTTCCTCTTCTCTCTCTTTCAAGTCAATATCACTCAAAAAATATTGTTTTTTGTGATTTTTCGCGAAGCGAAGTTAGCAGTGTGTAATAGGTAGATTGTTTACGTGTTTATAATATTTATATCATCGCATAATTGTTTTTTTAAATTTAATTTAACACTTAGAATTTAATAGTGGAGTGATTTTATTTTCGAATTTAGTGGATAAGATTTATAAATAATGAGTGATAACAATCCGAGAGATGCGACGGATTTAAAGTTACAATGCCAAGGTACGTGTCTTGAAGATTTATTTGATTGTTTTTTAATTTAAAAATATATATTGACGCATTCACATACATCTACAATGTACAAATAAGCAGAGATGTGACTTATTTAAAATACTTCTATTTAAAATACAAATACAAAATACCTATTTTGTATTTAAATACCTTTTTGTTGAAAGCATTTTGTTAAAGTTATTTTATTTGAAATACCTCTCGAGAGGTATTTTGTATTTTTATAGTCATTTCAAAATACAAAATACTTTCTGATTAATTTTAGCCAAATTCATGCCATTTTTTTTTTGTAAGTACAATTTTAGTATAGTTTGTTATTTATCGTATGTATTAAAATTTTAAAGTTTTTATAGGTTATTATAATTTTATAGGTAAAATTTAATAGGTGGTCCAGTGGTCGAGCACACCGCTTTTGAATCAAGAAGTTGTTGTGGCCCTGTGGGTTCAAATCCTGGCTCACACTAATGACTTTTCTTTCGAAATGATTTGTCAAAGTTATACATACAACACCGCTGCTGCTGCACTGCAACACCAGGGTTATCACATCAGCGTTGCCGGCCTTTAAGGTGGGAATAGGCTCGTTTCTTGAAGGTGCATAGGTCGTAGCGGTCCGGGAATACCGTTGCCGGCGAACCGCGTGTCGTTGGATGCATTAAAATGGGGTAAGCTGGTACTCATCTTTTAGCAGAGGCACCCCGCCCAAAGATGAGAACAGTATTATATGTGAGGTCGGAAATGCGCTTTATATAGCTGCAAGCGCTTACCTGACGTGAAACACCGTCCTTTTTCTAAGCCAATTTCGCCTTGCCCTCCAAATAACCGCGAAACTGGACAAGTCGAAATCCGTCGTAGTCCTCTGCTTAGGCAGAGTTTCGATTGTAGACACAGTTTATTCCAGTGCGAATCGACGTTTCCCCGAGAAATCCGCAGGTGGCCAGTATATATGGCATCCGCCGTACCGCATAGCCCCGTACCGTATCCGCATAACAATGAAGATTGCTGTAATGCAGCATGTCATTGAAATGCAGAAGAAACAGCGTAGGGGATAGCACACAGCCCTGGGGGACTCCAGCACTCACGGATTTTAAATCGGAGCATGACCCGTCGACAACGACCTTAATGCGCCGAGCCGCATGAAAACTGGAGATCCAATCGCATTATTTCAAATCCGCTTCTGGATCTACTGGCAGAGTGCCCAGAAGACCGACCGCATTGCCACGTCAAATGGCAATGCTAATCCCCTGTGCGAAGAATAGACCAGCCCCCTGGTCGAGAAAGCCCTCGATCAGTTTCTTTGCAAGATCTTTATAGAGTGTACGAGCACTCGGACCCCATGTTCCTAGATTCTCAACCCCAAACGCTCAACCACTGGACGACTGAGACTCATTGATGATTTCATCAAAAAGTATTTTGAAAATACCTATTTTGCATTTTGCATTTGAAATACAAAACGAAATCTTTAGCCAAGCAGTTCTCTGCATGAATGGGCCGGCTCGACCGGTGAAATACCACGACCTCTCAGAAGACGAACGTAAAGTGGCTCATGTCGCGTTTCGTTCGGTGAGAGAGGTACCCGGAGGCCCACCCCCCTTTCCCCTATCCCTTAAGGTCGGCAACGCAACAGTAACACTGTATGTGTTGGTGGTGTCCATGGGCGGCGTTGGTTTCTTACCATCAGGTGACACGCCTGCTCGTTTGCCCTCCTATCCCATAAAAAAAAACGAAATACTATTTAGTATTTTGCATTTGAAATAGTAGTAAATCTGAAAAGTATTTTGTATTAAATCCATTTTGTACATCTCTGCAAATAAGTAACTGAATGTGTTTGTGAGTACAAAACTCTAGAAAAGCTGATTTCGCTATTTTTTTTAAATATTTCTTCAAATACGAGGTTGGTCCATAAACAGGGATGATGATTATTATTATTATTCAAACAAAAAAATGGCAAAATAGAATAAAATATAATGTTATTTGTGTTTTTTATAGTTTGACATAATAATATTAAGTCAAACAATGAAATTATTGTAGGATTGTTATTTCTGTTCTAATATGTAGTTCTCGAATTGTAGAATAAGTATTAAAAAAGAAAGAATATACTTATAGTGGGTACGAAGATCGCAGGATCAGCTAGTTAATAAGATAAATACATTTTTACGGGCGAGACGCTGAGGCAAGCACTTCCACTGGTTTAAGAGGTCCTAGGAGTAAATGCAATTTTTTTTTACAATACGAAGTTACACTTCTTTCGCGCGGAGGGACTCCACGTACGGTTTTTTTTTTCAATAAATACATTATTTTTTGACAACACTAAAAGCTTTTATATTACCGGCCTATTATTGGACGTTGAGAGTTCTGAATAAACAATATGATTGATGATAACGTGCTATCTATAAATAATATCATATAATAAATAATATTATATATATATATAAACAAAATGATTTATGTATTGTTTATTTATTTTTAATAGATTCGGTGGTTCAGTGGTCAAGCACACATACAGAGGTCGCGGGTTGGAATCCTGGCTCACACCAATGACTTATCGAAATTAATTTCGAAAGTTATGTGTGACATATATCGATGACTGAAAACTTCGGTAAACTTGCCGGTATGGCAATAGGTTCGCCACCTATTCCATTTAGGACATAAACATAACGTCGAGTCGAGGCTTAACAGCAACTGCCTACACCTTCGGGTAGAAAAGGGTGTGAAGTTATGTTATGTTATATTTTCATTTATTACGTAAAAAAGTGAACTAAACGATACAGTTTTTTGTGCCTGCTCTGATATTTATGTCTGATATTTACATAAAATCCAGTGATTTATATCGTGATATTGAAATATCGCGAAATAAATATCATCGATGAGTTAGTATGCTACAGAAGTGATTATTAGGAGTAAATTCATTCTTGCTCAATATTTTCTCTTATTAGAAAGGAGCCAAATAATGGGAAAACGGTCCTCGTGCTGCGTGTGCGCTTTTGTAAGAAAATATTGGCTTACGACTAAGATTTTGGCTGATAGCTTTCATTTTGGTCGGGCGACAAATAGCTACATTTATTTCTCTAGACAGTTCAACAAAAAGTTGTTAATATCGATGAACCCTTTGCAGACCATATACTTTATGGTCCGCAAAGGGTTTCGGCGTCGACTCACAAGCCGTATATTTGATGGGAGGTACAGAGCAGTGATACTTTTAAATAAGTAGGTAGGTAGGATCTGAAACTATAGCAGTAAATATCGATGGATATTGAATCAAGGATTACGCTTTGCTGCCTACACCTACCATCAGACATTAAGGATCAACGTTTCCCAATAAACTACTGGCAGATGTTTACCTTGAACATATTTTTTTTGTAATAAAGAATAAAAAAATCATATAACTTCATTATATTCATATTTTTTATATATTACTAAATTGGAGCGTAGGTGAGCATAAATGAGGTTTAATATAAAATCTAAAAATAATTATATCGAATTCTCTGAGGGTCTTAGGCCTAATCTATTTTTTTTTAATCGAATATTACTTAATTATTTTTTTCCTGTCTAAACAGTAAACAAAATCACCAAGGTTTTAGATTCCATTAACACTACTAAAACTATCTGTAACCTGTAAACACGTACTGTAAAAAGTTTCATAGTTTGAACGTTGCAGTATCTACTGCGACAGGAGACAAGGCGACAGGCGCTACCAGCAGTTCCTTCATAAAAATATTCTCAGATGAATCGACAAAAAACTATACTTGACAACTCATCGCTTTTCAGATCCTCCACTCCTGAATAGATGGCTCTAGACTCTAGAGAGCAATGAAAACTATAGCCGTGGTGGGGTGAAGCGAGATTAAACATTGTGACTGGTTGCCTCTCTCCACTGAATATTTGATAATGGCCGGAGAAGACAGCTCGATATACTGTTAACGTTAGGCCGCCCGATTTACATAGTCATTGTATGTGTGTTAAGGAACACATTTGTAAATGTTACAATTTTGTTCAGGAAACCTGTCTACGTCGATTCAAAACGGTATGAAAATACAGATATAGGCAAGTCTTGCGGTAAATACAATGCGTTTGACAATTCTTGGACTTTGTATTGACAATATTATGAGCAGTTGAAAATATCACATCTAACAAGTCTATTAGCGTGATGGTTACTGAGAGGTTATTTAATTGCTCAGTGACATATTTATAGGGATGCCCACCAGCCCGATGGTCAGACGGCCTCAGAAAGGCTGCTGGAAAAGACTGGATGCGGAAGGCAGAGAATCGGATGTTGTGGCGCACATTGGGAGAGGCCTATGTCCAGCAGTGGACTGCAATAGGCTGATGATGATGACATTTATAGTCTTGTGGCAGCAATATTTACGCCGTTAATACCCAACGGGGTCAGCAGTGTTTCCAGGCACGCTCCAAATAAAATATTAGTGTCTCATTCAAACTATTTTGGGCCTATTAGCACATATTTTCTACACTACTCCCAGTCCCCTACAGAGCCTACAGAGGTTCCACTCTTAATAAGCACCACTACCTAGTAGTAAGCCGGTTAAAGGACTATTTCGTGCCCATTTCGGAGAGCTTGAAAGAATATAGTGCGAGAAACTAAAATATGAAAGTGGATGGAGTATATTTATTGCATGTCTTGGCCTAGTCAGTATAAAACACGAGTCTTACTGACTTACATGTTGAAGAATGCTGGGAAAGAATGAAAAAAAATGAGTCTGGCATATGTGAAACATCGACGTTATTTTGTAAAAAATACTTTAAAAAAAAAAGTCAAACCGACTTCTAGAACGAACGTAAACCACGCAATCTTTAAGTATATGAAAACAGTACCTCTATAACTAAAAAGCGATAAATAACGTAACTTACTCATTTGTATAACCCTAGCGTCACACTTTCGGGTCCGCTGTGGTCCGAAAGTGTAGTTCGGGTAGAAAAAGGCGTGAAGTTATGTTATTATCTATTTCAAAATTGAGTTCTGAAATTCACTCAAATATAATATATTAATCATTATTATATATATTATTATATTATTTAAAATATATTAATTGGGTGGTTATGGTTCTATGGAGCTATTTCATTAGCTTTTTATTAGATTCACCTGTATGTTTATATGTTTGTACGTTTGTAGGTTTGTTTGTAGCCGACTTCTTTTTTAGTGTCCATAGTTCACAAATCGCACCATCTAGTGGCAATCAGCGGAAAGTTTACGTTATCAACTTGAAACGAGTTCCTTCTATAAGTCACAGATGGCGCTATTCCTCAAATTCGAAACTAAGAAACGCGCTTGTTAAAGAAAACCGAACTAAAAAATATAAAATAAATAATAGTTTAAAAAAACTAAAAAACACGCTTTTTATAGAAAACCGAACTAAAAAATAGAAAATAAATTTTAATGAATTTAAATTAAAAAAAGCGTGGAGTGCTTTTTAAGATATTATCGAAATGATAATCAATCTACTCATATCTGTCAATAAAATATTTATAACTATTGACACCATGCACCCCACGCTTTTTTTAATTTATATTCATTGAAATTTTTAACACTATTTTCTTAATTTAAATTCATTAAAACTTATTTTCTATTTTTTAGTTCGGTTTTCTATAAAAAGCGTGTTTTTTAGTTTTTTAAACTATTATTTATTCAGTTCAGTTTGTCGTCACAGCGATTATAACCCAACTATGTGATCACTTTTGGCCATATTATGATAAAACTTAGATAATTTATCTACAACATATTTAAAATGAGTCGTTTTAGTGTGTATTTATAGCTATTTATAACCAAAAACAACATGTATATAACAGGTACTAAAATTTTCAGTTTAATTTTGTAACAAGATACAAATTGGAGATGAAAGATATTTGAAAGAAACAGGACAGATATAGGTTAATTTCAAATTTACTACACACATGTGACACTTTGATTGTTTTGTAGGAATGTAGTCATATTTCATCACGGCTCATCTTGTTTTCATCTCTCTTCGTTTCATGACGATTTAATCAAGTACATAATATTATTATTATATTATTTAAGCTCGAGTCAAGCCCAACTCGAATTAGCAACTCGAGTTGACCATCACTAAATTAAACCTAAAATTTATTGAAAAAGAAACTGTGCTAAGCGTCCTCTAGTGTCAATGTAACAACTTGCCAGCGCCATCTAAGACTCAGATTAAGAAACTTGGTTAAATGGTATTCAATGAGATAGTGATAGCTCGAAGCTCCCCTTCTGCAAGGCGTCCTCAGACGACACGTTATGAAAACTCTCCACGATATATATACACACACACACACACAGACATTTAAAACATTTGAATATGCGTATAAATATATCCGTGTATGCCTACCTAAATAAAAATGCATTCAGGTTATTTCAAATATGACTAAAATGAAACGAAAAAATATATGTTAACATATTTATTTACGTTATTTCTACAATATTCAAACGATAATTGTTGTATTTTATTAACAATATTAAAATCAATTCTCCGGCCACTTAACACATTGTAACTATTTACCTTGTCCTTGCCCTAATTGTAAAAAAACATGCTATGGTTGTCCTTTAGTAATGACCGGGTACAGTAGGTACATGTGATTTAAAAAACATTTTATTTTCACAGATAGGTACACAACACATAATCATGTTTTTCACAAATATTCACGTAGTAGTCAAAAGCCAAATGAACAGAAAATCGTATACAATATTTTTCCAGGTCAAGAGATTTATTTAAAAAATCGAATAATGGTTTTCATGTGTGAGTGACTTATCAATGTGTGCGTAAAAAGCGCTTCAAATTTAAAAGTCGACTTTTACATAGTTATTGTTCATGTGGTTGAAATGTAAATATCATGAAAATCTAATATACGCGGTTGCGCTGTCAGTGATGTAGTAATATTAGTCAGTGATATTAGTAAATTGTTCTTGACATGTGCCATCTATTATAGTCTATGCTCAATCTATGGAAATAAACGCCTAACAACTTGAAAATAGCGCCACCCTATCAATAAGTTATGGAAACTATTATCATTATTATAAGACAAAATTTGATATTAGTTTAATACTATGAAGTTTAATTGTAAATATTAACATCTCAACTTAGTCGTCAGTACACGCGCAGCCAAAATGTTTTAGGCTTTACCAGCCTGGAAGCGACTGCTGTACTTGCCACACATGTGCCGCGCCATAATCTATACTCAACTATGCTAATACAACCGCTCGTTGCCTCGTTCTGGTAGACCTTCAACCGCTACGACCAAAGAAAACATCGACAGAATCAAGAAGCTAGTGCTCGAAAATCGACGTATGAGTCTGAGAGAGTTTGCTAGTGAGGTGAACATATCTTTTAAGTCCGTCCACAATACTCTCATTGACATTTTAGGCATGAAACGCGTCGCCGCTCGACTAGTTCCAAAAGAGCTCAATTTTGTTCAAAAAGGGCAGCGAAAGCATGTCGCTGAAGATATGGTTTCCCGAGCTTCTACGGATCCGACCTTTATGAAAAGTATAATAACTGGCGACGAGACATGGGTTTATGAGTATGACATGCAAACAAGCCAACAGTCTTCAGAATGGCGTCTCGAAAACGAGCCGAAACCCAAAAAGCCGCGGCAAAGTCGCACCAAAATCAAGGTGATGCTGACAGTTTTTTTTGACTACCGTGGTGTGGTTCACTCCGAATTCTTTCCAGAGGGAGAAACAGTGAATAAAGAATATTATTTAGGCGTCATGAAGCGTTTGCGTGAGAGTATCCGCCGAAAACGTCCAGATTTGTGGCGACACAACTCATGGATTCTGCACCATGATAATGCACCATCACACACAGCCATTATAGTGAAAGAGTTTTTAGCGAAAAATTCAACAAACGTTCTCGACCAAGCACCCTATTCACCTGATATGGCTCCGTCTGACTTTTTTTTATTTCCCAAGTTAAAATTACCACTTCGAGGAAAACGTTTTGAGTCAATAGAAGTCATAAAAGAAAATTCGCTGAATGAGCTAAAGACCATACCGCAAATAGCCTACGAAAAATGTATGGAAGACTGGGTGAAGCGGTGGAGATGTTGTACCTATTGCAAGTGATGGGGCCTACTTTGAAGGCGATAAAATAAATTTAGATGAATAATTTGTATTTTTTGTTTTATTGACAAATTCCCGATACTTAGTACCCAGAAGGTATACCTACAGTCCATTTTATTTTTTATTTTTGGAATATGTGTGTAGTCAATAGCAGCTTAACTTAAAGTTTGTAGGGTCGCCACCCTTGTCATCCGGCCGCCATCTTGAAAAAAGGGGTGAATACACTTTTTCGCGATATCTCGAAAACTATGCGTCTTACAAAAAAAATGTTAGGACATAATTTGTAGCAAATTATCTTGCCTACAAATCTATACTTATAAAGCGGAAGAGTTTGTCTGTTTGTTTGAACGCACTAATTTCAGAAACCAAGACCGATAGTCTCGTATATACGCCACTGCGTATCTCAAAAGTAATAATTTCCGTTAATGAACTAGTTCATTAAGTATAAAGTCAGGGAGGGTAGAAAGATTTGTTAACCATAAGTGACGATTATTACTTCGGAAATGTTTGTGGGTAGATCAATACTTTTAGAACATTTAGTAACACAACATTTATGTTTTATATTATTATTTATTTATTTTAACATACATTAACATAACTCGGTGGTCCAGTGGTCGAGCACACGGCTTCTGTACCAGAGGCCCGGGTTCGAATCCTGACACTGGCTAACACCAACGAATTTTCGAAAGTTAAGTGTGATAAACATCAATGACTGAAAACATTGTGCCCGGTATGGCAATAGGTTCGCAACCGATTCCATTAGGGACCTAAATATAACGGCGAGACGAGGCATAACAGTCGCTGGCAACACCTTCAGATAACAAAAGTGAAGTTTGTTTATCTTTTAACATAACATTTATATTCCGCTAGAATTAAAAATATACTCCATATTAAGCTGGGCATCTAATCTAAGTAAACATGGTAATATTTCAGTCTAGTTTAAAATAGTATTCGCCCGTTGGTGATATTTCGATAAAACTAGAATGTGTCCCACAAGCTTAATACCAGTCTGCCGGTACAAGCTTAATTAAATAAGATACACAGAAAAAAGAGAGCAGCAACTTTGCAGTCTCGTACCTTTAGTGATTTAGGAGGTCTTTACTTCAAATCGGAAACCTTTTAGGAAGTTAAAGTTTCATGAAGAAAATTCTGGCAATAGGCTATTAGACACGGAGTTCAACAATATTCGGTTTGACGAGATAATTTCTAAGGTATTATACACTCGAGAGCAATGAATCCGGGTCACTTAAAGAATCCTAAAAATCTCGGAAACTAAAAATGCTAGGTTAATGCCATAAATTGTATTTAATAGACAATGTAATACTCCTTAAATGAAGGTATTAAAACTTCTTAATTATTGTAAAGTTATATCATAAAAAAATCAAATTTGAAAAAGGGCCACTTTCGAAGATGGAACTAGGAAATTACAGCATTTGGTTTTGCTTTTGTTTGTAATCTGTCATTTATGTGGGTACATAAACCATGTTGATAGTGCTCTATATTCATTATTCAAGCTGAAATTATGTCGCTTACGCCTGAAGAATGCACCAGAATACTTACAATGCTGGAAACCGGCCGGAGTCAGCGCGATACAGCCAGGACTGTTGGTGTGTCGCTGTCAACAGTACAAAGAGTTCTCCGACGTTACGAAGAAACTGGTTCTAACCTACGCAGACCAGGAACGGGCAGAACCAGGTATACCACAGCACGAGAAGACCGATACTTGGTGAACACCATGCTTCGAAATCGCTTTCTCACAGGAACTGAACTCACCAATCAGTTTCGACGCCTCGGAGGAAGTAACCCAAGTGCATGGACAGTAAGACGTCGGCTTGCTGAATCTAACTTAAAACCCCTTAGACCTGCAAACGGCCCTAAACTGGAGCGTGGGCATCGTATTTCAAGACTAAGATATGCCCAGAGCCACGTAAATTGGAGTATTGAAGATTGGTCAAAAGTTATGTTCTCCGACGAATCAAAATTTATGCTCTACAAGCACGATGGAAGACACAGAGTGTATCGAAGACCAGGGGAAAGATTCAAGCAAGCATGCATCGAGGAAAAAGTAGCCTACGGTGGTGGGTCTGTACTTGTGTGGGCCGGAATTTCTTCTGAAAGTCGCACAGAGCTGGTGATCATAGAAAACGGCTCTTTAACTAGCGTAAGATATGTGGAAGAAATCCTCAATGATCACGTTGGTCCATTTATGGTCAATTTAGGTGAGGATGCTATATTTATGCATGACAATGCCCGACCTCATACAGGTAGGATTGTGAATGACTACCTTCAAGAGATGAACATTATTCGTATGGAGTGGCCAGCGCGCAGCCCGGATATCAACCCGATCGAGCATGCTTGGGACGAGCTAGGCAGATGCGTAAAACAACGAAACCCTCCCCCAATCACGCTTCGTGAGCTCAAAATTGCTCTCACAGAGGAATGGGAGAATATTCCCCAAAATCGTATAAGGAACTTGGTGTACAGCATGCCAAACCGCGTAAACGCAGTAATGGAAGCACGAGGAGGCAATACGAAGTATTAAAATTCAAGAAAATCGTAATAAAGTTCAAAAATTTCATGTTTCCTATTTTTGTTTTAAGGAGAGATCAGCAGATTTTTTCTTTATGTAATTTTGTGTTAATAAAATGTATGGTGACTCATATTTTTTTTACTTTCATTTAAGGAGTATTACATTGTCTATTAAATACAATTTATTGCATTAACCTATCATTTTTAGTTTCCGAGATTTTTAACATTCTTTAAGTGACCCGGATTCATTGCTCTCGAGAGTATTTGATCAAAACAACTTTCATGATTATATCGCATTTATTTATTTCCGGACGTTTCGAACTCTTCACAGAGATCATTTTCACGAGTGTTAAGAGTCTGTAAAGAGTTCGAAACGTCGGGAAATAAATAAGAAATAAATAAACGCTATATAATCCTGGAAGTTGTTTTGATCAATGAGTGAGATTCGCGAAAGTCTTAGAAACAAATAGGTATTATATTTTATGAAATTTTGTTTCAGTTAAGTTTTCTTAAAATTTTTAAAATACACATAAAAATATATATATATATATATATATATTTCGAAGGCAAAGGTAAGTTTAGAAAGTTATCTACCCTAATATTATAAAGAGGAAAGTTTTGTATGTAACGAATAAACTCAAAAAGTGCTGGACCGATTTTAATAATTCTTTTTTCATTAGAAAGCTGGCATTATCACTGAGTAACAAAGGCTATGTGTAATCATCGTCGTCATCGACATTTTGTTTGTACGCGAGTAACACCGTGAGGCGGGAAGCTACGTACAATATAGCTGTACGAAAATCGAGCGGGCTGCTAGTATGATATAAATGTCTCGATTAGCGTTGTCACACTATAAGTTTTCGGAAATTATGTGTGATCAATATTGATGACTGATAAAATATTACTCATTCTCAACTGGAGACTTCTGGAGGGTTCGCCACCAATACGCCAAGAAAAACATTCGAACAGTGCAGCTCTTCAATAATGAGGCTTTCTAATTCTATTTCAACTTGGGTGTGTCTTTTTAATGTACTCGTAATACGTCTTTTCATTTGATACCCATATTGCAGAAGTGCACTAAGAATAACTAATCTAGTATTTTGGAATATCTGCAATATTGGATCTGGAATGACGTCACATTCACACACTCAAAAACATCCATGCATTAATAATTCCATAATATTAATAAAATTCACATGGTTTTTCACCAGTATGTAAACGAATAATATGAGTATTTAAAGTGACTTCTCGATTAAAACTTTTATCACATACTAGCTGACCCGGCAAACGTTCTCTTCCCGAAAAATAAAATTTAAAAAATAAGGGTTGATCGTAGGGGGTTGAAAATTTAGGGTTGTATGTATTTTTGTATCCCACAGAAATACATCGAAAAAGTAAAAAAATTCATCGAGGAGGGGGGCCATCCTTGTGATTTAGGGGGATGAAAAATAGATATTGTCCTATTCTCAGACTTACCCGATATGCACACAAAATTTCATGAGAATCGGTCAAGCCGTTTCGGAGGAGTATGGGAACGAAAACTGTGACACGAGAATTTTATATATTATATTAACATTTATCCTTTAGTCACTATAGTTACACATATACACCAGTGTGTATATGAATATGAGTATTTAAAGCGGCTTTATGTTGGAAACTTTTTTTACATAGATCACATTTAAATGGTTTTCACCAGTGTGTATACGAATATGAGTATTTAAAGCGCTTATTTGATTGAACGTTTTTTTACATAGATCACAGTTGAAAGGTTTTACACCAGTGTGTATACGAATATGATCATTTAAAGTGGATTTTTGATTGAAACTTTTATCACAAAGATCGCATTTATATGGTTTTACACCAGTGTGTATACGAATATGAGTATTTAAAGAGCATTTTCGACTGAAACTTTTTTCACAAACAGCACATTTAAATGTTTTTAAACCAGTGTGTATACGAATATGAGCATTTAAAGTGGATTTTTGATTGAAACTTTTATCACAAAGATCGCATTTATATGGTTTTACACCAGTGTGTATACGAATATGAGTATTTAAAGAGCATTTTCGACTGAAACTTTTTTCACAAACAGCACATTTAAATGTTTTTAAACCAGTGTGTATACGAATATGAGCATTTAAAGTGGATTTTTGATTGAAACTTTTATCACAAAGATCGCATTTATATGGTTTTACACCAGTGTGTATACGAATATGAGTATTTAAAGAGCATTTTCGACTGAAACTTTTTTCACAAACAGCACATTTAAATGTTTTTAAACCAGTGTGTATACGAATATGATCATTTAAAGTGGATTTTTGATTGAAACTTTTATCACAAAGATCGCATTTATATGGTTTTACACCAGTGTGTATACGAATATGAGTATTAAAAGAGCATTTTTGACTGAAAATTTTTTCACAAACAGCACATTTAAATGTTTTTAAACCAGTGTGTATACGAATATGAGCATTTAAAGTGGATTTTTGATTGAAACTTTTATCACAAAGATCGCATTTATATGGTTTTACACCAGTGTGTATACGAATATGAGTACTTAGAAAGCCTTTTCGACTGAAACTTTTTTCACAAACAGTACATTTAAATGGTTTTTCACCCGTGTGTCTACGAATATGATTAATTAAAGTGCATTTTCGAAAAAAGCTTTGTTCACATATATCACATTTAAATGTTTTTTCACCAGTGTGCCTAAGAATGTGAGTTTGTAGAGTGGATTTTTGATTGAAACGTTTATCACAAAGATCACATTTAAATGGTGTTTCACCAGTGTGTTTAAGAACATGATACTTTAAACTAACTTTCCGAAGGAAACTTCTCTCACATAGACTACATTTAAATGGTTTTTCACCAGTGTGTATACGTCTGTGAACATTTAAATTGACTTTAAAATAGAAACTTTTCTCACATACATCACATTTAAAAGATTTTTCACCAGTCTGTGTACGACTTTCACCAGTGTGTGTACGACTTTCACCAGTGTGTGTACGACTATGTCTAGTGAAATCATTCTTTCTATTAAAACTCTTCTGGCATATATGACATTTAAACATTTTTTTATCAGTGTGTGTACGACTATGCATAGTGAAATTATTCTTTTTAATAAAACTCTTTGGGCAAAAATGACATTTAAACAATTTCTCACCAGTGTGTAAACGAACGTGTACAGTTAAATCACTTTTTCTATAAAAACATCTTGCACATATGTTACATTGAAACAGTTTTTCATCTATTTGTTTGTGTATTGCAAATTTATTATTGCTACTAATATTCTCCCCATGTCTTTTTCTAACTGATACTTCTGTTTTATCCTTGTCTATGAAGAACTTCTTGACATTACTTATGTTTTCTTGATATCTTACTTCTGAATCACATTTTCTTAAACCAGTATAGTCATGATCACCTAAGTTATAGAGATATATTAGTAATTATAATATGTATGTTTGGAGAGAAGATATATAGGAAATGCCATCATCCGTGAAAACCAACTCCACTTTTACCATAGTAAGAGATGACCACGGGAATCTAGGTGATAGAGACAGACATACTTACACCCAATCAGTAATAGGTTCTGCATCAGGTCTGATTCACAGCTGTCAATTTAAATTAATATAACTGATGCTGCCTATAATTTCTGGCATTAATAGTACAAAAATGCTACAGTGAATAATCCTTATCATAAAGATCGGACAAACTAAAAGTAATCTACTATTTACGTTTAAAACATAAGGGGAGACAAACATTGGAGTTCTTATTTCATAAAACTAGATGAAACATACTTACTTGTTTGTGAATTATAAGGTTTTGATGCCGGCTGCAATATAATGACCTCATCACATTCTACCTTCATACATCTATCTACATAGTCTTTAAGAATGTCACATTCAGGTTCACACATTTCAGTTTCAGGTGAAGTATATTCCATGCTGTGTTCATCTTTTACATTTGATACGTCTATTTCAATAGATTGTGGAGATTTGCTTTTAGAATAGTCATCTTTGTAAAATTTGTCATCTAATTTATCCTCCGTGTCAAGTTTTTCTATTTTAACAAATGGTGGTTGCTGTGATTGAATTGTATGTCCATTATTCATTATAGCTGTAAATACAGTTTATTCAAGTTCAAAATTATGTAGTAATATGATAGAAGTTAAGTTCTCCGGTTCTGAATGAAAATTGAATACATTTTTTAGTTCATTAACATCTAATTCCCCAAACTGTTGTCATCTTGTAGGTACAACAGTAAATTTCTAACTCTATATGAACTTTAAGACTTCTAAAAGTGAAGGGACATGTGTCATACGTGTATTATATTACAAATAGTTTAGCAGAATTGAGATTAATCTGATTATGTCTAAAGAATGTGAAGAAACTCAAATAGGTGGAAATCTGTTGGTGCAAGGTCAGAACTATGTGGCATATGGACACATTCATTTACTATCATGTGATATACTTGTTGTCACCATTTGTATTTTACATTACATTATTACATTTTTTTAGTAATAGATCTTCTAGAACACAATATTTTCTACAGAAAAGTAAATTGGAAAACTATAATTGAAACTACATACCACCTTCACTCAAATATTTAAGTAAACATAAGCTCACAGGTAAGTTGGTCTGAATTCAGTGGCAGTTAAACATTACATTATAGTATGTGCAACATGTTTGTTTTTGATCTGGTGTTTTTATCTTACACTGAAAAGCCAGACCAAAGACCAAATTGGATTGGATGGAGAGCTGTAATTTAATTCAAATCTGAGGTGGAATAAGATACATGGACTAGGAAGGGAACCACATCTGATGCAGAGTGAGAGAGCGATTATAACTTTGGGGAGCTAGCTGGCGCATTTGTTTTAGAGCTGGGGTGGTATAGTCACTATCCTTAACAGAGTCAAGGACACGTTTACGATTTGCAGCAGATTCAATTATAGCGAAACTCGATAGGAGAGCAGGTAAAACGGGAGAGAGCTTGCAATTGGATATAGGTGGTTGAAAATCTAACAGATAGTTTAGGGTCAGGGGGACGACCATGGGAATCGTCATCCTCCATGGTGGTCGCACATTAAACATTACCCAAACCGCACAAAAAGTGATAAAATTAACCTTACCCGTATCATATATAGCACAAAATAACAAACACAAGTTATGCATTATAAACAAAAACAAATAGGCTACCAACCAATTAACCTTACCCGTATCATAAATAGCACAAAATAACAAACACAAGTTATGCATTATAAACAAAAACAAATAGGCTACCAACCAGAATAATATATTAAAGCCCTTTTATTACAGCCCGAAAAATATTTTCATGCGTTCACCTTATACACTCAACCGGAAGCATAGAACAATAATACTCCTATCGGGGAAGATTGTCTATAATAATAATTATTGTTTTAATATATTATTAATAATGTATAATCAAATCAAAATAAATAAGAAGTCTGTTAATATAAAAACAACAACCACTAACTGACGTTTACGGTGTCACTGTTGTCAGCTTTTTTTTAATTAGTCCATTATTGGACAGGCTAAAGCTTTTTAGCCATACTGCCTTGTCTGACGTTATTTTTTATTATGACGTAATAATGATGAAGATGATAATGAAACTTAAAAAAATAAAAATAGGTAAAAAAACTTTTTAATTTAAACGGTTTTATGTTATACATACATTGCAATGTTTAAGATAAATGTACTAAAAACCAAAAAATAATAAAATAGATACAGTCGTGGGAATTATAAACATATGCATAAACTAGACTAAAATAAAACCGTGGGGCACGTCAATTGTCTACAATCGTTGATTAAAATGTTTGTTTTGTAATGTTACACTATAATTAGGCAGTTGTTCAACCGACAACGATGGATGTGTGATAAGTAGGGCTAGAATGTGGAAACAAGCTAGCAAGCTCGATTATAAGCGAGTTTTAGGGTTTCATAGTGGTGAGCGAGTAGTACTTTTATCATATGTTTTGTCGATTAAAGACAAACTACGAGCAGTGAAACGATTCCTCGCAAGCCAGCAGTGTGAATGTCCAACGATAAACTAGTTGAAACATCTCTTTTATTTACATGGAGTGTATAACTATTGGAATTTCCATGAGCAAGAAAATAGTAAGTAATTTCCTCACCGTCTGCGGGCCAACTGCCTAACGACGAATTAAACGATTCTTCTATCGCACATTAAGTCGATAATTTGTAGACAATTGACGTGCCCCACGGTTTTATTTTAGTCTAGTCTATGCATATGTTTATAATTCCCACGACTGTACCTATTTTATTATTTTTTGGTTTTTAGTACATTTATCTTAAACATTGCAATGTATGTATAACATAAAACCATTTAAATTAAAAAGTTTTTTTACCTATTTTTATTTTCTAGTTTTTAGTTTTTATTTCGCATTCTTTACCATTTCGTTCCCACGAGTAATGGACATTTAAACGGTCGACCCCCCCCAGAGGTCCAATAAAGGGGCAAGGCTATGTACAACAAGATGCGCCTGAGTCTTGAGGGGAAAACGCTAACGACATATCATTTTTATCCACCCTAATGCCATACAGTTCTCGGCGCGTTTTAACCTTTCACCTTAACTTGGGTGGTGTACCGCTAACGACGTATCATTTTTAGTCACCCTAACGCCACACAGTCCTCAACACGATACAAAATCTTGACTTGGGTGGTGGATTCAGGCTGGATTAATCAGATACCTAAATTACAGATTCAATTTCTAAATTTAAATCTTATTATTATACGCCATTTAGTGGCTGCGCCCATCTTAAATATTGAGGTTGTATAGTGCACTGTATTCTTCTTGTCAAGCCCTTTTATTTGATATCCATATTGGTGGGATTGATAAAAAATTGTTATCAGCCATTTGGTAGCGGCGGCCATCTTAGATTTCAATTTTGCATAGTAAATTGTATTCTACTTGTTGTGACCTTTCATTTGATACCCATGTTGATGGGATTGATAAAACCTAAGTTATCCGCCATTTTGTAGTGACCGCCATCTTGGATTTAAATTGTTTATAGTATATTGTATTCTGCTTGTTGAGCCCTTTCATTTGATACCCATATTGATGGGATTGATAAAACCTACGTTATCCGCCATTTTGTAGCGGCCGCCATCTTGGATTTCAATTTTTTATAGTATATTGTATTCTGCTTGTTGAGCCCTTTCATTTGATAACCATATTGATAGGATTAATAAAACATAAATTATCCGCCATTATGTAGCGGCGGCCATCTTGAATTTATAAAGATAATGAATAAACATAATTGTATTGTCACCAAAATCCAAAGTGTATACAAAATTTCAGATTAATCGGTTGACAGGAAGAGGGTGAAATTTGAATTAGTAAATTTGACCCAAGAATAAAACAAACGGGGTGAGCTAAATAAAACCGTTTAACTAAACTAACTTAACCTTTTTTTTTTTGTTTAACGTCTGGAAAAAATGACAATTACGCATACCCTCCCGTCGGGGGACGGGAGGGGTATGTAGGACTCCCCGAGCTTCCGCCACTCGGTATACCCACTAAAATAACCAGACGGGAATCCGGCTCGTCGTGGAAGGCGGGGGACTGGGAATCGGCCGAGCCTTAACAGCCAGCCCCCCACCGACGAATCATCAGACAAGGAGGGGTAAGGGAAATTCCGGGGAAAATGGGATTTGCCATCCGGCGAAGACGGGGAAAGTGCTAGGCGGGTGAAGGCGCCCCCGTGCCTGCCACCCGCTATTCCCCACCGGGAAGGAGGTGGCGACGATCGAAGGACCGCCGCCGACGCCCCCTTCTCCTCCTGCGGAGCGCTGGCGCGAGAGGATCGTCCTCCCGCGCCCGCTCCGCCGCCTCCTTCTGCGACATGACGTCCTTGCAGAAGGAGGCGAAAGCGGTCCAGGCCGCCTCACCCCGGGGCGCGGCAGTCACCACGCCGGGGAGGGATAGGTCCGGTCCCACCGCCGCGACCAGAGTATGGCGCGGCTCAGCCCAAGCAGGGCACACCTCAAGGGTGTGCTGCGCCGTGTCCTCCGCCGCGCCACATTCCGGGCACGACGGAGTCTCCTCTCGTCCGATCCGACACAGGTACGTGCCGAAGGATCCATGCCCCGACAGCACCTGCGCCATACGGAACGAGAGGAAACCGTGTGGCCTCTCCAGCCACTCCCGCAGCACCGGACCCAACGCGTCCAGAGTGCGACGACCGAACGTGGCGGAGGCGTGATCCTCCGACCAGTGTACGACGACCGCATTTTTCGCGTCCCGCCTAACAACCTCGCGCTCTCCGGGGTCAGGACGCTCCCCGAGCGCCCTAAGCCCCGCCGACCATTCGTACACTCTGGCCAGCACCCACGCCTCGAGCTCCCAAGGCGGCGTGCCGGCCAGAGCACACGCCGCCGCAAAGCCCACCGACCTGTAACACCGGGCCACCCTTTGCGCGATGGCCCTCTGGGGCTTGCGCAGGGCAGAGGCGTTCTCCCTCCGGTGTAGGGAGTCCGCCCAGATAGGGGCCCCATAAAGGGCCATGCTTTTAAGGATGCCGGCGTATAGCTGCCGGCACCTCGTTTTGGGCCCACCTAAATTGGGCAACAGTCCGGAGAGAGCGCCTGCCGTCTTCAGCAGGCGCGTGGACAGCCCGCTGAAGTGCGGGCCGAACCGCCACCTACTGTCGAGCACCAGGCCCAGATATTTCATCTGGGCCTTTACGTCTATTGTGACGCCCTCCACGACAATATGGGCCCCCGCAGGAGTGCGCTGCCGTGGACCGTGGAAGAAGACGGCTTCGGTCTTCTGCAGCGCCACGCGGAGGCCCAATCGGCGTATCCTCCCCGCGTCCAGGGAGCCGCCAGCCGAGGCTAGGGTCGCCGCCTCCCGGAAATCTCTCCCCCGGGCAATGAGGAGAGTGTCATCGGCGTAACAAATGACACTCGTGCCC
The DNA here is from genome assembly GCA_905147225.2 of Euproctis similis. NCBI lineage: Eukaryota > Metazoa > Arthropoda > Insecta > Lepidoptera > Erebidae > Euproctis > Euproctis similis. The sequence goes on along the minus strand of LR990111.1, from coordinate 2,784,046 downwards.
CTGAGGAGAGCGCCCCGCAGTAACCAGTCGAATCCGATGTCCCACAGGAGGGGTCCTAAGACGGCTTCCCGCAGCCGGTTTCTGAGACGGGCCAGTGCGTCCACTGTCGAACGCCCCTTCCGGAAACCGAACTGGGCGTCCGAAAGGTCCGGACCTACACCACGCAAGTGGTCGTTGATCCGGGTGGCGACGACGTCTTCGAACAGTTTGCCGACCTCATCGAGAAGAACGATGGGCCGACAAGCTGGGAAAAGATCGGACGGGCGTCCCTCCTTTGGAAGGAGACACAGGCGCCCCTCCTTCCAAACCTTCGGGAACCTGCCAGTCGTGAAGCACGCGCTAAACAGGTCCCGAAACCTCTCCTCCATCACGGAGGTGGCGAGGGCCACCACGCGTGCGGGAACGCCATCCGGCCCGGGGGCTGTGGACTTGCCGCGGAGGCGGATCGTCGCGTCTCTGAACTCCTCGATCGTCAATGACGGGACGCCTTCGTTTGATGGAGCCGCCTCCCGCGGAGGGTCCATCGCTGGCGGGGTGAAGTGCGTCCTGCGCGGGAACAGGGACCGGACCACCCCGTCCAGTACGGCCGGCTCGAGAGACTCCGTAAGCGGGGGAGCAAAGGGGCGCAGCTTGCTCCGCGCCGCCTTGTAGGGCCTCCCGAACGGATCCTTATCGAGACCCTCCAGCATCTCGGCCCTTGCCGACTCCTCGGCAGCTCTCATGGCTCTCCTGAGGGCCCACTGCGCCTCCTCGTACGCCGCGTAGAGGCGGTCTTCCTCAGCCGGGTTGCGAAGGCTGCGACGGCGACTTCGCGTGTACGCCCTTCTGGACGCCACGCACGCGGCACAGAGTTCCGCCAGTTCTTCCGACCACCAAAACACGGCGCGACGAGGCGGCGGACGACGGGACCGAGGCATGCTGGAGTTGCACACCTCGGTCATGGACCCTCTCAGCCGAAGGGCTGCGGCGTCCACGTCGTCGCCGACCGGGGGGGAAAGCCAGTCCTGGAGGAATGCCGCCTCCCTGGCTGCCTCCTGATCTAGGTGAGTGAGCGCCCACCTCAGGAAAGGGGATCGGCCCGAAGGGACCGAACTCCGTGCGGATCGGGTGGAGATGTCGAACCGCACGTAGCGGTGGTCCGACAAGGTCTCCACTGTCTCCACCCGCCAGTTCAAGACGCGAGCAGCTAGCACGGGGGCGGCAAACGAAACGTCCACCACTGACCCACCCCGTTGCCGCACGCATGTGTGGACCGAGCCCCTGTTGAGGAGGGAAACTCCTGTCGATGACGCCCAGAATTCAACGACGCGACCTCTGACATTACAGGAGGCAACCGGATTGCCCCAGGCCGTCGACTTGGCGTTCAAGTCGCCCAACACGGCGACCTGGCGCGGTGCCGCCCTACCGACGACCGCCGTCAGGACCTCGAGGAAGCTCTCGAAGTCCGAAAAGGGCGATTCGGGGAAAAATAGACGCCCACGAGGGCAATATCCCCCCACGCGGCGGAAACGTATCCTGGTCCCCTCTCTAAGAGCGAGAGAGGAGGGGAGTACGTGGAAGACCGACTTAATAAAGCGACCGTACCGTCTCGGGAGCCCAGCCACCGGCCTGGGACCGAGTACGGCTCGGCGACGACCGCGACATCCACCTGCCACTCAGCCATGACCTGAAGAAGCAGGTCCTGGGCCGAGCGGCAGTGGTTGGCATTCGCCTGGAGGATGCGGTGTACGGACCGATCCATCAATCGGACATCGCACCCCCCTCACCAGCCGCCGAAGTCCCAGGAGCGGGGACGACTGCGGCACCCTCCGGATTAGCAGCAGCAGGCCGGGTCTGAGCCTGCGCTTTGCCCTTCTTCGGGGGAGGATTGCACTTCCTCCCCCTCATTATGTGGCCTGATGGAAGGCCACTGGCGGCGCACACCGCGCAATGCGGCGTGGCAACCTTGCAGGAGGCGATTTTGTGTCCCTCCTTGCCGCAGCGAAGACAGTAGCCTGACCTGTCCATTGTCGATGGACAGAGAGGTCGGGTGTGGCCGATCCCGAAGCACCTATAGCACCTCAATGGCTGACGCTCAAGTGCTCGGACCATGCCAGAACTGAAGCCGACAAGAAGCCGCCCCTTCGCAAGGACGACCTTGGCTGCTATGATGGGGCACTCCAAACGCATGGCCCCCATGCCTCCACGATCGGGCCGTATGGGTCGGCCTTTCACCGCTGCGGTGTCACAGCCTCCTATTTTTGCCACCGCCGCCACGACTTCCTCCTTGGTAACGGAGTCATCGAGGTTTGTCACCTCCAAGGTGGTACACTTTACGGGCCTGACAACTTTCACCGTATCTGCGATGACCTCCCTCAGCTTGGTCGCAAAGAGGTCCGCGTGGGCGTCACCCTGGGCCCCCGGAAACTCAAAAATACGAGCACCAGCTTGGGTACGACGACACGAGACCGTACCGATCCCCAGTTGGGCGGGGTCGACGTTGGGACGGGCTCGTTGGAGGACACTCGTGTAAGTTTCCCCCCGCTCCGCAGCTTCTGCAGTGAGTGTTACCACCACAGCTGCGGTTTTGGGGGGAACTAGCTTCCTCTTCTTTTGCACGGTGCTCCCTTTCAGCGGCGGGAGCAGCTGCGGTGGATTTGGGGGCCGTCTTCTTTCCTTTTCCCTTTCCCTTTCCTTTGTTCGTCACCTGGGACGGGTGAGGAGGAGTGTTGGAAATAGGGATTGCGGGGATGGCGGCCATACTCGACGTTTTAATGGGGCCTCTCTTCCCTCTCTTGACCACCTCAGTCCAAGACAGGTTGGACGGAGTGGTGGAGGGTGGAGGCACGTCAACTTCCACTGCTGGTGGGTTAGTCCTCTTGTCGGCAGCAAGTGGGGGCCGGAGGCGTTTCTCTGGCAAAAGCCTATCTTCAATGCCTGCAAAGCAGGCTCTCGTGAAGGCCCTTTCCTCCATAACAACCTTTCGGATTATCTCCTCGAGGTTGCTGGATGTCGGGGCCTCAGTCGTGGATCTGAGTTCGGCCTGAGTTGGCCGCGCCGTCAACTCAGCCAGCTTTTAGTGCAGCTGGCTGACTTCTGCTTGCAGGCGGTCGACTTTGTAGTCTTTGACAGTTGTAGGCTTTTTTGGTATTGCCTTTTTCTTGGGCTTCTTGGCAGAGTCTGAGGAGCCAGACCCACCCGACTTCATAAAAGCCCGTTTTGTCGCCCTTTGGCGATCTTCCTCCATCGCTATTGAGTTGTCCGTATGTGGGACTGCGTCACTGTCGGAGTCCGGGGACTCTACATTTATCTCAGCCACAGATGGAGCGCGGCTTGCCTCAGATGCAGATCGTCGAGTCTCCTGCCTTTTCTTGACCACTTTCGGTCTTGGGGGACGCATGAAACGCCCCGAGGAATCCCGCAGGGGAGGTTCCGCCGGTCTAGTATTTACGGAGGACCGGTCCTCCTCCTCTACATTCAGTGACTCCCTGGAGCCACCCTTTGCGTCAATGTTGTTTTTTGAAATTTTATTGTTGTCCATAATAGATCCCACGAGTGGGGGAGAAACAAAGGTCCACCCTGGCAGAGATCCCCCAATACCCTGGTAAGCGTTAATTTGTAACCCAACACAGGGGTCCGCAGGTGCCCTGGCTGGGAGTACGCTCGAGACCGAACAACCCATCGGCCATGCATCTTCTCGCCACGTACCAAAGCTTAAGATTCGGGGTGATTTTTTTATAGAGGTGTTCTTCCTCGCGATCCAGGCGTTGAAGCCAAGACCCTCGTTCCTGATTTGGGCCGCGAGACATGTCCACGACACCCAGTGCAATTCAGGTTTACGATTTGGCGCGGTTGGCTTTGAAGCCAGTTCGGCCCTCGACGAAGCGAGGGGAACGAACCCGTCGAAAGTCACTTTCCAGGGCCCTCTCGCTCTGCGAACAGAGGAGACAGAGGGCACGGAGGCGAGCGCAGCAGGTTTACTGCCACCCACCGCGGTGCGGAAGAAACCGCCCGCCTAGGTGTCCACCGATGGCCATGACCATCGGACAGACATCAGGGTAATTTTTTAGAGAGGTTTTCTTCCTCGCGACCCCCATCTCCGCGAGGAGATGGCGGCCCTCGTGCCAACCCCACGGATTGGATTACGAGTTTGACAGACATTTAGCCAAGATCCAGCGTATCCCCCGCTCGTGAGCAGAGAGATCCACCGAACCTTGTTGCCCAGGGTGCACCGGCCCAGGCGCTGCCTCTCCCCCCGATACAAGTATCGAGCTAGAGCTGCAACGCCCAAGCACACGAGGAGGTAGTCTGTCGTCGCACCCCAAACTAACTTAACCTTTTTTTTTTTTTTTTGACGCAGTGGAATGCATTTACGCATACCCCGACGTCCCCACGGACGGCTCCGTGGCGACCCCGGGGGTATGTGGGACTCACCGGCTGGTGTGCAAGGCCGGAATACCCACTAAACCACTGCGGCGCACTTCTCCGTCGTAGTTGGGGCGCCAGGGGGTCGCGGTTAGCATTCTACCCTGACGCCCCGACGGAACCCGGCCAGCCGCGGAGCGCGCGAGCGCGGAGGGTGGCTTAGCCGGGCGACGACCTCATCGTAGGTACGCCCATTTAGGGCTGGGGGAGAAGGCGATCGTAGTGACGTCGCCTCCTCGCTGGCGTCGCTCGGCGGAGCGGGTCTGCGTCGGCAGCGTTTTCACGCTCCCGCTCCGCGGCCTCCTTCAGCGAGATCACCGACTCGCTGAAGTCGGCGACTGCCTGCCAGCACCTGTCGCTGCTGACCATCGCGCTCACCACTGCCGGCAACGACAGGTCCCCGCCTATGACGGCGATGAGGTCGTTCCTCTGCTCCTCCCAGGCGGCGCACACCTGGAGGGTGTGGCGCGCCGTGTCTTCAGGCGCGCCACACTCGACGCAGCCCGGAGACCTCTCTCTCCGGGCGATCTGACACAGGTACTTACCGAAGCAGCCGTGCCCGGCAAGCACCTGCGTCAGTCGGAAGGTCAAAACTCCGTGACGGCGGCCAACCCATCGACTGAGGACAGGAAGCACCGCCGCCACGGTCTCCGCTCCTGCAGATGGGGCTCTGAGAAATTGACCCCATCTGCATAACATTACGTTTTGGGCCGCAGCCCTTACCCTCCCAGGATCAGGAAGCTCGCCCCTACCGCGTGCCTCCGTACGGTGGTGGTAGACCACTGCCAGAACGCGGGCCTGAAGCTCCCATGGTGGGTCGCCCGCCAAGACCGTAGCTGCCGTCCACGACACGGTACGGTACGCCCTGATAGTCCTCGCCGCTATGACCCTCTGAGGAGCTCTCAGAAGGGCCCTGTTCCCTCGAGCGGCGAGGGAGTCCGCCCATATTGGCGCACCGTACAGTGCCATGGAGCGGATTATTCCGCTGTAGAGCTTACGGCAAAGCGACCCAGGGCCGCCAACATTTGGCAGCAGCCTACCGAGTGACGCGGCCGCTTTCTCCAATTTCGGGGCGAGCTGGGTGAAGTGCGGCCCAAACTTCCACTTTCCGTCAAGGTGCAGGCCCAGGTATTTCATGTGGGCCCGCACCGGTACCTCCACACCTCTCAGGGAGAGCTTCGCTCCTCGGGGGGGACCACGGCGCGGGCCATGGAAGAGGAGGGCCTCCGTCTTACCGACAGAGACCCTCAGGCCCAGCATGCCTATACGGTCCATGATGAGCTCCGCTCCGACCTCCGCTAGACGGGTCACTGCCGCGAGGCTGTCTCCCCTGACCGTGACAAGGGTGTCATCCGCGTAGCAGAGTACACCCATGCCAGGCAGGAGAACCCCGCGCAGGACCCAATCGTAGCCGACGTTCCACAGAACGGGGCCAAGCACCGACCCCTGCGGAACGCCGCACGCCATTCGATGCCGGAGCAGACGCCCGTCACCCCCCTGCCAGACGACGTACCTGTCCTCGAGGTACGCCCCCAACAGCCTCCGCAGATACGGAGGCGCTCCATGGTATCTGAGCGCCTCCCTCAGCGTCTCGTAGGGGAGGCTGTTGAAGGCGTTCTCAATGTCGAGCGAGACTGCCATGACCACCTGTCCCGCAGCCACGGCCTCAGTAGCGAGGGACTTCAGGGCGGCTAACGCGTCAGTCGTCGACCGACCCGCTCTGAATCCGTACTGGTGGTCCGACAGCCCCGGACCGACAACCTCGAGATGCCGGACGAGACGGTCTGCCAGTATCTTTTCAAACATTTTGGCCGTCTCGTCCAGCAACACCAGCGGTCTGTACGCTGACGGGGCGTCAATCGGACGCCCCTCCTTCCGCAACAGGTACAGTCGTCCGACTTTCCACTCCTTCGGGAACCGCCCTGTCCGCAAGCAGACGTCGAGCAGACGTCGAGCAGCTCCCGATAGCTCTCCCTGAGCGGCGTCATGGCGATGCCGAGGACCTTTCCCGCGACGCCGTCGGGGCCGGGTGCCTTCCCACTCTTGAGCCGGGCCAGAGCGCGGTCAAGCTCATCATCTTCGACGGGGGGTATGGGTTCCTCCCCCCGTTCTGGAGCTGCCGGAGCCATGGCCGGGGGCGTGTGTCCCATGGTGTTCGGGAACAACGCCCCCACCAGTCCCAACAAGGTGCCCTCTTCAAGGGTCTCCGTGATAGGGGGCCCGCAAGTGCGGAGCTTATGTCGCGCCGCAATGTACGGGCGCCCCCAAGGGTCCCTGTCGAGACTCTCCAGCATCTCCTGATGAGCTTCGCTCTTGGCCCGGCGTATGGCCAGCTGCAGAACCTTCTTGGCCCGGTTGTATTCGGTCTGCAGCCGGTCCTCCGTATAGGCATCCCGACCGCCGCGACGACGGTAGCGTTTTATGACGCGCCGCGCCCGCCCACAGTCCGCCCGAAGGCTGTCGATCTCGGGCGACCACCAGTATACCTGACGGCGCGGCGGCCTCCGCTGACTCCTCGGGCATCGCCGCATCGCAAACGGATGTTAGAGCGTCCTTAAATTGGACCGCGAGCTCATCCGCCCCCAGGTCGGCACGGTCCCGACTCGAAAGACCCTATCGCTGCACGATAGCCGCCTCATGGGCCACCTCTCTGTCCAACTGGCCGAGGGCCCATTTCGGGAGGTGGCCGCCAATACGGCCAGGGTCCAGGTGCGGCCCCGGGAGGACATTAGAGACGCTAAATCGGATGTATTTATGGTCCGATAGCGTCTCCACGTCCCCCTCTACTCTCCAGTCGCTCACTCCACGAGCGACAGGGGCCGTAGCGAATGAGAGATCCACAATGGATCCCCCGTTCCGCCGCTCACAGGTGAAGGTATTTCCCCTGTTGAGCAGGAAGAGGCCGGAGAGCAGGGACCACGCCTGGGTGACCGACCCTCTCACGTCCGTGACGGGACTACCCCACGCGGACGACTTCGCATTGAAGTCACCGAGGACAAGTGTAGGCCTCGGCGACAGACGACCAACCGCCGCCCCGACAGAGTCTAGGAAGGCCTCGTACTCTGCCAGGGGCCGGTTTGGGGAGAAGTATATTCCCACAACCGCAAAGTCGCGGAACCCCGCCACGACAAATCCGCTGCCTCTCTCTATGAGGGAGGGAGGGCCGGAACCTGCCCGAGTCAGGACCGCCACCGTTCCGCTCGAGTCGCCCACCCAGTTAGACTGGCTGGGGACGTAATATGGCTCGCTGGCCACGGCGACGTCGATATTCCACTCCGCCATGGACAGGACTAGTAGGTCCTGTGCCGCGGCGGAGTGGTTCAGGTTAGCTTGTAGTATATAGTAGTAGGCTAGGTTGCGGGTAGTGAGGCTAGGTTGCGGGTAGTCGTGACGAGTGGTTGCAAAAAGATTTGCTGTTGTTACATTATACAAATTTAATTTGATAAAACAGTAAATACAGTGATTAAATGCTATTGATGGAAAGTTAACCTACCATTCTGCCGGGACAAGTGTTTATTCCTTTAGTGAATAAGTTTAACATTATATTTTGGGGCCTCATTCCTCATCTTCGTATCATCATCGTATTTTTGAACCACTATCTTCATCATGGAGGGTATTAAGAGCTCAATGGTGGATATGCGTGAACTATTTCAGACCCGCATGGCGGAGTTCGAGTTGAGGTTTGAGAAAGACACCAACAATACTCCTGCAACTGCCAACCTGGCGGCCGAGTTTGCGGTGTTTAAGAAATTTATGACAGATATGCTCAATAACCTTCAACAGCAAATTGAATCGCTCACACGCACTGTTGATGACATGGAGATGCGTAGCAGGAGAAAAATATTGTTGTTGCATGGAGTTGCCGAGGAAAATAACGAAGACACATCACAGTTAACCTTAAAATTGATTCGTGAAAACCTCAAGCTTAATGATTTCACCACGGATGACATTAAAAGTTGCCAGAGGTTGGGTCGGCAGACCTCTCTGAAGTGCAGGCCAATACTACTAAAGGTTCATAATACTGTAACACGGAATTCACTGTGGTTCAACAAAACCAAACTAAAGGGATCCGGAGTCACCATCTCGGAGTTTCTCACGAAAACTCGACATGATCTTTTTCATGGCTGTGCGTCAGAAGTTTGGTGTCACAAAATGTTGGACTCGCGATGGATGCGTGTATGTGCAGCGGCCGAACAACACGCGGCGGCGCATTTTCACTATGTCCGATCTAAATCCACACGACAAACAACAGATTTCTGAGGATAACACCAGTGAAGATGTTCCAAAGCCCACCACAGTGAAGACCCGTCGTAACGCTAATAAAAAATAAAAAATGATCTTCCGCATAATTGTTCTATAAGCAAACCCCAGCCAGGGTGAAACCATGTTATTCTAGTAGCTGTTACAAGCATACATGTAGGCCATCCATAAATGTAATATTAATATAGATTTAAATAATTCCACCTGCTTAACTTGCTGTGTACAATACTATTCTCTCCTTAATTAACCGACTAAAACCGAGGGTATATACGTATTGTGGTATTGTGTTGGGCCCTGTTGTTTTATCAAGTGATACAGGTGGGTAGGTTTACTAATAGTTTTTATGTTCTACTGTTATTGGATGTTTATATATGAATACATGTATATTATGCAACGGTAAATAAATCTGTAAATAAATGTCTTGTAATAACTAACATATATCTACCTATTCCAGGGATAGACGACTATGGTTTAAACAGTCATCACTTAGACTTTTAAAATTGTTAAGTTATACATATTTTTGCATTAAGTGTGAATACATAGTAAGTATAAATACATCCTTATAGGTAACTGGTTTTGTTTTGTTGTAATAAATATATGAATAGAGGAGACACGGTGATTGACTATATTTCATTGTCATATGATTATGCCTATATGCGCGTGTTTAATTTCTTTTCCAGTAAATATGTCTTTCCCATCTTTTTTAAAATTTTTATTTGTTGTTTTTACTAGTAGGTATCTAGCTATGCCCACTTTTATTATTGTGATGAAATAAAATTTGTTAGATTTTTATCGAGTGCCCTGACTGGCGTTTGGCGACTGTTATTGTGTAACTAGGTGTTTGTTTTTATTTTATTTTTCTTTTGTAGGGCGTTTAATGTACCTACACATTTAGTTGTAAGATTTTTATATTGACACAACCGGCAGACGAAATACTAGTATTTATATAGTAAATATAGTTATTATATTATATACATTATTTACCTATTAACATATACTATCTTTCTATAGCATATACATATATATATTATTACATATTTTAGATTTATCTCTTCTACATAATAATATTGTCTATATTATATTATGCCCATGTCAACTTCAAGCAACTGTGACTCCGAAGACTTCTTGTCTTTAAGTAGTGATGATGCGAGTTTCGTTAGCGTACCAAGTCTTGGCGAGTTTCTTGATTCTCAGTTCTCCGATGTACCTGCAAATTTTAATGTCGTTCACCTCAATGCCCAAAGTATTCCGGCTCATTTCCCTGATATGCTGACAACTTTTAATTCTAACAATATTCACGCCATACTTGTTTCTGAATCTTGGTTTAAGCCGTGTCTAGCAACGGTATCATATACTCTGCCAGGTTTCACTTTGATTCGGAACGACCGTACCGTCAGAAATGGAGGAGGCGTCGCTATCTATCTCCGAAAACAAATTCCTTTTTCTATAATCAGCCTTTCTCCCCAACCAGTCCCAGCCAATGCTGGCGAGCATCTTTTTTTAGAAGTAACTCTTAACCATTCCAAAGTTCTCCTCGGCGTATATTACAGCCCATCCTTACGCGTCAATTTCTTCTCCTCCTTTGAACTCCTTCTCGAAGATCTTGTTCCTTCTTATAATCATATTATCATAATGGGTGACTTTAATACTTGTCTCCTTAAGAATGACTCTCGGTCCTCATGTTTTCGCTCTGTTCTCAACTCCAATAACCTTTCCATTCTTCCACTGAATGCTACTCATAACCTACCAAACTGTAAACCTTCTTTAATTGACGTGATGATAGTGGCTTCACCTCATCTTGTTGCAAAACACGGACAATTTCCGGCAGACTCCTTTTCCCATCACGATCTCCTCTTCCTCTCCTACCAGATCCGTACACCAAAACCCAAACACCGAACTCTTCTACGTCGTAGTTTTGGTAGTATAAACTCTGATGATCTTCACAGAGATGCGTCAAGTCTAGACTGGAAAGAACTGTTAGAAGCTGATTGCATCAATATTAAAGTTAAATTATTTACCACAACAATAATCCGTCTATATGACAAACATGCTCCAATACGACTTATTAAACTCAAACATCTGCCATCACCGTGGCTGACAGATGAAATAAAAGCTGTAATGGCACTAAAAGTCAAGGCACTAGCAAAATATAAACGGAAACCTAACACCTCGAATTGGGAAAGATATGTTTTAATCAGAAATCGCTGCAATAAGATGTGTAGGAATTCTCAACGCCAGCATATTCACTCTTCGGTCCAAAATGGAGATCCAGCGAAAGTATGGAAGTTCCTGAAATCAATAGGAGTTGGAAAACCACGTGATAATTCATTACCTGCAAATTTAAATATTGATTTGTTAAATCAACACTTCACTTCTTCTTGTCACTTTGAACCGACTAAAAAGGTTAATACCTTAAATTATCTTTCAACTCTTCCTACTCCTGATTATCCTGAATTTGTTATTAGTCAATTTTCGGCTTGTGATGTTAAGAGGAGTATAATGAAGATAACATCTAACGCGGTTGGTAACGACGGTATCGGCCGTAATATGATCCTTCCTATTCTCAACGAAATCCTTCCTATCATTACGCATATCCTTAACTACTCTATTTCCAACGGTGTCTTCCCATTATCATGGAAAGAAGCTCAAATCACCCCTCTTCCCAAGAAAACCAATCCCTCTTCTTTTTCTGAATATCGTCCTATATCTATTCTCCCTTTCCTCTCTAAAGTCCTTGAACATCTTATCCATAGTCAACTTAGTGCCTTCCTCTCCAATTCAAATATCTTAAATCCTCTTCAGTCTGGTTTTCGCCCAGGACATAGTACCACATCAGCCTTGGTTCATATTACGGACGATATAAGGTCGGGCATGGAAGAGGGCAAGGTCACTATTCTCGGTTTGCTTGATTTCAGCAATGCCTTCAACTGTGTGGATTTTGATGTTTTGTTGGCTTTGTTGCGCTCCCTTAACATATCTCCAATCGTCATTGACTGGTTTCGCAGTTACCTGTTCGGACGTCGGCAGCGAATTTGTGTAGAATATACTTTTTCTACCTGGTGCACCATATCTGCTGGCGTTCCTCAGGGTGGCGTTCTATCTCCTTTGCTTTTCGCGGTCTTTATTAACTCTATCACAAATCAATTACTTTCTTCCTACCATCTTTATGCTGATGATTTACAAATCTACACACAGACTTCACTTAATACGCTACAGGATGCAGTAACAAATTTGAACAAGGATTTAACCAGAATTTGTGACTGGAGCAAATCCTTTGGACTCAAAGTTAATCCAAATAAGAGTCAAGCTATAATCATCGGTAGTCCTAGGACTACTGCAAAAATAATCTGGTCTCTAATTCCTACAATTTATTGCGATGGCCAGGCGGTTCCCTACAGCGATTATGTAAAAAACTTAGGCATTTTCATAGATGGAGGCTTGTCTTGGGTACCTCAGCTGCGAGAACTGAGCCGTAAAATATTTGCTTCTGTGGGCTCTTTGCGCGGATTGCGGAATATTCTTCCAGTTGCTACTAAAATTAACCTTGCGCAATCCCTTCTTCTCCCCATCCTAGATTACGCCGATGTCAGCTATCCTGATCTCACTGAAGACCAACTTAATAAGCTTGAGAGGCTACAAAATGTCTGTATAAGATTCATATTTGGATTGCGGAAATATGATCATATTTCAGAATATCGCACTAAACTCAAGTGGTTACCCATTCGCCTTCGCCGGAATACTCATATCCTCTCTCTTCTCTATAACATTTTGTTTAATCCTCATACTCCCCCCTATCTCAAGGCACGCTTCAAGTACTTTCATAGTACAGACACTGGTGTTTTCAGATCGTCGGGGAGCCTGAAGCTCAGGATCCCAGTGCATTCGACACGATTCATGGAGAAGTCCTTCACCGTGCAAGCCGTTCTCCTGTGGAACGCATTACCTCTCTCCATTCGACAGTCCAAATCCCTATACACCTTCAAGACTCGTTTAAAAGAGCATTATCTATCACTATAAATACTGTCATTACATATTTAAGTTTATTTAATTCAACTGTTAATGTTTATAATTTGTAGACTGTTATTATATGTGTATATTGTGTTTTTTTTATGTTCGGTCTGCAGTCTCGGTGGCGCAGTGGTCGAGCACACGGCTTCTATTCCAGAGGTCCGGGTTCGATTCCAGATGCTGGCTCACACCAATGGCTTTTCGAAATTGTTTTCGGAAGTTGTGTGTGATGTCGATGACTGACAAACTTAGTGCCCGGAATGGCATGGGTTCGCCATCTATTCCATTTGGGACGTAAGCATGACGGCGAGACGTTCTAGACAGCCGCTGCCTACACCTTCGGGTAACAAGAGGCGTGAAGTTATGTTTTGTTATGTTTATGTTATATTTATTATTTTATATATTGTACTATTCTGTTTTATGGATATGTAAAATATATTTATATTATTTTGTGTGTATGTATATATAATTCGTTTGTGCACCACACTGCCCTTTATTTCTACCACAACATCTCTCTAAATGGTTGTCTGGAAGAAATCGCCGTGCGCGATAAGACCGCCCATTGTATAACCAATAAGTAAATGTATAATTGTTGTAAATCATATATATTGTAATTAAATGGTGTACAATAAAGTAATAAATAAATAAATAAATAAATATGCTGTGATGCCTCTGGTTCATGAGGACATCACAGCACGCTCCTCAGCCTGAGAGGCCGAAACGACAGGAGTACCCCGGGAGGCCGGGGGCACTCTTCCCTTAACCTTGGGAGGGCGGCAAGAGCGCCCTCCCATTATGTGATTGTGGGGCCTTTTGGCAGCCGCACACACTGCGCACCGAGCCTCTTTGCTCGTGCATTCCGCCACCTTATGTCCGTCCAGGCCGCAACGGAAACATGCCCGCGCCCGATCAACGCCGGCGGGGCAAAGGATTCCAGTGTGTCCAAGTGCGTGACACCGGTAGCAACGTAGAGGGCGTCGCTCTAGTACCCACACCCTCGCGGAGCTCCATCCCACCAGTAGTCGGCCGCTGGCGTGCAGTTTCTTGGCCGCGTCTACCGGGCAGCGGACGTGCACTGTGCCCATGCCTGAGACCCCGTCCACGATCTTGCCGACCGCGATCGAGGAGGCCGAACAACCGGTGGCCTGCGCTATTGCCGCGGCCACTCCCTCAGTGGTGACGGAGTCGTCCAGCCCCGAGACTCGCAGATCTGCGCGTCCCTCGGGGACGACGACCTCTGCCACACCTTCAAGGACTCCGCGGAGCTTGTCCGCGAAGCTCCTCACCGCCTCCGGGGGCTGACTCTTGGGGAGCTGCAGCACTCGGGCGCCCGTGGCGCTGCGCCTGAAACGCACTCCTTCGTTCATCCCCATTTGCGGAAGCTGCACCGACTCGCTGGCGCGAGTCAGAGCCTGGGCATAGGTCACGCCCTTAGCCTCAGCTTCCGGCAGCATCTTGATAACTACGGCTGCCGGTCGCTTCGGGCTGAATTTGCCCTTAGCAGAGGCTTTGGGGGTAAACCCCTGGACCGCAGATGCCGGAGCCGAATCGGCCGGTTTCTTATTGGGCTTCTTGCGTACCACCGTTGTCCAAGATTCCACCGCCTCGGGAGTTGGAGTCGCTGCAGTCGGCGCGTGTGTTGCCGCGGACTTTGAGGGGCCAGCCTTTTGGGGCTTGGTTGCCCTTTGTACGCCTGGGGTTTCAGCTGACTTTTGTTGAGGCTCATTAGCCTGAACCTTCTTTCTGCTCGCTGTCAAAGGTTGGCGTGCGGCTTCCGCCGGCAAAAGGCGGTCTTCAATGCCGGCGATGCGGGCATTGATCATATCCCCCAGCGACCTGGTCAGAGAGGTTTGAAGCTCGCTGACCATCAGACTAAGGTCTGGTTGTTGCTGGGGGCGAGAGGCCCCTGGAGACGCATTAGCCGCAGTTCTCATTTCTGAGAACTCCCGCCTGTACGACTTCAATTCCGCCTGTAGCTGCTCAATTTGGCGCTGCTGATTACGCAGCTGCACTCTCAGACGGCCAGTCTCACCATCGTCCTGCCTGGAGACCAGTTCTGAGACGATCTCCAGAAACTGGTTGCCCCCTCTTTTGAGCTGCTTAACCATTGTGCCTTTCAAATTGGAGGACTTAGTTGCGACTTCCAATATGGACGCCACAGCTTTGCCCCCCAAGGCACGCAGCTCCTCTGGAGATAGAACGTTTAAGTTCTGCTCCGGTAAGTTGGTCGCCTCGTCTGTTTCTTCGGGGGACGCCGTGTAATATTTTGCTAGCTCGGAGTTGTAGCTAGCTTCTAGACTCTCCGAGTCCTTTCTTCGGAGGTTCGCCCTGGCTTTTGCTAGGCCAGCCATGTGACTCTTTCCTCGTCGCGCCACGGCACTTGAAGAAGATGCGCGAAACTCTTTTTGAACTGGCGCACCCTCCAGCTCCGACGCGCTCGTGTCCGTGTTCTTCAAGTAGAGGCGCGAAGACGAACGCCGTTTCCCGCCCGGACGAGCAAAAGTAGCGTCACCGTCGCCAGCTTTTTTATTTACTTTTTTAGTAGTCACTGAGGCCCCTCCTGCGTCCTCGTCATCCGTGGAGGTGTTGGAGACACCCCCAAAAAACTTATTGCGCGTCGGTGGTCGCGCCGGCGTCTTGTCTTGTGTGGCATTGGTTGCCCCCCCCGTATACGTGGGGCAGACGGAGGACAGCATTTCGCCGCCCTCCGTGAGGGATTCCCCTGCAGAGCAGGGACCCTCCCGGGGAGTCAATGTATTTTTAGCCTTTGCCATTATTAACTTGTTTTTTCCATTCGTCTTTTCCGTCTCGGAGGCATCGGTTGTCCGTTGCGAAAGCGATAGTTGTCGGTCGGATGGCATTACTTGCCCCCCTCGTATACACGGGGCAGACGGAAGACAGTGTCGACGGCGAGTCGCTGGCACTACCCTCCGTGAGGGATTCCCCCGCCAGGCGGGGACCCTCCCGAGGAATCGTAGTATTTTTGGGTTCTGCCATTTTAAATCCATTTCGTTTTTTGTAATTTTTTATAGAGGTTTTCTTCCTCGTGGCCCCCACTGGGAGGTGGCGGCCCTCGTGCCGACCCCACGGGTCGGGTTACGAGTCGGGCCGGGCGACGGCCTGTACCAGACGCATCCGCCCGCCCCTTGAGAGTGATTTTTTATGGAGGTTGTCTTCCTCCTGTCAGACTCTTCGCCAGGGCCCGAGGGAAATGATTCCGTCAAATCCGTCAAGCCCTGCCCAGAGAGCACCGGCCCGGGTAAATGCATCCGGGCGCACGAGGAGGTGGTCTGACGGCGCCCCCCAAACTAACTTAACCTAACCTAACCTAATCTTACATAAAGTCGTGGCACTTTATGTATGATGTTGCGAGGGAGACGTGACGACACTGTAGGAGAGCACACTAAACACGATATTTACACCATTCCTCATATTTGCACTCATATACGGACACTTATTAAACAAAATGCCACGAATTTTACCCAATAATATCCATTGAAACACAAATCTGAGAAAATAATGCCAAAACTCTGGTGCTGTCAGTTTTTCATGAAGAAAAAAAAATAGTGTTGTAGCAAAGCAAATGAATGAAAAAACTCGTGATAGAATAAAATTGTCACGATTTTAGCTTGGGAATAGTTAGTTTATCGTAGTTCGTAATCTTGTATCTATGTCCCATTTTCAGTACATCACGTAATTGAAGCTATAGATGTATAAAATTTAACAATTATAGGTGAGTATTTTAATAACATATTATCAACTTAATAATATTTGTTTTTTTTTTAAGTATAATTTAATAGTGACAGCCCTATATGCTCATACCTATTCATATATAACTTGTTTTTATTTAACCTATTTAAGTCCCTTTTAACCCCTAAGTCGTGATAATTCATTAAATGTTTAGACGTACCAAGTCACCCCGAACAACAGAAATTTGCTAGTAACTAAATAAGTAACGAAAAAGTAGTAATAAACATTAACAAATAAACTTACTGCTGTTTCATTTTATTCCGTATTAGAATGGGTCACATAATAGTTGTTAATGGATTGCATCAGTTAGCTGCAAAATATGTGCAAAATATCAATAGCACAAATAGTCGCCTATTTCCAAAGACTATTTTTTATATCACATATTCAAATAATCTTTGGGCACTTCTTAGAATATGAAATACACACATTTATGAGAAAAGTTTTGACATAAATCATTACGTAGTATAAACAAAGTCACTTTCCGCTGTCTGTCCCCTTATATGCGCATATCTTTAAAACTACGCAACGGATTTTGATGCGGTTTTTTTTTAATAGTTAAAGGGTATTAACGGGGTGGTTTTGATCTATAAATCATGTTTAATGTAGTAAAAAAGTGCTAATTTTCAGGATTTAGAACTTTAATCGCAAACACTGCCTGAACCCTAAGTTTTAAATCAAAACAATTTACTACATTATTATACACGTTTAAAAGGTCTACAAAAAAGTCCGCGAGGGCATATGTCTATCTCTTAGGGATAACCCACAATGACCATTTTTATTTTTTTACTTTTTACGAGAAATAATGGCTGTTTTACGGAGCGATTTTAAACATTACAGCATTAATTTTCATCCAGTTAAGTGTATTAAATAGATTGTGTATTTAATATAGATCAATATTGCCCTGTACAGTATGTAATTCAAACGTATATTTACGAAGATATTACAGTATTAACATAGCGGGTCATAGTATAGCGTTGCGCGCCATAATGCGTGCCGATAAATAGCACAAATTGAAGTTTTTAATAACCAAATTTTACTCATTTATTACTTTTGATGCGGAACAAAGTTCGCCGGGTCAGCTAGTATATTTATAAACAAGTGTTAGAAACATGTCACACCTCACGGCAAGTCCCTTTCGCGGTAGAGAACAGTGCGCTATAAGACACGATTTTTATACAACTCACTCACCTCTTCATCTTTCTTATATTTCGCTGAACACATTCAATTCGGAGATGAAAAGTGTATCGTAGCCATCTTGACACTTAAATCCTTCCGCTTTCAAAGTGTTTAACAGCTGGATTCACATTCATCATCCATTCTATAACAAACTTTCATGAATAAAATTTTCTTAAAATAATTTATCGGTTAAAAGAAGGTTTTAGCACTAACAAATTTTATTTTATTGAACAGTATAATTACTATTTATTTATTTATTTAGACATTATTAGCATTGGTTATTATTGTTTCAAGAGTTTTGGACGCTTTACTTCTGAACCAGAAGTCTTGGTGCGAATACCAGTTTAACTGCCCGATGTGAGATAATAATAACAATATATATACTTATATATATTGAAGATGAAAACTTCCGGTGGCTTAAGGCATAATTGCTCCTATAGACCTTCGTAGCAGCCTTAAAACTGATGTTCAGGTCCTGCATGACAAAAGCTAAGAGACTAATGAAGAACATGATAGTCAATTCTTTATGATTACTCTGAACATATATTTTATGAAATTGCATTCTCATTTCTCTGTCGGTGTGAATGCCGGAACTTGCTTACACGTACGTCTACAAGTCATACATATGTTAAATAGTCTTTTTAGTATATTTAATAACTTTTATATATTCTTCGACTGGGAAGTGAACCGGTTTTAAAGAATTAATTTCTTTAGAGCACGTCGAAGTTTTGCTCTTACTGGTTACGAGTGAACGAGGCGGCTGGCACATACTCCCACTACTGGAGCACAAAGTGTTCCTTCAAAGAGATATTTGTTAGCGCTTGTTATTAGTTGTGCTTGTTGTAACTTTAATATCGCCCTATCTCCTCAATCATAGGGTTGTCACATGCTCCATTGTGGATGACATAGGATCATTATTTTAAAGTTTGAATTATCTTATAATATTTAAAGAAAGAAAGAAAGAAAGAAAGAAAATAAATTTATTTTCACAACACAAGACACACAAATGTTTTACAAA
This sequence comes from Euproctis similis, assembly GCA_905147225.2. Classification (NCBI taxonomy): domain Eukaryota; kingdom Metazoa; phylum Arthropoda; class Insecta; order Lepidoptera; family Erebidae; genus Euproctis; species Euproctis similis. Next base: position 2,765,430 of record LR990111.1, on the reverse strand, counting down.
GAATGGGACAATACAAAAGTTCACAATAGTGTGTGTCATTGTGGTTGCAAATTGGACACCAGCTCATTTAGTAGTATTACGATATTAATATGTACTCGAGGGCGTTGACAGCATTATCTCATCTAACATAACGCGATATTAAATCTCATAATATAGGTTGTTAGCGCAAATTCATACGTCGGGCATAATCTGTAAGTTGAAGAAAAAAGTCGTTAGTGTTAAAAATACCAGGATGTCAACACGGGACCGAATGGGGAAGGGAGGTAGGCGTGCGAGTACCTCTTTCACTGTACGAAACGCGAGATGAGCCACTTCACGTCGATCTTCTGAGAGTTCGCGGTATTTCAATGGTCGAGCCGGCCCATTCATGCAGCAAAGTTCTTGGTTCTCCCACTGTTAATTTTTTTTACTACACAGGTCAATAATAAATATATCCGATGTATAGCAATGAGCTGGTAATTTACTCCACGGAACTCTATGTTCTCTTCGTCTGACAAGAGCCAGCCAAAAATCTAACAGCCAATTTCACAATAAAAAAAGCGTACCTACGTAACGTAGTAAATTAGTTGTATAGTAACAAGCTTTAAAATTAGAAAACTGCTAATATGTGTTAGCACCAACCCTAAACAAAACATATTCAATTGGACGTCGGAAGAGAATGATGCATCGCACCCCTATTTGTACAGAGGCTCAATCGTACTTGGTAATTAACCAAATGTACCAGTAATTGAACAGTATTGTTACGACGTATACGGATGGGCTGGTAATGATCGCGATGTGAATATTTGTCTTAAGTATTTGTTTAAACAACACCATCAGTAAATGTATCTACGAGTATATACATAATCTGTATATTCGCTCTCTTGTTCAGTGAAATCAATTTTGTGTGCTTGTGTAAGCGAACGTGTAGTACTTGTTTGTATTTATTTTAGAGAGAATTTATACTTGATTGATTTATTTTTTTTTACAAATTCTGAGGATAAAGAGAATTTATACTTGATTGATTTATTTTTTTTTACAAATTCTGAGGATAAAGAGAATTTATACTTGATTGATTTATTTTTTTTTACAAATTCTGAGGATAAAGAGAAATTTTGTTAAATATTTTCTACAACAGAAGTGGTTCATAAAATGTATATTAATTGTTTACTGATTTAATTTATTAGCCAAATTTTTGTTCGGCACTCGTAATAGTTAAATATAGTCTTATATCTTACTAGCTTATCCCCGCGGCTTCGCTCGCATTGAAAAGTATCCTATGTTACTTCTAATACCTTCAAGAGTATATGTACAAAGTTTCATGATGATTGTTTCAGTAGTTTTTGCGTGAAAGCGTAACAAACAAACTTACATTCGCATTTCGTTACCGCCGGTAATACAATGGGACGGTATTACAGTATTCAGGGTTGAAACTTCATTACTGTAAAACTTCATTACTGAAGAAAAAAATTTTTTTTTATTATAAAGTATCATATTATGTTACTTCTAATACCTTCAAGAGTATATGTACAAAGTTTCATGATGATCGGTTCAGTAGTTTTTGCGTGAAAGCGTAACAAACAATCAAAATTTATTTCCAATATATCTGCTCGCGCTTTCAATGAACCAAAAACATTAAATGGCTGCAAAGAAAACAATCGACCTGAAGTTGTATCTAGATTAAAATCAGAGCATTGTAGAAAACAAAGGTACATTTCTTTTTGAAAAAAACTTTATTCTTAACTTTGAGATAAACACAAAGATCTCGTTATTGTCTAGATGCTATTTGTCATTTGTCAAGGCGGAGACAAATATATAGCACCTTTATCGTGATAGCCGACGGGCTGGTTCAATCGCACTGTAATAAAAAAATTGTCATTAGAAAACGCCGTTAAATAAAGTGCCGCCAGTAAATAACTAGTTGACCCGGCGAACTTTGTTCCGCATCAAAAGTAATAAATAAGTCAATTTTGGATATATCAGTTTTTATTTACTAAATCATACATAAATTATATTCTTGATACTAACCACCCCGTTGGGACCCCTCTATCTATTAATAAAAACAGCATCAAAATCCTTTGCGTAGTTTCAAATATCTAAGCATATAGGGGGACAGACAGCGGAAACCGACTTCATTTTATATTATGTAATTGTATTTTGAAATATTTATGTCTAAGATGTTGTTTTAATGTCATGTATTTTGATAATAATTGTGAGGTAACTTTTGGAAAGCGTCACTTTACAATTAAAATGTTACAGCACGACGGTACTGGTTAAAAGCCTCGGAATAAAATAAGGTGACTATAATTTCAAACAAAACGTTTCTTTTTGGAAATAATAGAAGGTAGATATTTTCACAGTTGTATTGTCGTTGGTTCGTCGTCACGAGGATTGCAGTAATGGTTTTTTTTCTGATGTATAGTGTCATGGGTAATTTGTGTCCGAAAAACCAACGCCCGTCGCCCATTGTTACGCCTTGCTGAAACTTTTTATTTCTAATGAAGTGGAGAAACTTTGTAAATCGTCATAAGATTGTATTAATTAACAAGTATCAAAGTTATTTTTATAAATAAAAGTTACAAAATATCACGGCAGATACGTGGTGAGGTTGGTATAGCGACTTAATGTCCGGCGTATAATAAAATGAAATGTCTAATTGATAATCGATCTGGTAAAGAATTCTGTTAACGTATGTAACTCTTTAGCTTAGGGGTAACGGACTCATGTCCTCCTTTACTCATTTCTTGTTTTGTATGAAGTCCTTCTTTTATGTTTTTAAACAAGTCTTCTTTAGTATAATCAGGATCAATAAATTTATAATCCTTATATCCTTATATCGTTATCACTTTCAAAACTGAAGTAGTTTCAAATAAATGAAGAGTTTTGTTATAATCAAGCTGTTTATTTGACACGAACAGTTTCCGAAACACTTGTGATATAATTGTATATAATTAACATACTGTTGTATAGTATATTATTTATATACTGTTAGAACTAACAATTAGGCACATACCAACTTAACAATATTACATCAGTACTACCAACCTTAAATTTATAACTATAGTAAATGTATAGACATTGTAGATATCTCAACAAAAACGTTGTACCTTAATTCGTCAAAACAAACCGGCCGGTAAAGCTGTTATCACATTCCAAAATCGGCAACCCTAAAATTTCCAACTTAAAGTGCAATCTGTTTACAATACCACCGCTACAACGCTTTGGGACTTCGTGTACAAGGCCTCTCGTCTAACAACAAAAGCGCTTAAGCGATATGTGGGTCTCACAGTCAACATAGCAGATAACAGGCCTCATTTACTTAGGGTTGACACTCTAGAGGCTTCCGTAATTTGTGTTGACAAAGGTCCAAATTAGATACCTATGCTCTTTATTCCATTTTATACGAGGATTTGCCTAATAAATGTTTTCAGGGTAAATTTATAGTAACGAGATAGTTTTTGTGTGCCTGCTCTGATATTTATGTCTGATATTTACATAAAATCCAGTGATTTGGAAATAAATATCATCGATGAGTTAGAATGCTACAGAAGTGATTATTAGGAGTAAATTCATTCTTGCTCAATATTTTCTCTTATTAGAAAGAAGCCAAATAATGGGATAACGGTCCTCGTGCTGTGGCTTTAGTAAGAAAATATTGGCTTACGACTTAGATTTTGGCTGATAGCTTTCATTTTGGTCGGGCGACAAATAGCTACATTTATTTCTATATACAGTTCAACAAAAAGTTGTTAATATCGATGAACCCTTTGCAGACCATAAAGTACGGCGTCGACTCACAAGCCGTATATTTGATGAGAGGTACAGAGCAGTGAGACTTTTAAATAAGTATCAACAGGATCAACGTTTCCGAATAAACTACTGGCAGTTGTTTATCTTGAACATAATTTTATCTATACATATAATAAAATTGTAGAAAAGTCAAAACTGTACATTGAATATTTTTTAAAAAGAATACTTGGTGTGTGATCTGCAATCGATACCGAAGCCAAAAATATACTTTTTAGAATTTTTGTCTGTTTGTCTGTTTGTCTGTTTGTCTGTTTGTCTGTTTGTCTGTTTGTCTGTATGTATGTCCGGGATAAACTCAAAAAGTACTGCATGGATTTACTTCAAATTTGGCACGAAAATTATTAAGAAGTCGGGTCAACATATAGGCTACATATTATCACGCTATCACCTACGAGGAACGAGCAGTGAACCTTTATTTCTTCAATGTATTCTGTAGCAACGTGTAATCTAACGACGCATATTTGTATGTTGTTATGGTGTTATTATGTTAATAACCATGCTTTAATCTATACATATAATAATAATAATAATATAATATAAGTTAGCTTCACATTTTAATTAACTTATGCCGTTAAACATAACAGACAATTTTAAAACAGTGCCATCTATGAGATTTACAAAACAGAAAACATTAAGTTGAATTACACGTGTAAGCACTTTTTGGTTTTAGATATAAATAAATCTTTGAGATTTTAAAAACATCAAGTCGAATTACATGTTTAAACACTTTTTGAATATAAATAATTGAAATTTCATCATGCGCTTGCGGTCAATAGATGTTTTTAAGAGTCATAGATGGAGTTGTGCATTTTTTTCTTTAAAATTGTATCGTTAATTCTTTTCAGAGATGAGCAAGACAATTAAAAAAATGTATTTGTATATGCTAAAAACTGTTAATATTTTTGTTCGGTATTTATTGGTGTAATGATTGCTTCGTAATTTTATAATTTTACACCATTAAAAAAAAATGTTTCCTATTCGCTAACTAGATGGCGTTGGCGTCGAATTAGGTTGACCTTAACACTGCCTAAGGTGAAATTTGACGGTACCACCATACCTTATAGCGATAAGGTACTCTTCTGATCGGCACAGTTAGAAAATGTCAGCCGCAAGGTGTTCCGCTCAGCAGGTAGTTTAAGAAGACTCCGTAACTTTCTACCCGTTGCCACCAAGACTGCGCTTGCACAATCTATTCTCCTACCTATTCTTGACTATGCCGATACCAGCTATCTTGATCTCACTGAAAACCAACTTCATAGACTTGAGCGTCTTCAGAATCTTTGTATTAGATTCATATTTGGTTTACGCAAATATGACCACGTCACGGAATTTCGTAATAAGCTCAAGTGGTTGTCCATTCGTCTTCGAAGGAATACTCATGTTCTCTGTCTTCTGTATATTACTCTTTTCAATTCTACTACTCCTCACTATCTCAAAAAACGTTTCACGTTTCTTCATGACACACATGCGAGATGCTTGAGATCATCAGCGAGTTTGACCCTAGAAATACACACTCCACAAATTTTCTCCATAAATCGTTTTCAGTCCAGGCTACACGCCTGTGGACTGAATTACCGCTGACTGTCCGACAAGCTGGACTGGCACTGGACTGAAGACTGGCAACTTTCAAAAAACGTCTTTCAAAGAACACTATTTTGCACTTTAAATAACTCAGCAGACATTGTTCAATGAGTATATATTGTATATTTATTTAAATTTTGTTTATTTAAATACGTATTTATATGTGTATTGTATATGTATGTATTGGTATCTGTATGTATGTACATATATTATGTGTGTGTATCTATCTTATATATTCTCACTCACTCACTTTATTTAACTCATATATTATATATTTGTCTATCTTGACGAGGTTTGATAGGAGCGACAGTACACCGCGTATTACTTTTCCTAGCTCATTATCGAACACCTGTCTTAGTTCACTTCAAGACGTGGTCATTTCCATCGGCGGCAATCCATTGGTCGAATATGGGTTACCAGCTCCCCAATCATCACCGCATCAAGACCGTGGAAATCGAGAGTATAACGCTGAGACAATTTACGATCCGAGCGAAATGACCACCATACGAAATCACCATGTCGCTTTGTTCTCTTCAGAGCAAAAACAAATTTATGACACTGTTCTTAAAAGCGTTGGGCAAAACCAGGGTAAAATGTTTTTCTTGGATGCTCCTGGTGGAACAGGAAAAACATTTGTTACCACTGGCATACTTGCAGAGGTCAGGAGGCAAGGCAAAATTGCCATTGCTGTAGCGTCGTCGGGAATCGCTGCCACACTGCTTCCGGGTGGCAAGACAGCACATGCCATGTTTAAAATTCCCATCGATTTAGAGAGCACCGAAACGCCTGTTTGTGGTGTGTCACGCAATAGTGATAAGGGACACGTGCTGAAGGATTGCTCTCTGATCGTATGGGATGAGTGTACGATGGCCAATAGAAAAGCAGTTGAGGCCGTGGACAGAACCCTGCAGGACATCCGCAGGAACGAACACTTGATGGGTGGTGTCACAGTTCTATTCAGTGGCGATTTCCGACAAACGCTTCCCGTGGTGACGCGGGGATCGAGGGCTGACGAGGTGAATGCTTCGTTGAAACGATCTTCGCTGTGGTCACGAGTTCGTACGCTGCGCTTGACCATTAATATGAGAGCTCGGCTCGGCGGCAATGCACGTGCTCAAGAATTCTCCGATGTTCTTCTAAGTCTTGGCGAAGGCACTCTACCAGAGGAGAGAGGTGGGCAGGTGGTGCTTCCAGAGTCTCTCGGTAGAGTCGTATCCAGCTTAGAAGAACTCATTCGCTGTGTGTACGGGGACATCAGTCATATACCGCACCAGCAGAATTCTTGGGTATGTGAGCGGGCAATTTTGACGCCCAAAAATGGTCAGGCTGAAGCAATCAACGAATGCATTCTCTCGAAAATTGAGGGGAATGAAGTGGTTTACACCTCTATAAACACTGTCATCGAGCAAGATGATGCCACACATTATCCCGTGGAATTTCTGAACTCTCTGTCAGCAAGTGGACTTCCAGCGCATACTATCAAGCTGAAAGTCGGTGTCCCGATTATGCTTCTTCGGAACCTATCTCCTCCGAAGTTGTGTAACGGGACCCGCCTGAAAGTCATCTCGCTCCACAGACACAGCATTGAGGCGGAAATTCTTACGGGTTGTGGCGTAGGCGAGGCAGTATTTGTACCACGCATTCCCCTCATACCTCATAACTTCCCGTTCCAGTTCAAGCGCGTACAGTTCCCCGTGAGTGTTTGCTTCGCGATGACCATCAATAAGTCGCAGGGGCAGACACTGAGAGCAGCGGGTGTCGACCTCAGGACGAGCTGCTTCTCACACGGGCAGCTGTACGTCGCTTGCTCCCGCGTCACCAGTCCTGACTCTCTTTACATTTTGGCTGCGGAGAGCCAAACCAGCAATGTTGTTTATAGAGAAGTTTTATAAGTATATATTTTTATCCTTTTCTATATTTATATTTTCTTATTCATTATTTTCTACATTTGCTTCAGTCGCAACTTATTACTTAATTCAGCAGAATCACCATAAAGTCATTTATTCAAAGCAGACTGAAAATCAGCACTTTTGAAGTTCAACAATTTTACAAAAGACAGTCTCCCTCTGTTACTGTACTTTCTGTATTTATGAAATGTAAAGAAGTAACGGGTAAATAAATGTTATTTTAAAAGGTATAATCGTAGGTATTTTTGGTGCTGTATAGCGTTCAGGCAGATGACGTCGCGGGCTACAGCTATACTACAAAAATTCCTGTTAAAATGAAAATAAACAATGCGGGCAACAACCATTGCTACCGCAATCTGTACTTATCCTACCAGTTACAATTTCATTTTAGAGGTAATTACTTCTCAACTGTCTATGTAAAAATATAGCTATCTGATCACAAATTCCACGCGTACGAAGTCGCGGGCACAGCTAGTTTGTAATAAAGAATCAAAAAATCATATAACTTCATTATATTCATATTTTTTATATATTACAAAATTGGGTAGCGTAGGTGAGCATGTTTAATATAAAATCTAAAAATAATTATATCGAATTCTCTGAGGGTCTTAGGCCTAATCTATTTTTGTTATTTTAATCGAATATTACTTAATCTTTTTTTTCCTGTCTAAACAGTAAACAAAATCACCAAGGTTTTAGATTCCATTAACACTACTAAAAGTATCTGTAACCTGTAAACACGTACTGTAAAAAGTTTCATAGTTTTAACGTTGCAGTATCTACTGCGACAGGAGACAAGGCGACAGGCGCTACCAGCAGTTCCTTCATAAAAATATTCTCAGATGAATCGACAAAAAACTATACTTGACAACTCATCGCTTTTCAGATCCTCCACTCCTGAATAGATGGCTCTAGACTCTAGAGAGCAATGAAAACTATAGCCGTGGTGGGGTGAAGCGAGATTAAACACTGTGACTGGTTGCCTCTCTCCACTGAATATTTGATAATGGCCGGAGAAGACAGCTCGATATACTGTTAACGTTAGGCCGCCCGATTTACATAGTCATTGTATGTGTGTTAAGGAACACATTTGTAAATGTTACAATTTTGTTCAGGAAACCTGTCTACGTCGATTCAAAACGGTATGAAAATACAGATATAGGCAAGTCTTGCGGTAAATACAATGCGTTTGACAATTCTTGTATTGACAATATTATGAGCAGTCGAAAATATCACATCTAACAAGTCTATTAGTGTAATGGTTACTCAGAGCTTATTTGATTGCTCAGTGACATATTTATAGGGATGCCCACCAGCCCGATCGTCAGACGGCCTCAGAAAGGCTGCTGGAAAAGACTGGACGCCGAAGGCAGAGAATCGGATGTTGTGGCGCACATTGGGAGAGGCCTATGTCCAGCAGTGGACTGCAATAGGCTGATGATGATGATATTTATAGTCTTGTGGCAGCAATATTTACGCCGTTAATACCCAACGGGGTCAGCAGTGTTTCCAGGCACGCTCCAAATAAAATATTAGTGTCTCATTCAAACTATTTTGGGCCTATTAGCACATATTTTCTACACTACTCCCAGTCCCCACTACGTTGTTTGCAGTAAATCTGACATTTGTATTGTATTTCCCTGTTTCACTCCATTTATTGAAATAAAACTTTTGCACGGGTGTTCATTCTAAGAAAGGTATGTATATGTTATTTCGCGAAGCAATATGTATGTGAGAAAGGGTCCGGTTAATAGTGTTGTAGGGGCACAGGAGTGTGTTATTACCACCTGTTCTCTCCTTAATATCTATCTACGTTCTCTTCCAGCTGCCACGTTTGCATATAGGTTGGTGAAAATTATAGAGGTACGGTTTTCTATTTGTACCAGTTATTTTGATATATTATAAGGACAGGAAGTTTGCGATTTTATTACTGATGATGTATAGTGGTAAATATTTAACAAGAGAGTTTCACTATTTGGTGATCAAATAGTGAAACCCAAACAAACATAACACATAGAATTAGTAATTGATAGGTCACTTTCACGTCACACAATATCTCAATCAGGTATTTGATGCCACGAAAGAGAGAAAAACGTCTACCTATGGCTTCGTATAAAGGTCGAAAATACAGTAAATAATTTCGGCGTATAGAGTGCAGGAAAATGACTTTGTTCCTCATGAAAGTAATATGCGTTTGCAAATAAAGTGCCAAATCTCATATATTATCACTATCATTGTTACAACAACGTTGTTAGCATAAATGGAGCGTTGGGCAGATTCCTGGGCGCACAAAACATTAGCAGAAAAGCCCAGCTAGCAATCCACAATGCAGTCCTGATCCCAACGCTAACTTATGGAAGCGAGAGCTGGGTATGGCAGAGTGTGCATGAAAGTAGAATAAACGCGGTAGAAATGAGGGCACTACGCAAAATCTGCGGAGTGACTCTCGCTGACCGCGTAGAAAACAAGGTTGTACGGAAGGAAGTTGGTTTGAAAGAGAGTGTCGATGTAAAAATAAGAAAGGGCATGCTCCGATGGTTCGGACATGTAGAAAGAATGGTTGATGCAAGACTGACTAAGCAGATATACAATGCAAAAGCGGATGGATGTAGGAGTCGAGGACGGCCAAGACACACATTACATGACCAAATAGAACATGTTCTGGAGGAAGGTGATGTTAAGAGCCTCAAAAACCGACGCGCGTGCATGAAAAGAGTTATGAATGTCAACGAAGCGAGTGAGGCGTGTAAGAATCGTGCCCTACGGCGCTCTGTTCTCTCTGCCTACCCCGCAAGGGATTTGGCGTGAAGTTATGTATGTATGTATGTATTGTTACAATAAACATGAATTATATATGCATACCCGGTTGACACCCTCTATTTACAAAATAAATCGCATCAAGATCCGTTTCGTAATTATTTAATTATTTTTATCTATATCTAAATATCATTAAAAGGGTGAGTGGCAGAGTCACGATCGGGTGACCAAGAACGAACTACTACGATCAAAAAAATGGCCTGTTTCATGAAGTTAAAATGCGTAGCACCCACTTTAATGCCTGATGGGGTGTATGAATATGGATGAGGCGAAAGAAGTGGGCCGAGATCATAGCTCGTGGAAAGTTGAAGTTTCTGCCTGTAATCTATAACCGTCTTCATCTTTCTCATTATTACAAAACGATGTACTAATACAGGTAGTAAATCTGAACTATGAATTCTTGGTCTGTTAAGCTAACAAACGGTTCTCACCCGATCTCATTGCAAATCGTGACTATTCCAAGACTTGATAGTACTAAGATTGGTACCTGCTCTCACAGTGAATCATAGATTTAAATGTAATTCGGTCTTGTCGTTCGGTTTTGAAAGGCATAGGTATGCATTATCACGCGTAATTTAAATCTGAATACGTAAACTTACAGCATAAACAATGCTGGAATGCCTTGACAAAGCAACTTATTGTCCCGGTATATAATTAATCATTGTAGGTAATGTATTTGTAAAATTATGCAATAAGTGTGAGAACTTGCCGCCACGCAAGCATTCAGTATTTATATATTTCTTGAATCTTCAATAAAAGAGCCTACAGAGGTTCCACTCTTAATAAGCACCACTACCTAGTAGTAAGCCGGTTAAAGGACTATTTCGTGCCCATTTCGGAGAGCTTGAAAGAATATAGTGCGAGAAACTAAAATATGAAAGTGGATGGAGTATATTTATTGCATGTCTTGGCCTAGTCAGTATATAACACGAGTCTTACTGACTTACATGTTGAAGAATGCTGGGAAAGAATGAAAAAAAATGAGTCTGGCATATGTGAAACATCGACGTTATTTTGTAAAAAATACTTTAAAAAAAAAAGTCAAACCGACTTCTAGGAACGTAAACCACGCAATCTTTAAGTATATGAAAACAGTACCTCTATAACTAAAAAGCGATAAATAACGTAACTTACTCATTTGTATAACCCTAGCGTCACACTTTCGGGTCCGCTGTGGTCCGAAAGTGTAGTTCGGGTAGAAAAAGGCGTGAAGTTATGTTATTATCTATTTCAAAATTGAGTTCTGAAATTCACTCAAATATAATATATTAATAATTATTATATATATTATTATATTATATATAATATATTAATTGGGTGGTTATGGTTCTATGGAGCTATTTCATTAGCTTTTTATTAGCTTCACCTGTATGTTTATATGTTTGTACGTTTGTAGGTTTGTTTGTAGCCGACTTCTTTTTTAGTGTCCATAGTTCACAAATCGCACCATCTAGTGGCAATCAGCGGAAAGTTTACGTTATCAACTTGAAAAGAGTTCCTTGTATAAGTCACAGATGGCGCTATTCCTCAAATTCGAAACTAAGAAACGCGCTTGTTAAAGAAAACCGAACTAAAAAATATAAAATAAATAATAGTTTAAAAAAACTAAAAAACACGCTTTTTATAGAAAACCGAACTAAAAAATCTATACATATAATAAAATTGTAGAAAAGTCAAAACTGTACATTGAATATTTTTTAAAAAGAATACTTGGTGTGTGATCTGCAATCGATACCGAAGCCAAAAATATACTTTTTAGAATTTTTGTCTGTTTGTCTGTATGTATGTCCGGGATAAACTCAAAAAGTACTGCATGGATTTACTTCAAATTTGGCACGAAAATTATTAAGAAGTCGGGTCAACATATAGGCTACATATTATCACGCTATCACCTACGAGGAACGAGCAGTGAACCTTTATTTCTTCAATGTATTCTGTAGCAACGTGTAATCTAACGACGCATATTTGTATGTTGTTATGGTGTTATTATGTTAATAACCATGCTTTAATCTATACATATAATAATAATAATAATATAATATAAGTTAGCTTCACATTTTAATTAACTTATGCCGTTAAACATAACAGACAATTTTAAAACAGTGCCATCTATGAGATTTACAAAACAGAAAACATTAAGTTGAATTACACGTGTAAGCACTTTTTGGTTTTAGATATAAATAAATCTTTGAGATTTTAAAAACATCAAGTCGAATTACATGTTTAAACACTTTTTGAATATAAATAATTGAAATTTCATCATGCGCTTGCGGTCAATAGATGTTTTTAAGAGTCATAGATGGAGTTGTGCATTTTCTTCTTTAAAATTGTATCGTTAATTCTTTTCAGAGATGAGCAAGACAATTAAAAAAATGTATTTGTATATGCTAAAAACTGTTAATATTTTTGTTCGGTATTTATTGGTGTAATGATTGCTTCGTAATTTTATAATTTTACACCATTAAAAAAAAATGTTTCCTATTCGCTAACTAGATGGCGTTGGCGTCGAATTAGATCGCGCTATAATTTCGTTCACCAAAAGTGATGTTATGAGTACGGATGTCGCCGCGACAACTCATAGAAACTGGGGTTACCTGCGTTGCTATAAGTTATCGTGTGCTTAGTCGAATTTAACGTGAAAACTGAAAATACTTTCCTGAAATATAATTTAAAAAAAAAATATTTACTTAAATAAACTTCATTCGGAATCGGACTACTGCTTACTGCTTAGCTATCATTATCTGTGTGTAAATTCTCAGCGTGTAAATTATTTTCTGTTATTTTTCAAACTTAAAATAATCAAAATGCCTAGAAAACGGTCTAATCTATCCCAATCCTCAAACGATAGTCGAAGGAAAAGGTTAGCTCGATCTCTTGAAACCACCATTGAGCGTGAGGCAAGGATAGCTACTCTTCGAGAACACAATGCGGAAATTCGAGATGGAGAAAGTAGTACGTCGCGCCAGTCCCGATTAGATACTATGCGCACTCAAAATGCATCGTTGCGGTCTCTGGAAAGTATAGAAGCATACGAAATGCGGCTATTAAATGATCGGAAGCGCCATGCTGAGTCTCGCGCGTCAGAGACATACACGCAACAAGAGACAAGACTGAGTTTGCAGCGCAGCCGCACTTATGCCGCTCGATCGTGCGAGAGTGCTGAAATTCGAGAAGCTCGATTGGAAAGCGACCGGGAGCGCTGAGTCTCGCGCGTCAGAGACGTACACGCAGCTAGAGACGAGGTTGAGTTCCCAGCGCTCTCGCACAGATGCAGCTCGATTTTGTGAGAGTGTCGAAGCGCGAGAAGCTCGACTGGAAAGCGACCGGGAGCGCCACGCTGAGTCTCGCGCGTCAGAGACGTACACGCAGCTAGAGACGAGGTTGAGTTCCCAGCGCTCTCGCACAGATGCAGCTCGATTTTGTGAGAGTGTCGAAGCGCGAAAAGCTCGACTGGAAAGCGACCGGGAGCGCCACGCTGAGTCTCGCGCGTCAGAGACGTACACGCAGCAAGAGACGAGGTTGAGTTCCCAGCGCTCTCGCACAGATGCAGCTCGATTTTGTGAGAGTGTCGAAGCGCGAGAAGCTCGACTGGAAAGCGACCGGGAGCGCCACGCTGAGTCTCGCGCGTCAGAGACGTACACGCAGCAAGAGACGAGGTTGAGTTCCCAGCGCTCTCGCTCAGATGCCGCTCGATTTTATGAGAGTGTCGAAGCGCGAGAAGCGCGACTGGAAAGCGACCGGGAGCGCCACGCCGAGTCTCGCGCGTCAGAGACATACACGCAGCGAGAGACGAGGTTGAATTCGCAGCGGAGTCGCACTTCTCTTTCTCGGTCGATCGAAGATCATGAAGAGCGGATGACCCGGTTAAGAAGAGATCGTTCTCAGCATGCCCTTTCACGGTCGTTAGAGAACGATGAGCAGCGTGAAGAACGTCGTGCAGCTGCTCGGCAGCGGTACCACGACGTGTGTGGCGATACGTCTGCTCATCTATCGCTAGAACGGGATAGAATTCAAGAGTTTCGAGGATCTTGGTCGGGTGAACAGCGTGCGGCACAACTAGAACTAGATCGTCTGCGGCGTAGCATGAATCAACTTTCAACATCTGACGATGAATCCATGGTTTACGATATCGAAGAGCAATCGTGGCTAAATAAAGAGGGAAGTGGATTTATGTACAATGTTGCGATTAACTACGCCGCACACGGAGATATTGGTGTCTTAGAAGAAGTGTGTGCCCACTGTCAAGCCCGCAAATGGAAAGGAGAGCCCAATGGGATGTGTTGTGCATCTGGTAAGGTACGCTTGGAGTCTATGCAAGACCCACCAGATCTGTTAAGAATCTTACTAAATGGCGAACATCCGAAGTCCAGCCATTTTTTGAAAAACATCCGAGCTTATAACAGCGCCTTCCAGATGACTTCGTTTGGTGCAAATCAAATCGTTGAAGCAGGTTTCATGCCGACATTCAAGGTCCAGGGGCAAGTTTACCATCAAATCGGTTCGCTGCTACCTACAGACATTCCAAAATTTTTGCAAATTTATTTTGTAAGTGATTTTGAAGAACAAGCAAACCTACGAAGTAGACACATCCCCAATTTGGACCCTGTTCTGGTCAGAGGATTGCAAAGTATGTTGCATAACGTTAATCCGCACATTGGCAACTTCAAAGCCGCTCTGGCGTCGGTGCCTGAGAACGAGCGCAACCGCTTTAAGTTTGTCATCAGTGCAGATAGAAAGCCGATTGCAGCCCATCCGGGACGATATAATGCGCCAACGACGAATGAGGTCGCCGTTCTCTTAGTCGATCAGGAGTGTGATAAAAGAGATATCGTCTTACGCACGCACGATGACCGGCTTCAAAGGATCAGCGAAACTCACCGCGCGTACGATTCTCTTCAATATCCGCTCATGTTTTGTCGCGGAGAGGATGGCTACCATTTCGCCCACTATAATGTAGACCCCCAGACAGGCTCCCCAAATTATAACAAAAAAACGTCCGCCATGCAGTTCTACAGCTTCTTGATCCAGCTGAGGGTGAACAATGGCTCTTATCTCCACCATCATCGTACACTCTTTAGTCAGTTTCTGGTGGACATGTATGCCAAAATTGAGACAGAGCGTTTGGTATTTATAAGGTCCAATCAAAGAAAGCTGAGAGCTGAGAACTACGTCCATCTCAGAGATGCCATGCAGAATGATGCCAATGCTCAAGATGTAGGAAGGATGGTCATTCTCCCCTCCACCTTCACAGGAGGTCCGCGGTACATGCACGAGAGGACCCAAGATGCATTTTGCTATGTGCGAAAGTTTGGTCGCCCGGACCTCTTTATTACTATCACTACCAACCCAAAGTGGCCTGAAATAACAGCTCAACTCCTTGCAGGACAGGTTTCGTACGACAGGCACGACTTGATCTCTCGCGTATTCCACCTGAAGTTGAAATGCCTTATGGATCTTCTAACAAAGGCAAAAGTGTTTGGTACAGTCCGATGTCATATGTACTCCGTGGAATGGCAAAAACGCGGCTTGCCACACGCGCATCTGCTTTTGTGGTTGGAAGAAAAGATCAGGCCTATCCAGATTGATCAAGTCATAAGTGCAGAGCTTCCGGACCCTGACGTTGATCCTGTTCTGCATCAAATTGTTAAAAGTCACATGGTGCATGGCCCCTGTGGCACGTTAAATCCAAGTTCCCCTTGTATGAAAGACGGACGTTGTACAAAAAGATTCCCAAAAAAATTTACCAACGAAACCATTACTGGTGAGGATGGATATCCCTCATACCGGCGCCGATCACCAGCAGAGGGCGGGCATTCCACTGAGCTGAGCGTGCGTGGCCAGGCGCGACCGGTCGATAACCGATGGATTGTTCCTTACTCACCAGTACTGTCCAGGACCTTCCAGACGCACATCAACGTCGAGTCGTGCACCAGCGTCGGGTCGATCAAATATATCTGCAAATACGTGAACAAAGGTAGCGATCAGGCGACGTTTGCTTTACAGAACACTGACAGAGACGAGGTGACCAAGTATCAGTCCGGTCGCTACATCAGCACGTCTGAAGCAGTTTGGCGGATACTGGCGTTCTCTATACATGACAGGCATCCTGCCGTCATGCATTTAGACGTCCACCTAGAAAACGGTCAGCGCATATATTTTGATCCCAACAACGTTGCTGAGCGCTTAGAAAATCCGCGCCAAACAACTCTCTTGGCATTTTTCAGGCTCTGCGAAATCGACCAGTTTGCGAGGTTCCTTACGTATGACGAGGTGCCTTCATATTACACGTACGACAAGCAAAGGGGAATATTTAACCGACGTCGAAGAGGAGGTGCTGTCGAAGGTTTTCCGGGAATTTTCAAGGACACCGTATTGGGTAGAGTTTATACCGTGCACCCGAATAATGGCGAATGCTATTTTCTGCGGTTATTACTTCACACGATCCGAGGCCCAACGTCTTTTGCCTTTCTGAGAACATTTGATGGCGTGGAGTATCCCACTTACCGCGCAGCCTGTGTAGCACGTCACCTTCTCGACGGTGACCAAAACTGGGATGACACCCTCGCGGAGGCGAGCGTCAGTAACAGCCCCAGCCGTATGCGTCATCTGTTTGCCGTCATCTTGGTGTTTTGTGGAGTCACGAACCCGGTAGCTTTGTGGGAAAAATATCGACATCATCTATCTGAAGATTTTCTACGAGCTTTGAGGCGTGCTACTGGAGACGAAGTCGAAGTAACTGATGAACGCGTGCTGAACACCTGTCTTAGTTCACTTCAAGACGTGGTCATTTCCATCGGCGGCAATCCATTGGTCGAATATGGGTTACCAGCTCCCCAATCATCACCGCATCAAGACCGTGGAAATCGAGAGTATAACGCTGAGACAATTTACGATCCGAGCGAAATGACCACCATACGAAATCACCATGTCGCTTTGTTCTCTTTAGAGCAAAAACAAATTTATGACACTGTTCTTAAAAGCGTTGGGCAAAACCAGGGTAAAATGTTTTTCTTGGATGCTCCTGGTGGAACAGGAAAAACATTTGTTACCACTGGCATACTTGCAGAGGTCAGGAGGCAAGGCAAAATTGCCATTGCTGTAGCGTCGTCGGGAATCGCTGCCACACTGCTTCCGGGTGGCAAGACAGCACATGCCATGTTTAAAATTCCCATCGATTTAGAGAGCACCGAAACGCCTGTTTGTGGTGTGTCACGCAATAGTGATAAGGGACACGTGCTGAAGGATTGCTCTCTGATCGTATGGGATGAGTGTACGATGGCCAATAGAAAAGCAGTTGAGGCCGTGGACAGAACCTTGCAGGACATCCGCAGGAACGAACACTTGATGGGTGGTGTCACAGTTCTATTCAGTGGCGATTTCCGACAAACGCTTCCCGTGGTGACGCGGGGATCGAGGGCTGACGAGGTGAATGCTTCGTTGAAACGATCTTCGCTGTGGTCACGAGTTCGTACGCTGCGCTTGACCATTAATATGAGAGCTCGGCTCGGCGGCAATGCACGTGCTCAAGAATTCTCCGATGTTCTTCTAAGTCTTGGCGAAGGCACTCTACCAGAGGAGAGAGGTGGGCAGGTGGTGCTTCCAGAGTCTCTCGGTAGAGTCGTATCCAGCTTAGAAGAACTCATTCGCTGTGTGTACGGGGACATCAGTCATATACCGCACCAGCAGAATTCTTGGGTATGTGAGCGGGCAATTTTGACGCCCAAAAATGGTCAGGCTGAAGCAATCAACGAATGCATTCTCTCGAAAATTGAGGGGAATGAAGTGGTTTACACCTCTATAAACACTGTCATCGAGCAAGATGATGCCACACATTATCCCGTGGAATTTCTGAACTCTCTGTCAGCAAGTGGACTTCCAGCGCATACTATCAAGCTGAAAGTCGGTGTCCCGATTATGCTTCTTCGGAACCTATCTCCTCCGAAGTTGTGTAACGGGACCCGCCTTAAAGTCATCTCGCTCCACAGACACAGCATTGAGGCGGAAATTCTTACGGGTTGTGGCGTAGGCGAGGCAGTATTTGTACCACGCATTCCCCTCATACCTCATAACTTCCCGTTCCAGTTCAAGCGCGTACAGTTCCCCGTGAGTGTTTGCTTCGCGATGACCATCAATAAGTCGCAGGGGCAGACACTGAGAGCAGCGGGTGTCGACCTCAGGACGAGCTGCTTCTCACACGGGCAGCTGTACGTCGCTTGCTCCCGCGTCACCAGTCCTGACTCTCTTTACATTTTGGCTGCGGAGAGCCAAACCAGCAATGTTGTTTATAGAGAAGTTTTATAAGTATATATTTTTATCCTTTTCTATATTTATATTTTCTTATTCATTATTTTCTACATTTGCTTCAGTCGCAACTTATTACTTAATTCAGCAGAATCACCATAAAGTCATTTATTCAAAGCAGACTGAAAATCAGCACTTTTGAAGTTCAACAATTTTACAAAAGACAGTCTCCCTCTGTTACTGTACTTTCTGTATTTATGAAATGTAAAGAAGTAACGGGTAAATAAATGTTATTTTAAAAGGTATAATCGTAGGTATTTTTGGTGCTGTATAGCGTTCAGGCAGATGACGTCGCGGGCTACAGCTATACTACAAAAATTCCTGTTAAAATGAAAATAAACAATGCGGGCAACAACCATTGCTACCGCAATCTGTACTTATCCTACCAGTTACAATTTCATTTTAGAGGTAATTACTTCTCAACTGTCTATGTAAAAATATAGCTATCTGATCACAAATTCCACGCGTACGAAGTCGCGGGCACAGCTAGTAGAAAATAAATTTTAATGAATTTAAATTAAAAAAAGCGTGGAGTGCTTTTTAAGATATTATCGAAATGATAATCAATCTAACTATTGACACCATGCACCCCACGCTTTTTTTAATTTATATTCATTGAAATTTTTAACACTATTTTCTTAATTTAAATTCATTAAAACTTATTTTCTATTTTTTAGTTCGGTTTTCTATAAAAAGCGTGTTTTTTAGTTTTTTAAACTATTATTTATTCAGTTCAGTTTGTCGTCACAGCGATTATAACCCAACTATGTGATCACTTTTGGCCATATTATGATAAAACTTAGATAATTTATCTACAACATATTTAAAATGAGTCGTTTTAGTGTGTATTTATAGCTATTTATAACCAAAAACAACATGTATATAATAGGTACTAAAATTTTCAGTTTAATTTTGTAACAAGATACAAATTGGAGATGAAAGATATTTGAAAGAAACAGGACAGATATAGGTTAATTTCAAATTTACTACACAAATGTGACACTTTGATTGTTTTGTAGGAATGTAGTCATATTTCATCACGGCTCATCTTGTTTTCATCTCTCTTCGTTTCATGACGATTTAAGCAAGTATTTAAGCTCGAGTCAAGCCCAACTCGAATTAGCAACTCGAGTTGACCATCACTAAATTAAACCTAATATTTATTGAAAAAGAAACTGTGCTAAGCGTCCTCTAGTGTCAATGTGACAACTTGCCAGCGCCATCTAAGACTCAGATTAAGAAACTTGGTTAAATGGTATTCAATGAGATAGAGTGATAGCTCGAAGCTTTCTGAAGCCCCTTCTGCAAGGCGTCCTCAGACGACACGTTATGAAAACTCTCCACGATATATATACACACACACACACACACACATTTAAAACATTTGAATATGCGTATAAATATATCCGTGTATGCCTACCTAAATAAAAATGCATTCAGGTTATTTCAAATATGGCCCGCGAAGGCTCACTGCAGGGGTGTCCTGGTGCTCCACTGAAGTCTCCTCCCAGATGTTGCCTTGCACTGTCAGTTGTTGAGAGGAAAAGGTTGAGATGATAGTAGAGGTGAAAGTAAAGATGAAAGTCGAGTTGTGAAGGTAAAGATGAAGGCGAAGGTAGAGATGTGAAGGTAGAGGGCAGCCAGTCAATAAGATCAAAAGTTTAGTTGAAGGTTTATGGTCTAAGATTATTCTGGCTCCTCAATTGGTAAAATCTTCAAATGAAATGGCCGAATATCCTGTCTAATTTTAAAATGTCTGGTCATATTAAATAATTAACTACCTACTTTAATGAATATAATAAAATTATTAACTTTCGTATACTACCTACAGTTGTATTTTTATTTATGACCTGGAAACCGTGTCTTTGAAGCCTAAATTTATTATGATAAAAATTTACATTGTCACTCAACGTGACACTAGAATGTGTCCCACAAGCTTAATACCAGTCTGCCGGTACAAGCTTAATTAAATAAGATACACAGAAAAAAGAGAGCAGCAACTTTGCAGTCTCGTACGTTTAGTGGTTTAGGAGGTCTTTACTTCAAATCGGAAACCTTTTAGGAAGTTAAAGTCATGTAGAAAATTCTGGCAATAGGCTATTGGACACGGAGTTCAATAATATTCGGTTTGACGAGATAATTTCTAAGGTATTATATTTGATCAAAACAACTTTCATGATTATATCGCATTTATTTATTTCCGGACGTTTCGAACTCTTTACAGAGATCATTTTCACGAGTGTTAAGAGTCTGTAAAGAGTTCGAAACGTCGGGAAATAAATAAGAAATAAATAAACGCTATATAATCCTGGAAGTTGTTTTGATCAATGAGTGAGATTCGCGAAAGTCTTAGAAATAAATAGGTATTATATTTTATGAAATTTTGTTTCAGTTAAGTTTTCTTAAAATTTTTAAAATACACCTAAATATATATATATATATATATATTTCGAGGGCAAAGGTAAGTTTAGAAAGTTATCTACGCTAATATTATAAAGAGGAAAGTTTTGTATTTTTGTATGTAACGAATAAACTAAAAAAGTGCTGGACCGATTTTAATAATTCTTTTTTCATTAGAAAGCTGGCATTATCACTGAGTAACAAAGGCTATGTGTAATCATCGTCGTCATCGACATTTTGTTTGTACGCGAGTAACACCGTGAGGCGGGAAGCTACGTACAATATAGCTGTACGAAGTTCGCGCGGTCTGCTAGTATGATATAAATGTCTCGATCAACGTTGTCACACTATAAGTTTTCGGAAATTATGTGTGATCAATATTGATGACTGATAAAATATTACTCATTCTCAACTGGAGACTTCTGGAGGGTTCGCCACCAATATGCCAAGAAAAAAATTCGAACAGTGCAGCTCTTCAATAATGAGGCTTTCTAATTCTATTTCAACTTGGGTCTGTCTTTTTAATGTACTCGTAATACGTCTTTTCATTTGATACCCATATTGCAGAAGTGCACTAGGAATAACTAATCTAGTATTTTGGAATATCTGCAATATTGGATCTGGAATGACGTCACATTCACACACTCAAAAACATCCATGGATTTATAATATTAATAAAATTTACATGGTTTTTCACCAGTATGTAAACGAATAATATGAGTATTTAAAGTGACTTCTCGATTAAAACTTTTATCACATACTAGCTGACCCGGCAAACATCTTCCCGAAAAATAAAATTTAAAAAATAAGGGTTGATCGTAGGGGGTTGAAAATTTAGGGTTGTATGTATTTTTGTATCCCACAGAAATATATCGAAAAAGTAAAAAAAAATCATTGAGGAGGGGGGCCATCCTTGTGATTTAGGGGGATGAAAAATAGATATTGTCCTATTCTCAGACTTACCCGATATGCACACAAAATTTCATGAGAATCGGTCAAGCCGTCTCGGAGGAGTATGGGAACGAAAACTGTGACACGGGAATTTTATATATTAGATTAACATTTATCCTTTAGTCATTATAGTTACACATATACACCAGTGTGTATATGAATATGAGTATTTAACGCGGCTTTATGTTGGAAACTTTTTTTACATAGGTCACATTTAAATGGTTTTCACCAGTGTGTATACGAATATGAGTATTTAAAGCGCTTATTTGATTGAACGTTCTTTTACATAGATCACAGTTGAAAGGTTTTACACCAGTGTGTATACGAATATGAGTATTTAAAGAGCCTTTTCGACTGAAACTTTTTTCACAAACAGCACATTTAAATGTTTTTACACCAGTGTGTATACGAATATGAGCATTTAAAATGGATTTTTGATTGAAACTTTTATCACAAAGATCGCATTTATATGGTTTTACACCAGTGTGTATACGAATATGAGTATTTAAAAAGCCTTTTCGACTGAAACTTTTTTCACAAACAGTACATTTAAATGGTATTACACCAGTGTGTATACGAATATGAGCATTTAAAATGGATTTTTGATTGAAACTTTTATCACAAAGATCGCATTTATATGGTTTTACACCAGTGTGTATACGAATATGAGCATTTAAAGAGCCTTTTCGACTGAAACTTTTTTCACAAACAGCACATTTAAATGTTTTTACACCAGTGTGTATACGAATATGAGCATTTAAAATGAATTTTTGATTGAAACTTTTATCACAAAGATCGCATTTATATGGTTTTACACCAGTGTGTATACGAATATGAGTATTTAAAGAGCCTTTTCGACTGAAACTTTTTTCACAAACAGCACATTTAAATGTTTTTACACCAGTGTGTATACGAATATGAGCATTTAAAATGGATTTTTGATTGAAACTTTTATCACAAAGATCGCATTTATATGGTTTTACACCAGTGTGTATACAAATATGAGTATTTAAAGAGCCTTTTCGACTGAAACTTTTTTCGCAAACATTACATTTAAATGGTTTTTCACCCGTGTGTCTACGAATATGATCAGTTAAAGTGCCTTTTCGAAAAAAGCTTTGTTCACATACATCACATTTAAATGTTTTTTCACCAGTATGTCTAAGAATGTGACTTTGTAGAGTGGATTTTTGATTGAAACGTTTATCACAAAGATCACATTTAAATGGTTTTTCACCAGTGTGTTTAAGAACATGATACTTTAAACTGACTTTCCGAAGGAAACTTCTCTCACATAGACTACATTTAAATGGTTTTTCACCAGTGTGTATACGTCTGTGAACATTTAAATTGACTTTAAAACAGAAACTTTTCTCACATACATCACATTTAAAAGATTTTTCACCAGTGTGTGTTCGACTTTCACCAGTGTGTGTACGACTATGTCTAGTGAAATCATTCTTTCTATTAAAACTCTTCTGGCATATATGACATTTAAACATTTTTTTATCAGTGTGTGTACGACTATGCATAGTGAAATTATTCTTTTTAATAAAACTCTTTGGGCAAAAATGACATTTAAACAATTTCTCACCAGTGTGTAAACGAACGTGTACAGTTAAATCACTTTTTCTATAAAAACATCTTGCACATATGTTACATTGAAACAGTTTTTCATCTATTTGTTTGTGTATTGCAAATTTATTATTGCTACTAATATTCTCCCCATGTCTTTTTCTAACTGACACTTCTGTTTTTTCCTTGTCTATGGACAACTTCTTGACATTACATATGTTTTCTTGATATCTTACTTCTGAATCACATTTTCTTAAAGCAGTATAGTCATGATCACCTAAGTTATAGAGATATATTAGTAATTATAATATGTAGGTTTGGAGAGAAGATATATAGGAAATGCCATCATCCGTGAAAACCAACTCCACTTTTACCATAGTAAGAGATGACCAAGGGAATCAAGGTGATTGAGACAGACATACTTACACCCAATCAGTAATAGGTTCTGCATCAGGTCTGATTCACAGCAGTCAATTTAAATTAATATAACTGATGCTGCCTATAATTTCTTGCATTAATAGTACAAAAATGCTACAGTGAATAATCCTTATCATAAAGATCGGACAAACTAAAAGTAATCTACTATTTACGTTTAAAACATAAGGGGAGACAAACATTGGAGTTCTTATTTCATAACTCTAGATGAAACATACTTACTTGTTTGTGAATAATAATAATAAGGTTTTGATGCCGGCTGCAATATGATGACCTCATCACATTCTACCTTCATACATCTATCTACATAGTCTTTAAGAATTTCACATTCAGGTTCACACATTTCACTTTCAGGTGAAGTATATTCCATGCTGTGTTCATCTTTTACATTTGATACGTCTATTTCAATAGATTGTGGAGATTTGCTTTTAGAATAGTCATCTTTGTAAAATTTGTCATCTAATTTATCCTCCGTGTCAAGTTTTTCTATTTTAACAAATGGTGGTTGCTGTGATTGAATTGTATGTCCATTATTCATTATAGCTGTAAATACAGTTTATTCAAGTTCAAAATTATGTAGTAATATGATAGAAGTTAAGTTCTCCGGTTCTGAATGAAAATTGAATACTTTTTTTTAGTTCATTAACATCTAATTCCCCAAACTGTTGTCATCTTGTAGGTACAACAGTAAATTTCTAACTCTATATGAACTTTAAGACTTCTAAAAGTGAAGGGACATGTGTCATACATGTATTATATTACAAATAGTTTAGCAGAATTGAGATTAATCTGATTATGTCTAAAGAATTGTGAAGAAACTGAAATAGGTGGAAATCTGTTGGTGCAAGTTCAGAACTATATGGCATATGGACACATTCATTTACTATCATGTGATATACTTGTTGTCACCATTTGTATTTTACATTACATTATTACATGTTTTTAGTAATAGATCTTCTAGAACACAATTTTTTCTACAGAAAAGTAAATTGGAAAACTATAATTGAACACTACTTACCACCTTAACTCAAATATTTAAGCTCACAGGTAAGTTGGTCTGTATTCAGTGGCAGTTAAACATTACATTTTAGCATGTGCAACATGTTTGTTTTTGATCTGGCATTCTTATCTTACACTGAAAATAATTTGCATTAATTTAAAAGACAGACTCTATTTTAACAATATAATTATGATTTCATAGACGTGGTAGCCATTATGGCTGTATTTTTTTTCTGTGCTTTCTTAATTTCACGTCTCTAAGTATATGTGGCCTATTTATTACTAAATTTGTCATTCATTTGGCATTGATCAGCATTAGGTTTTGGTGTGCCCATATTTAAAACATAAGCCATATTTAAGCATTGGATAATTGGAAGGTAATACATATTAACAGACAATTAACAGCATTATAATAATAAAAAATGTGTTTTGGTAAGAATTGTCCATCAAGCATGAGAATCACAGAGGAAATCGGTTTCCACTCTGGTACTCCATCATTAACAATTTTGTAGTTAAGGTGTCTGATTAACAGAATAGAGCCCCTATTCTATATTTCTATTTAAACTTCTCAAAATATAAAAGTCCTCTTAAGTTGTCCTAAGAGGACTTTAGTATTTGGAAAAATTTCATCCTGGGAACATTTATTTGAAATACCTTTAAGTACACCCATCAAATTCAAATTCAAAATATCTTTATTCCTTAGACTTTACAAAGTACTTCGAATCGTCATACAAAACTACTAGCTAAAATATGCATAGCTTAGATTCCCTTTCACACTGTCTTAAATGTGAAAGCGAATCTAAGTAATCCTAGTGAGTGAGTAAGTGAGGATGGAAGCTGAGTATCCA
This sequence comes from Euproctis similis, assembly GCA_905147225.2. Taxonomy (NCBI): domain Eukaryota; kingdom Metazoa; phylum Arthropoda; class Insecta; order Lepidoptera; family Erebidae; genus Euproctis; species Euproctis similis. The sequence goes on along the minus strand of LR990111.1, from coordinate 2,739,827 downwards.
TTACTGTTAAATTCACTGTTGGATAAAATTGCATTAGCATCTTTGGCTGATTTTAATTCTATTGAGATTCTGTTCCAACCCCATCCATAAGATGTTTGTTTTTATAATAATATTAAGTTAAAGTAAAATTAAATTATGTGACTTTCATGCCAGTTCATCTTAAGAAGCCTTGACACAGGAACTGGGACTTAGAATCACTTTCAGATTATAGACAGTGTGATGAAAGGGAATCTATGCTCTGTGGATTTTAGCTAGTAGTTTTGTACTATGAGTATTAAGTACTTTGTAAAGTCTAAGGGATAAAGATATTTTAAATTGAATTTGAAGTAATAGGAGACCAAATTGGATTGGATGGAGAGCTATAATTTAATTCAAATCTGAGGTGGAATAAGATACATGGACTAGGAAGGGAACCACATCTGTTGCAGTGATGAGAGCGACTATAACTATGGGGAGCTAGCTGGCGCATTTGTTTTAGAGCTGGGGTGGTATCGTCATTATCCATAACAGGGTGAAGGACACATTTACGATTTGCAGCAGATTCAATTATAGCGAAACTCGATAGGAGAGCAGGTAAAACGGGAGAGAGTTTGCAATTGGATATAGGTGGTTGAAAATCATTGCTAACATGGTGGTAGCACATTAAACATTACCCAAACCGCACAAAAAGTGATAAAATTAACCTTACCCGTATCATAAATAACACAAAATAACAAACACAAGTTATGCATTATAAACAAAAACAAATAGGCTACCAACCAGAATAATATAAAGCCCTTTTTTTAAAGCCCGAAAAATATTTTCATGCGTTGTGAACGCATTATACACTCAACCAGAAGCATAGAACAATAATACTCCTATCGGGGAAGATTGTCTATAATAATAATTATTGTTTTAATATATTAATATTATTGTTTAATCAAATCAAAATAATTATGAAGTCTTATTTAATAAACAACAACCACTGACTGACGTTTACGCCTTTACGGTGTCAACTGTCACTGTTGTCAGCTTATTTTTTTATTTGTCCAGGATAAAGCTTTTAAGCCATACTGCCTTGTCTGACGTTATTTTTTATTATGACGTAATGATGATGAAGATGATGAGGAAACTTATAGCTAACCTAAACTAACTTAACCTAACCTAACCTAATCTTTCATAAAGTCGTGGCACTTTATGTATGATGTTGCGAGGGAGACGTGACGACACTGTAGGAGAGCACACTAAACACGATATTTACACCATTCCTCATATTTGCACTCATATACGGACACTTATTAAACAAAATGCCACGAATTTTACCCAATAATATCCATTGAAACACAAATCTGAGAAAATAATGCCAAAACTCTGGTGCTGTCAGTTTTTCATGAAGAAAAAAAAAAAGTGTTGTAGCCAGTGCTGCCAACTCTACCAACTTTTCGGTAGATCTACCAACTTTTAGTGTCGTAGTCAAACCTACCACCTTGTACCAAAAATCTACCAACTTTTAAAGTTTTCAAAAATCCCAAATCAAACCTCCATGAAAATAATATTGAAACTATAATTTTTTTTTCATTTTTCGTAATCTTTCTCTTGCTTTTTTACCCTTTGATGGATCCATCGAATTTACTCGAAAATAGAGGGCGTTACAGGTTGATGTATAGGTCATATCATGGCGGCTTAATAAAAAAAAAAAACAAAACAAACATCATGGCGGCGTTAGATGATCTAACGCCGCCATGATGTTTGTTTTGTTTTTTAGAGAGTTTTAAGATCTAACTTAGATCTTAAAACTCTTTCTACGTATCTGTGCTTACACTCTATATCTAACGCGATTCAATCAATAAATAACTGATTGTAATTTTTGAAACGTTTCAATTGAACACTATCAAAATGAGTGAAAGTGAAAACGAAGAAAATTTACAACATTAATATTAGTTACTACTATCTGTAAGTGACTTATAAACTATGCTTTGGTTGAAGTCATAGACTCATAATTATTCGTTTTTCAATTATGACTATTTTCTATTGATATTTTGAATATTAGCGGTCTGTAATTCTGTTTTATCATTAGATTTCTAATAAAAATAGTTCAAATATGTCTCATCCAATCGAAAAGTAAATTAAGGATGCCAGATTCTTATTGGAGGGTCTCTAAAAGACTTGAAAAGTATGGGTGGTAGATCTACCAACTTTTCATAGTAGGGTTTGTTGGAAACTACCAACTTGTAGAACCCTATCTCCCACCTTGACGAATTTCGAGTTGGTAACGCTGGTTGTAGCAAAGCAAATGAATGAAAAAACTCGTGATAGAATAAAATTGTCACGATTTTAGCTTGGGAATAGTTAGTTTATCGTAGTTCGTAATCTTGTATCTATGTCCCATTTTCAGTACATCACATAATTGAAGCTATAGATGTATAAAATTTAACAATTATAGGTGAGTATTTTAATAACATATTATCAACTTATTAATATTTGTTTTTTTTTTTAAGTATAATTTAATAGTGACAGCCCTATATGCTCATACCTATTCATATATGTTTTTATTTAACCTATTTAAGTCCCTTTTAACCCCTAAGTCGTGATAATTCATTAAATGTTTGGACGTACCAAGTCACCCCGAACAACAGAAATTTGCTAGTAACTAAATAAGTAACGAAAAAGTAGTAATAAACATTAACAAATAAACTTACTGCTGTTTCATTTTATTCCGTATTAGAATGGGTCACATAATAGTTGTTAATGGATTGCAGCAGTTAGCTGCAAAATATGGTGGCATCAATAGCACAAATAGTCGCCTATTTCCAAAGACTATTTTTTATATCACATATTCAAATAATCTTTGGGCACTTCTTAGAATATGAAATACACACATTTATGAGAAAAGTTTTGACATAAATCATTACGTAGTATAAACAAAGTCACTTTCCGCTGTCTGTCCCCTTCTAAGCGCATATCTTTAAAACTACGCAACGGATTTTGATGCGGTTTTTTTTTAATAGTTAAAGGGTATTAACGGGGTGGTTTTGATCTATAAATCATGTTTAATGTAAGTAGTAAAAAAAGTGCTAATTTTCAGGATTTAGAACTTTAATCGCAAACACTGCCTGAACCCTAAGTGTTAAATCAAAACAATTTACTACATTATTATACACGTTTAAAAGGTCTACAAAAAAGTCCGCGAGGGCATATGTCTATCTCTTAGGGATAACCCACAATGACCATTTTTATTTCTTTACTTTTTACGAGAAATAATGGCTGTTTTACGGAGCGATTTTAAACATTACAGCATTAATTTTCATCCAGTTAAGTGTATTAAATAGATTGTGTATTTAATATAGATCAATATTGCCCTTTACAGTATGTAATTCAAACGTATATTTACGAAGATATTACAGTATTAACATAGCGGGTCATAGTATAGCGTTGCGCGCCATAATGCGTGCCGATAAATAGCACAAATTGAAGTTTTTAATAACCAAATTTTACTCATTTATTACTTTTGATGCGGAACAAAGTTCGCCGGGTCAGCTAGTATATTAATTATAAACAAGTGTTAGAAACATGTCACACCTCACGGCAAGTCCCGTTCGCGGTAGAGAACAGTGCGCTATAAGACACGATTTTTATACAACTCACTCACCTCTTCATCTTTTTTATATTTCGCTGAACACATTCAATTCGGAGATGAAAAGTGTATCGTAGCCATCTTGACACTTAAATCCTTCCGCTTTCAAAGTGTATATCAGCTGGATTCACATTCATCATCCATTCTATAACAAACTTTCATGAATAAAATGTTCTTAAAATAATTTATCGGTTAAAAGAAGGTTTTAGCACTAACAAATTTTATTTTATTGAACAGTATAATTACTATTTATTTATTTATTTTGACATTATTAGCATTGGTTATTATTGTTTCAAGTATTATTGTTTCAGTTTTAGACGCTTTACTTCTGAACCAGAAGTCTTGGTGCGAATACCAGTTTAACTGCCCGATGTGAGATAATAATAACAATATATATACTTATATATATTGAGGATGAAAACTTCCGGTGGCTTAAGGCATAATTGCTCCTATAGACCTTCGTAGCAGCCTTAAAAGTGATGTTCAGGTCCTGCATGACAAAAGCTAAGAGACTAATGAAGAACATGATAGTCAATTCTTTATGATTACTCTGAACATATATTTTATGAAATTGCATTCTCATTTCTCTGTCGGTGTGAATGCCGGAACTTGCTTACACGTACGTCTACAAGTCATACATATGTTAAATAGTCTTTTTAGTATATTTAATAACTTTTATATATTCTTCGACTGGGAAGTGAACCGGTTTTAAAGAATTAATTTCTTTAGAGCACGTCGAAGTTTTGCTCTTACTGGTTACGAGTGAACGAGGCGGCTGGCACATACTCCCACTACTGGAGCACAAAGTGTTCCTTCAAAGAGATATTTGTTAGCGCTTGTTATTAGTTGTGCCTCTAACTTTAATATCGCCCTATCTCCTCAATCATAGGGTTGTCACATGCTCCATTGTGGATGACATAGGATCATTATTTTAAAGTTTGAATTATCTTATAATATTTAGTAGTATTACGATATTAATATGTACTCGAGGGCGTTGACAGCATTATCTCATCTAACATAACGCGATATTAAATCTCATAATATAGGTTGTTAGCGCAAATTCATACGTCGGGCATAATCTGTAAGTTGAAGAAAAAAGTCGTTAGTGTTAAAAATACCAGGATGTCAACACGGGACCGAATGGGGAAGGGAGGTAGGCGTGCGAGTACCTCTTTCACTGTACGAAACGCGGGATGAGCCACTTCACGTCGATCTTCTGAGAGTTCGCGGTATTTCAATGGTCGAGCCGGCCCATTCATGCAGCAAAGTTCTTGGTTCTCCCACTGTTATTTTTTTTTACTACACAGGTCAATAATAAATATATCCGATGTATAGCAATGAGCTGGTAATTTACTCCACGGAACTCTATGTTCTCTTCGTCTGACAAGAGCCAGCCAAAAATCTAACAGCCAATTTCACAATAAAAAAAGCGTACCTACGTAACGTAGTAAATTAGTTGTATAGTAACAAGCTTTAAAATTAGAAAACTGCTAATATGTGTTAGCACCAATCCTAAACATAACATATTCAATTGGACGTCGGAAGAGAATGATGCATCGCACCCCTATTTGTACAGAACCTCAAACGTACTTGGTAATTAACCAAATGTACCAGTAATTGAACAGTATTGTTACGACGTATACGGATGGGCTGGTAATGATCGCGATGTGAATATTTGTCTTAAGTATTTGTTTAAACAACACCATCAGTAAATGTATCTACGAGTATATACATAATCTGTATATTCGCTCTCTTGTTCAGTGAAATCAATTTTGTGTGCTTGTGTAAGCGAACGTGTAGTACTTGTTTGTATTTATTTTAGAGAGAATTTATACTTGATTGATTTATTTTTTTTTTACAAATTCTGAGGATAAAGAGAAATTTGTGTTAAATATTTTCTACAACAGAAGTGGTTCATAAAATGTATATTAATTGTTTATTGATTTAATTTATTAGCCAAATTTTGGTTCGGCACTCGTAATAGTTAAATATAGTCTTATATCTTATTACATTTAAACAGGTCCTTAGTGGGGTTGGCAATAAAGAGACATCATACTACAAGTCACCTTCCTTTAAGATACGGTCTTAATACGAGTATATAAGTTTATTATATTATTATATAGGCTTTCTAGACTTTTACCTTCTTCACTATTACATCTGCTGAGCTTTTTTTCATAATTTTTACCACATGCCTAAACGAGAAATGCATGCTCATGCCTCATTCCTTACCGAATCAGGACTTATCAGTCTCACTGCTTTTGTTTTCAACTCAATCCGTGAGTGTCACTCCACATATTTGATAACGACCGTAATTGTTCCATCTATATACACTCAGCTGTAATCAAGACTCAATTCCATATATTTCCATAACTTAAATCAAATCAAAATTTATTTCCAATATATCTGCTCACGTTTTCAAAGAACCAAAAACATTAAATGGCTGCTGGCTGATCGACCCACCTCCAACATTATCCAACGATGGTGGACGACTGTCCTATGTCAGATCTAATAACACATTTCGCATGTGTTTCATTGGAAGCGGTTGCATTATATCTCTCGCTTTCAGGTTGGGCAACCATAAGCACCTGTGCTATAATGGAGCTACCAAGATATAAGTTCCCCTAGCACTACTTAAATGAGAGAGAACTCTCAGTATTAAGCTGGGTGGATAAAACATCCAACCTAGCTTGTAGTTCCGTAGTTGAAGCTGTGGCAAAAAATTGCAGAATCATATCTGGATTCTAACATTACGTACACCTGTACGACAGCCATTTGTTTAACGGAAACGAGTATACGTCTAGGCAGTCCTAAAATCTAAATATAGCCTCCGAGGCTTGGGGTAGTAGATGCCACTCTAATAGGTACTTTGCGGCCCCTTGAGAGGCGATCCACAATTTGTTTATCCTCCCCGGGAGGTAGGTGGCAGAAAGTGTTATTTGTTACTTTCACTTGTACTACTTGTACTGCTACTACTTGTACTGGCTAGATGTTTAAATTGATATCATGGTAGGACATGATCATCAAGGATCATGTACCGCCCTCGTTCCTGAGGCACGCTACTAGGATCCTGTTGTTGAACTGAACTAATACGTGTCCAGTGCCATTTTAAAGTCATCCGCTGACTCTTTATAACTGCAAATACTGCATACATCTCTTTCACAATGCAGAGCCAGCACGTCCGGTATGGGGCCCATATACCTTTAGGTAAATGTTGTTTAGTTGAACATATACTGTACCAGTCGTGAAAAAATGAGTAGCACTTTCCTTGACTATCGGAGATAAGCTGTATATTTATTAGTTTTGCCTCTGTCTGTTTGTATGTTCTGAAAACACATTTGCGTTTTGCGATACAAAGTCACCCATTTTAAATTGCGTAGTTACAACATTGAACATACTTAACAAAGAATGAACTTTCCCTAGAGAACTGTATCCACGATTCTACACTTGTAAAACTTATTGACAGAAAGTTTCAAATGATTTTGGTCGGTATTCCATAATATACCGAGAAAATTGATGACTTGTAAAGGTTTGGTAAAATACTTTAGGTAAAATTACCACAGACATCTAAATAGATGTCATCTCAAGAATTTTCTAGGAGTATCTTGAGGGTTTCCGCAACCTGAAGAGCAGATATTGTACTGCTTTGATGGGCAAGTAAATAGATTAAGTATACTATTACCCTGATGCCTCGTGCTCATAGGATTTTCGCAATCCAATTTGTCACTGTGGCAACTATCTTTGGACTTGAAGATAGGCCAAACAGTTGGGCAGTTAGTTGAAGTATATATATATATATATATATATATATATATTTGTAAACAATTACTAGAAGGAACCTCCGAGATACCTTAAAGTATCGTATAGTAAAGTAAATCTGGTGAAATTCTATCTTTACTGACCGATTCTTTATCTATAAGTATAATAAACCTGCCAAGTCTGTTTGTAAAATCAAATGAGAATGATGATCCACTGGTGGATGAATCAAATCACTCACTGCATATTGCACATACAAACAGAGACCTCCGCGGTCCAGGTTAGTCGGTCGCAGTTTACGGTCCGACTTTTTTTTTTTAACAAGAAATATTAGCTTGTATATAGGAAGCCCGGGTTTATGTATAGTGCAGTCTTTAGTTCGTTTTTGTGTTAAATGAAGGATCATGTCCGCCATGTCCTTATTTGAATGTAATGTAAAAGTTAACCCAAAAAATAATATTAACTGCTTGTTATTACTTTTATATCGTGGTTATGAGCAACCTGGGGGCCTATTATAAGCTCTGGAATCCAGCCCTAGCTTAGGAATTAGTCGTTGAAAATAAGAATTCGCAAGGCAGCGCGTACGCTGGCTGTATAGTCATTGTGTGAGTTTATTATTGGAGTTGTTGGTAGTGTCCCTTTGGGCTGCCGTGATGAAAAGGCTGCTTGTATCAAATTTATCTTTTTGGAATATGTGATTATAAATAACAAAATCCATGATGAATTAAATCTGTTAAGGCCACATGTGAGTACAGCGTAGAGATGCTCTGAAAAAAGTTTGAATTTTCGGTCTCATCTTATCGCACTCTGCTAGCTTACCGCAAAATATCTGCATTGCGGTTTTGTGACCCCTTCTATAGTGAGCTAGGACAACAGTACCTGAGATATTGTTAACCAATGAACTATAATTTGAACAGTTGGGGTATGTTTATTCCCAATCAATACGCTAGAAAATCAGAGCGTTACAAATGTCTTTGTTCCGACAATTATTAATTAAACTGACTAATAATTGCTCAGTATAAGCCAAATAATCTCTACTTTTGTTAAAATGGGACAATTCCTCATAAAGTTAAGACCTACAAAACCGGGACTAGCAATGCAAGATTAGTTTTGATCGCATCAGTTATTCTACCCAGAATGTGTATCAAAACTTTTGAAGACATCATAACTCTTGTAATCTCTGGTTTGTATTTGCAATCGGTACAATTGTCCGCTTATCAAACCCGATACTTTTTTCTTTAAAATTAGCTTTTCCAATTCGCTTTTACAATATTTTAGGATAGATAAATAACTAAAACGTGCCTGAGCTGCATGAGTAGTGTCCTGGTGACTAGTTAATGGTGTATTTAAATGAGTTATTAAGTGACAAATATTAAAATGACAACGCGATTGTCCGTTATTTTTGAAAATTTGGATACTCACGGGAACTCTTACTTCGTTTATAAGGCGGAGGTGAAGCGATACCATCCTCCGAGGATGAAAATGATGACTCCTCCGAGATCATCCAACTCGAAAGCTGATCTTCCAACGAAGTATCAGTATTCAAAATTTCGCTTGTTTCCTCTGACAATAGATTTGCAAATTTACAGAATTAATTTGTCCGCCCCTACGAAAATATCACTGTGTTAACGTTCTTAGCAAATATAAATTACTTTAAAATGAATTTAAAGATTAAATTAGAACGAATTTTATATTTTAAATTTTGCGATGTTATATCGGCAAAATTCACAAACGCTATGAGAAGACAGCTTACGTCAGGGCATCATCCGATGTTAGACAAGTGCGCCCGCTGGTGTAAGAGCGAGAGAGGTATAGAACCATCGACAATCTGGTATGTTTTTAATGTATTTATGGCATATTCACAACAGCTTTCTTCATCTCAACACTGTGTGCAGTGAGACACATAATACCACCGCTACAACGCTTTGGGACTTCGTGTACAAGGCCTTTCGTCTAACAACAAAAGCGCTTAAGCGATATGTGGGTCCCACAGTCAACATAGCAGCTATAACAGGCCTCATTTACTTAGGGTTGACACTCTAGAGGCTTCCGTAATTTGTGTTGACAAAGGTCCAAATTAGATACCTATGCTCTTTATACCATTTTATACGAGGATTTGCCTAATAAATGTTTTCAGGGTTAATTTATAGTTTCGGATATTAACATAGTTTACCTAAAATTTTAGCAAGAGTAAAATCATTTTAAATTACAATTAAAAGTGAATGCACGTGAGATGAATGACTGTGGATGAGGCGAAAGATGTGTGTCAGGATCGTAGCCTGTAGAAAGCCAAAGTATCTGTCTACCTAAGGGTATCCCGGTAAGGTTAAGTATGTATGTATGTATGTACAATTAAAAGTATTTTGTATTAAAAAATAATCAAAACGTATCTTATATTCATACACTTGGAAAACTATTGCTCTGATATATTACATGTATGATATAATGTTTAAATATTGTAATATAGATAAATTACAAGTGATTGGAGATTTTTTTTATTTAATAATTTAATTCTATTAACAGTCAATAACAAACTTGGACCAATCACGGAAAGTAATTCCCAACAAATGGTTAATTACTTTCATTTTGAACTGGAATTGAATAAATAAAAAGTTCGACGTCATTTACGTACGAGGACTGTAGGAGCTAGGTGCTGAACGCCCCGGCGCGCTCACGATAAAGTACTACGCACTAAGAATAACTTAAAAACTTTATCGATTAAGTTTGTGCCGATGAAGAATGACTCATTCTTTAGCCCCTTTTTAAAGCTTCACAGTTCAATGGCCGTGGCGCCGTCGCCACCACTTGTTGGCGATGCCGGTTGCGTGGAGTGGTAATAAACACAAAATAAAACGCTAAGGTATATTTTCAAATCGCCGTTAGCCCGAGATAACTACACGACGTACCTACTTGTTCTGGTCAGATGTCAAAACGGACTGAGGGGCGCGGCGCGCCATTTATAGTTTCCAGACAAGACGTCGGTGTAGATCTCGAACTAACTGCGATGTACATTTATTAGTTAACAACTGTAACAGATATGAATACTAAGTGGGTAGATACCATTTTTATATACGTAACATGAAGGTAGACTAAGGTTCGGGTCCAAATATATGTTTTTATTATGTGTAATCATATTTACGTTTAATTATGTTACTGTCCTCTCCACTATCCGTTTTCCATCCGTTACAATACTTGTAGAGATGTAGTGTTCTTGCCTTATTTAGTGTATTTAGCAAGGTACGATCTTTTAAATAATTATTTAGTTATTTTAATATTGCAGTTCTCATCACATTGCTACAAAGTCATGATAAAAAGAAGGAGAAAAAGAGACTCGCAGAGCGCAAAAGAATGCAAAACATGAGATAGCATCCAGACAAGTATGCTGGAAATTAAATATAAAAGAATCATATGTATTTGAAAAGAAAGAGAGAAAAATGCTATCAGTTCATAGTTTGACACTCAAACAGCAAACAATAGCTAGGAAAAGTTCAGAGAGAAAGTCCTCGAAGATTTTATGCAAGAAGAAATAATAAGAATACAATATAGAACGTGATATTCATACCGAAATAATTTATGCTTTAGATATGGAATTACCATAATTATTAATTAATTACACTAAACTGTTGGAGATGCCTCCTGAAATTCCCAGCTCATCACAGGTCCATCATTGTCTGAACGTATAGCAAGACTTACTACAAGATAACAAATGACACTTAGAATTGATTTGAATTTGAACAGAAAATGAAACCGTTGTCTAAATTAATGCTAACGTCCCTTCGAAAATAATAAAATCGCCTTCAACGAATAATTCGATATCAGCAAGGTCTCTTAGCCCAAAAACGTATAAAAAATCTGCACCCGAAACTATCGTGAAGAAGAAATACACATACACATACACATACATAACTTCACGCCAAATCCCTTGCGGGGTAGGCAGAGAGAACAGAGCGCCATAGGGCACGATTCTTACACACCTCACTCGCTTCGTTGACTTTCATAACTCTTTTCATGCTCGCGCGTCGGTTTTTGAGGCTCTTAACATCCCCTTCCTCCAGAACACGTTCTATTTGGTCTTGGACCGACAAAAATCTATCTGAAAATAAACAGCTCATTGATACAGATTTTTTTAGATCATTGTTTTCATAAAAAAACATATGCTAAATAAAATATATTATGTGTAACTTTATGTTCATGTTATAATTCATATGTAATAAATTCTTAATCATCTGGGCACAAAATATTCAAATGTAGATATTTTGAAACCTTGTTCATACAAACCAGTCCCAAATTGAAATATATGTTATTTAGTTACCTTTTTAAAACAGTCTCGGTGGCGCAGTGGCTAGCACCCCGCTTCTGATTCAAGAAGTAGTGGGTTCAAATCCTGGCACACACCAATGACTTTTCGAAATTTTCCGAAGTTACGTGTGATAAATATCGATGACTGACTAACTTTGTGCCCGGTATGGCAATAGGTTCGCCATCTATTCCATTTGGGACGTAAACATAACGGCGAGACGAGGCTCTACAGCCGCTGCCTACACCTTCGGGTAACAATGGCGTGAAGTTATGTTATGTTATGTTTAACATGCATGACAAAGCTGTAAGTAAAATAAAATGTTGAATCTGCCGAAGAATAAAATTTCGAAGAAGTACCCAGCTGCGGGAAATAATATTATTGATACCCGATGGAACTAATACAATAAAGAGATTTTGTGTTATTTGTAAAAATATGTTTTTACATAAAAGGAAATAATTTGAAAACTGAAGTCTGATAAGAGTAGAATATGTTCAAATAATAACTTCACGCCTTTTTCCATCCAAATTTGTAGGCAGCGGCTGTTACACTGCGACTTATATATTTTACGTCTCAAATGAAATTGATGATGGAACACCGGGAAAAAAGTTGTTCGGTCATCTATATTTATTACAAATAAATTCGGAAAAGAATTTCGAAAAGCCAGTGGTGCGAGCCCGGACACTATTTTACGATTCCTTGACTGAATGTGCTCGACTTTCAGACCAACGGGACCTTCAATATACTATTGACCTTATTATGTACATACATACACACATACATAACTTCACGCCAAATCCCTTGCGGAGTAGGCAGAGAGAACAGAGCGCCATAAGGCACGATTCTTACACGCCTCACTCGTATCGTTGACTTTCATAACTCTTTTCATGCACGCGCGTCGGTTTTTGAGGCTCCTAACATCACCTTATTATGTACTTTTATTGATTTACCTAATTAATATAAATAATAATACCTAATTAATTTTGACATATGACATTATGTTGTTGAGATGTTGACATTATATGTGGTTATGTGATGTTATTGGACATACCTTATATTGTCTATAAAAGTTAAAAGTAATAAGGATTAACATTCAATAGTATTATTATGTACTATGTTTGTGTGTATATTGGACAAATATTTTTAACAAAGCACTTTCGTAAATAACTAGATATTATATTATTTGAATAAATACATTATTTTTTCGACAACACTAAAAGCTTTTATATTACCGGCCTATTATTGCACGTTGAGAGTTCTGAATAAACAATATGATTGATGATAACGTGCTATCTATAAATAATATCATATAATAAATAATATTATATATATATACGATTCGATTCGGTGGTTCAGTGGTCAAGCACACATCCAGAGGTCGCGGGTTAGAATCCTGGCTCACACCAATGACTTATCGAAATTAATTTCGAAAGTTATGTGTGACATATATCGATGACTGAAAACTTCGGTAAACTTGCCGGTATGGCAATAGGTTCGCCACCTATTCCATTTAGGACATAAACATAACGTCGAGTCGAGGCTTAACAGCAACTGCCTACACCTTCGGGTAGAAAAGGGTGTGAAGTTATATTATGTTATATTTTCATTTATTACGTAAAAAAAGTGAACTAAACGATACAGTTTTTGTGTGCCTGCTCTGATATTTATGTCTGATATTTACATAAAATCCAGTGATTTATATCGTGATATTGAAATATCGCGAAATAAATATCATCGATGAGTTAGTATGCTACAGAAGTGATTATTAGGAGTAAATTCATTCTTGCTCAATATTTTCTCTTATTAGAAAAGAGCCAAATAATGGGAAAACTGTCTTCGTGCTATGGCTTTAGTAAGAAAATATTGGCTTACGACTAAGATTTTGGCTGATAGCTTTCATTTTGGTCGGGCGACGAATAGCTACATTTATTTCTCTAGACAGTTCAACAAAAAGTTGTTAATATCGATGAACCCTTTGCACACCATAAAGTACGGCGTCGACTCACAAGCCGTATATTTGATGAGAGGTCTAGCAGAGGTAGAGCCAAGCAGTTTACTGCATAAATGGGCCGGCTCGACCGGTGAAATACCACGACCTCTCAGAAGACCGACGTAAAGTGGCTCATGCCGCGTTTCGTTCGGTGAGAGAGGTACCCGGATGCCCACCCCCTTCCCCATCCTTTCCTATCCCCTTCCCTTAAAGGTCGGCAACGCAACAGTAACACTATATGTGCTGCTGGTGTCCGTGGGCGGCGTTAGTTGCTTACCATCAGGTGACACGTCTGCTCGTTTGCCCTCCTATCCCGTAAAAAAAAAATAAAGGTACAGAGCAGTGAGACTTTTAAATAAGGATCAACAGGATCAACGTTTCCGAATAAACTACCGGCAGATGTTTATCTTGAACATAATTTTATTTGTAATAAAGAATCAAAAAATCATATAACTTCATTATATTCATATTTTTTATATATTACAAAATTGGAGCGTAGGTGAGCATGTTTAATATAAAATCTAAAAATAATTATATCGAATTCTCTGAGGGTCTTAGGCCTAATCTATTTTTGTTATTTTAATCGAATATTACTTAATCTTTTTTTTCCTGTCTAAACAGTAAACAAAATCACCAAGGTTTTAGATTCCATTAACACTACTAAAACTATCTGTAACCTGTAAACACGTACTGTAAAAAGTTTCATAGTTTTAACGTTGCAGTATCTATTGCGACAGGAGACAAGGCGACAGGCGCTACCAGCAGTTCCTTCATAAAAATATTCTCAGATGAATCGACAAAAAACTATACTTGACAACTCATCGCTTTTCAGATCCTCCACTCCTGAATAGATGGCTCTAGACTCTAGAGAGCAATGAAAACTATAGCCGTGGTGGGGTGAAGCGAGATTAAACACTGTGACTGGTTCCTGTGTGTGCCTCTCTCCACTGAATATTTGATAATGGCCGGAGAAGACAGCTCGATATACTGTTAACGTTAGGCCGCCCGATTTACATAGTCATTGTATGTGTGTTAAGGAACACATTTGTAAATGTTACAATTTTGTTCAGGAAACCTGTCTACGTCGATTCAAAACGGTATGAAAATACAGATATAGGCAAGTCTTGCGGTAAATACAATGCGTTTGACAATTCTTGGACTTTGTATTGACAATATTATGAGCAGTTGAAAATATCACATCTAACAAGTCTATTAGCGTGATGGTTACTCAGAGGTTATTTAATTGCTCAGTGACATGTCGAGGTCAGACGGCCTCAGAAAGGCTGCTGGAAAAAACTGGATGCAGAAGGCAAAGAATCGGATGTTGTGGCCACATTGGGAGGGGCCTATGTCCAGCAGTGGACTGCAATAGGCTGATGATGATGATATTTATAGTCTTGTGGCAGCAATATTTACGCCGTTAATACCCAACGGGGTCAACAATGTTTCCAGGCACGCTCCAAATAAAATATTAGTGCCTCATTCAAACTATTTTGGGCCACCACTACTCCCACTACGTTGTTTGCAGTAAATCTGACATTTGTATTGTATTTCCCTGTTTCACTCCATTTATTGAAATAAAACTTTTGCACAGGTGTTCAGTCTAAGAAAGGTATGTATATGTTATTTCGCGAAGCAATATATATGTGAGAAAGGGTCCGGTTAATAGTGTTGTAGGGGCACAGGAGTGTGTTATTACCACCTGTTCTCTCCTTAATATCTATCTACGTTCTCTTCCAGCTGCCACGTTTGCATATAGGTTGGTGAAAATTATAGAGGTACGGTTTTCTATTTGTACCAGTTATTTTGATATATTATAAGGACAGGAAGTTTGCGATTTTATTACTGATGATGTATAGTGGTAAATATTTAACAAGAGAGTTTCACTATTTGGTGATCAAATAGTAAAAACCCAAACAAACTTAACACATAGAATTAGTAATTGATAGGTCACTTTAATGTCACACAATATCTCAATCGGGTATTTGATGCCACGAAAGAGAGAAAAACCTCTACCTATGGCTTCGTATAAAGCTCGAAAATACAGTAAATAATTTCGGCGTATAGAGTGCAGGAAAATAACTTTGTTCCTCATGAAAGTAATATGCGTTTGCAATTAAAGAGCCAAATCTCATAAATTATCACTATCATTGTTACAACAACGTTGTTAGCATAAATGGAGCGTTGGGCAGATTCCTGGGCGCAAAAAAGATTAGCAGAAAAGCCCAGCTAGCAATCCACAATGCAGTCCTGATCCCAACGCTAACTTATGGAAGCCAGAGCTGGGTATGGCAGAGTGTGCATGAAAGTAGAATAAACGCGGTAGAAATGAGGGCACTACGCAAAATCTGCGGAGTGACTCTCGCTGACCGCGTAGAAAACAAGGTTGTACGGAATGAAGTTGGTTTGAAAGAGAGTGTCGATGTAAAAATAAGAAAGGGCATGCTCCGATGGTTCGGACATGTAGAAATAATGGTTGATGCAAGACTGACTAAGCAGATATACAATGCAAAAGCGGATGGATGTAGGAGTTGAGGACGGCCAAGACACACATTCCATGACCAAATAGAACGTGTTCTGGAGGAAGGTGATGTTAAGAGCCTCAAAAACCGACGCGCGTGCATGAAAAGAGTTATGAATGTCAACGAAGCGAGCGAGGCGTGTAAGAATCGTGCCCTATGGCGTTCTCTCTGCCTACCCTGCAAGGGATTTGGCGTGAAGTTATGTATGTATGTATGTATTGTTACAATAAACATAAATTATATATGCATACCCGGTTGACACCCTCTATTTACAAAATAAATCGCTTCAAGATCCGTTTCGTAATTATTTAATTATTTTTTTTGCTCGTTTGTCCTTCTATGCGATAAGAAGGACAAACGAGCAAATGGGTGACCTGACGGTAAACAATTGCTCATCGCCCATTAACATCGTGGTGCGTTGCCGAATTTTAAGGGAGTAGGAGAGGAAAGAAAGGGGATCGGCCCTCTATATACCTCTCTCACCGAACGAAACGCGGCACGAGCCACTTCACGCCAATATTCCGAGAAGTCGTGGTATTTCACTGGCCGCTCAAGTCGGCCCATTTCGGCAGCAAACTGCAAGACTGAATGTAGTTTAAAATATCTATAGTGTGGGAGCCCAAGTGGGGATTTTAATAGCGCGTCAGAAAACTATAATAATATGAGGAGGAACCTTATTCTTTGTAATGTACTCCAACCAAATAAAAACACTTCATATAAGGGCGTGGTTCGAGGCCAACCTCCCCGCCCGGGATGAGGATGAGCACCCCCTCGTGACAGAAGGGGGGCGACGGCGGGATGGACCAGTCCTGGGCCAACCCATCGCCGGAGGAAGGCCGCCGCGAAGTTTTAGTGGATAACCCTAGGATCGGATTGCAGCTTACTGTTTCGGGAGTCCCACACTACCCCCTGCCGTACCCCGGCGGGGGGTGTGCATAAAGCATTCCCTCGCGTAAAAAAAAGGTACAACACACAAATAACACATTAATGAAATGAATGTCTATTTGCCAAACTGATGTAATTATCCAAACTAGGCGGTCAGAACCAATCAACGAACACTCTCCAACTCATTCACTGATGATATCCAATCAGTTGTACGTTGTACGGCTCAGCTCAGCCGTAACCGTGCTATTAATTGATATCAAAATTAATACCAAATTATATTCAAATTTCGGAGAAATTACTTTTGACCCCGATAGATATTTATCGTATTGAAAACTCGTAGTGTAAAGTTTTCCTTGAATTCATTTTTAGTTCATAATCATGTAATAAACATTTACACATACAATTTAATATTTATACAATACAAAGTATCATCTATCAAGGCCACTGAGCAATTGTTTCTCATTAAAAATTGTACAAGAATCTCGAATTCAAACAAAATTAGCAATGGACTGTGAGGTGTCGACAAAATTCGATTAAAAAATCTGCAACAGAGCCATTGTAAGAGTTGAGTTTTGGATAATATTTGAATTAGGTAGGTACCGTTATATGGATTGACATGTGGTAATATTTGTTCACCGGTAATATGGGGTGGTCTATAAAAACCGCCCAACGTTAAAAAAAGTCAAATCGAGCAATATTGCACACCTTTTCTAATTTTTTTTTAATTTAATGTATCTCATTATAGTTCCTAGGTGCCAATCAATTAAAAAAAAGGTGGCAATCACTCAGGGTCAGTATTCCTGCCTAATTCAGAGGTCACGAGTTCGAACCCGGGAACAAATATGAAATTCGGAGCAATTAAAAAATATCTTTGTGAACAATAATGGCTACGGAATCCCTACTTGATGTGTTTGTCATGCTCTCGATCGCTTTTTTCTGACCAGTTTCGTACGAGGTACAACAAGGTTTCGCATTTACAACATTTATACGGCAAGAATCTAGTCCATTAAACTATAATAATAATTAACATGAACATTTATTTTGATTGTAATCCGGTAATACTTACGATAAAATTGCTAAATTTATTAACTTTGTATATTAACTCGCTTACCCAGTTATTTTCTCATACACAAACAAACTTAAATTATTTTTCAGAATTTTAATTATAGCCATTGTAAATCAGATACAAGAAACAAAACATTTTTATGTTGTTGTACTGTTACTAAAACACGCGCTTTAGAAATAAAAAAATATTAGCATTGTTTATTGATTTCGAAGAAACGGATAAAAGAAAACGGTTGAAACAAATCTATGAGACGAGTATGAAAAAGCAAGTTTGTATTAATTGCCTCAGCTTGCTGCATGAATGAGCCGGCTCGACTGGTGAAAAAGCACGACCTCACAGAATATTGACGTAAAGTGGCTCTTGCCGCTTTACGCTCAGTGAGAGAGGTATCCGGAGGGCCAACCCCTTACTTCCTCCTCTTCCCATCCGACTTCCAACCCCATCCGTATACCATTGTGAGGACCGGCAACGCAACTATAACACCACATGTGTTCAGGTGTCCACGTGACACTCCTTTTTATTTGCCACCCTAGAACATAATATTAAAAACAAGGTTGGATTTGGGCCAGATAATAAATGTAACAGATGGAAAAGTAGTCTCTAACTAAAGCCACGGGAAAGAGGCGAGATGATAACTTTGTATATGACATGTATTGTTAGTGCATTATTAGAACCATCATGCTTCATAACACTTTCGTAAATTTAAACAAAAACTCACCCACAAAAAATATTGATAGCCCCAACTCCTAACAAATAACTAACTTCTGAAGTAATGTTTTCTTTAAAAACCTAATTAAACTTTTTTTTTAGAATCTATTTGCATAATTCTTTTCGTTTTCAAATATTTTGGCCAGGAGTTTCTCTATTAGAGGCGGCTTTATGTCCTCACAAAGTAAATAGGTATTCATTTCAAAGGAACCACCAGTTCCCAGTCAAGTCCTCGGAGACGGTTATTTGTTTAGCATTAAGAGTGAGGTGCGTCAGTACTCCGATGAAGAGCTATTATGACGCTTCCATGAATCCAAGACTCAAAGACTTAGTTAAATAAATACATGCAAACGTTGTGTAGGAAATTTTATTTAAAAAAAAATAACTTCCCGACTAACCCTGAAGTAATGGTGTGTGTATACGTCTCAGCATTATTTATAAGTAAGTGAATAGGCAGCTTTTATAATGCGAAATTTTGTAAAAATTTCTTTCTGGCTCTTAAGTCAAGGACCCCATTTCGGAATCAAGAAGTCGTAGGATCGATTTAGGCTCGGAAGTTTTTTGTGATAAATGTCGATGACTGACAACTTTGTTCCCGCTATATGGCAATAGCTTCTGCCATCTATTTCCATTTAGCACGTGAAAATCGCCAAATTGCCCAACTTTCTAACAATGACAAGTTTCAACAAAATTATGTGTCTCAGGTAATCATCCTGAAACACATAATTTTGTGGAAACTTTACCATTATTTCTTAGATGGAATATAATTAATATCTCAACTAACTTGGCTAACTTTTACGAAGGTAAAAATATGATTAATACTTTCTCGTGAACAAAGTTAATGATGAATATTGTTTCATTATTGTTCGTTCACTGTTGTTGTTTGGCAAATTTTCTGTTAATCTTCTTGTAAACAACTTGTTGTAAAAGTATTTTCTGGTGAAAAAGCAAAATTATTCTTAATTTTATTTATTGTTGATTTAATCTATTTACATATATTTTTTTTGCATAACCTTGACTGTTTATGACCTCTTATACGTACATAGCTTCACGCCAAATCCCTTGCGGGGTAGGCAGAGAGAACAGAGCGCCATAAGGCGGATTCAGCTTTATAGAGTTCGTCACCCAGTACTGAATCTGGAAAGCCTTCGTGGCGATTTCATGCACGCTTCTCAGCACTTCGATAAAAGGCGATCGAAGGCTTTTTCGTAATCCACGAATGCTATACACAGCGGCTGATTGTACTCTTCAGTCTTCTGTATAATCTGCCAAACAAAATGCATGTGGTCCACAGTACTAAAGCCTTGCCGAAATTCATGACTCATCAGTTGATAATTCCTTTAGGATAGGAGTCCTGCAGGGTATTAAAAGTTCTGTTGTAATTCCGTCATCACCGAGTGCCTTGTTCTTCTGGAGTTACCCGCTATATATCTGAGAGAATAGAGCGCCATAAGGCACGATTCTTACACACCTTGCTCGCTTCGTTGACTTTCATAACTCTTTTCATGCACGCGCATCGATTTTTGTTGCTCACTATATCACTTTCCTCCAGAACCCGTTCTATTGGGTCATGGAATGTATGTCATGGCCGTCCTCGACTCCTACGTCCATCCGCTTTTGCATTGTATATCTGCTTCTAAAACCACACTGAGCCTTCCACAACACACTGTCACATACCACCCTCATTTTCCTTTCAATAATTTTCCCTTACACTTTCGCTGCTAAGCTGAGGGCCCTGTAACTGGCCCACTTCATGCGTGATTCCTTACCATTATAACTTTTTTTACTAATAATACAAATATAAATAATTGCAGGAAGGTGTAGGCAGCGTTAATTAAACGGCGTCAGAATCGAATGTTATGGCGCACATTCCGTAATTCCAGCAGTGGAATTGGCTGATGATGATGATGATATAGATAATATAATTGAGATATTTAATATCCGAACGAGCACGTCAGTAATCAATATATTTGTGAGTGTGATTAACGGCCATTCAACACATCGCGTCCTATCGACAAATAAGCGGACACCAATCGAATGTTTTTGTTCGGCGCTGACTGAATATCGCTCATCCGACCTCCAACATCTATCACACTGAATACGTGCTAGCATATGGACGGAATTCCGTACTTTATATCCTGAATCCTGTGTTCATATCCTGAAATCAACCTAACTGAAAAAATAGACGCAATAAAGTCTCCACAGAACCTCACTCAAAAGTTAGGTGAGAGCACAAAAACATCCAAATGGCATCTATTACTAAAGATTATTGTTAAAATTTCGGTAAATAAGCGTTGTGGACGTTTTTACAAGCGCTGCGTTAGTGCCAAGAGCCATTACAGTTTCTCGACGTGACAGTCTCAGTATAGTGCAGAGGGCGCCACTAGTCATGTAATAATGGCACTTTTTGTGGGTCCCCTTTTATTCCTCTCCTGTTCAAGGATAAAACGTGATTTCTGTCGGAATTGAATTAAATGTCAATAGTAGAAGATATTTTGAAGTTACTAAATGACGCGATGACGAGATGTGGATGAGGCAAAAGATGTGTGTCGGGATCGTAGCTTGTGGAAAGCAAAAACCTACCCTACGAAATACAGGTGTGAGCTTATCTATGTATTGAAATATATGTTATTTATAACGACTCGAAATGAATTGAGAGTGGTAGAGCCAAGCAGTTTGCTGCATGAATGGGCCGGCTCGTCCGGTGCAATACCACCACCTCTCAGAAGATCGACCTAAAGTGACTCATGTCGTATTTCTTTCAGTAAGAGAGGTAACTGGAGGCCCACCCTTTCCTACTAAATTTTGCAGGTGTCCATGGGCAGCACTAGTGACCCACTAGCTGGATTGGCCTTCTACCCATTAAATTACGCTAAATATTTAACATAGTGTTCATTAAAATAATTGCTACATGTAAAAATAATTGCAATTTCGAGATTTTATAAACCCAAAAAAGAATCTAAATGTCAGTAACTGTAACAATATACATAAAAATAATATTGCAATATGTTCGAGGTTTGTATCTGTTGGTGTAACGTGAGGCGAAAGTTCTCGTTCTCGAGAATCGAATGCTATAATGTATAGGGCTACTTACCCCACCTAACGCTCCACCCGCTCGCCCACCGAACGTCTTTCAATTCCCAACAAAGCAGAACTGCGTTTAAAAATCGCAAATAAGTTTTTGAATTAAGCCTTCGAATTGATTGACTTAAGTCTGAGATTGTGCAAAGATCTCTAATTTTGGCAATGAGTGACATGTAAGTATTGAAAACGTACTTTGATATAGGAGAGGGTTGAAGGGTCGACAGCATTATGTATCAAACTGAAAGGATGTGAGCATTCCGGCAAAATTGTATTGGTAACCACTTGAATTGTCTTAGAAATATCAATCCTATGCAAAAGTTTTGAAGACGCTAAAGTTTATCTAATTGGTATTAGACGAGATCAGGATATCTGACATCTGCATAATCAATGGTGAGCAGACTTTGCAAGGGTGACCTTAGTGGCACGTACGTACTTACTAAATTTTATTAATAAACTTTTAATTCTAGGAAGAACAGTAAACCAAAAAAATGAATACAGAGCACATCTATGTTGATACTGCTTATGTAGATCTAACTAACGTTCTATAAATTAGACTGGAAAGTTTTCCATCCACTGGAACAGTTCGAGTTGTACAAAGAATATCTTATAACAAAAAGGGTCTGTTGTTAGCCAACTCTTTCTTCAAACAACTACATACCCACTTATTGAATTGCTATCATCAAAGTTTTTTTTTGCAAAGTTTGTTTGATCTTGAGAGCTTGAGAGCTACATTACGTCGATATTCTGAGAGGCACAGTTGTGTATACCGGTCGAGCTATCTCATTTGTGGAACGTAAAACGTGGTTTTACCAGTGTTAAAATCGATGTCTATGTTGAAAATCAATTAAATAATTCTACAATTCTTTTTTTTATGGGATAGGAGGGCAAACGAGCAGGCGTGTCACCTGATGGTAAGCAACCAACGCCACCCATGGACACCAGCAACACATATAGTGTTACTGTTGCGTTGTCAACCTTTAGGGGATAGGGAAAAGGAAAGGATGGGGAAAGGGGGTGGGCCTCCGGGTACCTCTCTCACCGAACGAAACGGGGCATGAGCCACTTTACGTCGATCTTCTGAGAGGTCGTGGTATTTCACCGGTCGAGCCGGCCCATTTATGCAGCGAACTGCTTGGCTCTACTCTCTTTATTTTATCATTAAGTTCAATAAAGTAAAAGTAGAATAATTTAAAGTTTGTAGTAAAATTTATCATTAAGGTCAATCGATACTGTTATTGATATGTGCTATGTAATTTTACATTACTTTGTGAACGAGAAAGTTCACTTTAATTTGTCCACTTTTTTTGATTAAATTCAAAAGGGTAACGATATCTAAGTCGTTTTATAACAACTTTACGGGAGTTGATTTTGAAGCAATTTTTCTACGGTCAACATACATAACACAACTTCACGCCTATTGTTACCCGAAGGTGTAGGCAGCGGCCGTTAAGCCTCGTCTCGCCGTTATGTTTACGTCCCAAATGCAATAGGTGGCGAACATATTGCCATACTCGACACAAAGTTTTCAGCCATCGATATTTATCACACTTAACTTCCGAAAACAATCTCGAAAAGTCATTGGTCATTCGAACCCGGACCTCTGGATCAGCCGTGTGCTCTCCCACTTGACCACCGAGACTTTACGGTCAAATAGGTTCACTATGGTTTTTAATGGGATAGGAGAGCAAACGAACAGGCATATCACCCGATGGTGATCAGCGTCATGGACTATGGACGCGCCCATGGGCTATGCCACTTGGCGACACTACTGCTCGTTGACCCAGCTATCCCATAAAAAGTGATAACATTTTTCATTATGCTCACTTCTGAATTAATACTCCACGCGTATGTAGTCACCGGTAAAACCTAGTAGTTAATAAGTACAACCTGTTTGTTTAGTTACCCCTTCCAGATTCACCAGGTTTCCAACGCGTCCGGTGCGACATTCCGGACTGGTGGAACTTTTAAACGCTTCGCGAAGGACACAACTTTTAAATGGCTGTTGCTTGTTTAATCATAGTTTTGAAATTGCAATTGTTAGGGTTGGCGAAATGTGATCTAAGTGAAATGCTATTAATTAACTTTAGGGCGGCTCGTGGAATAGAGGCCATATTTCCCTTCTTTATTGAAAAATAAAGCAAACTTTAGTAAGAATTGGTACCTATATGTCCACACGACACATAAAAATAACGTGATGTACAAACGCATGTTTAGGTTTTACCTGTTTATCCGCTATTAAGTTAGGTTCATTTTTTTCTAGACCTTTAAATTAATTTTGGGATTAGGGTTTTTGGGAAACTACCAAAACAACGATGCAAACTAGTTAGACTGTATAAATTCAAGTGAAATCCCTTGCGGGGCTGGCAAAGAAAATAGAGCGGCATAAGGCACGATTAAGTTAGCGTTGGAATCAGTACCGCAATGTGTTCAATGACCTGGGTTTTCTTGCTTGAACTTTTAGCGCCCAGAAATTTGTCTAACACTCATTTACGCTGTTTCTTCACGCTAATTTTCTCTCAAAAACCACTGTGAATCTTCTATCCCTAAAATTCCTTGCCTAGTTACACTAAAGCAATTATAATAACGAAGAACACCCTTACAATAAAGCCATGAATATTCTATAGTTAATTTCTTTATACTTTTACGCCCATAATGAGAGGGTGTAAAAAGTATTCTCTGAATAAAAATTTTCGCGGATATTTTTTTGAAGTCCAGCACGAAACTGCTTTTATTCACATTATATTACGTTTTGAATTCGGATTTTTTATACGAAAATTCTCGTACCTATTGAAGTATTGGAATATTAAGAGACTAGACAAGAAAAAAATAACCTCAAAATATTCTAAAAGTCAATTTTCATAAAAATTACGTTCTACCTTTTGCCAGTTCAGTAACCACTTGGGGTAAACTGCGGGTGGGAATAATTTACAGTGGAAGGCTCCTGCACTAATTCTGTTTAGATTTCATTCCCTAAATAAACAGATGATTACCAGTTATGAACCAGTTTCGGCGACTGACAAAGTACTGGCGAATTTCATAAACAAACTTATGTAAATACTGCCCCGTGATGTAGCTGTCTTAAGTATAAATGTCAGCGTCGAACCCAAAGACTAATGCGCCAGTTGCTAGAAAACAAATATTACATAACTTCACGCCTTTTGTTACCCGAAGGTGTAGGCAGCGGCTGTTAAGCCTCGTCTCGCCGCCATGTTTACGTCCCAAATGGAATAGGTGGCGAACCTATTGCCATACCGGGCACAAAGTTTGTCAGTCATCGGTATTTATCACACATAATTTCCGAAAACAATTTCGAAAAGTCATTGGTATGAGCCAGTGTCTGGAATCGAACCCTGGACCTCTGGATCAGAGGCCGTGCGCTCGCCCACTGCGCCACCGAGACTGTTGAAAAAACAGAACCAGACCAAATATTAATTTTATGAAATAGCAGCAGGATTGATATTTCTTTAGCATTGATACAGAAGATTGGTAGCAGAGGTCCCGTGAGATTGTGAGATGTTTACGTGGAGGCAAGAGTCGGAGTATCGTTTGTTTTTTTTTCTCCTTGATAATAATTACTGGATCGATGGTAATTCGCGTGATGTGATAAACGGTGAGAGGTGCTTTCTATCAGGCGTCGTGGTGACGGAGCGCGTCAACTGTCTGCTTTTATTTGGTAAATATGTTATAACTTATTTAACAAATATTCTTATTATATGAACAACATGTGTGACAAAAATATCATATAAACTGATATATTGATTCTATTTGGTCATGGTGTATCCTGGCCGTCCTCGACTCTTATATCCATCCGCTTTTGCATTGTATTTCTGCTGAGTCGATCTTGCATCATACATTCTTTCCACACATCGGAACCATCGAAGCATGCCCTATCCTACTTTTACATTTACATACTCTGTTAAAAAGAAGAGAAAAAGAAGGCTGTTCGTAACATAACATAACATAACTTCACGCCTTTTCTTACCCGAAGGTGTAGGCAGCGCCTATTAAGCCTCATCTCGCCGTTATGTTTACGTCCCAAATGGAATAGGTGGCTAACCTATTGCCATACCGGGCACAAAGTTTGTCAGTCATCGATATTTATCACACATAACTTCCGAAAACAATTTCGAAAAGTCATTGGTGTGAGCCAGTGTCAGGAATCGAACCCGGACCTCTGGATCAGAAGCCGTGTGCTCGACCACTGCGCCACCGAGAGTTTCTCGTTCGTAAAATGTTGTATAACAAATTTCCTTTTTGTTAAGTTTCTAGTTTCATAAATGTTTTCTTCCAATTTGGGGATCCGTCTTAAACTTTTATAATAAAAAGTGTGTTAATACAATACGTTATTATTTCAGTGAAAAAGCGATCCCAAAAATTACTCACAGATAATAATATTATGATTTTGATAAGTCACGGTGGCTCAGTGGTCGAGCATGCGGCTTCTGATTCAGAGGTCCGGGTTTGATTCCTTTTTTTATGGGATAGGAGGACAAACGAGCAGGCGTGTCACCTGATGGTAAGCAACCAACACCGCCCATGGACACCAGCAACACATATAGTGTTACTGTTGCGTTGCCAACCTTTAGGGGATAGGGGAAAGGAAAGGATGGGGAAAGGGGGTGGACCTCCGGTTACCTCTCTCACCGAACGAAACGCGGTATGAGCCACTTTACGTCGATCTTCTGAGAGGTCGTGGTATTTCGTCGGTCGAGCCGGCCCATTCATGCAGCGAACTGCTTGGCTCTACCACTGTCATGTCCTGACACTGGCTCACACCAATGACTTTTCGAAGTTGTTTTCGGAAATTATGTGTGATAAATATGGATGTCTGAAAACTTTGTGCCCGGTATGGCAATAGGTTCGCCACCTATTCCATTTGGGACGTAAACATAACGGCGCGACGAGACATAACAGCCGTTGCCTACACCTTCGGGTAACAAAAGGCGTGAAGTTATGTCATATTGCATTTTGTAAGTATTTAGTCAATTACATATGAATAATTATGTCAAATAGGATTTCCTACGTAAATAATTTAACGCTAATCCGTAGAACAACATAAGTCTGACGGTAACCTTGCAATAGTAATGGCAATTAATATGAAACGCCTTTTGCCATTCCAATGTGGAATGAATTACCTCTGCCGGGTCCCTTTCTGTGCCTTTCAACCCTCTTCATGCCAATGTACGTGCGACTGTGAAAGTATCCAAGCTATATGTATAAGGTTGAGATTCGCTTGTGTTAAACGAATGTAGTAGCTTGTTTAAATACGGCATTTAAGGTTTTCACTCCGTTACACAAACGTTTTTAGTATTGTAATTTTGTATGATATTTTTCCGTGACTCACATTCAGCGGTATAAGGTATACTGTTATCGTTGTTGTGGTTCTTATAACCTATGTTTATTATATTAGGGTGATTCGCCATTTTAGGACAATTTTGTATATAAATTGTGCTTTTGTAGAACAAATACAAAAACACAGTTATCGAATAACTCTCTGCTCGCAGTAATCTCACATAAAGGTGTAAACAAATAAAAAATATGACTGAACTCTGAAGGTATTAATTTTAATACTACTAATAATAATACGGAACCCTAATACAGGTATACCTTCTGAGCTGGAAGTGTAATACCAACCCACCGAGTAACGAAGATTATTAGAAGTTACTATACTAGCAAATAAATGGACACGGGACACTTATTATCAATACAGCAAAGTCTTTCACAGCCACAAATATACAACACTAGTACAAAAGTAGTATTATTTGACAACAACTTTCTGTAAGACTGGAGTAACTTACAGGATAGGCTAACCCAAAACTTTACGAACTTATATACTTTAAACTAAATTAAGACTTTAAGGATTTTTACGAAAAAGTTCGAAATACACTGGTGTTTTAGTTTTATTTGTCGTTTTCCCTTTAGTATAATATAATAATATGGTTAATAACGCCATATTATTTCAAAATAAAATCTAAAAAGATTAATATTAGAAAGCTATGGTGCGTGAATAATTAAACATTAAACTCCTTACTTCGCGTCAAATACATTTTTTCCAAGAGAGTAGAGTCGTGTTCAATGCTTCATGCCCCGTCTGTTTCCTGCTGCGCTCTTTGCTCCTTATAGCTTTAGGGTTGTCACTAAAATATAGTAACACAAATTTTGCAGCAACTAAAATGGTTATACTGATATGTTTATACAAATACTATAAAATATAAATTGAAATAAAAAAATGTAATATATTTATGTTCAAATATAAAATATTGGTTGATATTCTATGTAATTAATTTCAATACTAGTTCAAATAGAATTGAAAATACATAGAAAATTAAGTAATCGAGATAGAAACTAGTGTTGCTGAATGCGAACAACTGGTGTCTAGCTCACTAACCAGCAAACGGTTTAAAATCATAGTTTATTTCAAAAGCTAGGCTAGGCTGCTTATTATAAAAGACGAAAATATGTACGAAATTCATAATAGCATTATTAACGCTAGATTTAGAATTATCTACAATTCTAAATCTAGCGTTAATAATGCTGTTATGATTTTTTTAGATCACACATATGTGTCAACCCTATTTAAAAGAGTGATGTGGCACCTCCAATATGAAGTTGATCGTGACGCAGTGCACTGAGTACTTTGTCACTTTTATTTTATAGTAAAAGGTGCCAAAAAGTACTTTTATTTTTACTAGATTTTATTATTAAACAAAAAAAAAACTTCAACTGAAATTCTACACTAACAATATTGATATTCAAAAATATACACTAAGTCATAGAGCCAAATAATTCGCTGCATGAATGGGCCGGCTTGACCGGTGAAATACTACGACTTTTCAGAAGTTCGACGTAAAGTTGCTCATGTCTCGTTTCGGTTGGTGAGAGAGGTACCCGGAGGCCCACCCCCCCTTCCCCATCCTTTCCTATCCCTTATCCCTTAAAGGTTGCTGGTGTCCATGGGCGGCGTTGGTTGGTTACCATCAGGTGACACGCCTGTTCGTTTGTCCTCCCATCGCATAAAAAAAAAGTTCTTTTCGGTTGCCAAATATTATGTGTACTCATAACTCATATGTATGAGAGATTAGAACACAGGAGAAGACGAAATAAAATAACTAATATACTGTATCTTTTAATAGTTACGAAAAATAATACAATATTTAATTTTCTTGTAGATAAAATCAAAAACATGTGTTTGCTTTGTTATTGACGAATATTTAATTTGTATTGTTTTCCAATTCTTACAAAATAAACGGCGGAATATCAATGTCTGTTTATTTCCATTAACGAGCAAGATAGCAATAACTCTCGCTTCAATGACCTCCCGTTTTATTGTTCTCATTAAACTAATTACAATAGGGTCAGGACCTCTACTGGCGTCCTACACCACTCGATTGTGACCTAGCCCGGCGTCTTTAGAGTACAAAATTGTTACAACAACAACTGATATATGGATCAAACAAAATTACCCAGCACATTTTGAAGCTTATATTTATTAATTGGGTTTAATTAACTATTTATATGACTTAGTTTAAATTACTATACATAAAGTTAGTATGTAAACAATAAAAATACGGAATTAGGATACAATAAATGTTACGCCTTTGTCTCTTTGAGGATTATTTCACTTTTAAGAATTTATTGATACAATACGGTCGAAATGACGGTACTGGGCGATGCTTAGGACATGCAGAAATAATGAATGATGAAAGATTGGCTATACAGATAATATACAATGCAAAAGCGGATGGACGTAGAATCCCACAACGATCGTAACACCCACAGTAGCGTTCCACATAAGGCCCGTGGTCGTTGCGAGCAATCGCTCGACGTCATAGATGACGTCACTGTTCGCGACCACATCGCGCCTGCTTCGCCTGCAATATATTGGTAGGTCCGAGTGGGCTTTCAATAAAATGGCGGGAATTCCGAAAATGACGTGTCATTAGAACTTGATAAATTTTCCGAGTCAACTCTCAGTTGTTTTGTCAAAAACGCAACTTTAAATTCACGAGAATCCATATTGAATAAAATTATATTTTATATTCATGCGAAATATTTACTCTTAACTTTGCTGAAAGTTTTCACCATACTGCCATATTGCTAGCACATAGCGCTCAAGTTTTGCGTTCCACATAAAACATTCGTCCACAACGCCCGCGGCGATCTTACGTTAGTGGAACGGCAATTTTAGCGGTCGTGATTGCGGTCGTTGCGGGCTATAAGGTAGATGCGTCTTTGTATGACGATTGTTCATAAAACATTGAATTGATATTTTGTCTGTTGTTCTCGTTGGATCCCGCACAACCTGACAGCAGATCAAAAACGTGTGTGGATTAGAGCAAGAAAATGAATCATGAAAAGAAAATCATGGTGCGTCAGAAGCTGTCTTTAATATCTACACAGGCGATGAATCTTGGATTTATGCTTATGATTAGGAAACTAAGTAGCAGACGACAGTTTGGGTGTTCGAAATGAGCCTTACCCAACAAAAGTTGTGTTCGTACAAAAAGCACTGAGACAAACGCCTGTTTTTTCTGGCATAGAGCGATACAGCTACTCTATCACTAGAAAATTGTAGATCTGTAAATTCCAAGTGGTATCTATTTGGTAGTTCCCATTATAATATTTTGAAAAGCAATGAAACCATTTTTAGTAGTCAATGGCAGTCATTAAAATATCTTTTAATAAACACGGAGAGTCAGTCCTAGCCATCTATGGTTTGCTTAATGAAGGCAATGTTCGAATTGCGACTACCAGATCTTGTACGCGACAGCATAGGGCTAACAGTCGGACCGTGTTGCTATAGTCTACTATTGTTTTTAAGTAAATATTATTGTATTTACATTCTAATAGCTACAATTATTGTTTTGCTCCTAGCAATTATTAAAATTACTGCGTGATTTAGAATAAATTTGGATATAAAATATGAACCAGTGAACTCTCATTAAGTGAATTCATTTTAAAATTCAATAATCCTAATGCAATTTCAATAAAACGAATTCGATTTTCAAATAAAATGTTTAGAGATTTACTTATTTCGCTAAACTTCCTTGTTCCCAGATTTTTTTATATTGTTCTTATTTTTTATTTTGTTACGTTATTATTTATTATGTAATTACTATATAAGTAATTACTTTTAGCAATATACTATTTATAGTAAATATACCTTAAAATTTATGTAATTATTTTTTGTAAACTGTTTGACAGCTAATATTGATTACCAATTGTAATATTATAACAAACTTTCTTAAACCAGAAATGATAAAGAACATTTTACTCATAGGTTCCGCAAAACTTATAAGAGAACACGCCGCTATAAAATATCTTAGTGTTTTCAATTTAACTCGACAGCACTCTGTCGTCAAAGTTCAGCAATATTGTGTGAACTACAAGCAAACAATGTTATCTCTAGTATTTTACTTCCATAGTAATAGGCTGTATCATAAAGTGACTAATTTCTATCGACGCGAACAAAGCTATGTACGGTCCGACCTTCGCTACACATTTATTCAAGACGCACGTTTAGTGTTTCGTTTTATATGAACATAAAGATTAGGCGTAAGAGGTACGCGGCCATTCCAACTGGCGTCATAAAATACTCCTTCACTGAATGAGCAATGAAACTTTACACCATGAGGTCGAAGTAGGAAAAAAATCTGTAACACATCGCTTTGGCTTCCGTTCTTCCCGTCCGATACGTTGCAGCCAATAGATCGGCAATAGTCACCCAAAAAAATGGGTTGTTGATGTGTGAGTGACTTATCAATTTGTGCGTAAAAAGTGCCTTCACGTGTCAACTTTTACATAGTTTGTGCAAGTGTTGAAATGTAAATATCCAGAAAATACGCGGTTGCGCTGTCAGTGATGAATATTAGAACATTTTTCCTGACATGTGCCATCTATTATAGTCTATGCTAAATCTATGGTTGCAGCATTGAATGAGTTAATTTTTAAATTACGAACGATCATCAAAGTGCTTCCTGCCCGGAAATTACTGAACTCAGTGCGGTTAATTTTGTAAAGCGTGTGTTATTTGTGAACCAATATTATTGTTTGTAACATGGTGTTTTCACGAACATGTGTTAGATCAATTTATTATCATTGTTATTATAACTATTTAGCCTAGCACCACTGTTTTGTCTAGCATGTAATTAAAGCATATAATAATAAATTTATTTTTTAAGAACAAACAAACATATATTTCCTCTTATTTTTATTATTAGTGTAGACACACACATTTATATATTTAAATATTATTAATATTTTTTCAGCCATCTCTTTCAGGATCTTCTCCAAATATTGATTATGTATTTTCTCAAGTATCTTCTATAGCGTTCAACTCGAGGGTGCCCAAATTATTTTCATATCTGATCAGATATTAAATCAGATTATTTTCAGTAGCGTTGATAATACCATTGTGTAAATTTTCAATGGTTTTGAAAAGAGTATTGGCACATGAGTTTCTTGCCCGATTCTTCTCATGAAAGCCCCTACACTCGGAATCGGGCCGCTCGTGGCGATTGCTTCCGTGTTTTTTTGTGTTCCACGGAGGCACTTGCGTCAAGCGCTCGTGTTTAAATTTTTAAATATTATTTTAATTTGAAACATTTTTTAAATAAATAAGACTATTTTTAAGTGTCTGTGAAGACCTATGAAAATAAAACCACTTTGACTTTGACTTTGAACCCGCGAATTCTGGATTTAGAAGCAGGGTGCTTGATCACTGTACCGAGACCGAGACTAACATAAACATATAAAATTAGAACATTTATTTTTAATTAATAAAAGTCCCTTTACGCCGATAATAGGTAATCAAATTAGGTACCTACCATGTCTTAAATTATTATCAGTTACTTACGAAGGAAGTGTAAATGAATAAAACCAAAAAATATACTTATATACTAAAATAATAACATTAGGTACTATGTAGTTTAATATGATTTAAAAAATAATAATTATATATTATTTTTATAAAAAGTAATAACCCGATAAGGGAGGTAATGTCAGAAGCCTTGAAATCCGAGGACCGTGTCTGACGAGAGTTATTAAAGTCTAAGAAGAGAGTGACTGTGTCAGAATCGTGTCTTATGGCGCTCTGTTCTTCTCTCTGTCCACCATGCAAGGGGCTTCGTCTGAAGTTGTATATGTTATGTAAGTAATTAATAATTCGAAAGTATTCAAAATATATCAAGTGACAACCCTGAAATCTCCTGCGATTTATTAACATAATTAATTCTATATTACTAACGCGGGAGGTGGTTCTGCGCGGGCCGACATGTTACTTGAATGAGTTGAGAACGTTTGAAGTATCGTTCACACTGGTCCTTGTATAAATATTAAATATGATTATAAAACCATTGAACTAGCTAATCAAGCAATTTAAAAAATATATAATTATATTTTAAGAAAAACTAATCGTTCTTATCTAATTTGAGTGTGAATTAAATATGATGGATATTTTTAGCATTTCTTACGATTAACACCTAATTTCTTTAATATAATTATTAGTTATATTGATTAATTCAATAAAGTGCCAAATGTAATATGCATACACTGAAAATAATTTGATACATACATACATAAATAACTTCACGCCAAATCTCTTGCGGGGTAGGCAGAGAGAACTCACTGCCTACTCTTTCTAACTCTTTTTATGCACGTGCGTGCATGTAACCTAACATCACCTTCCTCCAAAATTTGTTGTATTTGGTTATGGAAGTTGGTTCGTGGCCGACCTCGACTCCCGCGTCTATTCGCTTTTGCATTGTATTAGTCGATTTTATTGACATTTATCAGATACCGCAATGTTAGTAATACGCCAAGATTCGAATTAAAGACCTCTGAACTAGGTTTATCGAGACGATGGATACAGGATATTTATAACTATACAGTTATAATGCAGACATTATTACAAAAGTAATGTTTTCATTCAAATCTGTTTACCTGATGAAGTTCCAACTACGTGTTTTTATTTAGAAAAACTGTATGCATAAATTGAAACCTCCCAAGAATATCGCCGTGGATGAACTTATTTAATTAAAACTTATGAAGTGCTCGGCGCAGTCGAGTGCGGTACTGGCGCAAGTAGGCTGCGCGGTGTAAACAGACCACCAAACAGAATTTTGCGCAGAACCAATAAGTCGTTGCCAACTTTGGAGAATTCCATCGACGTACTAAATTGTAATTTGTATCGACCGCTTAAATTATAAATTCCCCTGGCTTCCCCTGCCGTTTATTAATTTTTGACAAATGATTTCTGGGAACATAATGAAACTTATTTATAGCTTTTGATGACGACTTCTTTCTCATTGATGTCGGGTCAGATATTAGGTCATTTTGTGCACTATTTGTCTTAATCTTTACTTAACTTTGATAAGAATCTTGTGGCCTTATATCAAGATTGGAAATATTTGCAAAAAGATGCAAGCAATACCTATGCCTCGATGAGATTTATGATTTTATGTTTCGATGCACAATTTAAAATACTTCTAATAATCAAATTCATCTGAATGAGTTATGAATCAAATATAATTAGTGAAAGTTGGGATTTGACTGGAATACCAATGAAAATATAGAGAAGAGGGTAAAGTTTTGAAGCACAGTTCCTACTCGTTCGGGCAGACTCGAGTTTTATAAATGCCCACCCTCAAAATTAAGGGTTTAAAAATAGATATTGACCGATTATCAGAGCTACCCAATATGCATACAAAATGACATCAAAATTGGGCGAGACGCCAGGTTCGGCGCAGTTTCTTAGTGCATAATATCCTAATGCCAAGAAAAATATTTTGATCAAGTTTCATACTTAAAAACGTGTCTTTTTCATAATGTGATGCCGCCGCGATCCTCCTTGCGGTTGGAGTTTTATAAAAAGTTTTATGAACTATCTTATTTTTCGAGTTAGATCAAACTGAATACGGCGAGTAAGTTTGATTAACATCGGTTAAGTAGTTATTAGTCCACAATGGACTCCTAGTCCATTGTGGACTAATAACGCGACACTTTATGTAGGTAGTATTGTAACTTTGTCAAGAAGTCAAATTTTGTAATGATTCGTTATAATTAAATAAAAAAAGATGTGGTGTCGTGGGACACCAGGTAGGAACGAAGTTCCTTTGGCTAATGTAGAATCGACACAACTTGCAAAACAAATAGTGCTCAATTTTATATAAGTTTTTTTTATTTTTCTCATATAAATTGCTGATTAGTTTTTATTTGTACAAGACTTACTACAGGTAGCTTTGTGACGTTTTAGTTTATAAGTACTGGATAATTCTACGGAACTGTGATCGCACTTGTACATATACATTTTCTTTTTTTTTATGGGATAGGAGGGCAAACGAGCAGGCGTGTCACCTGATGTTAAGCAACCAACGCCGCCCATGGACACCAGCAACACTTATAGTGTTACTGTTGCGTTGCCGACCTTTAAGGAATAGGGGAAAGGAAAGGTTGGGGAAAGGGGGGTGGGCCTCCGGGTACCTCTCTCACCGAACGAAACGCGGCATGAGCCACTTAACGGTGACCTTCTGAGAGGTCGTGGTATTTCACCGGTCGAGCCGGCCCATTCATGCAGCGAACTGCTTGGCTCTTTCACTGTTACCACTTTCTGGTTACTTATGTAAAAAAAAAACATATATAAAATATGAAAACGTGGAAAATAAAACTCCAAACTAATTCCGACGTTACCACGCGCATTGGCTGAATGGTTGACAACAGTGCGTTTCAACAGGCACTTCTTGCCACGCACTGTTCCTTCATGGAACCAGTTGCCGGCGACGGTATTTTCGGCCCGCTACGACCTAGGAACCTTCAAGAAATGAGCCTATCCTCACCTGAAAGGCCGGCAACGCTGATGGGATGTCCCTGGTATCGCAGTCGCCATGGGCGGCGGTGATTACTTTCCATCAGGTGACCCGCAAGCTCGTTTGCCCCCTTCTATCATAAAAAAAGATACCGGGAATCGAACCCGAGCCTCCTACGTGAGAGACAAGTATCCTAGCCATATGGGACACTGACCATATGGGATGTTATAAAATACTTGAAAGTGTCTTACTTTGGCATGAAAAAAGTATCGTTACAACTTATCGTAAATTTTTTTTCGTCTAGCCCCCTTTCACAACGCGCGATAAAGAACTTCGTTCTAATTGTCCGTACTACTAGCAAACAAATGCTAAAAAAGGTGTCTTGCCATTGCAAGACACCCATTTGAAATTGTTGAGTAAGACATTTCTTACTCAACAATTTCAAATAATTATCTAGAAGAAAGCTATTATCTAGAAGGAAGCTCTCGATTTTACTCACAAAGACGATAGTTGTTTTAGACGATAGATATTTTAACTGTGACGAAAATGAAAGTGTAGATATCAGTCGCCAATTCAATTTCTGGAAACGCTTATCTCGATCACTATTCGAGAACATCGGGCGCTAGATGGTGGAGAGAATCGTCTTGAGGACATCACTGGGCGAGTAATCGACTCTAGAAACATTCGATTCCGATTCAAATCGGGTGCCGAGTTACACCCGAACTTAATTTTATTAGCAGCGCCGCGCCGTCCCGACTCACCATCCGTACAGAATCGTCGATATGACCCGATCAAATCTCATTCAATCAAAGCTTACATAATATGCTTGAACATTGCGTGTTCACTAACAGGTTGTATAAGTGAGAGTCGTATAAAAGCGGTGATGGAGGTGTTACAAGGTCGAATTTAGTTTAGACTAGCTAGAATTAGTCGTTGTAAATACGAAATTGCAAGATAGTGCATAAGCTGGCTGGAATTTAAAGGCTCATATTAGGGCCGCTGGTTCGCGTTGTAACCCACACTAATGGCCAAGTAGCCAAGCATGGCGCTGGAGTTGTCCATCTCTATCTTTATCTTTTGGAAATTGTAAGTATCGTTTGTGCACATTTCGAAATGGGTCGACATCATATTGTGGCCAAATACTTCAACCCAGCGTTGTTTTGGTTAAGTAGTCAAGGTAGCCTAGACTTCCATTTTGATTCCTCTTCCTACATTCGTTTCAGATTCTGTGAAGGTCTCGGTGGTCCAGTGGTCGAGCAAGCATCCCGCTTCTGAAACAAGAAGTCGCAGGTTCAATATTATTTCCGGAACTTATGTGTAATAAATATCGATGACTAAAAACTTTGTGCCCTGTATGGGAATAGGTTCGCCATTTATTTCATTTGGGACGTGCACATAACGGCCCGTCGAGGCTTAATAGCCGCTGCCTACACCTTCGGGTACAAAAAGGCGTGAAGTTATGTTATCACATGTGAGTTATTTTACGCCGCTTCTCCGGACAGTGGAAGATGTGCTTTTATGAGTACTTATTTCGACCATAATAAAAAAATGCCAAAAAAAAGCAAAATAACATGTAAGCCATGCAACATATTATATGTCTCATAGTTACATTTTATGTTATAATATAGTTTTGTATAACTCAAGTGTATCTCCATTTACATAATATATCGTCCTGTAGTTATGTCGCAACTGTTTCAGGCATAAACTCATGCAATAATATATATGTCGCGATATATTCTAAGTGCTTACTAAACATTATTGCTATAAAAAATATGTTATCGCTATTTTATTTGTAAATATATGTGTTCTTTAAGGGTAAGCGCACACATAGCTACATATTATATAAATGTATTATCGTATAAAATAATCTGAGTAAAATAGTTTTCTAATGTTAAAAGAATTATTAAAATCCAATCATTACTTTTAGAGATTATTCATAAAAATAAACGAACAAAGGGACGATTTTTACTGAAATCAAACTATAATAATATAGAATTATTATGAAACTGTGCTATCATATAAATACATGTTCATACATAATATATTCAGCTACTCTACTGTAAATACTATTATATCACCATGAAATATATAAAATGAGATTTATCTAAAAGCTGCTATTTTCTTGTTGAGAAATATTACGACGCAAGTATAACTGGATATAGCGGCTTGACTCCAATGCTCTGCTCTACTCATGTATAACGTCTAGGTTCATCCTGTATAAATTACCGTGAAACAAGTTCTCGTCTCAAAAGCTCCCAGGCTCAAATACGTCAAGTCTGCAATTTTAGAAGTTATAAGGCCTGCGTGTTATTGCGTACTTTACCGCAATTTCTAGTATTATTAAATGGAAACTTATATGTTCATTGGGCAATCTTCCCATGGACTGGAGACAAGCTGTCAACGTACCCTTGTATAAAGGTATGGGATCACGTATGCAGTGCGCTAGTTACAGGGCCACAAGTTTGATTAGCTTATCAGCGAAAGTGTATGGAAAGATTATTGAAAGATCCCTATCTTTCAATAATCTTTCCATACACTTGAAAAGAATGTTAGCAGAAAATCCCAGCTAGCAATCTACAATGCAGTATTGCTGCATCCAACGACTGCCGGTTTCTTTATTAAGTCGTCTGTCCATTTAGTGGAGAGACTACGTTCACAGACTGATTCATTCATTCTGTCTCCACTCAAGAAGCGTTTTTCTAATAGTTAGTAGTTAATAGACATAGTTACTTGGTAGAACATATCCCACCTGCATATTAGTACTAAGCGTATAGATAAGCTATTACTAGAAGGTCGCGTTCAGAGTTATATTCGTACAACATCTAGGAGATTTTATTACCAATAAAATCTTAGTAATAAACTTAACTTAATATTATGAGTTGGTTCTAGTGAGATATTTTCAAGAGCTTGTGATACGAAAATAGTATATTTTAGAGCCAATGGAGAGGTTAGGAAGGAGGAAGTGGAGGAAAGTTAAGAAAGATATCAGAAAAATAATAAAATTGAAGTATCTGAAGTGTTTAATTTAGAAATAAATTCATATATTTACAAATAGTAACGACGTTCACAAGTAGTAGTTTATCAAATTTTATTAGATGTTTATTAGAATTTTCTTTTAATTTAACTTACTAGCTAATTACTTACAGCAGTTTACTTGGGCGTGAGTTAAGCCCGATATACTATGAGGAGCTGAAATACTTTGTTGATAGATATGAAGTTCACGGGTTCGTTTGTGAGCTTTTATGAGTTATATGAGATATATCTTGGGCACAGTGTCGTTGCAGCCGTCACTGTGGTGGACATATTTGGCTGCGAATAAATTTCAAGAAGGATTTACGATCTTTTATTAGAGCATTAGCCGGACACCGGGGAAATAACAGAACGTGAGTTAATTTTTCCGTTCATAATTAATTAAAACGACAATTGGTCCGGATGGTTTTCGAGGAGATCAACAGCATAACATTTGACTCTGTGACCTCAGGAAGGTCTAAATTCTAAAGAATAATAGACCAGTCATTTAAACTTAAATTAGGGAAGAATCTCGGAATTCGAGATACACAGCTGTATGTCTGTAAATAATTGTTTAATGACCCCTAAAAGTTGTCTCAAAACCTACATATGGTAGGGTGTTTTGATTAATATTATATATAATTTTTGGAGGATTTTGAACATTTTGAAGTAACGCAAGACATATTAACTCAGATCGAGAACATAGAAATAGTAATTCTCGAAAAAACCTACCTCAGTTTGGATGAAGATAATATTCACCATCCTCGATCGAGCTCCTGTACTTCAGATTTTGGCATCAAGTGAATGCAGTGATGCTTGAAATTCATCTTGCTATCGAAGATTTCGAAAGAAGTGTAGTGGACAGACCCCAAAGGTAACTAGTACAAAGTAATTCCTTTCACTGAATGAACCGAATGAATGACAATGAATGACCGAATGAAAAACCGAACTAAAAAATAGAAAAATAAAAAAAAATATATTTTATTTTAAAAAAAGCGTGGGGTGCTTTTTAAGATAATAACGAAATGATAATCACTCTACTCATATCTGTCTACTACTCATAACTGTCTACAAGTACACCGCTAAAAAGACTGTTCTTTTATTTATGAATAAACAATCACCAGCCGATTTTCATGTAGTGTTGGTTACAGGTTTTTTTTTTTTTTTTTTTTTTTATGGGATAAGGGGCAAACGAGCTTGCGGGTCACCTGATGGAAAGCAATCACCGCCGCCCATGGCGTCTGCAATACCAGGGGCATCACATCAGCGTTGCCGCCCTTTCAGATGGGAATAGGCTCGTTTCTTGAAGGTTCCTAGGTCGTAGCGGTCCGGAAATACCGTCGCCGGCAACTGGTTCCATGAAGGAACAGTGCGTGGCAAGAAGTGCCTGTTAAAACGCACTGTTGTCGACCGCCAACCATTCAGCCAATGCGGGTGGTAGCGTTGGCGCGTCGAACGGTGGCGGAAATCAGCTGGCGGTATTAATCCGAACAATTCCTCAGAGCACTCCCCGTGGTATATGCGGTAGAGGATACATAGAGATGCCACCTCTCTCCGCAACGCCAGAGGATCCAGCCGATCAGTAAGAGCTTGGTTGTCGACAAGCCTAACCGCGCGTCGTTGGATGCGGTCAAATGGAGTAAGCTGGTACTGGGGTGCCCCCGCCCAAAGATGTGAACAGTATTCCACGTGAGGACGGACCTGCGCCTTGTAAAGTTGCAGGCGATGACCTGACGTGAAATACTGTCCCGCTCTATTGAGCACACCAAGCTTTTTGGAAGCCAATTTGGCCTTGCCCTCCAGATGACCGCGGAACTGGACGTCACTCGACAAGTCGACACCAAGAATTCCGATAGCGGCTGAGGCGGGTAAGGGAGTGCTCTCAAAACAGGGAGCTACGACAAAGGGTGTCTTTTTAGCGGTAAACGCGCAAACCTGTGTCATCTTAGGGTTGAATTGGACTAAGTTTAGTCGGCCCCATTCCGAAACCTGACTAAGCAGAGTTTCGATTTCAGACACAAGTTTATTCCGGTGCTCGTCGACGTTTTCCCGAGAAATACGCGGGTGGCCGGTATATAAGGCATCCCCGGTACTGTCATCTGCATAACAATGAAGATTGCTGCTAAGCAGCATGTCATTGATATGCAGAAGAAACAGCGTAGGGGATAGCACACAGCCCTGGGGGACTCCAGCATTCATAGGTTTTAAGTCGGAGCATGACCCGTCGACAACAACTTTAATGCTCCGAGCCGTGAGAAAGCTGGAAACCCAATCGCATAATTTCTCGGGAAGCCCATAACATGGAAGCTTCGAAAGAAGTGCTTTGTGTCAAACCCGATCAAAGGCCTTCGCTACGTCCAAACTAACGGCCAGCGCCTCTCCTTTACTCTCAACCGCTTCCGCCCACCGATGGGTTAAGTACGCTAAAAGATCACCAGCTGAGCGACCTTGACGGAATCCGTACTGACGGTCACTTATCAACTGGTGCTCTTCTAGATACTTAAGGAGCTGGCGGTTGATGAGTGTTTCCATTATTTTGGAGAATAGGGAGGTGATGGCGATAGGTCTGTAGTTGGACGGATCTGAGCGGTCACCTTTTTTAGGGATCGGATGGACTAAAGCAACCTTCCATGATGCTGGCACAGCGCCGAGAGAGTAGGAGTACCGGAAAAGACGCGTTAGAACCGGTGCCAACTCTGGAGCACACGTCTTCAGCACAATTGCTGGGATTCCGCCAGGCCCACTCGACTTGTGGACATCCAGGGATAGAAGTATGCGTCGCACAGTACTTTGCCGGAAACGAACCTCCGGCATGGCGTGACCGCAATGTGGAATAGTCGGTGCGATGTTACCCATATCGTCCAAAGTCGAGTTGGACGCAAAAAGAGTGCCAAGAAGGTCGGCTTTCTCTTTTGCGTCGTGGGCTAGTGACTGGTCCTCCCGGTGCAACGGTGGAAGAGACGGCTTACAAAAATTCCCAAGAACAGCCTTGGCGAGCGACCAGAACGCACGGGTTCCCGAGGGAAGGCGAACTAGTTTCTCGCCAATTTTGCCTATGTACTGAGACTTTGCTACGGCTATAACTCTTTTGAAGGACCTGGAGGCAAGGTTGTACTTCTTCTTAAGAGGGCCGGTGTCAGAGTCCTGGGACGCCACTGCTTTTGCCCAGGCTTGATAACACTCATGCTTAAAACGTAATGCCGTTTTGCATGAGCGATCAAACCAGGGCTGGGATCTGCCGCCGATTGGCACCACTGAGGATGGAACAAAGAGCTCCATTCCCTGCAGTACCACGTCAGCAACAGAGTCGGCAACGACGTCAGGATCATCCGGCGAGAAGCAAACTTGCCCCCATGGGTAAGATGCGAAGAAATTTCGCATCCCATCCCAGTCCGCTGACCTATAGTGCCACACACGGCGGCGACTCGCAATGTGCGGTCGAAGTGGGCACGTGAGTGGCACCGTACTCCTTATCAGACAGTGGTCCGAAGAACCCAAAGGGGCGTCTACAGAAACCACATATCTGTCCGGATGGGAGGTCAGCAGAAGATCCAACAGGGAAGGTATATGATTATCAACATCTGGGATTCGCGTGGGTGCGGTAACCAGTTGTGTTAGATCATATGCTAGAGCAAAGTCATGAACAGATCTACCCGCGTGGTCGGTGGTGCGAGATCCAAGCCAATCGACGTGGTGGGCATTGAAATCGCCCAGAATAACGATTTCCGCGGATGGGACCTGTTGAAGTACGGAATCTGCAGCCGTTTGAACGTGGTCCATGAGTCGGTCTGTTTCGGTATTACCGCTATGGGACCTATAAATACATGCGTAGATGCGGGGGTGGTCGTCGCTATCAACACGCAGCCAGAGGGTCGATAGGTCCCTTCCTTCAAGGCTGCCGAGGCGTCGAGCACAGATATCCTCCCGGACAAACACACACACTCCGGCCCGCGGTACAAAGCTGTATTCAGGTTTTTAAAATATATTGTGGAATGTAGTAATGCTTTCGTTTTTATTAAAATTACACGCATAACTGAAGCTTAAATAAATAATAGTTTAAAAAAACTAAAAAACACGCTTTTTATAGAAAACCGAACTAAAAAATAGAAAAATAAAAAAAATATATTTTATTTTGAAAAAAGCGTGGGGTGCTTTTTAAGATAATAACGAAATGATAATCACTGTACTCATATCTGTCAATAAAATATATAACTATTGACACCATGCACCCCACGCTTTTTTTTTAAATAAAATATATATTTTTTTATTTTTCTATTTTTTAGTTCGGTTTTCTATAAAAAGCGTGTTTTTTAGTTTTTTTAAACTATTATTTATTTTATATTTTTTAGTTCGGTTTTATATAACAAGCGCGTTAATAGCGCCATCTGTGACTTATACAAGGAACTCGTTTCAAGTTGATAGCGTAGACTTTCCGCTGATTGCGAGAAGTGAACTATGAACACTAAAAATCATATTTTGCAAATTGAAAAATGGAATAATTTTATCAAATTAGTGTATTGTCATCGGTCCTCAATAAATCTACAAAGTTTGAACGAAATCTGGCCGTTTAAAGTGGGTCAAAATCGCGCCCAAAGAAGTCGATTACAAACAAACATACAAACAAACATACAGGTGAAGCTAATAAAAAGCTAATAAAAATACTAGAACTCCCTGATGGTCTAAGACTAATTTCGTCGAGATAAAACATTATTTCTGTATGATTTTGTCCACGAGATTGGTGAAGCTTTCTAAGATTGCTAATTATTGGTTCAAGGATGCCAAGGGCCAAAACTTTCTACGAACT
Source organism: Euproctis similis (assembly GCA_905147225.2). NCBI lineage: Eukaryota > Metazoa > Arthropoda > Insecta > Lepidoptera > Erebidae > Euproctis > Euproctis similis. The sequence continues at coordinate 2,696,294 of LR990111.1, read as the reverse complement.
GTCCAGAAATCGGTTCGAGTTGCTTCTGCAAATAATTCACTTTTCTCAACACGATGATAATAATAAATCAGACAAACTACACAACGTACGACTCTTGCTTGATATGATGAATGCCAATTTCAAAAGAACTTATATTCCAGGTCGAGATATATGCTTGATTTAACAACTTTTATCGTAATAAAGTCAGCCGATTTTAAAATTGGAACATTCATCAAACGCTCCCTTTCGTATATGAAATATAAATATAATATTATGCTTATATTTTATTTGATTTTAAAATGTAGGTATGCTAAATAAGCTATCACGTATATGTAAAGAGTTATGTAAGTCAACGAAGCGAGTGAGGCGTGTAAGAATCGTGCCTTAGTGCGCTCTGTTCGCTCTACCTGCCCCCCAAGGCATTTAGCGTATGTATGTATGCATTAGTATCTTTTAAAATGCAGAGAGAACATACAAAAATACATAGAAAAAATAATTACTTCTTTATCTAATCAATTATCTTAGTAAAATTGTTTGCCCGTTTGTTACATAGAAGCTAATGATGTGAAAATTGCTAAAACAAAATAACTTATTGATTTTAACAAATAAGAATATCTCTCGCCGCCGGCGTCACGGGAAGCTCTATATAAAGACAAACTGGTAAACTTTGGGACAATTTATTCCTACCACAGAGCCATCAACAAGGTTTTACTGTTGTTATCCCATTATACTCTTTATGTGAAACTTTATAAGTAAGTATCTGCTTTGTCGTGTACCCAAATACATTCTAATATTCAGGTTTGATTTCGTGGAGGTTTTTTAACAAGTAGTCATTGATATGTTTTGTATGTACTAGCTAGATTGAAGACGAGCTTACAGCCTTAGATATATAACATAACAACAGCATAACATAACTTCACGCCTCTTGCTACTCGAAGGTTTAGGCAGCGGCTGTTAAGTCTCATCTCGCCGTTATGTTTACGTCCCGAATGGAATAGGTGGCGAATCTGTTGCCGTACCGTGAGTAAGTCCGTTTTCAGTCATCGATATTTATCACACATAACTTCCGAAAACAATTTCGAAAAGTCATTAGCGTGAGCCAGTGTCAGCAATCGAACCCGGACCTCTGGATCAGAAGCCGTGTATATTGCTTAGATATATATTTTATTAATTATCTGGTTCCATTAATCATAGCAATATGATACATACCTCATGGTATCATGAGGTATGTATGTAACACAAAATATTTTTTTCAATCCGATCCAGCACTCATTAACTTTATTATTTATATAGATGTTAGTGAATAAGTACATATCAACATATTTATTATGGAACTTGTCAATAGTCACAAGTCTCGCAATATATTTTTTTATATTTATTTAAATATTGCCAAATCTACTATTGTGGTACGAGTGTCGCTGACAATTGTGAAACTTTTGGGACGCCATTCATCACGGTAAAATGTTCCGATATATCTAGACAGTGCACATGACAAACGATCGATGTATCTCGCACGAGAGACGCTTAACGTCGCGCCGACTCGTACCACGATATAACTAACGTGTTTGTATTGAACACTGCTCTATTTACCCATGTCAAAATATAACGAGAAAACAATACGGGTCTCTTACGCGAAGTACTTTGCTCGTACAATTCTATGGCTTCTGCTGATCAGCGTCAATGTTATAAATCGATTCGTTTTTGCCGATGAATCAGAACAGATTTTTAGTCATTACAATTCTAGCAAACAGGCATAATAATATGATTATTCTGATAAAAAGCTAACATCAACGTCCATAATCATATCAGAGACACGTCTTACCGACATTTGACGACTATGATAAATCTAGGAAGCTATGTGAAGAACCTTTGTTTTCCGTAATTCAAGTATCCTATTTTAATTCACAAATCAACATCAATCCGAGTAGGACTTTTAGCCGCGACCTCATATTCCAAGTGCAGTGAGCTAAATATAACTGAGAGAACAGTTGGCATATAAAAAACCTCGCCAGAAAAGCTTTATTTATAAATTGAATGGTATCTGTACGGTGAACGGATTTTGAAATCAATAATTTATAAGAGTACGATTTCAAATCTAGTATTTTAACATCAAGAAGTTGAACACGAAACTGGGAGTGAGCCAAAATCAGCCATTTGAAATAAAAAGTGGTTGGCTCGGCTGAGCAACAGCAGCAAGAGTCGTTCACCCATCTGAAGGTAATTTTGTATTACACTCAGCGAGTCTAAGCCTTAGAAATATCCTTACAACTCACATACCCTTAGACTCTAAGGGTATGTGTGTTGTAAGGATATTTGTGACTTTGCCTAAAACTATGGTGTTGATTTTAATGGAACTTAGCAAAACATAGACTCGAGGATTGGTTTATAACACAGTACTCGTTACTTTGCCTAAATAAGTGGGTTATTTCCTCATCCTTAAACAAGTGTTTGTGTGTTTACGTGGAATTTTGTATAGTGTCTGGTAACGCCTGATAGTTGTCAATACTCCCTCTACTTATGTAATGAGACCAATTATTTCATTCCATAAATTTGAGGACCACACTGGGGCAAAAGATACATTAAATACAATGTTTGAATTAAAATATTCTAATTTGAATCCAAAATGTAGTAGAAGTCAAGTCAGTAGAAGATAAGCAATAATGGAAAACATTTTGTTGCCTTCGGTCACGTTCTTTTATACTAATGATGTGAGATATGAACTCATTGTACAAAGTCTTTTGTACCGTCTCACACATTTTCTTCGCACTCACTACGTCACAGCGGCTACGTACAGAGGGGTGTCTAGTATTATCACACTCTGGTGCATTGTTACAATAATACAAACACTCTGCGTAGAGGGAAGGCTGAAAAACTTACAGTTTTTTCTTCAGGAATCGAACCCGGACTTCTGGATCAGAAGCCGTGTGCTCGACCACTGCTGCACCGAGACTTTTAAATTCTAAACTTCAAATTCTAACAAAATTTGCGGACTTTTAACTAAGTCACCTATTTCTTGGGACGAGATGCAGTATTATTCATCAAGACTCGTTGATTATACATATTATATGTAAGTATTGCATTTATCAATTCATTAAAGAAGTACCATAACATTAGTAATAATATCACGTAAAGAGATGGACTTTTTTATGGCAATCAACAATAGATACTTAACGTGATATTGTAAAGATTCAAAACAAAGGGATTGTCTCCAGAGTCCTTTACTAGTTGATGTTATTTGTGCGGTAGACATTTTCCAACAGTTTCTAACAAACGTCACTAGCGAGCCTTCTATTGTGAACGCTACTAAACTGTCGTCGTAGGAACACTAGATCTGCACTGATTGCTATTCCCGTTAACACTTTTGCATAACAAATATGTCTTCACAGTGCTTCTGGATTTTATGCAAATAGTAATTAAACTGAACTAACTTCAAACAACTTTGTAATCAATTAATCAATATAAATTGTATTCTAAATCCGGCTATCCCTTTATATTATTTTGGGCGTAGCTGTATCGTAATATTCGTATTTTGTAGTCTCGTTTCTGAAAAGAGGCTGGTGGGTTTGATTATTGTCCAAGTAAGTAAGTATAATGTGTAAAATAAAAGTATAAACAAATCTTTATTTATATTTTATTAGTGAAGGGAAAAGGAGTTATGAAAGCAAGTAAGGTATTTAGGAATCTATGGCGCTCTGTACTTGTGTACGATGCCCGTAGAAACATAATATACACCTACACGTTTGGGGCTTAAGTACAAAAAGTACCACCTTCCCCTCGACAAGCATGATTAACACATTTTTATCAAAGTTTTTCACTAACATTGTCAGTTAACGGCTAGTAAAGACTGAATAATATATTAGCTTATAATCTAAAAACGCCCAAGCTAAAAATTAATACACAATTGTCCGATATCATACAAAAAATATCTACAGCATGTTACGGACTTGGCCTACACTAAAACCGCTGAGCCAGATGTTCTTTGAAACATATTCGATTTGGATCAGAATTGACGTTGTAATCATTCGTCAGCAATATCGACACCTGCTGTCGCCTCATATGAATAACAACAACAATGACAAGCAATCTCCCACTTACTTAGTATTGTAATTTGCTTTATTAATTTTATATAATTATAAAACACTTCGTTACTAGAATTGTCCGAGTCTAGACTTAAGTTTAATTTTAACTTGGTTTTTCTTAAGTCCCCCGGCTGTCCCGGGTGCCCCGGATTATATAGACAAAAGAATAGTTATCATATTTAAAGTACCAGTAATTACTCCACATGATTTTAACTTATATAGGTTAGCAATAGTCCCTAATAAATTAGGATATACACTTATTCCTCCTCATCCGTATCAGTCATCCGTATCATCCGGAGGGACTAAACCACCAACTTGGAGATCATTTCGACTGTATCGAAGAACTGGTCTACAAAACAAGCCCTTGATGAATCATGCAAGCCGTCCAAGATCTCGCTTACAAAGGAAACCATGGAACAGCTTGACGACCGACACTATACTTTAATATTTCCAAGACCTACCCGAATAGAATTAAAATGTGAGCGGCAAGAGTCCACCTTATTAAAAATCTAGCAACGATTCCTCAACACTACGCACAAGAGAATTCACATTAATTAATACTAACGACCATATCAAAGGACAGCCACTCAAGATTACAGAAGTAGCTATGAAAGAAAACTCCGCTGAAATGAATATTCCGCATCTGAAACTCAATTCAGTAAACCTGAAAAACTAACGAAATTGAAGATAAGATCCTTATACAGCATCCAATACGACTCGACAGCATAAAGATCAAGGAGACCTTATATCACACGACGATACCCCTATATATCATATTACTAGGTGCAGCTCTACTGACGACCAAATTTATTATACGTCACTAGAATAGTTGCACAATACTAAACAAAAAAAGTCTGAAAAAGAGCCTGTTATCAATCATTCTGAAAACTCAGACGTCCTTAATACTGAAAACCAGATGCCAGCAATATTTTCGTTGAAAGTTCTCAAATAGTTGCTGTTCTGAGGGGGGAGGTGTTACGGACTTGGCCTACACTAAAACCGCTGAGCCAGATGTTCTTTGAAACATATTTGATTTGGATCAGAATTGATGTTGAAATCATTCGACAGCAATATCTAAACCTGCTGTCGCCTCATATGAAGAAAGGACCACCGATGTCGCGATAGCGACATCCAAGCAATCTCCCACTTACTTAGTATTGTAATTTGCTCTATTAATCTAATATAATTATTATTATAATATATAAAAAAAAAATATATATAAATAATATATAAATCATATTATATTCGGTACTAGCATTGTCCGAGTCTAGACTTAAGTTTAGTATTTAAATAAATTAGTTTAATTTTAACTTGGTTCTTTTAAGTCCTCCGGCTGTCGGATTCATAATTACGCACGTATACAAACATTGACAAATGATTGAAAATAATGTGAATATAAGGCCAAGGCCCCCAAGGCCCCCTTCCTCCCCCTTACATAGCCTGCCCCCACTGTACCCGCATGTTGATTTAAGCGATATATGTACTGACGCAAAGTTATGAAATTGAACCATTGTTTTCAACTGAATTACTACAGGCATAAACAGGCTGTATTTACTGATGGCAAGTAGGTACATAATATGTTTTCTTATTTTTTATTTTTATAATAATATTTTATTTTAACAATTTTTTTAACAATAACCATAGGATGGATAATCTTTTTAAATGTTAATTGTGATGTAATTATATCGTTCCTGGACAAATATTATCCATTATATGGCGGTAAAATCCTCCGCATTTTACATAGGGATTGATATCTATTTGTCAAGTAATACTACACTTAAAGTGGACTTCCTAATGGGATGGGCAGAAAGAGGTATGAGCCAATAAAGTATTTTTTACTCACTTCCATAAGATTTTAAATATAATGATGCCTTCTAACAAAAGAAGATCGATCTGATCATAGAAGACCTTTCATGACTTTTCCCAAAATACAAATGAATAAAGGCTAACCATAAAATCTTCAAGATAACAAATTTATTTCACAATAAGAGAGTATTCGCCGGTAACAGAGCCAGTGCCAGTATCCACCGGGGGGCGTCATCGCTGCCCTGGGATTGTCACATTACGTTTAAAGATGGCGCCGCTTATCGTTTATTGTCGACATTATCACGAACGATAATCACTCTATCTGAAAGGCTTTGCTGTTGCTACTTACGTGGGTACGTTTTTCTGTAAAAATCTTTACCACGATATTGTGGCAACGTTTCTTTTACAAATAATTATTATCTGATTAGCGATTGTTTTATATTCATATTTATTTTTAATGCCTAATTTCACTAAGTACTAGAATTAGACATTTTCTCATTTCTGATATTAGTAGAGATCTTAGTATAGCTAAACATTTATGTATGGTTTATTTTTCGCTATAAACTTTTCGACACCCTGAGGAATATACAGTGTTGTCCTCAAATTTATGGAATTAAATAATTATTATTTATTTCTAATATAAATATTTATTATTTATTTCCATAAATTTGGGGACAACACTATTATTATATAATCGGTCTCATGACATTTGTCTAAAGATGAGGATATAATCCACTAACATCTGCGAAGCAGCAAGTGCTGTGTGACAAACTAATCTATCGAGTGTGTGTTGTGTGCCCGAAGATACACCTTCATCTTCTTTGAAAGAAGTCTTAACTCACCGAATCTGTCTGAATCTGGAAGTGGCTTTTCTGTTTATATTATTAATTATACATCAATTATAATATGTATTTAAAATAATTGATAAATAAAGTGCATTTAAAATTAGTAAAATAAAATTCATTTCCTCAGATTATTGTAAAAAAAAACAGTTTCTACAGAAGAATCGCTGGATTCGAATGCACCTACTAATAAGTTATTCATCAATGATTGACTGAACTGCAATACAATGGGATCATGGGACTGACCTTTGTCCACTTACGTAAGAGTAGTCTAGTATTACATTGAAATGTGGAGACTGTGGAAGGAAGATCGTACTCTGCACCCCGCTTCCCCACTTCCACACCCCTGTCACCGCACAGTGCATGCACAAGACGCTAGAATTTCATTTCCGGTCTCTCAGCATCTTGAGACGTGGACAACCTAATTTCTTTCACATACGACTTCAAATAGCAGAAAGTATCTTTGCATTACTTCAGAATATTCAAGATTGAAAACGTTTTATTTGCCATATTTAACAACCTATTAAAAGTTCGCGTGTAATAATTGCAGTTTAGATGGAGGTAGTTTTATTTACCTACAATTCATATTAAGGTCCTTAAGGAAGGACCTTAAGGATTAATATTCATACTTAAGGTCAAAACATAGCTCCAAAAAATTGTGTATGTGTGGTAAACATCTGTAGTAATGTACACATAATATTGTTTAGAATTTTGAGATATATTCAAATTTGGTCCAAGCATTTGTTTACAGTTATTATTCATTTGCCGCGCACTTAATTTTGTTGATAATGTTCTTAACAAATGTAAAAATTACGAGAGACAAAATGGTTCACTTCAAATTCAATATGACGGCCGTTTGAAGATGAAAATTATCTTATTTATTCTCTATCAAATGGAGCGTCCATTTACCAAGACAATTTTTTAAAAGGAAGTGACATCACCCCAAATTCAATATGGGCTACTAAAACATGTAACTACATTATTTTTTAAGAAATGTTTTTTTTTAACGGTGGATATTCAAAGAAAATTCGGTGTAGAATAAGTAGGTAACAATTATTAGGTTAATTTTAATTCGTTAGGAAATATATTAACTGAAATGTAATTTGAATGAAAAAATACAATTTATTAACTATTTATATTTAAAGGTTTCATGTTAAAAGTTGGCTACTTTCTCTACAAGCTCAGACGAAAATCAAGCTGATACAATTTACAAAGTCCCAAGATATTCATTTCCTATGTGAGCTATTACATAGCGGCGATAAATTGTACCACTTTCTGGTACCTTTTGCAAAATGTAACAAAGTTGTAATCCACCGTATCGCACAAATGTGAAACATATTATCAACGACGTGCTACTATTAAATTCATTCTTATAATGTTGACAACAGCTGGCTCGACAGCCATTTGGCATTTGTCTGTATTTTTTCTGTATTTATTTCTACATTCAATCGAAATTTTATTTTATTTTATAAATCTTTTACTGTTAAATCTTATCATAGACTTGGTTTGAAATACTATCAGGTGCATTCTTGACTCATCCTTTTTCAAATAAACTCTACGTGTCTTAGTTTAATAACAATATCATATAAAACGTCGATGTACTTTGTAAACCAAAATAGGACAGATAGGGTGGGTTTAGGCTTTGTTTAAGACCCCAGTATAATACACAGGTAGTTTCTAGAGGGTGGGTAGTTAGGACAAGGTTGTCACCGCTATATGCAGAGTAGACCTTAAGCGGACAATTTCCTTTTGCGACCTGTAGTCTGAGCAGAACTATAGGGCTTTATGGATGATACAACATTGATTTATCTATGAAAAGGAATATATTTATAACTTTATTATAGTTATAGACATATATTCCTTTTAATTGAACTTCTCATATGAAAGTAAGACTTGAGACCATAATTTGTGATCATGGATTCCATTTATGAGCATTACCATAGATTCCATTAATGTGTCCATAATCAACCGAAATGTAAAATTAAAAATATCAGTGGTAGAGCCAAGAAGTTCGCTGCATGAATGGGCCGGCTATACCGGTGAAATAGCAGGACCTCTCAGAAGATTCGGTGAGACAGCTACCCGGAGACCCACCCCCTTCCCCACCCTTTCCTATCCTAATCCCTAAAAGGTCAGCAACGCAACGGTAATACTATATGTGTTGCCGGTGTCCATAAGCGGCGCAGGTTGCTTACCATCAGGTGACACGCCTGCTCGTTTGCCCTCCTATCCAATAAAAAAAACTCTCTTCAAAGAAAAAATACTTGTTTGGTGGATTTTTTTATTCCTTTCGTTTCACAAATAAATATTAGATCTTAAATTCAGTTTTCCTATTTTGCATTTATGTATTCAAGTAACTGACATACGGGAAACCATAGTTGTTAGCAAAATATAGCGCTATTCGTGGCGTGACACCGAGTTATTCAATTTGCCCCGGAATCACCGTCGGCTCCTGTATTTTATTTCACTGTTCACTGTTCACAATTTACAATTTTATTTTCACGCTGCTTCCAAAACGGCAGTGTATATTTCGTTTGGAGGATGGAATTTTTATTTTTCAAAATACGCCCAAAGAAATCCGAGGTGTGGAATCAGGGATTCACTTTGAAATGCTCGAGTGTATTTAGCGAGTGGCTGACGGCAACGATGCCGATGGTTCGCAGCCAGAGTCTCAGCGCCTCGCAGCCACCCCCTACCCTCCACACGCCACCCTTTTTCTATCGTGTAAACATCGAATGCACGGCAGTTGCACGGCTCTGAAGCTGAAAAAGTGGGAGCATTTCACATTGTATCGCATCCTATGGCCCCTCGCTGGTATAAGATGTGAATACTCACTGACAGTGGGATAACCAATGTCGCGTCACATCGTCTATGTGGAATAAATACACACACATACAATATGGATTTTACTCTTATGATATAAATGAAATCAGATGTAGTACTAGTCCATAGGAGTCTCTTAAAAATAACATTTTAACTCCTGGGCGAATTTAAAAAAAATACAAATTTCAAACAAACTAAATCGCATTAAAATGCATCAAAACTAAATCACCCGTATAGAGAACGTACCTCTGACGGTGTGGCAACGTGTGCGTGTGGCACACGTTGCCACACGCACACACACACACGCATATCACTGTCACTAGTTGATAGTAATTTGTCATTTTACGAATAGGTACCTACGTCTATTGTTAACATGAATTAATGTTAACTACACTGAACTAACTAAATTCCGTTAAAGCGGAATATGTAGGCACAAAATTAAATCTTCAAGTTTTCAAAATGTCCACCACGAGCAGCAATACATCGTCGCATTATGTTTCTGCGAATTTTATTAAATAGATTCCGTGCGGGATCGGAGGCCATGGCTATTAATTTGTCAAATGCGGTTCCGCAATTCGACTGCACTATTGAAAACTTGGAGTAAACTTCATTTTTAATGAACCCCCACAAAAAGAAATCAATCCCACGCTCACCATACATAAGTACCATGTCCGTATATTCACTAGCGGTATAAAAATGTCGTGGCATTTTATAAAAGTTGCACAAAAGTGTTTTACTATAAATAACACTATAACACACACAAAACTCAAATAACTAAGTGTTAATAAAAAAAAACAATAAAATAACTTGAGACTAATAAATAATACAAATTCGAAAAGAGTAATTTGCAGGCGATACGTCACAAACAAAGCGGAACAGGCGGTGAACTAAAAGCGAAATTATTGCCATTATTGGTAATAAAAAATCTGTCGAAAATCATAGGTAAATAGGGTAAACGACCCCATTTATGTCAATGCGCTTTAGAAAAATTATAATTACATTAGAATAAGAATATTTGTGTTATTACGATTTTAAAAGTTGTATCATAAAAGAAATGATAATAAAGGGTTTTTTCACGATTTATCTTATTCTACTATGTAATAAACTAAGGTACCTACCTACTGTCTATTTAGATTTGATTTGTCCAGTGGATATTTCCTTAAATAACATTGTCATAAATACAATTTTTTAAACTGTTCTCCTTTGTTCAGAAATATCATAACAACAAATAAATGTAAGCTTTTAAAGTTTTGTACTTTAGTTAGATTCTTTAAAATGATTACAGTTATAATATTTCTGAAAATAAAATGTCGTAACTAAAGCTATAAATTCCATTAATTATAAATTGAATGAAAATCCCAACACATAAAACTACTTCAGTATTTTTTATTAATTTCTAAGGTGAGACGGACGATAATTGTTTCGTGCCCCTAATTTCAAAACCCCCCCCGTACTTCAAGCGGGGGGGCCACGCACTTCAACCCGCGCCCGCCTTATGCGCACACGTCGGAGCGGCCTTGACAGGACGAACAGCTGAGAAGAGTTTATTCCAGTTCATACATTTATAGGGAGTGTTCAATTACATGAAAATGAAAACTGTCGTTATTGACCTAATTACTGTACCGATCGTCTTAATATTTTGTACAACGTTTACTGAAATTATGATCTACATCTGGTATCAATTATTACATATGAGTGGATTCCACCCTGTATATATAAGGGGGCGATTTTGTATCACCTCAAAAATAATAAAAATGGTCATTGTGGGTTAACCCTGAGACACATACCACATCGCGGACTTTTCTGTAGACTTTTTAAGGTGTATAATAATGTTTTAACATATCACTTAGGATTCAGCCAGCGTTTGCAATGAAAGTGCTGAATCTTATTAGTTATTAGTTTTAAAAGAAATTCAGCAACTATATTAAAAATATTTCGAAATAAATAAAACTCTTCCTTGATCATAATCCAGCAATAACAGCAATCTATAAAAAACATAATCCAGAATAGAATAAGATGTCACCGAAATGAAAGTATCAATCTGATCTGTTAACATTACCTTTCTCTGCGCAGTTCTGTATAGCAATAATAATACTTTGTAGTTTGTAATAAAACCTCAGGCATTTTACAATGTAACATCAATGTATGAGTGTTCAGTATACCCGTGAGACCGACCACATATCAACTGTTACTATTCCTTACGAATTCACTACTGTATCGCTATAAAAAACAAGTCGAGGACGTAGTGCCTTTTGCAACGTAGTTCGGATTATATTTTTGACTGATTTCATCTTAATTAAAGTAAAACAAGCTATCCAAGCTTACCTGCAATATTACCTATACTGGATAGATAGATTATTTATGCGTGGAGAAAATGGTAATATATACCCACATCTTATGTACCTATATTATACATATGCTTAAAGAGCAGGGTCGATACGACGTTTTTTTCTTAGGAGGCAATAGATCAAGGGGTCATCTGATGGTAAGTAATCAGCGCCGCCCATGAACACCTGCAGTATCTCATAGGGAGATATCATAAATCAATGTTATTATACGAACTGATTAGTTATTATTTTGAGAAAAAATAATAATTTACTAAATACGAGTACATCATTGTTTTATTACATTTCTGTTTACTTATCTGAATATAAGAAGAATAAGATTTAAGAGAATATTTGGTTTAAATTCACAAAGTACACAAAGGTTTTAATTGCACAGCTTAATTTTATAGTTTGAACAAATTAATTAAAATATAAAACAAATACAACCGCACTGCGCAAAAAGATAATTAAAATCGTAAAAGTTCTTCTTACGCGATTTATTAAAAAAAACTAAACTTATGTGATTATAATATTTAAATTATGTTTTTATGTTTGTTTAAGTAAAGCCTAAACATTTTTTGGCAGAACTATGTCTGCCAGGTCCCTTAGGATGTAAAAAGATTGTGTCATATTATGACAAGAAATTTAATCTACAGAAGTTGTAAACGTTTACCATGATAGGTTCATGGAGCTGGAGCTCCATGAAAATCATTTTAAATTTACATGTCATTAACTGAATAGTTTTACGTTTATTTGAACTGTACACTTAAATTGAATAACATACACATTACATAACTTCACGCCTTTTTCTACCCGAAGGTGTGGGCATTGGCTGTTAAGTCACGACTCGCCATTATGTTTATCCCACATTACTTTCGAAAAGTATTTCGAACTCCTCTGAATTGAATAGTTGAGATAATATACTTCAAATTAATTAATTATCATTTGCTCCTCATCCTTACAGTGAGGTATCGACTTCTCGTCTTCCCCTGTGATCCGCTTAAGTAAAAAAACTCCCTATTTGCCTATTTATAGAACTTGTTTTTAAACAAAACAAGTTTCACATATCCCATGATACACAAAAACCTATGAAAACTAAACCTATGATGAAGTTTATGTGTCCCTAGAAATGTAATATTTTCATTGAGACAACTCCAATGAACCCAAACAGAGTATGTCTGTCGTAAGTTGTTGAAAAAGCTTTATTCCCTGGCTGTACAAGTCCACAATATTTAAAGTTTATTTATTTTCATAAGTAATCAAACAAGTCATATGTCCAGCTTCAACCCGATCGGGTTCGTGGGACCAATTTGAATTCGGGGATAAATTAAATGAAAACAGTATTGAATCACTAAATTAAAAGCATAAAAATATTTTACCAACATAACGATATATAAAAATCTATCTATTAATCATTTCAAAATGGAAGGTCGATTATTATTATTATTATTAGGAACTAAGGGCTTTGGCTGGTGAATGGAACAAACTACCTGCTTCGGTGTTCCCCGTTAGCTATAACATAGGTCTCTTCAAAAGGAGAGTAAATAGGCTACTGACTGGACAGTGCGCTTCACCATCAACGGCCTCGTCGTCACTTACCATCAGGTGAAACGAGGTCAAGCGCTGGCCAGTAAAATTTAAAAAAAAAAAAAATTTTAGTGGTAATAACGAAGTATTAACTTTTTGATACTCACAATACTTAAAGTGAATTCACTATACGCCTATTACTTTGTTATTTATTATAAATACCCTTACTTTTAATGCTACAGTAACTTCTGAGAATGCAAAGAAATTAGATTTTACGCCGCTAAGACGTAATGAGTTTTTGAATGATGATTAAAATGCCTGTATTCATGTTTTGAATGCCGTCGTTATCTTGTATAAATCTCATTCTTACTTTTTTAGGCTTTAATAATTAGGTATTCAAAGACAAAAATTCAAAGCATGACAGATACGAGTACTATTATACAGATTTGCAAGAAAATAATTGAAAAGATAATTTCAATAAAAAGTATGAATGGACGAAATGACTAATTAGCAGAATTTCATTCAAGAAATTATCAGGGCATCTTTATTTCGTCTTTGAAAGAAATTTTCATCATTTCAATGGAACATTTTTGTTCTAATTATTTATAATCTTCTAATTATTTTTATAGATGAATGAATTTATATAGATAAGTGGCTGTGTTATGAATACTTGCTTGCAAGTGTTTTAAAGGCGACTAAGTGCAAATAATAGACACTAATAAATTAGTGTCAATGGTCAACGACCACATTTTCCAGGGCGTCAGACAGGCGGTGGTATTGATAAAAAAAGAAGGCCTATAAAGTATGGCAGAAGGTGCAAGATGAAGGTACGAGTTATGATAAGAAATGTGTAAATAAGGGATGTAAGATAAATGCAGTAAGAGCTGTAGCAATTGCAAAAGTGGAAGCTCAGGACAAGTTATACCTTGTTATTATCAAGTTATTACCAAGCCTTGACTGTCCTAGGAGAAAATCGTTTTCTACCGAATTACAAAAGCTAGGGAAAGGAGATTAGGTATATTAGGCACGTTAAATGCATAAAAGACGGAAATGGAAGAATATTAACCAATAACATTTTGATATTTTGAGAATCTGTTGAATGTTAAGAATAACTGAAATGGAATGCTAGGCAATCCTCTCTTTGGGCCGTATGGAATACCTGCAGAGGTATGGAGGATAGTCAGATATCCATTTATATATCACATATTTCTTATCATCTCTCTTACCTTCACCTTGCACCTTCTGCCATACTTTATAGGCCTTCTTTTTTTTCTTTCAATACCGCCGCCTGCCTGACGCCCTGGAAAATGCATATATATAGATAGAGCCCATGGCCTCCGCGGGGCTATAGTAAACATCATTCCCAGTTTAAGTAATAAAATATGAACAAAGTTGCTCGGATGTTTGCTTGATTTGCCAGGAACTTCTTTATCTTCATTTGAATGAAATTGTGTTTGTTTAGTAAATAACGGAGCTTTTTAAAATCGATTTAACGGCGATATTATTTTGCAGACATAAATGTAGATTAGAGTACATTAGAATTATTATATTGATGAATATTAAAAAAAATAAAGGGAGAATAATGACTGATTTACTTTTATCAGTGAAGAAACACTATCTAATCACTATCTCAAGAACGATGATGATGACTTTATCTCCATTGTCCAATATTTCAATTATTATTATGATATCTAATTCAATTTGTGTTATTACTTTTAATTTTACTATTATGTTGTAAAATTTACGAGTCTCGTCATAAACTTTATCCGACTGTGACAAATCCAAAAGGAGAATCCCTCTCTCTTTTAATACCCCAAAATAAAGAAGTATGGACAAATAATTTCGACTTATATTGAATTTTTTGTAACATTGAGGTTTTTTTACGTTATTAGATGATTGCTTGGTTTTCACCAACAACTTAGATACATAGATATAGAACATAGATATTATTCCATAACATACTGTATGATATATTATTCCAATAACATACATCTGTTGTCATCAGCTATAAATTACTCTCAAAGTTTTACTGTTGTAATACTCAAATGTAATCAAGCTATTATATTTGTAATTAATCAAATAATTAAATTTAAGGCTTACAATTGAATGTGATGAAAAAGAAAGTTATGGTGTTTGAAAGGGAGGAATCCAGAACGGATGTAAGGATGTAAGTTAATGATGTGGTGCTGGAACAAGTAAATGAATTGAATGTGCTATTAGCAGAATTGGTATCTACCAAAACTTGGTGTATCTACACCGCGGATGTAGAAAGCAGAGTGGCGTTAGAAAACAGCGTAAATGGAGCGTTGGACAGATTCCTGGGCGCAAAAAATATTGGTAGAAAAGCCCAGCTAGCAATCCACAGTGCAATACTGATCCTAACGCTAACTTATAGAAGCAAGAGCTGGGTATGGCAGAGTGTGCATGAAAGTAGAACAAACGTGGTCGAAATGCATAAAATCTGCAATTGACCGCGTCGAAAACAAGGTTGTAAGAAAGAAAGTTGAATTGAAAGAGAGCGTCAGTGTAAAAGTAAGAAGTGACATGGTTCGGACATGAAAAAAGAATGGATGATGCAAGATCGACTAAGCAGATATACAATGGAAAAGCGGATGTATGTAGAAGTCGAGGACGGGCAAAACAAAAATTCCACGCCCAAACAGAAAATGTTCTGAAGAAAGATGATGTTAGGAGCCTCAAAAGCCGATGCGTTTGCATGAAAAGAGTTATGAAAGTCAAAGAAGCGAGTGAGGCATGTAAGAATCGTGTTTTATGGCGCTCCGTTCCCTCTGCCTACCCCGCAAGCGATGTGGCGTCAAGTTATGTATGTATGTAAATTTTAGGCATTGGCAGTTAGAGAAGACTCTAGAAACTTTACTTCCCAAATGGAATGGGTAGCAGAACCTACTGTAATACATCAATATCACCCATGTAATTTCCGTAAGAATTTAAAAAAATAAAAAACCAGGATTCTATCTCATGAGTTCTTCATTCTGAAGCAGGTTACCCGACCTCCAGACCACATAGACGACACAGACTTTACAATATTTTAACATTTATATTTACCGTACCATTGTTTCAAAACGAATTAGACATTTTGTACTATACGTGGGTGAAACTTGACATACAACCGCAAGAAAACATCGCGTGTGGCGCTATTGTCGAGTGTCAAACCTGCTTGATAAACGTTACAACGTTGGGTACCAACATTGTAATGCTGACACAGGTTGGCAGTTTAACACAGAAATTGGTTTATTTTTATTTAGTAGTAGTATATCGAGTTATTAATTGTTTATACTTTTTTTGCGTAACACTCTTTTGAACTTTTCCTTAATTTTATTTCACTTCATTTGTTGATACAAAAATTGAATATCAAATCAGTATGCGCTTCCTAAGTAAGGATAAGGCTGTTTTATAAACTGGCTGATGGTAAAGCCACTGATTTCATATGTTCAAGTCATAATTACTGCCTGGATATTTCTGCCTGCTTTTTTTATGAGATATAGGGCAAACGAGCAAATGGGTCACCTGATGGTAAATATCTTCTCACCGCCCATGAACACCGTGGTTGCTGCGTTGCTGTCCTTGAGGAGGGGAAAGGAAGGGGAAAGGGGATCGGGCTTCCGGATAACTCTCTCACCGATGATGCACAGAGCATTTAAGCAGTGCAGTTATTATAAAGATGTCCTTACGGTTTTTGTATTTCAGTCAAAAAGATTTCATAGCGTCTATTTTTTATTGGATTCATCACTTTCAGAGATTATGGATATTAGACCTCAAACTAATATTCCCATATTTAGTACGTTTTTTATTAATTACAAATCGAATGCGAAAACATACCGTGAATCACTTTATTCATATTAACTCATAATATAATTATATATTTTTATTAAATTAATATTTTATCTCATATCGGGAGCGTGCGGAGCTGAACATATCTGAAATTTGGCTGAAAATATTTATTAGGACAGGCCAGTTCGGGAACATGGAGAGAAGAATGGGAAATTTCTCTAGAGGATACACAATAGTCATATTATTATATACTATATGGGAGTATTTATTATTTATACCTATACTTTATACATGTGCACAGGTAACTCATCAATTCGTGTAATTTTTTAGTAAATACGAAAAAGGAAAATGTTAACAATATTTTGCTTATTATCAGTGCAGCGGTTTCTCGGATTTGCCAAATAAAGTTTTATCTAAGATTATTTCCAGTGTAGACTGTTGGCGTATCAATATGTATTATTATGTTTATGGAGGCAGTAATGCCTCACTATAATAAATAAAGAAATTATCTGTATTACAACTTTCTGCCTCCCAGCATTATTTTCAACGTGGACCACGAGTGTCACGAGTATATTCTGATGTTCAGTTATGTTCTTCTACCATGTGGGTACTTAAGCCTTAAATTTAATTATTTGATTAATTACAAATATAATAGCTTGATTACATTTGAGAATTACAACAGTAAAACTTTGAGAGTGATTTATAGCTGATGACAACAGATGTATGTTATTGGAATAATATATCATACATTATGTTATGGAATAATATCTATGGAATAATATAGTTATAATAAAATCATTACCTGTCCAAATATAGGGATTTAATTTTGATTAAAATTACACAAAAATAAATAAGACAGAACATCTAGTTACAGTGGTAGAGCCAAGCAGTTCGCTGCATAAATGTGCCAACTTGACCGGTGAAATACCACGACCTCTCAGAAGATCGACGTAAAGTGGCTCATGCCGCGTTTAGTTCGGTGAGAGAGGTACCTGGAGGCCCACCTCCCTTACCCATCCTTCCCTATCCCCTATTCCCTAACCCTTAAAGGTCGCCAACGTAACAGTAACACTATACGTGATGCTGGTTTCCATGGGCGGCGTTGGTTGCTTACCATCAGGTAAACACGACTGCTCGTTCGCCATCACATCCCATAAAAAAACATATTTGAATCTAAAATTAGAATTTGCTTTTCGTTATAAATAGTATGTACCCATTTTGGGTATATATATAAATACCCATATATATATATATATACCCAATATATATAGGCTTTTATTATAATAATGGAGTAGTCCACATAATCAGTGATACGTTAGTTTTTTTAAATTGGTTCATAAAAACAATGAAATCAGGCTCGAGTTGCCACCTTTATCGCATACAATCGAACACAAATTTGAACAGATAAACGTATTTAAGAAATTCCGTAAAATAAAGAAAAGTAAACAATGTTTGTCTTGCCGAAGATTAAAATATAAATTATAGTATCCTTGTGAAGTTTGGTGCAAAAATTTCGAAAAATGGCGTTGACTGTAGGCTTGTGTCGTGGCGATCACGGTCTCCGAAATGGGACAAGTTAAAAAGTTTATTTTTTCCGTGACATAAACATCATAAACAGAGCGCGAGTTTCTCATTGTCGGGGCCGAAATAAGAGCCCTGCCCTTCAAAGGTCTTTGACGCTTTTTCATTACGACAGCCGCAATTCGAGAGGGGGATTAAATACTTTGACGCGGGTCCTTCAACGAGATTTGACGGTAGAGCCTTTTACTGGTGCGACTGATATTGTTGCTCCTAACATAGTACTAATACAGCTTAAATTATGTGAGTACGCGAGATTATTTTCAATTACTTAACTCCGAACGTAATAAGATTTTACATGATTTTGTTTAGTTTCTACCCTTCTTACATACGTATATTTAAGAATGTTTTTGGAACGAAGTTCCTTATTGCGCGTTGTGAAAGGGGGCTAGACTGAAAAAATTGTCACGACACTTTTTCCATGCCAAACTAGGGCACTTTCAATTATCGGCTTATTTAGAAAAATATCCCAAATGGTGAAGTGGCTGGGATACCTTGCTCTCATACAGGGGGCTCGGGTTCGAATCCCGGTATCGGAACTCTTTTTGAAGTTTTATTTTCCATGTTTTCATATTTTATATATATTTAGGGCACTTTCAAGTATCGGCTTATTTAGAAAATGCATAACTACGCAAATGGTCTAGTGGCTGGGATACCTTGCTCTCATACAGGGGGCTCGGGTTCGAATCCCGGTAAAGGAACTTCGTTCCATCCGGGTGTCCCTTGACACCTCTCAAGTTTTTTTGTATTTGTTAGTCGATTCCAGAAAATATTAAAACGAACTTGTTTATTAAAACTGACCCCAAAAAAATAATAAACGTATTTTAGCACATATAATGACTATTACTTACCGTCTGGTGTGCGCGCAGAGGTAAGGTTCTATGCTTAGCTAATTAGTTCAATAGTTATTACAAGTTTATCTTTTGGTCAAAAGAAATTAAGAATAAAATTTATTACATAAATTTATTTTTCATATGGATTTAGTAAAGCGGAAGTTCTAACAGTGTAGCCATCGCTATAAAGGTCATCACTTGTTGACCTCTTCCCACTTCAGACGACTATATATCCACCACAATATTGGATCGATATAGTGTCCCTGCTCTTATCCCACTCTAAGTGAGGTCAGTACAACTGAAATCTTTTTTCCATTATTTTCTATCTCTAAGTCTCTAAGCCTCGCCGCCTGGTCTCGTCTCGCCCCTTCAGCTCTATAACTCTTTCTATCAAATTGGGTTTTCGGGCTTCCTCTGCCTCTACTCGCTACACATGTATGAGCTAGGTGTAGATATTTTTAAACATAGTTTCTGGCCAGTCTCATGAAGTTCTTTGAAGTTTCGGTAGACTTTAATATATGGCAGGTTTATATACAAGTTTATAATAAATAGGTTCCAGTTTAATTGAAATCTAGTTTTGTAGAAATATATATAAGCCTATAATCATTCAGTGTATTGTGATTACCTTATCACTTTGAATAATCTACAATTTAATGGAAGTTAGCTATGCGATGACCGGCATCTGATATCCAGTTCGTTGATTAATTCCTCCTTAAGCTTCCAACCATTTACCTGCCGCCTCGCCCTTTCAGATCAACTAATATTTCAATTATAATTAGCCATTTGCAGGCACCAAAGCAATTTCAACCCTTTTCCTCCTAAAATATAGATAATTTCAACGAAATGGATAGTCTATTGAATGTTTGTATAATCCTTCCAAGTCCCTTACCTTAGAGGTAAACAGAGAATAAAGATATATCAAGCGATTAAGATATCAATTACTTTTGTATAAGGGCGATAATCCCGTACATATTTGCACAAAGAAGTATGACTTGACCATTTGTAGTTTTAATTTGTATGATTGATGACAGCCTTTGAACGTTAAGTAAAATGTTACATAATAATTATTTACAACGAACTGCTATAAATGGAATAAGAAGTAAACTGTTTTGAAATGCTCGTCTCACTTTAAAGACAGATTTATTTATTTCTCTGAAGAAAATATTATGTCCCATAGGGTGGGTGGTAAACCAATTGCTATACTTATACATCATGCCTTGGGCTTTAATTTGTATAGAAATCGAAAATTATTACACATTACTTCCGGTTTTATTACCAAGAAGTCATAGCCAGGCCAGCCAATATCAAGCCTTTTCTAGTCCAACTGGTTTTAATTAATCTATACTCCGTCGTAGTATTCGTGAGATATATGTACATTAATATAATATTATTGTATTTTAGATAGCTTACGAATACTCGCTGCTTTAACTTTGTTCTAGCGTCATAACGTAAATTTTCGAACAAAAATTAGGCGTCAATACGTCAAATTTCATTGACAATGTCACTGCGAGCGATGTTTAATGATGTGGTCTGTCGATCGAGTGTTATTGGCTTTTGCAAATATGGTAGAACAAACTCTCATTATCCTTGTCAGCGAAGATTAGTTTTCGGACAAAGAGAGTTTTACAGATGAGTGATGTCATCATTCATCATCATTAGCCTGTTGCAGTCCACTGCTGGACATAGGCCTCTCCCAATGTGCGCCACAACATCCGATTCTCTGCCTTCCGCATCCAGTCTTTTCCAGCAGCCCTTCTGAGGTCGTCTGACCATCGGGCTGGTGGGCGTCCTACACTACGCTTACGAAGTCGCGGTCTCCACTCAATGACCTTCTTGCTCCATCTACCATCGGTCCTTCGACAGATGTGACCAGCACATTGCCACTTGAGCGAGCTTATTCTACGAGCTATGTCGGTTACTCCGGTTCTCTGTCGGATATACTCATTCCTGAGTCTATCTTTCAGAGATACACCGAGCATAGCTCGCTCCATAGCTCGCTGAGCGACTTTAAATTTGTGGACTAGCCCCACCGTAAGTGTCCACGTTTCGGCACCGTAGGTCATTACTGGTAGGACGCACTGGTCAAAGACTTTGGTCTTCAGGCATTGCGGTATAGGCGAGCCGAAAACTCGACGCAGTTTGCCGAATGCGGCCCAACCCAGCTGGATCCTCCTGTCGGCTTCCTTCTCGAAGTTTCGTCTACCTAACTGGATAGTTTGGCCTAGGTAGACGTATTTGTTTACGACTTCGAGAATTGACCAATCGACATTTATCGGTCCGGGCACGACATGTTCGTTGAACATGACCTTGGTCTTGTCCAAGTTCATGCCCAGACCGACACGTCGAGAGGATTCGTCTAGGCTGCGCAGCATTCCGCTTAACTGTTCCAGCGATTCTGCCATTACAACTATGTCGTCGGCGAACCGAAGATGCGAGATGTACTCACCATTCACGTTGATACCCTGTCCAGTCCAATCCAGTGTCTTGAAGACGTCCTCTAGAGCGTTGGTGAAGAGTTTGGGAGATATGACATCTCCCTGTCTTACACCTTAGCTCAATGGAGTTCGTCACCTGGTCCTGTATCTGGACAGTCATCGTGGCGGTGTCATACAAGCATCTCAACACCTCGATATAACGCCAGTCAATCCGACATCGCTGCAATGCATCCAGAACTGCCCAAGTTTCGATGGAGTCGAAGGCTTTTTCGTAATCCACGAATGCCATACACAGCGGCTGATTGTACTCTTCGGTCTTCTGTACAATCTGCCGAACAGTATGGATGTGGTCCACGGTACTAAAGCCTTTTCGAAACCCGGCCTGCTCCGGAGGCTGGAAATCGTCGAGTCTTGCAGCGAGACGATTCGTGACGACCCTCGCGAACAACTTGTAGATATGACTCAGGAATGAGATGGGTCTGTAGTTCTTCAGTAAGGTCTTATCACCTTTTTTGAAGAACAGCACCACCGCACTCCTGCTCCAAACCTGTGGTGTTATACCCTGTTGTATGACGGAATCAAAAAGACTTGCTAATTCCTTTAGGATAGGAGTCCCGCCGGCCTTTAGAAGTTCTGTTGTGATTCCGTCATCACCGGGTGCCTTGTTGTTCTGGAGTTGCTCGAGAGCCGCACTAATCTCGCTTTCTGCAAAGTCGGGGATGTCCTCACTATAGTGACGCGTTAACGAGGCTCTGTGGTCATCATCGCTGTGTCCCGTCGGCTTGGTCATCCGTGTGGAATAAAGGAGCCCATAAAAAGATTCGATCTCTGCGAGAATCTCGGGCTTAGAGGTGACGACACGTCCATCCGCAGTTTTCAGCTTCGTCAGATGGGACCTTCCAAGCTGCTGAGCGAACACTTTCGACCCTTTGTTGCGGTCGATCGCGTCCTCGATCGCTCGAGTATTCCACCGACGAAGGTCGCGCCGCATCAGCTTTCTAATTCGCTGGTTTAGGCTTTTCCATTCTGACGAAGACAGCTGATCGAATGGAGTTTCTCGCCTTTGCCTCATCAGCTCGAGCGTCTCAGCAGAGAGTTTGGACTCCTTTTTCTGCGATCTCGGGAACAACTTTTGAGACACTTTCCTCAGCGTGTTGACCACAGTGGCGGTCTTTTCGTCCACGTTGCCTGTGGTTTCCAGCAGGTCGAACCGATTTTGAAGTTCCATTTGGAACTTTTCGGTTTCGGCTATTTGGAGTGGCGTAGGTCGGAGAATAGACCTCATCTTCCGGGTCCTTTCAGCTTTCAGGTTAATATTTAGAGAGCCTCGAAGAAGTCGGTGATCACTTCCAGTAATGAACCTGTTGATCACAGAGACATCTCTAAATATATGCTTACTATCCGTAATGATAAAATCTATCTCGTTCCTTGTCACAGAATCCGGGCTTCGCCAAGTCCACCTCCTGTGTAGACCCTTCTTGAAGAATGAGTTCATCAAGAAGAGCCCTTCAGACTCCAGAAAGTTGACCAGCATCTGGCCCCTGTGATTCCGGCACCCCAAGCCATATGGACCGATTTTCGTTTCGCCGCGTTCTTGTACTCCCACTTTGGCATTGAAGTCCCCCATAACAACGTTGTAGTGAGCCTTGGCGGTACCATGTATTGCTTTTGCAATATCTTCGTACATTGCCTCGGCTATCTCGTCAGAGTATGTCGAGGTCGGCGCATATACCTGTATTACCTTCAGGGTGTACCTGTTGGTGAGTTTCAGTACAAGGTACGCTACCCTGGTCGACACACTACTGATCTCCACAACGCTGCTAACGAGGTCCTTGTGAACGAGGAAACCGACACCCCCCTCGTCGCCAGATGGGAGAGCTGGTCACCTTCCCGAAAGTAGAGCAAGTTGCCCGACTGTACGGTTATCGTGTCCTCCCCCTCTCGCCGGACTTCAGACAGCCCTAGAATATGCCAGTTCAAGCAACTCAGCTCAACCTCGAGTTCGGTGAGGTGTTGGTCCAGCCGAAGACTGCGTCCGTTATATGTGGCCACGAGTAGTTGTTTTTGGCAGCCTGCCGTAACCCGGAGATTCTTCGCACCCTCTGTCCCACCGTTACCACGACCGCTGCCTTGGCCGAGAATAGTGGGACCACCGGGAACTGGGGGCCGTTGTAAGCGCGCTTTTCTCATCGGAGGTTTTTGCCCATAGTCCCCACGCTGGGCAGACGTGTTGGAGACCGCAGGGGGTGAACCTTCTCCTAAAGATAGGGACGCTGCTACCCGTCCCTACCAAGATCATTTAGGTTGACCCATATTTTTACATGGTTATCCCGCCATTTTCCGGTGTTGTGCTGTGTAAGCTTGTCAGCCATATGTTTTTCTTTCACTCCCGGCTGACTGAGAGTTGATGAGTGATGATTAGTAGATAATTATTGTAACAATAACCATTTATATATCTCTGTGGTTATATAGTGTACGAAGTATACCCAATCAACATAACATACATAACTTCACGCCTTTTGTTACACGAAAGTGTAGGCGAACCTATTGCCATACCGGGCACAAAGTTTTCTGTCATCGATATTTATCACACTTAACTTCCGAAAACAATACCGAAAAGTCATTGGTGTGAGCCTGTGTCAGGATTCGAACCCGGACCTCTGGATCAGAAACTTTGTGCTCGACCACTGGACCAACTGCTACGAGCGTAGCTCACGTAGCCCGCGTAGCTTACCTAGACCATCCTCGTTTCAGCAAACACTTAGTTTTCCCAATAAACCCTCGCTGATCTCTCGTATTAAGTAATAGCTTTCAAACTCAGTGCTTTTTTATTTTGTAATAGTCTAAAATAGGTCATCAGAAGCTAACAGACTGTAACTTTACATTAAACAAAGACAGACGAATCGTTTTAAATATATATTCATAAACCGTATCAAATATTCATTGCATTCGCTCTTGGCATGCTGTTTGCTAAACAATTTGTCCAAACATATATTTTTCAGTGACTTGTTCATTCTCTCGTCTGGTGAAATGCTCCGAGGAGACAACATCTTGAGATGTTGTTCAATTCTAATACAAATGTTTTGAATATGAGATTCTATTTACAGTTTCTGATTCTAAATTATTTTTCAACTGCACCCATACGAGGGTTATGTTTTTTAATAGTTTATCTTTACATATCTTTTACTAACTCATATCCTAAAATCATATACTCATATCCTTCTGGCACTTATAATAAGTTACAGTGAATTGCTTTAACCAACAAAAGATAAATAATAATATTAAATAACTCTTTCTTTTTCGGTTCTTTAGACATATTTTAATATTTAATGAATCCCTTGAATAATATATAGTATTTATGCGGTAATGTATACTATAGAGAGTCAGATAGTACACAGTACTCCAAGACCGTCCGACGCTTTTGCCAATGGAGAAAAAATTTTGAACTTGCGAGTATACTAGGACAACTAGATATATATAAGTATATTGGCGATTACAGTATTTTTATAGATTTTTTTTTTTTTAAGTAATATGATGTTGTTTGTCCATTTCTCACATATCTTCACTATTTTGTCGATCGGCTTTTAATCCTGCACATTACTGGTGTTTCATAATGTTTTAAGCTTTAGTTTTTTAGATATCGTACCAAAAGGGATCTGTTAATGTGACTTCACAGACTGTCTGTCTGCCTTTATGAAGCATGCTAGCCAGTTAAAATTTCCATAATTTATTTATTTCTGATATAAAAATATTAAACCAAATAAAATAAGGATTTAATGTTAACAACAAATATTTCAATTATAATTGTAACAATATATACGTTTGACACATAAAAAAATATTACAAACTTCTATGGGGACGGTAGTCAAACAGGCGATTGATGCACAGGAAGTTAATGTTTAATAGTGTTAAGTCATCATAGTTTCCTTCTAATTTAATTACTTTATTTATACAAACAAAAAGTACCACATCCCCTTTTGTAACAACAAAACATTTTGTCGAAAGTTCTTCCTCAACAGCTCTCCACTCTGTTGTATATTTTCATTTTAAATAACGGCTCTTTCTGAAATACCATTACGGTTCAATTTGCTAAATACATTTCTTCATATTTTCAGCCGAATATCGTTTAAGGAACATTCTTTATTAGAATTAATAACTCTGTGTTAACTGACTTATTACCTACCTAGCTACTGACAGCTGCTCTGTCCACGTGGAATTATGATATCTTGATCAAATAGTGATAAAGGCACTCAGTTCATGCTGCACTTGTCAGTATTTAATCTAATAATTATAATATTTCAATGAAAAATATGTCTAGGAATATTTCTTGCGCGTGTAAGCTGTGGTCAGAAGCTAGTTAAAAAAAATCCAATGTATTAAATTTGAAAGTAAAGATTTTCTCAATACCGACACAAACATCAAGCAGATAAATTATATTCTACGGTTGAAGTGAAGATAGATATCTTTTGTCTAAAGGGAGGCGGGAAGACCCCTCATTAATGATCTGCAGTAAAGAGGCAGCATTGAAAACCAGGTCATGGGGTTATGGGGATACTTCTGGGACTTTTTGTTCTTGTCTGCTGACAAACGGCGTTCGCGCACTGTAAGTAATTGCAATCATAATCGAGCTGAGACATTATCTGTTAATATAAAAATATATTTAAATAACACAAGTGTTTCTCACCATTTACCTTGTAAGTAGACAGAGAGAACAGAACGCCGTAAGACACTAATCATACTCACTTCACGCGTCTTGCATACCTGAGGAATTTTATTCTTTATTATGGATAAGACGTCAAACGAGTAAGCGGGTCACCTAATTATAAGTGACTACCGCCGCCCATAGATACCTGTAAAGTTAATAGTGTTGCAGTTACGTTGCCGGCTTTTAAGGGAGTGGAATGGGGCGGCATCGGAAAAGGGAGGTGGCGCTCGGGAGGCTACTACCACTGCTTCCCAAAATTAAAAAAAATCCATAATAAAGATGTAAATAAACTATTTCAGAACTTTTTCATATTGTCATTCTCATTAAAAATTCCACTTATAAGTGGAACTGCGAGCCACAAATAAGTAAATTGAAAATTGACGGGCCTCGTGGCGCATTGGTAAAACTACCGGCTACAGCAATGAGGTCGGGGGTTCAATTCCCACCCGAGCACAAATATTTGTGACAAACATGAATATTTGTGTGGCGTCTGGGTGTTTTTCTATATATTATAAATATGTATTTACAAAAGAAAATTATGTATGTATTAATATCCGTTAGCTAGTATCCATAACACAAGCATTTAGTTGCTTAGCTTGGAACTAGAGGGCGCTGTGTGTATTGTGTCCAAGATATTATTATGTTATTATTAAATTCTTTAATATATATTAAATATTTACTTTCACATTTCAAACTTGCCATATCCAAATTGAACGTGTCCTTGTGGAAGGTGACGTCAGGAGAGTGAAAAACTGTTATGCGTGGATGACAAGAGTTATATATGCCGAAGAAGCGAGTGACATGTTTAAGAATCATGACTAATGGTTCTATGATCTCTCACACACCATCCCTGGGCGTGTAGTTTTGTTAGTATGTAGAAAAGTATTTCCTTATCACAATAGTCATACCCTAAAAGTAACATTTTGTCTACAACTTAAACGCTATTTGCTATGTGTGAGATGTGAGTGTATCAGTAAGGAGTGACAAATCGTTCCTCGTCTATACTCCATGTCTCCCTCGCGTATAAAACATAATATACAAAATAGAATACTTCACCCCGCCTCGATGACACGTTATTGATATTGCAAGGATCCGATCACATTACGCGAATAATTTGTGGCGGATAGTTTTCTATTTGTTTAAGTGAGCTAAGTTTTTTTAGTCATAGAAAAAGAAAGAGCTAAATTATAGTACTAATGTTGGCGATGACTAACAAATATAGTTCAGTCAAATATGGTTAATTTGAGTTTAAAACTATTAAACGAGTCACGATCAAACTGCCCCTGCCTGCTACTCAATTTTCTTGAACATATAAAATATGTTTGTCATCTTTTGTGCGCATTGTTTGCCACAATCATTGCTTGATATACTTTCTTATTACAGTATATCACCATTTTCTAGTAATCGATACATACACATATAGTAAATATATTCATTCAAAATATTGCCCACTTTTAAAAAAATAAATGTAAGTTTCGGTAGCCCAGTGGTCGAGCGCACGGCTTCTGATCCAGAGGCCCGGATTAGATTCCTGACACCGGCTCACACCAATGACTTTTCAAAATTGTTTTCGGAAGTTATGTGTGATAAATATCGATGACTGAAAACCTTATACCCGGTATGGCAACAGGTTCGCCACCTATTCCAATTGGGACGTAAACAAAACGGCGAGACAAGGCTTAACAGCCGCTGCCTACACTTTCGGATAACAAAAGGCGTGAAGTTATGTTATGTATGTTAAAAAAATAAACTAGTATAAAATATAAATCAATATAGCCTTAAAATATACACAGATTTACAAAGTACAAGTAATATACAGTATACACACATACCTCAACAAAGATATAGAAAAAAAAAGGCTGACATTAAAATAAACCAGACCCTTTCATACATCACAAAGCCTCTCCGGCGAAGGTTTTGTATATCACCCTGGAGATGAGAAAAATTGTTATATTTTAAGGGTAGTTTTAGTTGTTTGAATAAAATAGTCAGCGAAAGAGTTGTGGGAGATTATAGTCACAACAATATTTTTGTCCGTTATTTTGTTTGTTATAAACTTATTTATAAAGATAGTTAACTAAGTTTGTTAGTCTTTTATTTTTTTAATAATATATTCGTCGGTTTACCTCTGGGACTTTTAAATGAAAGGTCTCTAATACGAAGAACGGTACAGTCCAAAAAGGTTTTAGAAATATCTTCGGAAGTTATGTAATCGGGCGTATACAGTTTTAACATTGGTTGCCTAGTCCCTCGAGTATCGAGGTTATGTTAAAAAAATATATTCATTAAGCCATACAAATTTTTAGCCATTCTATTTTTAATAGAGAAGATTAATTAATTAAATATATTTAAATGTAATTCATTTTGGATTAATAGCCGCTGTGTACTCTTTCGGGTAGACAAAGCGTGAAGTTAATTATGTGTTTTATATTTTGAAATACGTTCGACCATAATCATGTAAATAAATGGATAAAGTTTTATTGTCTTTATGTTGTTTTTTTTTTCAAAATGATCTCATTTAATTTTAAAAATATACTTTAACTAATCATTTAATTTTATTATATAAATAAATATCTAATGAAAACAAGCAGACAACTAAAAAGTTTTTTTTTGTTTCTGTTTCTTTATATTTTCTGTTTCTTTATATATCAAACAGATAATAAGTTGCTAAATAAAATTTATACAAATATATATACAATTTATACAAAAAATGAAACACAGAACATTTTGTGAAGTCGTTTAAAAGGTCGCTTTGTTAGCGTGTCCGTCGATGCGCGCCCCGGAGGGCGGCCTCTGCCTACGCACGAGTGTCCCCGCAAAAGAACCGAATTATGTACGCATCCGGTCTATTATTTCAGATATAATATAAATGAGACCTATATAAAATATGTATCGGAAAAGTACTATAATCATTACATATTATAAAACAAAGTCACCTTCCGCTGTCTGTCCCCTTATATGCTTATATCTTTAAAACTACGCAACGGAGTTTGATGCGGTTTCTTTTATTAGTAAGAGGGTGTCAACAGGGTAGTTTTGATCTATAATTCATATATAATGTTGTAAAGAAAAAAATATGATTTTCGAGATTTAGCACTATAGTTACAAACGCTGGCTGAACTCTAAGTTTACGAAGCAATTTTAAACATTACAGCATTATTTTTTATCCAATTAATTGTTTTAAAAGATTGTGCATGTAATATAGATAATCCTGGCCCTATACAGCATGCAATTTAAACACATATTTTCAAAGATATTTTAGTATTAAAATAGCGGGATAGCAGTTAAAGCCGATAAATAGCACAAATTAAATCTAATGATATTCAAAATTGACTCATTTATTACTTTTGATGCGAAACAAAGTTCGCCGGGTCAGCTAGTTTTATATAATACTCATATTCGTTCAGATTTTGCAGTTGGAAAGTGGTGTGAGAAAGTGGTTTAAAGATATAAGTAGTTCATATATTATGTTAATTATTATTTTTTAAATTATATCCAAGTTAGCTTGCAAAATGTCATTAATTTGTGTGCCGCACGGAGTCGAACCCGAAACTGTTAATTTCAAAACAGGAAGCTGTACCACATTACTGCCGAGGCGAAATTTGTCGACCAAAATTGAAATATAAATTATAAGAAATCTAAATTTCGACTCAATTTTACGGCTTCATTTCTCGTTAAGTATACTTAATTGTGTTATTCTAAAAAAAAACATCTCTTACTGTCGTCTACTCTTTGCACATTGTTTGTAGATAAAAATGTTGTCAGCCCAAATTTTTTTACTCTTGACCTCTCAGCAGACCTCTGACTCTCTCAGTCAACTGACCCCATACACTTTTTGTATTTTGTATTAAAAAGTGCAACGTATTTTCTTATAAATTAGTTCGTATCGTGACTGTATTCCTTCACGGGTAAAATGACGTAAGGAATTATTTATGACATCATCACGATCGGTTGGTCCCGGTGCTCGGATATAAAAGGCTTTCACTGATATTACTTCATCATGCGCGATAAAGCACTTTAGAACTAGTTACATATAGTCTCGGTGGTCCAGTGGGAGAGCATACGGCTTCTAATCCAGAGGTCCGGGTTCGAATCCTGACACTGGCTCACACCAATGACTTTTCGAAATTGTTTTCGGAAGTTCTAAGTGATAAATATCGATGACTGAAAACTTTGTGCCGGTTATGGCAATAGGTTCGCCACATATTCCATTTGGGACGTAAACATAACGATGAGACGAGGTTTAACAGCCCCTGCCTACACCTTCAGGTAACAAAGGCGTGAAGTTATGTTATGTATTGTGTTCAGTACTATAAGTCGGCTCCCAGTCGAGATTGGGCGTAAATCGCTGGATTCGCTTCAAACAATGTCTACATCCCAATCATATAAATCAAAATGTAGATGAGTGGAGTAAAGGTAATGTCTATTGATGTACTGTAGATAACAATACTAGTCATCTGGGGTCGAAGCCGAATTCACGCCAAGCTATATGATATATTTTTGTCGGGTTATGATTAGAATGTCACTTTAGTCAGTAAATATCTGTATCAGACTGAAATCGGATCTGCAAACGTTATACGTTGGTATAGATTTAGATTTATCAATTTCGTTGGGTGAATTTCTCTTAAATGCGATGTTGATAGTTAATCGCGTAATCTGAAAGACATCAGTCAGGGTAGTAAAAGAAAGAGAGAGGGATAAATCTCCTGGCGAGAAAAAAAAGGCATGTAAGAGTCACGTAATTTATATTACAATCTCACAACAGCAATCAAAAATCTGCTTTCATAATGGGAAAATGTTACTTATGCTTTTTGTTTAAAATTAAATATATATAAACATTATATATAACATAACTACCTTACATAATATCTAACTATATAAAAAACATAACTCTTTACACAATCGAATTCAGAGTCCCACACAACAGTCTAGTTTTAAAATAATTTAATTTCTTTGTATTTAATAGTTAATTCGAAACGGAATTTAATATTATTAAATACATAATTCCTTCAAACTATCACTGGATTAAAATTTGGCTTACGACTGAGTAAGCCAAATAAATTCAAATGCGACTGAGTAAGCTACTGTAAGTATTATACAAATTTGCGTAAATATCAGAAGATATTCGAAAAACGTCGCGAAATTTTTTTGCGAACTAAAATATCGCAAGATATTTATAAGCAGATTATTATATCATTTTTGGAGTTTACTCCTTAAGAATCGATTTACATATATAGGCCCGGGGTATGAAAATTATGGGGACCAAAATCGTACTAGTCACGTGACTGTCACACGAAATGCGTTATGCAGTCACAGAGCATATAAATAAGAGTCGGCACTCCATACAATGTCCTGAGCTCTTTATAGTCACAGAGCATATAAATAAGAGTCGGCACTCCATACAATGTCCTGAGCTCTTTATAGTCACAGAGCATATAAATAAGAGTCGGCACTCCATACAATGTCCTGAGCTCTTTATAGAAACACTCTTTATAGCGATACGCCATTCTCTATTACGAAGAAATGTGTTCATATTTGTAGACAGTAAATATTTATTTTTGTAAATAAATACCGTAAAAACATGTAGAAAAAAACACCCCCAGACGAGGGATCGAACCCGCCCCGACCTTGTGTTATCGGTAGTGCGGTTTACCGATGCACCACGAGGGCCGTATGTATAATCGTCTAATTACCGTCCTCTTTACCAATTTCGACACATTTTCTAGGATCGGGTTTGTTTGTTTGTTTGTTTTTTACATACATACATATACGTAAGTACGTATTGCAGGCGGAGAAAAAAAAAAATTATATTATTTATAAATTGTGTTTTTATAAATTGTGTTTTTTGAAAATTATATTTAAGTACGAATTACATACTAATAAAATAATGAAATATCAATAATATTTTTCGATCTTTGGTAATGAAACGAGGGGCGCCACAGTAGCATCGCCAACATCGTACTCCTAATAAAAAGTGTGTGAATCTCGGAATCGGCTCCAACGATTTTCATGAAATTTAGTATATAGGGGGTTTCGGGGGCTATAAATCGATCTAGCTAGGAATCATTTTTAGAAAATTTCATTTTATCGTGTTTTATCGATAATTAACTTAAACATCAACTTACTTTTTTATTGGAATTCCTGACATCTATTGGCGAATGTGAATTATTTTAAATTGTGAGCACTTAACTTGCTTTAACGACAACAACACTAAAGCTATTCCAGCAGATGGCGTTGTTAACTAATTCTAAACTAATTACTATTTCTTTATTACTAAACTAATTACTATTTCTTTATTTCTTCTAAACTAATTACTATTTGTTTCTAATATAATATGTTAGTACATAGTATATATTAGTATATATTTATTATTGGAGTTTACTCCTTAAGAATCGATTTACAATATATAATAATAAGAGTCGGCACTCCATACAATGTCCTGAGCTCTTTATAGTCACAGAGCATATAAATAAGAGTCGGCACTCCATACAATGTCCTGAGCTCTTTATAGAAACACTCTTTATAGCGATACGCCATTCTCTATTACGAAGAAATGTGTTCATATTTGTAGACAGTAAATATTTATTATTTTATTTTATAATCGTTCTTGAGGAGTAAACTCCAGTCGTGCGTCGGAGCGGACACACACTTTTATTTTTAGGATATATCGAGATGTTTTGACAGATCCTCGCGGTCGCCACTCCACCGTGCTCTCCTGAACAAATATTATGTTAAATTGAAATCCGATCACGGATACCTATTCCTTTCAAATCGAAATAAAATACTCGAGAGACTGTGAACTATAAATAAGGCTCGACTAAAGCTTACAAAGAGCCTGAAGTTTGTGTATTAAACACAAACTTCAGACGCGTTCTTGATCTCAACTTATAATACTATAATACTATTTACTTTTACACCTTCGTATCATCATTACATAGACTATTTACAATTTATTTACAGATATAGATTATATATAAAAAAAAAATAAAAAAAAAAAATGATAAAAACAAAAGAATTATTAAAAGGCATCAAAAAATTCTTCCGCATCGGTGTCAACGGGTAACGTGCCCAGAAGACTGGCAGCATTGCCACGTTGAATGGCAATACTTATTCTCTGTACAAAGAACAAGCCAGCCTTCTGGTCACGTGTAACCTCTACCAGCCGCTTAGCGAGATCTTTATATAATTTGTGTGCACTTGGCCCCCATGGACCAAGTGTTTCGACTCCAAATGGCTCGAACACATAATCACCCACAAGATTATTGTATTTTTGACGCTTGAGGGTCTCTGCGTATCCAGCAGCAGCGCCGGCAGCATTGATAGTCCGAGGAAGATGTGTAGGCGCCAGTGTGTCGACACAGGTAGCGTCCCACACCAAAGACCTACCCATCCTCCAAGGCATCAAGGACATACCATCTGGCCTCTTTCCATCGTCACGCACCAACCCATTAGGTTCAAGTACAGCTGTTACGCCGGCGGTGGAGAGAGCCCGACGAATGATGTCATTTATATGAGCATGCCTAGGTATACGCCCCGCGCTTCTGCTGCATGAAAGGCCATGATGTCCAAAAGAGTTGACGGCTTCCCCACATTGACAAAGATGCGGTGAAAAACAAGCAGCACCAATACGTAAGCAAGTGGCAATGCGGAAAGTTGTGTTATCTAATAGGGTCCCTACACTGGATACTGGCAGTGCTTGAAGCCAAACGCCTGACTCCCACTCTCCTACAGCCAGTAAACGAGCACGCTCTGTATCACTGGAAGCAGTTTCAAGTAAAAACTCCTTTGTTTTCCTACAGAGCGGCTCGTCCCACTGTCGCTGAGAGCAGGGATTCGTTGGCAAGTCATTATTTGGACAAGCAGTTTTCCACGCTATCAAAGCCCCAGATTTACACAGTACTTCTGAATCAACAAGTGTGGAAGCTAGGATTTTCCTTGTTAATTCTTCTGTGCTATGTATCGAGGAAAGAAAAGCTGGTAAGCTGACACTGGAAATTTTTCTGATGCCCAGGCCACCAAAACGAATCGGAAGAGATGTTTGAAGCCACATACGGTCGGTAAAAGTAATATTTAAAACTTGACTGAGTGTTTTTTTAATGATTAAGTCAATTTTTTCCAATAGTTGTGGATATTTCCAAAGTTGTGATGACCTTAGGGCATGGGTAAATTTAGGAACAAAAAAACAATACCGAATAATGGTGTAAGCTGAATGTATATTAATTTTGAGTAAGCGATCAGAAACTGCGTTAAATTTACTCACATTTTCTTCGACGAAGTCATCATATCCTTCTTCAAAGATGGGTGACCCAAGGAGGCGGAATGATTTTTTTTTAATAACTTTGATGTTTTGAGTAATTGAATGAAATTTTGAAAGCATCAGTGATTTGTCCAAATTATCCTTTAAAAAAATTTCACATTTACTGGAGTTTAAATATAAGCCAATGGATTGAAATTCATTTTTTCAAATTATTAAATCCTGTAAAACCGTACCTGCGTTGCCTCCTAGTATCCCATCATCTAGATACCAAATATTCAATTTAGAATTTAGTTGTTTAATAATAGGGTGAATTGCGAGACTAAAAATTATTGGACCAAGGGGATCACCTTGTTGACACCCAACAGCTGAATCTAATAACTTATCTTTATACAATAATTTTGATGGGTATCTATAACATTGCCAAAGGAAATTAAAAATTTTTGGGGTTTCTATTTTAGCTTGTGTCGATAAAGTGTCCCTATTCAAAGAATTAAAAGCGTTCTTTATATCAACCTTCAAGATGACCTCTCCTTCACCGCTACCAAGATAAGTTGAGAGAGCGTGTATGGCAGCTTCAGAGCCTCCGCTAGCTCCGAAGCCTAGCTGAAGAGGTTGAAAAGTATCTATCAATTTAGTTCTATAATATTGGCAACAAACTTTGGCTGCCATACGTCGATATGTACATCCTACGGCAATTGGACGAATACCACCATCTTTTTTTTTTAAAGCGCATAAATTGGCGCCATACAATATGTCAATTATAAATTTATTTACTTTACCAGAAAGCATGAGATTTAATAAGGCGGTTAGTTCCTTCAAAAGTCTTTCTCCGGATTGCCCCGCGCTCGGGCCCACAAGATCCATAAGATGTTGTGGAGTCAGGCCATCTAGACCACCAGCGGAGCCACTTCGAAAGGAACTAATCGCCCTAATAACATCGTTAGAAGTGGCCTTTAAAAACTCCGAATTTTCATCAGGCGGGTCTGGAAAGGAAAGGTCATTAGTCGGCGATGGATGTTTATTATTTAACTCCTCTAATGTCTCAGAGGTACAAGGTGCTAAAGAGTCGCTGCTAAATAAAATTCTACAAGCGCCTCTTATATCTCCTTCTTTTAATTTAGTTTCTACATAAAAAATAAAGTAAAAATAAAATAAAATAAAAAAATAAATAAAATAAAATAGTATAAAAATAAAGTCGCTTTCCGCTGTCCCTACTTGCTTCGATTTAAGAAAGTACGCAACAGATTTTGATACGGTTTTTTAAAGTGAAACTTTTATTACATCGTCTCAAACTTTTTCGTCTGCGTGTTGCATGTCGCGTGACGGTGACGTGAAGGCGCTCGTCAGAGCGCCTTTCACGTCTATTATCGTTTATTTATATTAATTAATTACCCAAATATACACTTTATTTTTGTAAATAAATACCGTAAAAACATGTAGAAAAACACCCCCAGACGAGGGATCGAACCCGCCCCGACCTTGTGTTATCGGTAGTGCGGTTTACCGATGCACCACGAGGGCCGTATGTATAATCGTCTAATTACCGTCCTCTTTACCAATTTCGACACATTTTCTAGGATCGGGTTTGTTTGTTTGTTTGTTTTTTACATACATACATATACGTACGTACGTATTGCAGGCGGAGAAAAAAAAAATTATATTATTTATAAATTGTGTTTTTTGAAAATTATATTTAAGTACGAATTACATACTATTTGAAAATTATATTTAAGTACGAATTACATACTAATAAAATAATGAAATATCAATAATATTTTTCGATCTTACCGACAGAATAATAAATATATACTAATATATACTATGTACTAACATATTATATTAGAAACATATACTTAATTTTTTGCAGTGATAAACTGTAATAAAAGCAAAGCAAACACACATTGACTTCGTGTTAGTTAACAACGCCATCTGCTGGAATAGAAATTTCATGAAAATCGTTGGAGCCGATTCCGAGATTCCAATTTTATATATATACAAGAATTGCTCGTTTAAAGATATAAGATAAGATAGTGCTCTTTATATATGTATTTGTCACATTTTCATAATAAATCGAAATATCATATTTACTGGAGGAAAAAATATCGTTTTGTTTTGTAAAGATCCTTTGTTGTAATGTTGTTAACGTTTAATAGGTGTCGCGTTATCCCTAGTGCCGTAGCTGGAATACTTGTCGATTCGGGCGACATCTATCGATATAATACGATATTACGGCAGAATCATCAATAGTAGCAACCTAGTAGCGCCATCTAGGAATTATTGTCGTGACCACGTAAAATAAAAAACATTTATTAAACCCTATTAACAAATACAAAATGGCAAGTAAATTAAAATCGTAACCAATATTTTATGGTAACTAAAATACGTGAACAGTGACTTACTCGTACATTCGATTTTCGAAAAAAATAATATTTCGAAAATTTTTAGTTATATGTCTATAATGTGAAAAAAAGTTTCACTTTTACGGTGGTTTCATAAAACCACACAAGTTTTATTTTAACATATAGAGGGTACCAACGGGGTGGTTTTTAGCATTTAATGAATGTATGATGTAGTAAAGAAAAATTGATAAATCCATAATTTACTCATTTATTACTTTTGATGTGTGGAACAGAGTGTGGAACAAAGTTCGCCGGGTCAACTAGTTATTAATATATGAGAGTGTGGTGGTCGCCGGAGACTTCAACGCCAAATCCCGTTCGTGGGGATCTCCGGCGACCAGCGCCAGGGGGGAGACCCTGGAGGAGTGGGCGGTGTCCACGGGAATGGTCCTCCTGAACCGGGGGGCGGTCCACACGTGCGTGCGTCAACGGGGCGGGTCGATCGTCGACATCTCGTTCGCGAGTCCCGCCCTGGCCCGCCGCGCAATCGGGTGGCGGGTTGAGGAGGGGGTGGAGACGCTGTCGGACCACCTATACATAAGGTTCGACCTAGTCCCATCCCCTTCGGACGCCGGAGCGGGCGGTGTGGACCGTCCCCGGTCGGAGGAGGGTCCACGGTGGTGGTTGTCCACCCTGGACCCGGAGCTGGCCACGGAGGCGGCCATCGTGGAGCGATGGGCCGCCGCTAACGCCGATAGCGGCCCGGACGCGGACGCGAGATGCGAGAGGCTCTCTGGAGCACTGTCTCGCGTCTGCGACGCGGCGATGCGACGAGCGGGTCCCTCTAAAAAGCGCAGGCAGGTGTACTGGTGGCGGCCCCACCTCACGGGGCTACAGGCCGAGTGTGTCTCGGCCCGCCGCCGGTGCACCAGAAGCCGAAGAAGAAGCGCCAGGGACCCGGCACGCGAGGAGGCGTTGCTCGCCGCGTACCGGGTCGCTCGCGCGGCCCTGACCTCCGCCATAAGGGCCGCCAAAGCGGAGGCCTGGCAGGGGTGGCTCGACAGCATCGACGGGGACCCGTGGGGGCGCCCGTACAAGGTCGTGACGCAGAAGCTCCGACCTGCGGCGCCCCCGCTGACGATGTCTCTCGACCCCCCCCTGCTGGAGCGCGTGGTCAGCTCCCTATTCCCGAGCCGAGGAGAGGAATGGGTGCCGCCCAGAATGGCGGCACCGACTCCCGAAGGAGGACCGGCCGCGGGCGAGGTCGTTCCGCCCGTGTCCGAGGACGAGCTCGGGGCTGCGGTTCAGACGCTCAAGCTGAAGAGCCGCGCCCCGGGTCCGGACGGGGTTCCCGGGCGGATCCTCGTCCGCGTGATGCCGGTCCTCGGGGAGGAGACGCTGTCCCTCATGTCGGAGATAGTGGCGTCCGGCACGATCCCGCGGCGGTGGAAGTCGGGGAAGCTCGTGCTTATCCCGAAGCGCGGGCGACCCCCCGACTCGCCGTCGGCCTACCGCCCCATCGTTCTGCTCGATGAGGCGTGCAAGCTCTTCGAGCGCGTGCTCGCTGCGCGCCTCGTCGAGCACCTGGAGGCGGTGGGCCCCAATCTCAGCGACGGACAGTACGGCTTTCGCCGCGGGAGGTCCACGCTGGACGCCATCTCTCGGCTGCGGGACAGCGTCGAGAGCGCTGTCTCCCGGGGGGAGGTGTTGTTGGCGGTGTCGCTCGACATCGCCAACGCCTTCAACACCATCCCCTGGGAGACAATCGCGGAGGCCCTGAGGTACCACAACGTCCCGTGGTACCTCAGGCGCGTCCTTGCGGACTACTTCGCCGACCGGGCCATCACATACCCGGTCCCGGGGCGAGTGGTCCGCAGGGCGATGGGGTGCGGTGTTCCACAGGGGTCGGTTCTAGGCCCACTCCTGTGGAACATCGGATTCGATTGGGCCCTGCGCGGCGCCAACCTTCGGGGAGTCTGCGTAATATGTTACGCCGACGACACCCTGGTGACCGCGCGGGGCAAATCATTCAGGGACGCGGGCGTGCTCGCCACGGCGGGCACGGCCCATGTCGTCGGCCGCATCAGGGCCCTCGGGCTGCGGGTGGCCCTTGAGAAGTCCGAGGCCCTCTTCTTCCACGGGCCTCGGACGAAGCCCCCCCCGGGGTACTTCATAACGGTGGGCGGAGCCCGCATCGCCGTCGGGGGGACCATGAAATATCTCGGTCTCGTCCTCGACGGTCGGTGGGGGTTCAGCGGGCATTTCCGCGCGCTGGCGCCCAAGCTGGTGTCGTGCGCGGGAATGCTCGCACGCCTACTCCCCAACTGTGGGGGGGCGGGGTGTGTCGGCCGCCGCCTTTACGACGGTGTGGTTCGCTCCATGGCGCTCTATGGAGCGCCAATATGGGCGGCGGGGGCCCTCAGTGCCGGGAACGTGGCCCTGCTGCGTCGTCCGCAGCGGGTCATGGCACAGAGGGCCTCCAGGGCGTACCACACCGTCTCATACGAGGCGGCGTGCCTAATTGCCGGGAGCCTCCCCTGGGACCTCGAGGCCGGGGTCCTGGCGGAGGTGTACCGAAGAAGGGCCCTGATGCGGCAGACATCGTCGGAGCCCCTCGCGGAGGAGATCGCTCGCTGGAGGAGCGAATGTCGCGAGGATCTCTTCCAGCGATGGGCTCAAAGGCTGGAGGACCCCTCGGCGAGCAGACGGCTCGCCGAGGCTGTCCGACCCGTATTGCGCCAATGGGTCGAGGCGAGGCACCGGGCTCCCGCGTATTGGCTCACTCAGCTTCTCACAGGTCACGGCTGTTTCGGCAAGTACCTGTGGGAACTGGTGGGCATCCTCGCGGAGCCCGCGTGCCACCACTGCGCGTCCGGCGCCGTGGACACGGCCGAACACACTCTGGCCGTGTGCACGGGCTGGGGCGCCCAACGCGCCCGACTCGTTGGCGCAATCGGGACGGATTTGTCGCTGCCGGCCGTCGTCGCTGCCATGGCCGGCAGCGACCAGTGTTGGGCCGCCGTCGCCTCGTTCGCTAGCGAGGTGATGGCGGCCAAACGTGAAGCCCTGCGGGAGCGCGAGCGTGCTGGTGGCACGCTCCCGCCCCGCCGGGCCCCGGCCCGGGGCCGCCGTCGAGTCTGATGGCGGCCCTGGCCGGGACATAACCCCACGCGCGACGCGTCGTAAGACGCGTCGCGCCGTGGAAACGGCGGACGACCCCTCCCCACTCCATGGGAGTGGGTCGTTCCACGTCGGGCCCCGACGTAAAGGGGCCCCCCCTCGCCGGACCGCGGAGGTCATACTCACGTAGTTCCCGCGGCCCGGTAGGGTATAAGGCGGAAAAAGAAAAAAAAAAAAAAAAAAAAAATATATGAGAGTGTAACTTTTCGAATTTGGTCAGCTACCAAATTTTGAATCCATTAGTATATCATAATCATTCTCTATTTTGAGTGAATCATTCTCTACTATTTTCTAGTACAGTATTATTTTAATACTTCTATAACTGTCCCAAATAAATTGACTATTTAAATTAGTACGGTAAAAAGATTAACGTGTTGAAACAAACAAAGTGAGTTACTTTTTATTGATGTAACCAAAGCAAAGCGTGGCTGAATTACGCTTAATCATTATACACTAGATCAATTAAGTGACGGTATGATAGCATAGACTGAATTAGCGTCACCAGTTTCCAGCTGTCTGTATTTATGTACGCAGGGCGTGTACACAGTGCCTTATTATAGCTCCGACACTTTTAACTGTCACTAACTACCTAGGTAATAGGTATACTGCTAGTTATATATTATATTAGGTCGGGGAAAAAGTCTTTTCGCATAACGTAGGTATAAACTTATTATAAAATTTCTTTGACTGTACTATTTGTGTCTGGCTGGTTTTGGTAACATTAAAAAGGTTACATTATAAAGAAAAGAAAAAAATAAAAAAAAGTTGTTTCCCGCTATTTTTCATTTGTTTTTCTCTCCGTAAAAATGAGTGAATCTAATGAAGAAATTCGATACATTTTAAAATTTTATTATAAAAAAGGCAAAAATGCAACTCAAGCAGTGAAAAAAATTTGTGATGTTTATGGACCTGATGCAGTGTCAGTAAGAGTAGCACAAATTTGGTTCAAACGTTTTCAGTCCGGAAATTTTGATGTTAAAGATGCACCTCGCTCTGGTCGCCCTGTTACGAATAAAATGGACGCCATTTTTGAAAGAGTGGAGCAAGATTGGCATATTAGTAGTTACGATGTAGCTGAAGAACTGGGAATTGGCCACAAAACAGTTTTGACCCATTTGAAGAAAGCTGGTTATACAAAAAAGCTCGATATTTGGGTGCCACACGAGCTCACTCAAAGAAACTTAATGAACCGTGTACTCATTTGCGATTCATTATTGAGACGTAATGAAACCGAGCCGTTTTTGAAGAGATTGATAACTGGCGATGAAAAGTGGATCACGTACGACAAGAACGTGCGAAAAAGGTCGTGGTCGAAAGTTGGCCAGGCTTCACAGACTGTGGCCAAACCTGGCCTAACACGAAATAAGGTGATGCTGTGTGTATGGTGGGATTGGAAGGGCATTGTTCATTATGAGCTTTTACCGTCCGGCAAAACCATCGATTCTGATCTTTACTGCCAGCAACTGATGAGATTAAAGGAAGCAGTCGAGAGAAAACGGCCGGAATTGATCAACAGGAAGGGTGTGGTCTTTCATCACGATAACGCTAGACCACACACATCTTTAGCCACTCAGCAAAAATTAAGAGAGTTCGACTGGGAGGTCCTAGTGCATCCACCATATAGCCCTGACCTTGCGCCTTCAGATTTTCACCTGTTTCGGTCTCTTCAGAATTCTTTAGGTTCTGTAAGGTTGACCTCAAGAGAGGACTGCCAAAACTATTTGTCCCGTTTTTTTGATCAGAAGTCCCAAAGTTTCTACAGTAACGGGATAATGTCTCTGCCCACAAAATGGCAGAAAGTTATTCAACAAAACAGTACATATATATTGTAAATAAATGTAAATAAACTTTGAAAAAAATGTCTTGATTTTTCATACAAAAATACGAAAATACTTTTTCCCCAACCTATTATGTTGTTCTCGCAAATGTGTTTGGAAAGTATTATCTTATTACGTTCGTCTTCGTATCTTTACGCCAGCCAATGATGCAGATTGTGTCAGTAACGCATTGACTCGCCGAATTCTTAGGTCGATGACCAAAGCTACTGCCATACTGCGCACCCGATAATTTGTGACATTCAAAGAGAAGTGATTGATGTAACCCAGAATACAAACCTGAGATTTTTGCATTCACAAGCGGAGTGCTTAGCATCCACAAATATTTTTGATATTAGAATAATAATTACAATTCCAAATTTCAATGTGTCTGAACAAATACTACGACGGGCCTCGTGGCGCATTGGTAAAAACTACCGGCTGGAGCAATGAGGTCGGGGGTTCGATTCCCGCCCGAGCATAAATATTTGTGACAAACATGAATATTTGTGTGGCGTCTGGGTGTTTTTCTATGTATTATAAGTATGTATTTACAAAATAAAAGTATATATGTATTTATATCCGTTATCTAGTATCCATAATACAAGCATTTAGTTGCTTAGCTTGGAACTAGAGGGCGCTGTGTGTATTGTGTCCAAGATATTATTATTATTATTATAAATACTGGCTTTTGTATTGAAGTTTAAATTACTTTATAATTAAGTTTTCTATTGAAGAGATATCTAAAAATCCACTAAATAATCACTATGATCAGTTTCACCCGATCGAGGCATGAAACAAAATATATTAAGATATTCACGAGTTACGAAAATACAAACATACCCGCATCTTTCAATTCCTACTACTCTGCTTTAGAGAAGAGAAGCAATTATTATCATTATCATTCGAGTTCACATCACGTAGCTATAGATGAGATACATAACAGCCTTTACATGGATATTTATTGATACTACGCGTAAGTATTACTCTATATAGATACTGGGTATACCCAATACTCGTAATCACTGATACCGCAACACAAATTCGATGGAGCTATTGGCGAGTGCTCAGATAATAGATACCTATTCAAAAGGGTTACATTACGGGTACAGTTGTACAAGTACAAGTCTGTTATCAACCGCCTCCCGAGGTCGACTTTATCTCAGTTTGAGACGCGCTCTGATCAACAAATCGACGACTCTTCGCAAGTTTTATTCTTTTAAAAGTGAGATATTACGTGTTCTGAGGTAATTTTTAGTTTTTGTTTTGGACTTGTAAATTTTATAAATATAAATCCCAATTCTACTTTTTTACAATTTAAATTTTGTTAATAACAATAATAAATTATTACTCATATTATACATTTACTATTAGTACTATTTAAAAATTTAAATTAAACCCAAACAAAATGTTTATTTGTTTAGTTCAAAATAATAATATCAAATACCTATTTCTACTATCTTCATTTACTATAACTAATTATAATTATATCATATAATAAAACATAAATTAATAATAAAAGAAATCTAACTTAACATTTAACATGATGTTGATTATTAAAAAAAATATTTAGATTATATTATCTTTAAATTAAGTCTGATTTCGTTTCTACATATAATTTCTTAATTTCTCATCAAGAAATGCTGATTAAAATAAACTTTTATACAAAGAGGTAAAGTTTTAGAAGCCTTCATTCAGCGTCCCCATTACTGTATGCTACCGCAAACATTTAAGGAACCTAAGCCGCGCCGGGATGAACACTAATATTAATGCTTTGTTTTAAGTAAGTTTACTTTTTAAAGTAAATTTACTTTTATTTAATACAAATTTATGATATTCTTATTTATGATATTCTCATTATTTTAGAAACTTTAATTTTCTACCCTAACGTATATGGAGAATTCTTACGTCCTAAATAGAATACTTTTTTTCCAAAACCTTAGTCAATATAGGTATATTGACTTTGGAAAAAATAACATTAAAGTTGCAGTATTATACCAATGTATTACTGGGATAAAAAGTGTGCCTCATAAAGGCACTAAATCTCATTTGTTGTTAAAGTTGATGATTCAGTAGGAAGCATCTTCACACAATTTGGAATCTAAAATACTACTAGGAGCTCTTAACCGTAACAACGGTTTTCTGAGGCCCATACTCGGATAAGTATAATATTTATCCATGTTTTTGCAATTTTAAAATGGAATTTGTAATGAAGAGGCTTCTCTCTTCTCTTCAGAATTATGTATTAACATAAAATATAGATTTATTCTTCATTGTGCCCTCATTATTTTTATGTACGCGAGTACCAATCGTTAAACATTAAACCTCTCTGATTTTATTTGCATATTATAGTTTTTGGCTCATGCATAGAAACCAGGAATTATAGTA
Source organism: Euproctis similis (assembly GCA_905147225.2). Lineage (NCBI taxonomy): Eukaryota > Metazoa > Arthropoda > Insecta > Lepidoptera > Erebidae > Euproctis > Euproctis similis. The sequence continues at coordinate 2,651,593 of LR990111.1, read as the reverse complement.
AATATATCATCATCATCAGCCGATTGTCTGCTTTCCGCATCCAGTCTTTTCCAGCAGCCTTTCTGAGATCGTCTCACCATCGGGCTGGTGGGCGTCCTACGCTACGTTTACCAAGACGCGGTCTCCACTCTATGACCTTCTTACTCTATCCAATCTACTGTCGTTCCTTCGGCATCCATGACCAGCCCATTGCCCCTTCAGCGAGCTTATTTTACGAGCTATGTCGCTTTCTGAGATACCTCGAGCATAGCTTGCTCCAAAGCTCGCTGTGCGCCTTTAAATTTGGGGACTAACCCCACCGTGAGTATCCTTGTTTCGGCACCGTAGGTGATCACCGGTAAGACACACTGGTCAAAGAATTTGGTCTTCAGGCATTGCGGTATAGGCAAACTGAAGACTCGACGCAGGTTGCCGAATGCAGCCCAACCCAGCTGAATAGTCCTTTCGGCCTCCTTCTCGAAGTTTCGTCTACCTAACTGGATAATTTGGCCTAGGTAGACGTATTTGTGAACGATTTCGAGAACTGACCCTTCGACTCTTATGGGTCCGGGCACGACATGTTTATTGAACATGACCTTGGTCGTGTCCAAGTTCATGCCCAAACCGACACGCCACGCCGGGACGACTCGTCTAGGCTGCGCAACATTCCGCTTAACTGTTCCAGCGACTCAGCTATTACAACGATGTCATCGGCAAATCGAAGATGCGAGATGTACTCACCATTCACATTGATACCCTGTCCAGTCCAATCCAGGGTTTTGAAGACGTCCTCCAGAGCGTTGGTGAAGAGTTTGACATCTCCCTGTCTTACGTTCGTTACTATTCCTCACCTAGTCTTCTATCTGGACAGTCATCGTGGCGGTGTCATACAAGCATCTCAACAACTCTATATAACGCCAGTAAATTCGACATCGCTGCAATGTATCCAGAGCTGCCCCAGTTTCGATCGACTCGAAGGCTTTTTCGTAATCCACGAATGCCATACACAGCGGCTGATTGTTCTCTTCGGTCTTCTGTACAATCTGCCGAACAGTATGGATGTGGTCCACGGTACTGAAGCCTTTTCGAAACCCGGCCTGCTCCGGAGGCTGGAATTCGCCGAGTATTGAATATATATAGTTCATAAAAAAAGTTTGTTTTTGTGTATTCACGAACAGGTAAAAGGAAAAGAATTCATACAGCCAATTCTTAAATAATACATACATACATATCTTCACGCCAAATCCCTTGCGGGGTAGGCAGAGAGAACAGAGCGCCATAGGCACGATTCTTACACGCCTCACTCGCTTCGTTGACTTTCATAACTCTCTTCATGCACGCGCGTCGGTTTTTGAGGCTCCTAACATCACGTCCAGAACACCTTCTATTTGGTCATGGAATGTGTGTCTTGGCCGTCCTCGAGTCCTACATCCATCTGCTTTAGCATTGTATATCTGCTTAGTCAGTCTTGCATCATCCATTCTTTCTACATGTCCGAACCTCGGAGCATGCCCTTTCTTACTTTTACACGGACACTCTCTTTCAAAACCAACTTCCTTCCTTTATACGCGGTCAGCGAGAGTCACTCCGCAGATTTTGCGCAGTGCCCTTCAACTGCAAACCTTTAATCATGCAATCATCTTTTATAGTAGTGACTAGTGTTTGCAGGTCCGACGGCGATTCGGCTAGAAGCAAGGCGTCATCTGCGTAAAGCAGGCAGCTCACAACTAGGTCACCCATTCGCATCCCTACATCCATCGATCTCACTCTCTGGAGACAACTGTCCAGGTACAGGATGAACAGTCGAGCGGACAGCACGCAACCGTGTCTGACGCCGATATTGACGTCAAACCAGGGGGACAAGCCGCCGTTAACACGCACACACGCTGTGCACCCCTCATAAGTCGACTGCACAGCGCGCAGCAGTGCGCCGCTCGCCACGTAGCCTGGGAGTATGTCCCACAGATCCTTTCGTAACACTCTGTGAAACGCTTTTTCCAGATCCACAAAACCGCAGAAAATCTTCCGGTTAACAGCCAGTTGTTTCTCCACGATGTTGCAGAGAGAAAAAATATGATCCATGCACCCTCGTCCGCTTCTAAAACCACCCTGAGCCTCCCACAATACTCCATCATATATCACCCTCATTCTCCTTTCAATAATTTCTTAAATAATCTATACCAAAAATGATTTCAAAAAGGAACGTAACATATCTTCACGCCAATACTGTTGCGCAGTAGGCAGAGAGAACAGAACACCATATGCCACAATTCTAACACACCTCACTCGCTTTTTTGATTATCACAACGTTTTGAAGATTCCTGACATTACCTTTCGTAAAGACACGTTCAATTTGGTCATGGAAAGTATATCCCGGCCGTCGAAAAACACATACTTATTTATTCAATTGAATCTGATTAAAAAATACTAAATAGCGCAGGACTAAAATAACTTTTTTTTTAATATCATGAAAAATATAATTGGAGAAATTATTGTACAGAATCTGTGACACGTTGGCTTGTGCTGTGTTTTTAAAACTCGAATAGTGGTATGTTTTAAGAGAAGACATTTTGAAATATCAAATTATGATATGTTGTTCACTTTAATACTCACGTCTCAATTGTTGACTGTTTCATATAGTTTGCAGATAAAGATATATTTTTTTATTAAATTCCTCAGGGTAATGTCAAATAAATATGTTTAAATATACCTTAAAATAGAGCACACACTTTACCCGCGCTGTTTGCACGATGAGTATGTGCTGTTGACACTAGTGCTGTAGTGCTGCGACGCCATTTTGTCGCACATCCAACCCCTACCTAAGGGGATCAGCCACGTTTATCAAATATCTGAGATCGTGGATTCAAACTAATACCTACTATAAATGTAAATTGATATTTTTATGTTTCTTTTTCTCTTTCTTATTTACCTAAACTATGTAAGTAAATATAAGTAAATATGAAAGATTTCCTAGTTTTTCACTTGTCTCGGTAACTGGAAGTCGCACCAATAATTTAAAGAAATACTTCCCGGAAAAGTGTGATGAGTACCGATTGCCCATAAAATTGTCGTTTAGTTTGAAACCTAAACAATTGGCAATTCAAGGTACAAATGCCGCTGCCTATACCTTATATATATTTTTTTTAAAAGCGCGAAGTTAAAATCCTCTCTTTATCGCAGTCCAGTAAATCAAATATAATAAATAACCTTTAAGAAATTACTTTATCACAAATACAGCGTGTTCATAACACAAACATTTCTTGTTGAGAAGTTTTATAAGCAAGTGGTTGAAACTCCCCTCTGCCTGGAGACGTTGTGTAACTCCTTAAATCGAAAACGTGAGTTCGGCGGGAAGGATCAACGTTAGTGAGGGTGTGGCGCGACCCTTGGACTGGAGTGACATAGATACGAGGATTTGAATAATACTGCCCTCGACAAGAAAAATGTGATTTTACGGATTTTCAATCATTGTCTTGAATGTTGTGCAAATCGTTAGGCGTTGAAGCGAGCGTCGAACAAGATTCTTATACATTATATGTAATGGATTGTTCGAATGTCCCGGTTATAAATAAAAATGGATTTAGTATTGTATCCGGGCTCTCACAAATAATACCTTAATCAGCAGTTTCCAATAATTTTTGGAGGATTTCATCTTTCTATTTATAAGTTTTGGACAGACAGTCTCTTGATAATATTGGTCCAATTTAATGAATTTGGGGCGAAATGCTAGGGGATGTGATTTATTACAATAACATAGTGTCACGTGTATTTGCATATTGAATCATATCACATTATATACAGTGTGATCACATTGAATTAATATATTAGCATTATTTAAAATAACAGTCCTTTAAAATTATCACATGACATGCTGAAGCAGTCGACATTTATCTACAGGTTACTTGTTGTTTTATCATTTCGTGAATAATGTTTCTCATTATTTAATCATTTTTGTTATAATATTTATTATACAAAACCAGAATGTTTTAGTAACATCCTATACGTGAAGCAACGTTATAATTCGTTACTGAGCAAAATATTAGTTACTTCTACGAGGAATTGAGATACAAAGTTAGCTGATTTCTTTATGTTACCGCTCAATTCCTGAAAGCAGGTATTCACGTGGAATAATTGGAACAGTACGAAAATAGATGCCTACGTGGTGATAACGAGTGGGGCACGTGTGACCACGTGACCGGCTACGTGACCGCCTGCCCCCCACCCCCGGTCGCGGTCGAACATAAACTTTTAAAACAAACCCATCAAAACCTTCCCTACAATTAAATTCGTAACAACTCCCTACAACGCTTTTGTTTATCCATTAAAGTTGAGAAATTAATTACCTCCTGACATTTTACAAAGTATTTTCGTGAAACGTCACTCACTTGAAACGGTTTATTATTTGATTTTGTAATATAACTAAATTACGTGTCACGATGTTTGTTCCCGATGGACGCCGAAACTACGTGACCGATTTTATTCAAATTTGCACACCGTACGCAGTTTGGTCTCACTTAAAATATAGGATATTTTATATCTCAATTTATATTCGCGAATTTATTTTATTGCAAATTATTTGTTAACTCCTGTAATAATCTGTTGACTGGATTATGTCATTATTCAATAGATGGCGTTATGTGAAAAATAGCGTTACATTCACACAGATTGTAAAAATATATTTTATTGATAAAATGTGCAATTATAAAATGTGATACAGTAAAATATGTTATATTTGTGATTTTTTTACTGACTAGATATAGTTTATTTAATTTAGTTTATAAACGACGTTTGCCTAAAAAAAGTCTAAATATACATGTTATAACTGACTGGTTGAGAAAATATCGAGTTTTGATTAGACAGACAGTCACGTAAAGTACAGCCTTGACTCTAAAGACTATCCATTTTTTCTTTTTCTGTTAAGTCATACTTTTATGTTATTTCCACATGTCTAAGACAAGGGATCTCCCCCTATTCTCCCTATTTTACCCTATCACCCACGGTTGCAATAAATGACTATAAAATTAATTTAATATAATCAGTGTGTAGGCGACATTGTTGTGTCGCTCGTCGCATGTAACAGGCAAGGCAGGCGACATAATTCACCGATATGGAAATAGTTAATACCGCGCTATTTTCTACTATAAATTGCATGAGTATTTTTTGAATTATTCCACAGGTATTTTTACCAGCGGATTCCATCCCTTCGGATATTTGTTGTCGAAATTCAAGAGTTGCTTGTGTAAGGGTGTGATGTTATAAAATGTACGTATGTATATTGTGAAACATTACATAGTATAAAATAAACTAGTTTTCCGCTGTCTGTCCCCTAAAACATATTACATCTTTGAAACTACTTTTTTAAATAGATAGGCTGCTACTTTACCTTCCAGCTAGAGTTCTGAACAGTGTCGTGACGTCATCGTTTTCCTCAATACACTTATTTTACGGTTCACGCCGCGGTGGGTATAAGAGTAAAAGCTACTTTATTATTATCTCTTAAGTTCGAATTTCTCTGTCAAGTTTATGTTCACGAGATATTTTCATTAAAATTTACTCGTCTTTTTTGATGTGACAAAGTCTTATAATTTGATAGAGCCGGCTGCACTCATGCAGTGTTTTGTCATGTTGATTTTAATTAGAATTTAATTAATATTTTCTTTTGAAAAATTAATCCATTCCATCAGTATTTTTTTTATGGTGATGTCACTTTCAACTAACTAGTTTCTAAGAAAATGTCATATAACTTTTTATACCCGAAGATGTAGACAGCGGATGTTAAGTCTCGACTCGCCGTTATGTTTATTTTCCAAATGGAATAGGTGGCGAAACTATTGCCATACCGGGCAAAAAGTTTTCCGAAAACAATTTTGTAAAGTCATTGATGTAAGCTAGTATCAGGATTCAAACCCGGACCTCTGGATCAGAAGCCGTGTGCTCTACCACTGGACCACCGAGACTGTCAATCTCAATCAATTTAATATTGTCTGGGTTTTATTTTACTGTCAGATACAGCAAAAGTCGCGGTAGTCCAGTGACCGAGCACTCCACTTCTGAATGTAGAGGTCCCAGATTCGAATCATCACACTGGCTTACACCAATGACTTTTCGAAGTCCTTTCGGAAGTTATGTCCGATAAATATCGATGACCGAAAACTTTGTGCCCGGTATGGCAATAGGTTCGCCACCTATTCCATTTTTGGGACGTAAACATAACGGCGAGACGAGTCTTAATAGCCGCTGCCTACACTTGCGGGTAGAAAAAGGCGTGAAGTTATGTTAAGTTACAGCAAAACTTTTAATAAACTAATAAAAATCGTCAGCTTGAGAGAAATTATTATTTACTTTGAAGAAGTCTGTAAGTTATTTACATAGAATATCTGGGTTAGATTAGGTTAGACCAATAGAATTTATTATCTATAAATGAATAATAATACTGGCAACAAGTTGTAATTGACACAGTTTACATTAAATTACACGCTAGCTTTAAATTAGTATGTTTATATCGTACACTAAAATGATTATGTTTTCGATTTGTATGACACGCGTTCTAATCTGCGTACACAAAAAACATTGTTACTTACTACATTGTTACACATACTTTTGGATGGGCATCCAAAGGTATGTGTTTTTTATTTTTAAGAACATTTTATTTTATATTTAACATAACTTCATAACTTCACGCCAAATCCCTTGCGGGGTAGGCAGAGAGAACAGAGCGCCATAGGGCACGATTCTTACATACCTCACTCGCTTGGTTGACTTTCATAACTCTTTTCATGCACGCGCGTCGGTTTTTGAGGCTCTTAACATCACCTTCCTCCAGAACACGTTCTATTTGGTCTTGGAATGTGTGTCTTGGCCGTCTTCGACTCCTACATCCGTCCGCTTTTGCATTGTATATCTGCTTAGTCAGTCTTGCGTCAACCATTCTTTCTACATGTCCGAACCATCGGAGCATGCCCTTTCTTACTTTTACACCGACACTCTCTTTCAAACCAACTTCCTTCCTTACAACCTTGTTTTCTACGCGGTCAGCGAGAGTCACTCCGCAGATTTTGCGTAGAGCCCTCATTTCTACCGCGTTTATTCTACTTTCATGCACACTCTGCCATACCCAGCTCTCGCTTCCATAAGTTAGTGTTGGGATCAGGACTGCATTGTGGATTGCTAACTGGGCCTTTCTGCTAATATTTTTTGCGCCCAGGAATCTGCAGGAATTTTTAAGAAACATAAATAAGCAAAACAAATTATTGATAATCTTTTCACACAATACTGATGTACAATTTTATGACTACGAAAAAGCCTCGCGATCTTAAGTCGGTTTGCCGGCGCAAATAAATAAGTAAGCTGGTATAATTAGACAGCTTCAACAGTAGAAATAATTTAAACAGGAAAATTAAGGAAAATAGAAAAAGAAGGTTGAGTTTGTACGCGCTCCAAATAATTAAAGGGCCCAAACCGGAGCTCTACATGCCAACAGTAAATAAAAGGAATGAGTAATAATGAGCCGTTCGCAATTTTCATAGAAACAGCTGATTTCAATGGCCGCTGAGCCTAAAACAACCGCCGACGAAGATTAATACTAAAAAATACTTACAACCGAATCTCGTAGCATTTGGTAGCATTACGTAGCGGCTCATAATATTGCGTAGATAACGCGTAGCACATTACATGTTATACACTTTTTTCACATTCAATTTTTTTCGCTACATTGACATTTGTGATATTATATGCAGAATGATACTGTTTGATTAATATTCTGATGAATTTTTATCATCGTTCAAAGGAATATTGCAGATATATTTTATTTGTATACTCGCCGATGTGAAATACTCGTAGTATATTAAATTACATTTTAATTCATTTAACTCACGCTTTAATGTTTTTCGTTTCATTAAAATAAATGAACAAAGGAAAACTTGAGAGGTGTCAAGGGACACCCGGATGGAACGAAGTTCCTTTCGATTATATCTTATATCTTTAAAACGAGCAATTGTTGTATAATATATATAATTGGAATCTCGGAATCGGCTCCAACAATTTTCATGAAATTTAGTATGTAGGGGGTTTCGGGGGCGATAAATCTATCTAGCTAGGAATCATTTTTAGAAAATTTCATTTTATCGTGTTTTATCGATAATCAACTTAAACATAAACTTACTTTTTTATTGGAATTCCTGACATCTATTGACGAATACTATTATTTTAAATTGTGAGCAACTAACTTGCTTTAACGGCAACACCACTAAAGCTATTTCAGCAGATGGCGTTGTTAAGTAACACGAAGTCAATGAGTGTTTGCTTTGCTTTTATTACAGTTTATCACTGCAAAAAATTAAGTATTTGTTTTTAATATAATATGTTAGTACATAGTATATATATATATATATAGTTCATATTTTTTTATTATTCTGCCAGTAAGATCGAAAATATTTCCTTATTTTATAATTCGTATGTAATTCGTACTTAATTATAATTTTCAAAAAACAAAATTTATAAAAAAAGAAAATATTCTCTAAGTTGATACTTGAAATTTTTACGGAAATATTATTTTCATATTTTTAGAGCGCTTAAATAAAAGCTTCTTTAAAAAGGATTTTTGCTTTTAATTTATTTTTTAATTTTTAGTTATAGCTGGCTACTGGCTAGGTTAGTGTCATTTCATTCAACGCATCATTATTGCAAGTTAGTTTACCGCTTAACTTCAAACAGTCCAGTTCTTCAATAAGGAGATCATCTAATTCAATTTCAGCTTTGAGCTTTCTTTTCCATTTAATCGGAATGATGATTTTTAATTCATAGCCATATTGTAGAAATGCATCAAAAATATGTATGCCGTCATCTTGGATGGTCCACCGTATTGTATTTAGAATAACGTCACATTATTTTTCGAGTTATTCTCAACAAGCCCTTTCATTTGACACCCATATTGTAGAAATGCAAATATGGTGGAATATCCGCCATATTGGATTTAGAATGACGTCGTATTATTTTTTGAGTTAATTTCAACATGTCCTTTCATTTGATACCCATAATGTATAGAAGCTTAAAATATATTTTCCTCCATTTTGGATATTCCATCATATTAGATTTAGAATGACGTCATATTATTTTTTGAGTTACACTCAATAAGCCCTTTCATTTGATACCCATATTGCAGAAATTCATTCAAAATATCCATTCCTCCATCTTGGGTGGTCCGCCATATTGGATATAGAATAATGTCACACATCATATCATGTGTTGTCATCCAAAGTAAACGTGTATATACAATTTCAGCTCAGTCGGTTAAGGATATCTACTGCAAAATTGAGTTGCAAGATTCCACCACATTTACTGGGATACTGGGATTTACATAAAATTATTGTTCGACGTTGTCAGTACGTCTGTACAGAAGAGACTCGCCAGTATCCAGGGAAGTATGGAGTGGAGACTAGCGGCTGGACTATTACGTCACAAATACGTAACCCTTTTGATCTATTGTATGCTAGTATTGGGCGATATTTTTTTATCGTCATAAATGCAGTAAAGGAGTTTACAAGAATTATATTTAGTATTTTTAAAAACATTTCTGACTCAAAAAGGCTGTTCCTAGCAATATGTAGCATGGTACGTTTTTTATGGTATAGGAAGGCAAACGAGCAGGCGTGTCACCTGATGGTAAGAAACTAGCGCCGCCCGTGGATATCTGAAACACATATAGTGTTACAGTAGCGTTACCGACTTTAAGGGAGTAGGATAGCAAAGGATGGGGAAGGGCGGTGGGCCTCCGGGTACCTCTCTCACCGAATGAAACGCGGCATGGGCTACTTTACGTCGATCTTCTGAGGGGTCGTGGTATTTCGCCTGTAGAGCGGGCCCTTTCATGCAGCAAACTGCCTGGCTCTACCACTATTAAGTGTGTGGAGCAAATTTAGTCTCGTATTAAAAAGCCGAAACACGTAGTTGCAAGTGTCTATGATATAATTTATTTATTTATTTTTTTGGTTGGAAAACTCCAACCATTTCAGAGATTACCCGAATCAAACGGACAGTAAAAACAATAAAAAGTGTTATTTTTGTGTATGTATTACGTATCTACCGTATATATGAATATGAATGAATGTAATAGTATGTAATACAATGAATGTATGGAATTTGTGGTTAAAAATTGTATCAAAGATAAATTTAATAATTTATTACGAGACTAAATTTGCTCCACACACTTTATAGTGGTAGAGCCAGGCAGTTTGCTGCATGAAAGGGCCCGCTCTACAAGCGAAATACCATGACCCCTCAGAAGATCGACGTAAAGTAGCCCATACCGCGTTTCATTCGGTGAGAGAGGTACCCGGAGGCCCACCGCCCTTCCCCATCCTTTGTCCCCATCATGTTATTGGCAGGTAGCGGGAGTAAGATAGGCTGATTTTCTTAGAATTTGATATCATTTATTGTTACTGAAACATTATCACGAACATTTTAACATATATTTAACCAAGCAAAATTGCACGCTTCGGTTTAGCCGGCACTCGAATAAAACACAAATACGTAGTGAGACCAGGGATTAAAGTGTTTAAAACTCACAAAGCAGAATCACACAATACTGTTTAACAAAATTGGAATTACATAAAATGTATACTCAGGCCCTTAAAACCTAAACATGTAGACAGCGGCATACTGTCATCGATAGGGCTCATACTCAATTAATGGAAAATAAATATGGTAAACTTCATTTTTCGTCATCATCATTCATCATTAGCCTATTGCAGTCCACTGCTGGACATAGGCCTCTTCCAATTTGCGCCAATTTTTCGTACTCTTTGATAATTATACGATTTTCAATATTAATATGCTCTATCCGTCTCGAGTCTCTCCGTCCGACGGAGAGTCTGTTCATCAATAGCCCAGATCTGTCTACTGCTAAACGAAGCCCTCTCCCTTAGCACGACATAACTCCCGGTCCTGTGCCACTAGCATTTGTATCTAACGACGGCCTGCTGCTTTTAGTAGGTTCACCGTCCATCTAGAAGAGGATGGCATACGATAGTCTGAACCGTGGTCGCCATTTAAAGATTTTTTTTCCACAACGGTCATCAAAAACGTAAACTATAAGTATTGTCATGGTTATTGTTTTGCTAGAAAACTGTTAAAGGAAATAAAAAATTAGGGGTCAAAAGTGATATTTTTCTCCTAGTTTAATTAATTCTGTAAATAAGACATTCTAAAGAAAACATATAGTTCAGCTGTCGCTCTGTAAAAAAAGGTTTTAGTACCAATACAGACAGACCGATACAAAAGTCTTTTGAGAAATCAACTTTCTACCGACTCCGCCAGCAGGAGGGTTAAGGCTTTATTGAATTACGTCTTGTAACTTTTCTGCCGGTATAAAAATGACAAAGCAGATTTTGTAACAGGCATTGTTATAGTAATACAAGTAAAAATAATCCTTTCTATATAGAACAGAAACACGTTCTAACATCATGTATCGGGAATAACCAGGTCTATTTTAGACCTGGGGCCATATTATGAGCTCTTAATCCCAGCCAGCTTGTTCTCTGCCTAGCGAATACGTATTTCCAACGACTAATTTCAGCCAGTCTAGAAGTACTCATGAGTGATTAAATGTAATAAGTCGTTGATAAATCGAATTTAGAGTTAATTTAACAGTGACCACTTGTCACCGAATAGCTGACATTAGTCGTTGAAAATACGAATTTGCAAGGCAGCGCGTAAGCTGGCTGGAATTAAGAGTTCTTAATACGCCAGCTGTTAATTTACACCCAATTAAATATTATTTTATATGATGATATGATATTATTTTTATAACTAACGGTAATAAAACCTGTACTACGGTATACATATAAAAATAATAAAGTCATTATAAAATTAATTCTATATTCAGATTGTCATTTTACATTTACAAACAGACAGACAGACATTTTAAATTAAAGTCTTTGAGTTATTACACACACACACACACACACACACACACACACACACACACACACACACACACACACACACACACACACACACACACACACACACACACACACACACACACACACACACACACACACACACACACACACACACACACACACACACACACACACACACACACACACACACACACACACACACACACACACACACACACACACACACACACACACACACACACACACACACACACACACACACACACACACACACACACACACACACACACACACACACACACACACACACACACACACACACACACACACACACACACACACACACACACACACACACACACACACACACACACACACACACACACACACACACACACACACACACACACACACACACACACACACACACACACACACACACACACACACACACACACACACACACACACACACACACACACACACACACACACACACACACACACACACACACACACACACACACACACACACACACACACACACACACACACACACACACACACACACACACACACACACACACACACACACACACACACACACACACACACACACACACACACACACACACACACACACACACACACACACACACACACACACACACACACACACACACACACACACACACACACACACACACACACACACACACACACACACACACACACACACACACACACACACACACACACACACACACACACACACACACACACACACACACACACACACACACACACACACACACACACACACACACACACACACACACACACACACACACACACACACACACACACACACACACACACACACACACACACACACACACACACACACACACACACACACACACACACACACACACACACACACACACACACACACACACACACACACACACACACACACACACACACACACACACACACACACACACACACACACACACACACACACACACACACACACACACACACACACACACACACACACACACACACACAGCGTCTTCTTGCTCCAATACATACTATACTAAACAAAACCTCAAGCCTCTTTCTACCCGAAAGTGTAGGCATGGGCATGCCTACACTTTCGGGTAGTCATTGGTGTGAGCCAAGATTGGAACCCGCGACCTCATGATTAAGAAACGACCACTGGACCACCAATACTACACGAAGAGGGGGGCGTGGGCGGGGTGGTCCAGAGGGGTTAACCGTATCCTGGACCACCCCAACAACGAAGGAAGGCCGCCGCGGGGTAACCCTAGGATCGGACCACCAATACTACTAGTACCTATATACTTTTGTATACACATACTTATACCTAAATGATATAACACAATTTAATGGTTCCGGAGCTAACTCCGGACATAGAAACAAACTGTTGTATACATTACATAATATTTTTTCACAGTTACGCAACCAGAGCATCTATGGTATATAGTATAACATAACATAACTTCACGCCTTTTGTTACCCGAAGGTGTAGGCAGCGGCTGTTAAGCCTCGTCTCGCCGTTATGTTTACGTCCCAAATGGAATAGGTGGCGAACCTATTGCCATACCGGCCACAAAGTTTTTACCAGTCATCGATATTTATCACACATAACTTCCGAAAACAATTTCGAAAAGTCATTGGTGTGAGCCAGTGACTGGAATCGAACCTGGGACCTCTGGATTAGAAGCCGTGTGTTCGACCACTCCGCCACCGAGACTGTTAAAATGAGACTGTTATATAGTATATTTATAAGGAATAAGTTAAACTTGACAATGTCACTTAAGAATATTGACCTTAATTATAAGGTTGAAGAAGGTATGGTCCTCTCGGGCTCGGGGCTCGCTCGATGTGCGTCTGTAATCGACATTAGAATAGTAATCTCATTTTGGGCTCCACTCGATTCGGCAGATTACAATGAACAGAACTAAACTGGTAACTATTCAATAAAGACATCAGATTTTTAATGAAAAAAAAAAAGATTATTTTTTCGTTAAGCTGTCAACGATATTAAAAGAAATTTCAAACACAGCTTCCGGTTTATTACAAAAATACATATAGTGTATGCATATTATACAAGGAACATTATTTGAAAAGTTTGGATATAGCAAATACCAGAGAGTGAAACCTAGTGAGTTAATAATGTAAAAAAATGAATTTTGAAAGTAGAAAAGAGATTCGTATCAGTAGTGACGCAACTACATTTTTTTAGGCTAAGGAGGCGAGTGACGCGGCCTGACGGAGGTTCCCTTTTACAAACCTAAATCTTTTTTTTTTACACTCGCTTTGAAATACTCATCTCAAGAGAAGGTCGAGATTTATAATATATGAAAAAAAAATCTAAAATTTAAGCATGCATGTTCTTGGATACGTAAGAGCCAAACGGTTGAGTTACTTTTCATACATTTCATACATTGATCTTATTATTAAAAAATATTACTCTACTATAATAATGCATACCATAATTTATAAAACGACATCTAGTAGCAAAAAACTTAGAAAAACGCCCTTTTCAACTTGATTATGAATTTAATAATATCATCGTACGTTGTGTTAAAAGACATATCTCTGAGCTGAAGTCATTCAAAATAATTGACCTTTTATTTTGTATAGTGTGTTTTGTATAGTCTTTTTATATCTTTGTATAGTGTGTTATGACAAAATATGTTTTTTGGAATTATTTTTAGTACATTTATATATTCTCTTCAGGCCATCAATGTATGGAAGTATAGGCAGCATTATCTCCTATTACTAATCAAATATTTAGTCAATGGAAAGTAAATTGTAACAGATCGGACACAATAAGTTTTCTCGTGAAGAACCATTACGCTTTACCACCGAAATTCATTGGGGTGAGCAGCAGTATTAGAACTTAACAACTTCGATTTTTTTTCGGAAGTTATGTGTGATAAATATCGATGGCTGACAACTTTGTGCCCGGTGTATGGTAAAAAAGGCGGCACCTGTTCCGTTTGGGACGTAAACATAACGACGAGTCGACGCTTAACGCCTAAGGGTAGAAAAAGGCGTGAAGTTATGTTATGTTTTTAACCACGTAGCCAGTAGTCAAATATAAATGATAATCAAGTTAAATAGTGGAACTCATAAAAGATAACGCAGTGATAATATAACGCACATATATCAACTGCAAGCGGCATAAATGTCACGCGCACGATCGCACGCTCGCACTTGACAACCGTTCGACCTCTTGTGATGGCAGCCTATAATGTATATTATACCAACGATCACGTCATTTTCTTTCCACCTCCTTTTTCTGGGAGGAAACAGACTGCCTATGACACACATTCCTTGCTTCTTCACTCTCACTATAGCTTTTTAGTACGCTCGTCGGCTGTCTTGGCCTGGCCTATTTCAGCCTTGTGGCTATAGCTTGAATAAATGTTGAAGAAAAAAAGTACGTACCTATTGGTAGCTCGTAGCTCCTATAAATAACCTAACATTTCGAGTCAAAGAGTAGAGTTTAAGCAATACGTGGAGCAATACTGTTACAGCTTTAAAACGTTACAACAAAACTTCGGTTCAGCTTAGTTCATAGTGCTTCTGAGTCCAATATCTCGTATATTGGACTCAGAAGTACTATGAACTGAAAGAGAAACTTTTTAGTATGGCTTCAGATTACTTATGTCCGGTTTTTTGTTGCATACTGCCTACTTGGACATAGGTCACACTATTCGCCAGGTATAACCCTCGATAAATAGATCACTTGTATTTAAGACTGGACATAATCCGCTTTGCAATATTATTTATAGTCGCTTTATTAAACACTTTCTGGTATAGGTAACGATGGAAATAACAATGATATAAACAATATATATTTTAAAAATTGAAGTTAAATTATAATTTTCTTGAAGACTTACACATAAGTCTAACAATCTTTGTGATACATGTCAAATATGGAAATAATACAATTTAGCACTCGGTTGATAATTATGTAACTCGACACACAAGATATTTTAATCACAGCTACAGAGCTGTGATTAAAATATCTTGTAATGTACAGACATTCATTATAGAATAATTTAATTTGCGTCTCAACTTGAGGAATATCAAAGGAAATAAAGACATGTGCGGTGTATTATTTGTGATCCAGTAGTGGTTTTTATGTGGGAGTGAGTGTGTATACTATTAGTTTCATTATCATAATTATCAACCGACTGCTAAATTATTTTATTTCCAAGTTATTTTTTAAGCGCACACGCACATACATAGACAGATACACGAATCATTTCATTGAGTCAAGCTTACCTCATCAGTTACTTACTATTAATATTGTTTTAATTGAAGACAAAAGAAATATTAGGAAATAAGACGGTATGAGTTGTGGAAAGTTACCACGACCTTTATGGGCAATTTACCTGCGTCTTATCGTAATGTGACGTCAGAAGCCTTTGCGTCTCAACAAAATGCTTTATGAAAGTCAAGTTATCAACTTAGATCATTTCTGCTTAAACGTTATGGTTTGTGTTACTTCGTAATTTCTGATTAACATGTATGTTAACAAAACTTTATATATTCAATACTAGTGCAGGATTCTCTGCGTGTTTTTTCACGCTATGCCAGCAGTGACCAGTGAACAATACTGCCGTGTCATCGGCATAGGAGAATATGTGGGCGTTACCAATGGTCATGTTACAGAGATCGTTGATATATATAAGGAACAAGGTTGGTCCCAGCACACTGCCCTGCGGTACTCCGTATGATATTTCCACATCACCACTAGTAACACCATCAATCCTTACGCTTTGTGTCCTTCCTGACAGGTAGCTTTTGAACAATAAGAGCGCAGTGTCTCTGATGCCAATTCTCTCAAGTTTATCTACAAGAATAGGAACAGAGACATATTTTTTTTACTATTTAGCTCTGCGGCAACAAGATGAACGTAAAATTTCTCTCGTTTTTTATGGGTTAGAAGGATAAACGAGCAGCAGGCGTGTCACCTAATAGTAAGCAACCAACGCCGCCTATGGACACTAGCAACATATATAGTGTTACTGTTGGGTTGCCGACCTTTAAGGGATAGGGAATAGGGGATAGGGAACGATAGGGAAGGGGGGTGGGCCTCCGGGTACCTCTCTCACCGAACGAAACGCGGCATGAGCCACTTTACGTCGATCTTGTGAGAGGTCGAGGTATATCACCGGTCGAGCCGGCCCATTCATGCAGCTAATTGCTTGGCTCTACCACTGTTAAAAACCCTTAATGCATCTTCGCGAGAAAATAAAGCAAAGTAAACACAATTACACTGGATAGGTTGAGAGTACACACATTAGCCGAGTATGAAGCGGCTTTATCTCCGTGTGTGTGTACATACATGAGTACAGGAGTCTAAAGATATGTAGTACACAGGTCCCGGGATACTTCAGAAGCGTGTTATTTTAATTAGGAGTAAATTGAATTTATGTTCCTAACAATAAATCTATCTTGTGTAATGTGAATAAATAAATTAGTCATTCATACAATTATTTATATAACACTGTAGCCGGCGTCAGTCAACAAGCTGATATCATATTATTCTCTCAAACATATCCCGATTAATTGTGCTGTTGCATTAATCAAATATTTACTATATGAAAAGTTGTTTTTTAAATAAGTTAATTTTAAAAGATAGTTTATATATATAAGACTCATGAAATGTTTTATTTATAGAATTAAATCACTTGTTGACATGAACTAATTGCATAATGACAATAGGCACAACCTGTTCATTTGGACATTAAGGGCATGAATTTACTGAGAACACATCGGAGGAGATAACAAATCTAAAACATAGTCCCAAAACAGTTTCAATTTACGTATATGTTCATCCAGGATGCAACAGGTACTAAACTTACCCAATTGATAAACGTGTGAGTCAGTGCAGCGCTCATTGGAATTGTTATGTTCCTCTAGACTCTAAACCATAAAACAATATTAAATTTGAGCGTCCACATTCTTTTAAAGCTAATTAAAACCGCACCAGTAGCTGTTAGCCAAAAAAACTACACAACTATATATTAATAAAGAGCACCTACTGTAAGCTGTTCTACATTTCTTCTGCAAATTATACAGAAAAGCATATGTATGCATGTGTGTGTGTTTGTTGTTCGTAGTAAACTGAGAGTACAAGAGTCATAAAGCAAACTAGTACCAAAGCTGCATAAAATATTAAAACTTATGATCTTGTATGCGCCAGTTTTACGAGAAGCAGTAGAGGGTTAAGAGGTGTAGCGTGGAGTGCGGACCTCATCACTATTCCACCAGTACGGGAGGAGTCGGAGTGTAGTGAAATGAATCAACGTAATTTTAACTGTTCCAGAAATAACGACTTAGTTTTTTTTTATCGTCGATAAATTATGTCAATATTGTAAAATGGGGTTTAATAATCTGTTATATTATTTATTTTTTAGAATCGCTGTCAGTAATTGAAGTGTAGAATACTGACCTGGTTACGAAAACCACTGTGTCCAAAATGTTTGTTATTTCTGAAGGTGTTATATATTACATATTGTAATTACTTTATTTAATTAGATTTAATTTTATAACATATAAATAATTACGTGTTTTATAACTACAAATACTCTCAGATAGTACGTGTATATAATTTACTATGTCTTAAGAATTAAATTTCGCCGTTACTACAATAGCTATTATTTCTCAGTTGGGATATTAAGTAAACATGAAATGTACAAAAAATATTACAGTCGTTAGAAGTTTTCATTAAAACACACAACGTCCTCTTAATTTGTAACGTCAATTGTGGCCGTTCCTTAAATATTACAATGGCCGACTGAAACTACTGATTTCGAAAGCGTTACGCTGCCTGCTACTACCAGTTTATAGGTGGTTATTACGAATTTAACTAGCAGGTATCTTTGATGAGCGTAAAGGATTTTGAAACGGCCTGTGTTCAGTTAAAAACTAGATATATAAAAGAATAAATATATAAGAATAAATCGTACATTTTAAACGCACAATTACCGTTTATTAAATGGATATGTTAAGAAACCTGAAGTAAGTATTATTTCAAGTCAAACCGATATTATTTCACCGGACAAAACGCGGCACAAGCCACTTTATGCTGATATTTTAAGAATTCGTGGTATTTCACCGGTTGAGCCAACCCATTCATGCATTGTACTGCAAGACTCTACCACTGTTCTACTATATAATATAAGTATTCCTGTTTTCTAAACTTTTAGATTTTATTTTAGTCTATTTCGTCAACATAAAAGATGGAGCCTATTTACCTAATAGACATTCTTAATACATCTTGAATTGTTTCAAAATTAAAATATCCAGTAAGCCTCCTAATATCGCTCACAAGTAAAGAGCCACTTTGAAGAAATTTTTACTTGAATCAATATTCAGCACATTCGGATATGAGGAGTTCAACCCCTTACAACTCCCCATCCGCAGTAAACAGACACACGACACATCAATAAAGGAGTCAAATTACGTATTTATATTTGTTTGGAATTCGTCCTAGATTCCCGAGCAGTCCCTTTATGTGCCGAGAACATGTCCGCGCGTGCCTGAACCTGCGACCGCTTGCTGGAGAGTATTTCTAAAAAATAGACGATATCTAATACGAGGTCTGCCTCTTACGTATCCGGAATAAAGTAAATTAACCATCATTGACTATTAAATATGGTCGTATTGTTTTTTTTAAATATTCTCCGTGATGATTAGTGCACTTTTGCATTCGGGAAAACAGTTTTCAAAACGTTTTTTTTATTCCGAAGGCAGTACTCCGAAAAATGATATTTGAATGTCTCAACGCCTTCTTCTCTGTCATATAAAATAAAATATAAAATATTGATTATAAACACCAGAGTCAATAAGAATACATGATTTTGTATACTTGATATAGGTCGTGATAAAGACAAACATGAGTAGTGTTAAGGCACTTAATTAGATCTCTTGTAGAAACTAGAAATTAACTCCACTTAGTAAATAATATCCAGCTAACTCGAATACATATAAGTTATTAATTGGATTTGTGCTGAAGTAACTTGATAATTTTACTTAATTATTGCATATACAAATTACTTAGTATTTCTACAAAACAATTTAATATACAGATATATACTGCATTTAGCTTTAGAATTCATTTTATCACCGACCACCAAATTGAACGGTTCACGTCAAAAATTGTGATCGTAATGCTCGTGGTCCGACAATATCTAAAATGGCTGACATTTTCCAATATGGCGTCTGCCTACTGGCGTTAGTACTGTTATGAAATATGTACCAGCTCTTAATAAAGGAGATTGTTCTACGAATAACCTATAAATCGTTGTATTATTTATTGAGGCAGTTCCGCTCTTGTCCCTCTCTCCTCCTACTCGGACTGGGGCATACTGTGACAGTATTTTAAGTGATTACTAATATCGCTAAGTGGATTATACCGCAACAGTTTGTTATTTATAGATTACCTCGAGTCAATTTTTAGATGTCAGACAGCTCAATTTCCAGCATAAAATAACCTCGACACTTAGCATATATCATCCTAATAGAAACTTATCTCGGCTGTAATCTAGTGTTTTTTTTCCACTTAAAGTTTTAAGTAACTTCACGTTTACTCAATAGTAATATTTTTCACGAGAATATCTCATTCGATATTGAAGTGCTCGAATGTATTCTTGATAAGTGGTATCATTATTTGATTCATAAACGCTACTAGGAATTGATGGTTTAAACCCATATAAAAGTTCAAATGGGGTATAATTTGTAGTACAATGAGGGGTGGTATTATATGACAGTATTGCTGTTGCAATATAACAATGCCAATCATCTTGGTTTTCATTTACGAATGACCTCAAGTATTCTTTGAGGGTGGCATGGCTACGTTCTAACGCGCCGTTTGTTTGAGGATGGTAAGGAGTAGAAAATAGATTTTTGATTTTGAGTATATGTGTTAGTTGTTTAAATAATTCCGACGTGAATGTAGTGCCTTGATCGGTTAGTACATATTTAGGAAATCCGAATAACGAGAAAAAGTGAATAAGGCTACGTGCGACTTCGTCGGTGGTACACGTGATCATAGGGTAAGCACATGAAAATTTTGTTAAGTCGTCTTGCAACGTTAATATATACCTGAATTTTTGAAAGCCGGCTTCAGGTAAAGTTCCAACTATATCTAGAGCTAATCTTTCGAATGGTTTAGTACTTGTTGATGTTATTATCATAGGTGCCTTGTTACATGTGCGTAAAGGTTTATTAATTTGACACATTCTACAATCTTTCACAAAACGTTCAACGTCTGAACGCATAGTTTTCCAATAATACGAAGCTTTTAATCTACTCAGCATGCGTTTAATGCCTGGGTGACCAGCTACTGTAGTCCCATGATTTTCTTTAAGGATATTGGGAATTTCAGCTGGAGTAGGATATAATATTTGATTCTTATACATATGTATTTCAATATCTGTGCTATGAAAAATATACGCTATCATATTATAAATCTTAATATAAATTAACTTAGTAAATGGTTCAGAAAAATCTGGTAAAGCTAATTCCTTAATATAGTCCTCTTGGGATATTATATCATCTCTTAATTTAATTAGTAGATTATAAATAATCTTATAACTTGACTCATCAAAATGATGGATTTTGGTAAATAGAAAATAAATTATTTTATTATTCTTTAAACTACGCTTCTGTATACTATCTGGTTCGCGTTCACATTCACGAAATTCTTTGGAGTCGTCTAACATGTCCAGTAATTGTTCACAATGCGGCATAGCAGAATCTAAATCTAAAGAAACTGGACAAGCGATAACTTTCTCTTTTGAAGTATGTAAACTTTGATTGTGTTCGATAATTTTTGTATCATAATTAAGATTTGATTTTGTAAACTGTATTTTAAAATATTGTTCATAAGTTCCTGAATTTAATTTACAACTACGTGTGGTTACAGCATTAACTGGGTAGCGAGATAATGCATCTGCATTACTATTTACTCTACCAGGTTTGTATTCAATTTCATAGTCGTACTCTTCGAGTTTTAAGCGCCATCTTAAGAGGCGTCCACCCGGATCTTTGGCATTGAATAGCCAAGTCAGAGGTCTATGATCTGTGACGATCTTGAATTTGTAACCGTAAAGATATGGCCTGAATGTATTAACACCAAAAATTATAGCGAGGAGTTCTTTTTCGGTTGTCGAATAGTTCCCTTCGTGTTTATTTAAGGTACGTGAGGCGTAGGCGATAGGTTTATCTTTTCCTATATCGCCTTGGGACAGTATCGCGCCTACAGCATAATTAGAAGAATCTGTAGTTACGATAAAAGGTTTTGAGAAGTCTGGGTATTGCAATAAGGGAGCTGAAATAAGCTTTTCTTTAAGGGTATTGAAAGCATGCTCTTGTTCAGCGAGCCAATGAAATTCAACGTCCTTTTTAAGAAGTGACGTGAGAGGTTTTGTTAAATGAGAGAAGTTTTGTATAAAACGACGATAATAACCTGTCAATCCCAGAAAAGACTTAACGTCTTTAGAGTTTTTTGGTGTTGGGAATTGGGAAATGGCTTTAACCTTGTCTGGATTAGGTGATACACCGTTGTCTGTGATAATATGCCCTAAATAGGCAACCTCTTTGCGTAAAAACTCGCATTTATCAGGCTGCAATTTTAAATTAGCCTCTCTAAGTCTTGAAAACACTGTTTCAAGTTTTTGGACATGGGATTCTAAGTCATGAGAATAGATAATGCAGTCATCTAAGTAAATATAGCAATGGAGTCCCTGCAAGCCCGAAAGAACTAAATTCATCATTCTTTGAAATGTTGCTGGAGCATTCTTCAATCCGAAAGGCATACGTGTAAATTCGAACTGCCCTGAGATGCTATTTGTCGTAACACTGAATGCCGTCTTTTCAGCGTCCTTGGGATCCAAAACTAGCTGATGAAAGCCAGATGCCAGGTCTAGGGTGCTGAAGTATTTAGAATGACCTAACTGGTCTAAAATATCCGTAATGAGAGGGAGAGGGTAAATTTCTGAAACGGTGACATCGTTCAACCGTCTATAATCTATAACGATGCGCCATTTAGGCTTGCCTGATGCGTCTAGTTTTTTAGGAACCACCCATACAGGTGCATTCCATGGAGAAGTAGAAGGGCGGATAATGTTTTGTTCCAACATTTTATTAATTTGTTTTTCCACTTCGGGTTTATGGACCTCGGGGAAACGATATGATTTAACGTGAATAGGGGCAGCATTACCAGTATTAATAGAGTGTTTCAGAACACTTGTGTGAGTTAAATTCTCGCCATCAAGGTGGAATATGTCTGTATATTTAGAAATGCAGTCCATTAATAACTTTTTTTCTTGGTAGTTTAGATGAGAGTACCTTATTTGGTCAAGAACTGTCTGAGAACGGTTTTTAAAAGGAGAGCTTAAATTATGAACTTGTTCCGTTTGCTCAGTGACTGATTTAGAGAGATGAGGGTCAAATGGAGTTAAATAAACTTTAAAATTACCGACACTTACTTCTGATTCGGTAGTGTTAATGACTGACACATTTATTCGATTATTTGTTTTTAATTGGACTATGCAATTAGCTAAGTGTACACCGTCACATATTTTGTGGTCTAACAATAGAGCTTCTTTTGCATCTGCGAGCTCAGCTAAGTTAGCGACTGAACATTCGATCACTGTTTCCGAACGTGGAGGTATTATATACGACGGTTTACTAAAACAGAACGGTATTTTATAGTCTTCTAAGTTGAGAGTATTACTAGAATAATGTATATTTATTTTAAAATGTTGTATAAAATCACTGCCTATAATTCCATCATAATTTAAATGAATCGTGTCATTAATTGCGTGAAATTTGTAATTAAATGTTATAATACTTTTGGGTGAGACACGGTACTCGAAATTAATATTGATTGACCCGAGGGTCTCGTAATATGTATCACTATCACTCAACCCTTTAAGTTTTATTATTTCGGAGCTAAGAGTTGGTTGATTTATTAAACTGGAATATTTGATAATTGAAATTGTAGATCCAGTGTCTATCAAAAAGCACAATGGCTGTGGACTTAAATTAGTTTTGAAATAAATATGAGGTAAAGAAATTTTATTATTAATAAAGTTTACAGTAAACGCATTCTGACTTGAACAATTCCTAGAAAAAGAACTCGACTTATCGCGAGGAGAGGAATTGGTTTTGATGTCTGAATTAATATTTTTGTCAAAAGATTTATTAGCGCGAACCTGTGTTGGGTAAAATTTAGGAACACAGGGGGAAGGACTTATAGTCTCTTTGTTTGCGCGAACCTGTGCTGAGTATAATTTAGGAACACAGGGGGAAGGACTTATAGTCTCTTTATTAGCGCGAACCTGTGCTGAATATAATTTAGGAACACAGGGGGAAGGACGTATAGTCTCTTTATTTGCGCGAACCTGTGCTGAGTATAATTTAGGAACACAGGGGGAAGGACGTATAGTCTCTTTATTAGCGCGAACCTGTGCTGAATATAATTTAGGAACACAGGGGGAAGGACGTATAGTCCCTTTATTAGCGCGAACCTGTGCTGAATATAATTTAGGAACACAGGGAGAAAAACTTATAGAATTATTCGTGTCATTCAAAATAATATTGCGTGGTTTCGACAGACACGGAATCGAAACCTTATTTAGTTTAAAACATCATCTGTACAAGGTGTGTCAATAACGTGCATATTTGAGTCATTATAATTCGAACTTGCATTGTTAGGTGCCGATGCACCTGGTAATGCAGGGATACGAGGCGCGTTCTGCGAATTAAAATTATTTTTCGCTTTAAGTTTGCGACACTCGTTTATTAAATGACCGCGATACTTACAGTATGCACAGGTTTTGTTTGACCTAAAATTTGATTTATTATAAGTTTGATTATTAGATTGATTTTTTTCGTTATTTATTGAGTTGACGTGCTGAAAATTACGAGAAGAGTGTGAATTTTTATTTTTATAACACTCTGAAGCGTTGTGACCGGTTTTATTACAAATGGTGCAATGCTTATCAGATTTCAAAGACAGTCTTGTAAGGTTAAACAATTTTTCTTCTTCTACTGCCTGTGTGATTGCCTCTGATAGGTTTTGAGGATTCCTACAACGCACTATATGTGAAAATTTTGTATTCAACCCTAATAAAAACGTATTGAGGGCTAGATCCTCCATAGCGGCTATCCGGCCTAGAAGTTCCTTGTCATTATTGCAGCTATAGTGGATGTCAGATTGTAATCTAGTTAAACATGATTCAATACGTAACGAAAATTGCATCACGTCTTCAGAAGGCAATTGTTTACAATTCTGCAAGTCTACTAATAAATGTGTGGAGTGTTTTTTCTCTCCAAAAGTTTTTTTCAAAAATTGTTTGATATCTAACCAGTTATTAAATTTTTTTAAACAACAAGCTAATTGGGCTTTTCCTTCCAATTGTGAAACCACATATTTACACAAAACGTTCTGTTGTTCTGTAGTAGCGAGGGACATAGCATTTTCGCAATTAGTTAAGAAAGCGGGTAACATTTCCCGGGACCCATCGAAGGGTTTAATGAATTTACTAAGAACAGAAAGAGTGATTTTGTCAGACATTTTTGTAGCTATTTTTTTAGGCAATTGACTATCCTCGGAAGAACTAGAGGTAGATTGGGAAGACGCGATTTCTTCAGATTTTTCTTGTTTTAAAGGCATTAAATTAATTTGAACTACAGAACATCAGAAAATAAAAACAAACAAACAAATTCACAAAAATGTTGTAAATCAAAACATATAAATGTAAAAAAAAAGATGTAAGAGTAAAAATGTAATAAAGTTCAGCTAATTGTAAAGTTAAATATAGTAAACGCTGATCAAGAACACTGAATCTATATTTTATCAATTAAACACATTCACTGAATATTATGATAATATTACTCACAGAAACAGCGGCACGGCTACGGTACTCGTTGTCATTCTTGGAAGAATGTGCGGTGTCTTGCGAAACGGTGAGCACCTGGCGACTCAGGGAGTCGTATAGCAGGCACTGATGTCGTCGAATCGAAGTTTTGTTCTTGACCGCGGAGTTCTCTGATGATGAAATTTATGTAGAGTGATGATGGGGTGATGCGGGCTCACGCTTACCAGCGGAGGCTTACCGTCGACCACAGGGTAGCAGTTGGTGCTTGGGGTGATGCGGGCTCTCGCTTACCAGCGGAGGCTTATCGTCGACCACAGGGTAGCAGTTGGTGCTTGGAGGTGATGCGGGCTTGGACAAGCAGGGGGCCCAAGACTTACCGGCGATCACGCGTGAGGTTGTATCGGAGCTTGAACGAGCAGGGGGCCCAAGGCTTACCGGCGATTAACACTCACGATAGATCTTTTATACACGGAGCCAAACATATAAGATGGTGCAGACGAGTGGAAAATATTTCGCGACGCCTACACCTAAAGATTCCCAGTACTATACGAGTTTTCCCAGGAATCCCACTTCTGACACCAATTTGTTAGGATGGCACTCCGTGAGATCTTTTTAAAAAAAACACAAAATTACTGCTAGAATAAAAATTAATTTATTTCACCACTTGTTACACAAATAACATAAAATTAGAATGCGACACGGTTAACTGAAAGAACTGTACTAAAGAACTGTGTCGAGAGAACTGAGAACTTGAGAACTGAGTTGAGAACTAATTGAGAACTTATTGAGAACTGACTGTCAACTAACTGTATCGAATACAATATTGCCCTTTTATAATATGGCATTAACAAACAAAGGAGATGGGGGTTTTAGCTGACGTAGTTATTATCTTTAATATAATTTGTTTATAACAGTACGCAGTTTGGTCTCACTTAAAATATAGGATACTTTATATCTCAATTTATATTCGCGATTTTATTTTATTGCAAATTATTTGTTAACTCCTGTAATAATCTATTGACTGGATTAAGTCATTATTCAATAGATGGCGCTATGTGAAAAATAGCGTTTCATTCACACAGATTGTAAAAATATATTTTATTGATAAAATGTGCAATTATAAAATGTAATGCAGTAAAATATGTTATATTTGTGATTTTTTTACTGACTAGATATAGTTTATATATTTTAGTTTATAAACGATGTTTGCCTAAAAAAAAGTCTAAATATACATGTTATAACTGACTGGTTGAGAAAATATCGAGTTTTGATTAGACAGACAGTCACGTAAAAGTACAGCCTTGACTCTAAAGACTATCCATTTTTTCTTTTTCTGTTAAGTCATACTTATGTTATTTCCACATGTCTAAGACAAGGGATCTCCCCCTATTCTCCCTATTTTACCCTATCACCCACGGTTGCAATAAATGACTATAAAATTAGTTTAATATAATCAGTGTGTAGGCGACATTGCGGTGTCGCTCGTCGCATGTAACAGGCAAGGCAGGCGACATAACTCATCGATATAGTTAATACCGCGCTATTTTCTACTATGAATTGCATGAGTATTTTTTAGTTATTCCACAGGTACTTTTACCAGCGGATTCCATTCCTTCGGATATTTGTTGTCGAAATTCAAGAGTTGCTTGTGTAAGGGTGTGATGTTATGAAATGTACGTATATATATTGTGTAACATTATATAGTATAAAATAAACTAGTTTTCCGCTGTCTGTCCCCTAAAATGCTTACATCTTTGAAACTACTTTTTTAAATAGATAAGCTGCTACTTTACCTTCCAGCTAGAGTACTGAACAGTGTCGTGACGTCATCGTTTTCCTCAATACACTTATTTTACGGTTCACGCCGCGGTGGGTATAAGAGTAAAAGCTACTTTATTATTATCTCTTAAGTTCGAATTTCTCTCTCGAGTTTATGTTTACGAGATATTTTCATTAAAATTTACTCGTCTTTTTTGATGTGACAACGTCTTATAATTTGATGGAGCCGGCTGCACTCATGTAGTGTTGTGTCATGTTGATTTTAATTGGAATTTAATTAATATTTTCTTTTGAAAAATTAATCCATTCCATCAGTATTTTTTTTAGGGCGTTGTCACTTTCAACTGAC
This sequence comes from Euproctis similis, assembly GCA_905147225.2. Lineage (NCBI taxonomy): Eukaryota > Metazoa > Arthropoda > Insecta > Lepidoptera > Erebidae > Euproctis > Euproctis similis. Next base: position 2,623,623 of record LR990111.1, on the reverse strand, counting down.
TAGTTTCTAAGAAAATGTCATATAACTTTTTATACCCGAAGGTGTAGGCAGCGGCTGTTAAGCCTCGACTCGCCGATATGTTAATGTTCCAAATGGAATAGGTGGCGAAACTATTGCCATACCGGGCACAAAGTTTTCCGAAAACAATTTTGTAAAGTCATTGATGTGAGCTAGTATCAGGATTCGAACCCGGACCTCTGGATCAGAAGCCGTGTGCTCTACCACTGGACCACCGAGACTGTCAATCTCAATCAATTTAATATTGTCTGGGTTTTATTTTACTGTCAGATACAGCAAAAGTCGCGGTAGTCCAGTGACCGAGCACTCCACTTCTGAATGTAGAGGTCCCGGATTCGAATCTTCACACTGGCTTACACCAATGACTTTTCGAAGTCCTTTCGGAAGTTATGTCTGATAAATATCGATGACCGAAAACTTTGTGCCCGCTATGGCAATAGGTTCGCCACCTATTCCATTTTTGGGACGTAAACATAACGGCGAGACGAGTCTTAATAGCCGCAGCCTACACTTGCGGTAGAAAAAGGCGTGAAGTTATGTTAAGTTACAGCAAAACTTATAATAAACTAAAGAAAAATTATTATTTACTTTGAAGAAGTCTGTAAGTTATTTACATAGAATATCTGGGTTAGATTAGGTTAGACCAATAGAATTTATTATCTATAAATGAATAATAATACTGGCAATAAGTTGTAATTGACACAGTTTACATTAAATTACACGTTAGCTTTAAATTAGTATGTTTATATCGTACACTTAAATGATTATGTTTTCGATTTGTATGACTCGCGTTCTAATCTGCGTACACAAAAAACATTGTTCTTAAAAATAAAAAACACATACTTTTGGATGCCCATCCAAAAGTATGTGTTTTTTATTTTTAAGAACATTTTATTTTATTTTAAAGAAACATAAATAAACAAAACAAATTATTGATAATCTTTTCACATAATACTGATGTACAATTTTATAACTAGGAAAAAGCCTCGCGATCTTAAGTCGGTTTGCCGGCGCAAATAAATAAGTAAGCTGGTATAATTAGACAGCTTCAACAGTAGAAAGAATTTGAACAGGAAAATTAAGGAAAATAGAAAAAGAAGGTTGAGTTTGAACGCGCTCCAAATAATTAAAGGGCCCAAACCGGAGCTCTACATGCCAACAGTAAATAAAAGGAATGAGTAATAATGAGCCGTTCGCAATTTTCATAGAAACAGCTGATTTGCATTTCAATGGCCGCTGAGCCTAAAACAACCGCCGACGAAGATTAATCCTAAAAAATACTTACAACCGAATCTCGTAGCATTTGGTAGCATTACGTAGCGGATAATAATATTGCGTAGATAACGCGTAGCACATTACACGTTATACACTTTTTTCACATTAAATTTTTTTCGCTACTTTGACATTTGTGATATTATATGCAGCATGATACTATTTGATTAATATTCTGATGAATTTCTATCATCGTTCAAAGGAATGTTGGAGATATATTAAAAGCTTTTATTTAACTTGCACTGTATGTATGTATGTATGTATGTACGTATGTAAGTATGTATGTTCGGTGGAATCTTGCAACTCAATTTCGAAGTAGATATCTTCAACCGATTGAGCTGAAATTTTGTATACACGTTTACTTTGGATGACAATGCATGAAATCATGTGTGACATTATTCTATATCTAATATGGCGGACCACCCAAGATGGAGGAATGGATATTTTGAATGCATTTCTGCAATATGGGTATCAAATGAAAGGGCTTATTGAGTGTAACTTAAAAAAATAATATGACGTCCTTCTAAATTCAATATGGTGGAATATCCAAGATGGAGTAAAACATATTTTAAGCTTCTGTACAATATGAGTATCAAATGAAAGGGCTCATTAAGAGTAACTAAAAAAATAATGTGACGTCATTCTAAATCCAATATGGCGGATCATCCAAGATAGAGGAACAGTTTTTTTAATGCATTTCTACAATATGGGTATTAAATGAAAGGGCTTGTTAATGGTAACTTGAAAAAAAATATGACGTCATTCCAAATTCAATATGGCGGGAAAAATATTTGCATTTCAACAATATGGGTATCTAATGAAAGGACATGTTGAAATTAACTCAAAAAATAATATGACGTCACTCTAAATCCAATATGGCGGATATTCCACCATATTTGCATTTCTACAATATGGGTATCAAATGAAAGGGCTTGTTGAGAATAACTCGAAAAATAATGTGACGTTATTGTAAATACAATATGGTAGACCATCCAAGATGACGGCATACATATTTTTGATGCATTTCTACAATATGGCTTTGAATTAAAAATCATCATTGCGATTAAATGGAAAAGAAAGCTCCAAGCTGAAATTGAACTAGATGATCTCCTTATCGAAGAGCTGGACTGTTTGTAATTAAGCGGTAAACTAACTTGCAATAATGATACGTTGAATGAAATGACACTAACCTAGCCAGCTATAAATAAAAATTAAAAAATAAATTAAAAGCAAAAACCCTTTTTAAAGAAGCTTTTATTTAAGCGCTCTAAAAATAAGAAAATAATATTTCCTTAAAAATTTGAAGTATCAACTTAGAGCCTTAGTATGTACAATTTATATAATAATAAAAGCTTGTCGCGAGGTTTGACTCCCTATCAGTAGGTAATTAAATTGCAATAGATAATATGGTAAAGTTAGTAGATTAATTTACATGAGTGTTTTGCCCATTTCTTCTCATGACAACCTTACACTCAGAATCGTACGTGGGCTTTTGTTCCAAGGAGGCAATTTTCTCAAGCGCTCGTGTTTTGATATTTTATGCTTTAAATATAATAATAAGTTAAATATCTGTATTTACAGACTATATTTAACTGTGTGTGTGATTTAATTTGACATTATAAAATTAGTACAGTTTAATTACAACTCGCGCGACAAACTATTATTATTATATAAATTGTACATACTGAGGCTCTAAGTTGATACTTGAAATTTTTAAGGAAATATTGTTTTCTTATTTTTAGAGCGCTTAAATAAAAGCTTCTTTAAAAAGGGTTTTTGCTTTTAATTTATTTTATTTGTATTCTCGCCGATGTGAAATAGTATATTAAATTACATTTTCAATCATTTGAATCACGCTTTAATGTTTTTCGTTTCATTAAAATAAATGAGGATATCACATGTCACAGAAATTACATCATCATTCATCATTAGCCTTTTGAGGTCCACTGCTAGACCTAGGCCTCCCCCATAGAGCGCCACAACTGCAGGTCCGCTCAATCATTGGGGGTTTTTGCCATAATCGCCACGCTTGGCAGGCGGGTTGGCGATCGCAGTAGGCTGTATTTTCTTGAGAGAGAATGCTGCTTCCCATTCTTCTAGATTTTCCCTTAGTCGCCTTTTACGACACCCACAGGAAGAGTTTGGGTGGCGGTATTCTAAGCCGGCGCCACATAGCACCGAAATTACATGCAGTATTGAAACTATTGATAAGCGAGTTATGACTAAAAGCCACTAACTACATCTCACTATATCTAAACACTAGGAACAAGATTCGGGTAAGCAATCCCTTCGTATTTTCAATCAATGCACTCTAACCTCCAATCATGTTTATGTTGTAAATATCATGGATCCGTCATCGCGACCTTCATATCCTGATAGTCAGCGTGTATTCTTACACGTCAGACCAAAGGTGCACTCGGTGCAGGCGGAGGCCTGCTCGCTCTACATCAAGTGGGTGCAGATCCGGGACGCTGGCGTCTACGAGTGCCAGGTGTTCTTCTTCACATTCTTCGTCACGTTTTTGGTGAAGACAACTTGAATTCACTTTATAATATAATCTGTATGTCATGGTTATTGTTTTGCTAGAAAATTGTTAAAGGAAATAAAAAAAATAGGGGTGAAAAGTGATATTTTTCTCCTAGTTTAATCAATTCTGTAAAAGAGACATTCTAAAGAAAACATATAGTTCAGTTGTCGCTCTGTAAAAAAAGGTTTTAGTAGTAATACAGATAGACCGATACAGAAGTCTTTTGAGAAATCAACTTTCTACCGACTGCCAGCAGGAGGGTTAAGGCTTTATTGAATTACGTCTTGTAATTTTTCTGCCGGTATAAAAATGACAAAGCAGATTTTGTAAGAGGCATTGTTAAAGTAATACAAGTAAAAATAATCCTTTCTATATAGAACAGAAACATGTTCTAACATCATGTATCGGGAATAACCAGATCTATTTTAGACCTGGGGCCATATTATGAGCTCTTAATTCCAGCCAGCTTGTTCTCTGTCTAGCGAATTCGTATTTCCAACGACTAATTTCAGCTAGTCTAGAAGTACTCATGACTGATTAAATGTAATTAGCCGTTGATAAATCGAATTTAAAGTTAATTTAACAGTGACCACTTGTCACCGACTAGCTGACATTAGTCGTTGAAAATACGATTTTGCAAGGCAGCGCGTAAGCTGGCTGGGAATTAAGAGTTCTTAATACGCCAGCTGTTAATTTCCGCCCAATTAAATATTATTTTATATGATGATATGATATTATTTTTATTACTAACGGTAATAAAACCTGTACTACGTTATATGTAAAATAATAAAGTTATTATAAAATTAATTCTATATTCAGATTGTCATTTTACATTTACAAACAGACAGACAGACATTTTAAATTAAAGTCTTTGAGTTATTGCATTATGTAATAGTAATATTTTGGGGACACACACACACACACACACACACACACACACACACACACACACAGCGTCTTCTTGCTCCAATACATACTATACTAAACAAAACCTCAAGCCTCTTTCGACCCGAAAGTGTAGGCATGGGCTGTTAAGCCTCGACTCGCCGTTATGTTTACTTGTTTAGGTCGCAAACCTATACCGGGTACACAGTTTTCGGTCATCGATATTTATCATTCATACATAATTTCGAAAAGTCATTGGTGTGAGCCTAGATTTGAACCCGCGACCTCATGATTAAGAAACGACCACTGAACCACCAATACTACACGAAGAAGGGGCGTGGGCGGGGTGGTTCAGAGGGGTTAATCGTATCCTGGACCACCCCAACACCGAAGGAAGGCCGCCGCGGGGTAACCCTAGGATCGGACCACCAATACTACTAGTACCTATATACTTTTGTATACACATACTTATACCTAAATGATATAACACAATTTAATGGTTCCGTAGCTAACTCCGGACATAGAAACAAACTGTTGTATACATTACATAATATTTTTTCACAGTTACGCAACCAGAGCATCTATGGTATATAGTATATTTATAAGGTATAAGTTAAACTTGACAATGTCACTTAAGAATATTGACCTTATTTATAAGGTTGATGAAGGTATGGTCCTCTCAGGCTCGGGGCTCGCTCGATGTGCGTCTGTAATCGACATTAGAAAAGTAATCTCATTATGGGCTCCACTCGATGCGGCAGATTACAATGAAAAGAACTAAACTGGTAACTATTCAATAAAGACATCAGATTTTTAATGAAAAATAAAAGATTATTTTTTCGTTAAGCTGTCAACGATATTAAAAGAAATTTCAAACACAGCTTCCAGTTTATAACAAAAATACATATAGTGTATGCATATTATACAAGGAACATTATTTGAAAAGTATGGATATAGCAAATACCAGAGAGTGAAACCTAGTGAGTTAATAATGTAAAAAAATGAATTTTGAAAGTAGAAAAGAGATTCGTATCAGTAGTGACGCAACTACATTTTTTTAGGCTAAGGAGGCGAGTGACGCGGCCTGACGGAGGTTCCATTTTACAAACCTAAATCTTTTTTTTTACACTCGCTTTGAAATACTCATCTCAAGAGAAGGTCGAGATTTTTAATGTATGAAAAAAAAATCTAAAATTTAAGCATGCATGTTCTTGGATTCGCAGGAGCCAAACGGTTGAGTTACTTTTCATACATTTCATGCATTGTTCTTATTATTAAAAGATACTACTCTACTATAATAGTGCATACCATAATTTATAAAACGACATCTAGTAGCAAAAAACTTAGAAAAATGCCCTTTTCAACTTGATTATGAATTGATTAATACCATCGTACGTTGTGATAAAAGACATATCTCTGAGCTGAACTCATTCAAAATAATTGACCTTTTATTTTGTATAGTGTGTTTTGTATAGTCTTTTTATATCTTTGTATAGTGTGTTATGACAAAATATGTTTTTTGGAATTATCTTTAGTTCATTTATATATTTTCTTCAGGCCATCAATGTATGGAAGTATAGGCAGCATTATCTCCTCTTACTAATCAAATATTTAATCAATGGAAAGTAAATTGTAACAGATCGGAACACAATAAGTTTTCTCGTGAATAACCATTACGCTTTACCACCGAAATTCATTGGGGTGAGCGGCAGTATTAGAACTTAAGAACTTCGGATTTTTTTCGGAAGTTATGTGTGATAAATATCGATGGCTGACAACTTTGTGCCCGGTGTATGGTAAAAAAGGCGCCACCTGTTCCGTTTGGGACGTAAACATAACGACGAGTCGACGCTTAACGCCTAAGGGTAGAAAAAGGCGTGAAGTTGTTATGTTTTTAACCACGTAGCCAGTAGTCAAATATAAATGTTAATCAAGTTAAATAGTGGAACTCATAAAAGATAACGCAGTGATAATATAACGCACATATATCACCTGCAAGCGGCATAAATGTCACGCGCACGATCGCACGCTCGCACTTGACAACCGTTCGACCTCTTGTGATGGGAGCCTATAATGTATATTATACCAACGATCACGTCATTTTCTTTCCACCTCCTTTTTTCTGGGAGGAAACAGACTGCCTATGACACACATTCCTTGCTTCTTTACTCTCACTATAGCTTTCTAATACGCTCGTGGGCTATCTTGGCCTGGCCTATTTCAGCCTTGTGGCTATAGCTTGAATAAATGTTGAAGAAAAAAGTAAGTACCAATTCGTAGCTCGTAGCTCCTATAAATAACCAAACATTTCGAGTCAAAGAGTAGAGTTTAAGCAATACGTGCAGCAATACTGTTACAGCTTTAAAACGTTACAACAAAACTTTGGTCCGGCTTAGTTCATAGTGCTTCTGAGTCCAATATCTCGTATATTGGACTCAGAAGTACTATGAACTGAAAGAGAAACTTTTTAGTATGGCTTCAGATTACTTATGTCCGGTTTTTTGCTGCATACTGCCTACTTGGACATAGGTCACACTACTCGCCAGGTATAACTCCCTCGATAAATAGATCACTTGTATTTAAGACTGGACATAATCTGCTTTGCAATACTATTTATCGTCGCTTTATTAAACACTTTCTGGTATAGGTAACGATGGAAATAACAATGATATAAACAATATATATTTTAAAAATTTAAGTTAAATTATAATTTTCTTAAAGACTTACACATAAGTCTAACAATCTTTGTGATACATGTCAAATATGGAAGTAATAAAATTTAGCACTCGGTTGATAATTATGTAACTCGACACACAAGATATTTTAATCACAGCTCTGTACATTCATTATAGAATAATTTAATTTGCGTCTCAACTTGAGGAATATCAAAGGAAATTAAGACATGTACGGTGTATTATTTGTGATCCAGTAGTGGTTTTTATGTGGGAGTGAGTGTGTATTCTATTAGTTTCATTATCATAATTATCAACCGACTGCAAAATTATTTTATTTCCAAGTTATTTTTTAAGCGCACACGCACATACATAGACAGATACACGAATAATTTCATTGAGTCAAGCTTACCTCATCAGTTACTTACTGTCAATATTGTTTTAATTGAAGACAAAAGAAATATTAGGAAATAAGACGGTATGAGTTGTGCAAAGTTACCACGACCTTTATGGGCAATTTACCTGTGTCTTATCGTAATGTGACGTCAGAAGCCTTTGCGTCTCAACAAAATGCTTTATGAAAGTCAAGTTATCAACTTAGATCATTTCTGCTTAAAAGTTATGGTTTGTGTTACTTCGTAATTTCTGATTAACATGTATGTTAACAAAACTTAATATATTCAATACTAGTGCAGGATTTCCTCTTAATCCAAGATGAACTTTAGTTTTATTGCCATGCACTGGACAAGTCATATTCAATCACAGTTTATTTTAAAGATCAAAACCCATGAGAGTCAAAACTTTAAAGATTTCATCGAAGTGTCAACAAGGGTCCATAATTTTTTTACTATATAGCTCTGCGGCAACAAGATGAACGTTCAATTTCTCTCGCTTTTTTATGGGTTAGAAGGATAAACGAGCAGCAGGCGTGTCACCTAATAGTAAGCAACCAACGCCGCCTATGGACACTAGCAACATATATAGTGTTACTGTTGGGTGCCGACCTTTAAGGGATAGGGAATAGGGGATAGGGAAGGGGGGTGGGCCTCCGGGTACCTCTCTCACCGAACGAAACGCGGCATGAGCCACTTTACGTCGATCTTGTGAGAGGTCGTGGTATATCACCGGTCGAGCCGGCCCATTCATGCAGCGAACTGCTTGGCTCTACCTCTATTAAAACCCTTTATGCATCTTCGCGAGAAAATAAAGCAAAGTAAACACAATGACACTGGATAGGTTGAGAGTACACACATTAGCCGAGTATGAAGCGGCTTTATCTCCGTGTGTATGTACATGCATGAGTACAGGAGTCTAAAGATATGTAGTACACAGGTCCCGGGATACTTCAGAAGCGTGTTATTTTAATTAGGAGTAAATTGAATTTATGTTCCTAACAATAAATCTATCTTGTGTAATGTGAATAAATAAATTAGTCATTCATACAATTATTTATATAACACTGTAGCCGGCGTCAGTCAACAGCAAGCTGATATCATATTATTCTCTCAAACATGTCCTAATTAATTGTGCTGTTGAACTAATCCAACAGCATTACTATATGAAAAGTTGTTTTTTAAATAAGTTAATTTTAAAAGATTGTTTATATAGATAAGACGTCGTGAAATGTTTTATTTATAGAATTAAATCACTTGTTGACATGAACTAATTGCATAATGACAATAGGCACAACCTGTTCATTTGGACATTAAGGGCATGAATTTACTGAGAACACATCGGAGGAGATAACAAATCTAAAACATAGTCCCAAAAAACTTTCAATTTACATATACGTAAATTGTGCCTGTTCATCCAGGACGCAATAGGCACTAAACTTACCCAATTGATAAACGCGTGAGTCAGTGCAGCGCTCATTGGCATTGTTATGTTCCTCTAGACTCTAAACCATAAAACAATATTAAATTTGAACGTCCACATTCTTTTAAAGCTAATAAAAACCACACCAGTAGCCGTTAGCCAAAAGAACTACACAACTATGTATTAATAAAGAGCACCTACTGTAAGCTGTTCTACATTTCTTCTGCAAATTATACAGAAAAGCATATGTATGCATGTGTGTGTGTTTGTTGTTCGTAGTAAACTGAGAGTACAAGAGTCATAAAGCAAACTAGTACCAAAGCTGCATAAAATATTAAAACTTATGATCTTGTATGCGCCAGTTTTACGAGAAGCAGTAGAGTGTTAAGGGGTGTAGCGTGGAGTGCGGACCTCATCACTATTCCACCAGTACGGGAGGAGTCGGAGTGTAGTGAAATGAATCAACGTAATTTTAACTGTTCCAGAAATAACGACTTAGTTTTTTTTTATCGTCGATAAATTATGTCAATATTGTAAAATGGGGTTTAATAATCTGTCATATTATTTCTTTTTAGAATCGCTGTCAGTAATTGAAGTGCAGAATACTGACCTGGTTACGAAAACCACTGTGTCCAAAATGTTTGTTATTTCTGAAGGTGTTATATATTAGATATTGTAATTACTTTATTTAATTAGATTTAATTTTATAACATATAAATAATCACGTGTTTTATAACTACAAATACTCTCAGATAGTACGTGTATATAATTTACTATGTCTTAAGAATTAAAATTCGCCCTAAACCGTTATTACAATTGCTATTATTTCTCTGTTGGGAAATTAAGTAAACATGAAATGTACAAAAAATATTATAGTCGTTAGAAGTTTTCATTAAAACACACGACGTCCTCTTAATTTGTAACGTCAATTGTGGCCGTTCCTTAAATATTACAATGGCCGACTGAAACTACTGATTTCGAAAGCGTTACGCTGCCTGCTACTACCAGTTTATAGGTGGTTATTACGAACTTAACTAGCAGGTATCTTTCATGAGCGTTAGGGATTTTGAAACGGCCTGTGTTCAGTTAACCTTCCTATACTCGCGCGTTGGTCTGTGAGACCGACGAAACACATTTTCGTAATTATTTTTATGCAGGTAAATCCTAAGAAGTTGAGTTCCTTGCTAGCTGCCGGATTTGTGGCTAACTTCGTTTTAGTGCACGCCGCGCGTTCGGGCGAAACACACGTGTTGTAGCACTCGTCACCAATCGGTCCACGAGACCGACGCGAGTATAGGTGTAACTTTTTGTGTAAGTATTAATATAATTTATTTCGTGCATTTGTATATTTTTGCGGACTTTGATTACTTTATAAAGTATATATAGTAAAATATATGTATGTATGTTGCTCTATATTATATTTTGACCAATTTTATCATTCTTTTTTAGGTTTTAATCCATATCAAAATGGACGATGATCACATCAGATTGTTGCTGGAAGAATTAAGTTCTAGCTCAAGCTATGAAGACGAAAATGACAGTGAGGTGGAAGATAACGTGGAGGTACAAGAAGAGACATATGATACCGAGCAAGACGATGACAATGACGAGATATCTGAGGAAGAACATAATGAACGATCCCATGATTTTTACTTAGGAAAAGATGGACAGACAAGGTGGAATAAATCTCCTGCCTCAAACCCAACTAGGCGACGTGCTAGAAATATAGTTACTCAACTTCCAGGCGCTAGAGGAGAAGCTAGAAATTTGAAGGAACCAGGTGAGCTGTGGCGGCTTTTTTTTTCGGAGGGCACTATCAGCCTGATAGTAAAGTACACTAATGAACAAATTAATCGCATGAAGCATAATTTCACAAGAGAGAGAGACTGCGCCGATACAGACAATATTGAAATTGAAGCTTTTTTAGGCCTTTTACTATTTGCTGGAGTCAGAAGGAACGCTCGTCTAAATGCCAAAGATTTTTTCAGAGCTGACGGGTCATCCCCGGAGATATTTCGTTTGACTATGGGATTATCCAGGTTCTTTCTATTGATGCGTTGTCTCAGATTTGACAGTAAAGATACACGAGAAGAGAGAATACAACTGGATAAACTGGCACCTATTAGAGAGTTGTTTGATATAGTTGTGGGAACGTTCAAAAAATATTACAGCGTGTCTCAGTATGTTACAATTGACGAGAAGTTAGAGGCTTTTAGAGGACGTTGTAACTTTCGCCAGTACATTCCATCAAAACCCAACAAATACGGAATCAAAATTTATGCGTTGACAGATGCCAAAATGTTTTATACCCATACCATGGAAGTTTATGTTGGGAAGCAACCAGACGGTCCATACCAAGTTGATAACTCCGCTTTGGCTTTGGTTTTGCGATTGAGTGAAAATATTCACAATACTGGGCGTAATATCACATGTGATAACTTCTTCACTAGTATTCCATTGATAGATAAGCTTGAGTCTCAACACAAATTGACAGTTATTGGGACAATTCGTAAAAACAAACGAGAATTGCCTAAAAATTTCACGGAAATACGAGGAAGAGCCGAAAAATCTAGTTTATTCGGGCACCGTGGCAATTGCAGTCTTGTATCCTATGTACCAAAAAAAGGCAAAAATGTCCTTCTCGTATCCAGCATGCACGATGATGCCCAGATCAATGAAGATACAGGTAAACCGGAAATTATAATGGACTACAATAGAACCAAAGGTGGAGTAGATACCGTAGACAAAATGTGTGAGACTTACAACGTCGCACGTGGGACAAATAGATGGCCAATGGTGATATTTTATAGCCTAATGAATGTAGCGGGTATAAATACGTTTATAATATACCTGCAGAATAACCCTAACAAGAAAATTAGCCGTCGAGTCTTCCTTGAAGCCTTAGCATACGATTTGATCAATCCGCAACTTAGACGACGGGCTCTCATTTCATCCTTGCCGAGAAGCATAAGACTCAGGCTCACCGAAATATGCAAATTAGATGGACCCGAGTCTGCAGCAACATCTTACAATAATAAAGTAGGTCGTTGTGGATACTGCTCTTCGAAAAAAAACCGCAAGACACGTTACAACTGTGCCACCTGCAAAAAATACTTTTGTTTGGAGCATGCTGTAACCGTATGCCCTGATTGCTATGGCGAGGCTCAAAATTAAGTCAAACATAGATAAATATGTTTATTGATATGTTTGTTGTTATTAATAAGAAGTTTAATTTGTTTTTAAAAAGAAGTTCAGATTTTATTTTAATTTTTTAGTACTTAAGAAAATAATCTCAAATTTTAAGACTGATTTGTGATAAAACTATAAGTTGGTAAAATAATTAATAAAATAACTTTTAGTTATACTGTTTTGTTTCATTACATCCTAAACTTTAAAATAATAGTAATACTTTATGTGTTTCTTGTTAAAAAAAATATGTTGTAGGGGTACAAACTATCGGTCTGTGACACCGTGCGCGAGTATAGGTGTTACAAAAATTGGCGCGAGTATAGGAAGGTTAAAAACTAGATATATAAAAGAATAAATATATAAGAATAAATCGTACATTTTAAACGCACAATTACCGTTTATTAAATGGATATGTTAAGAAACCTGAAGTAAGTATTATTTCAAGTCAAACCGATATTATTTCACCGGACAAAACGCGGCACAAGCCACTTTATGCTGATATTTTAAGAATTCGTGGTATTTTACCGGTTGAGCCAACCCATTCATGCAGTGTACTGCAAGACTCTACCACTGTTCTACTATATAATATAAGTATTCCTGTTTTCTAAACTTTTAGATTTTATTTTAGTCTATTTCGTCAACATAAAAGATGGAGCCTATTTACCTAATATACATTCTTAATACATCTTGAATTGTTTCAAAATTAAAATATCCAGTAAGCCTCCTAATATCGCTCACAAGTAAAGAGTCACTTTGAAGACATTTTTACTTGAATCAATATTCAGCACATTCGGATATGAGGAGTTCAACCCCTTCCAACTCCCCATCCGCAGTAAACAGACACACGACACATCAATAAAGGAGTCAAATTACGTATTTATATTTGTTTGGAATTCGTCCTAGATTCCCGAGCAGTCCCTTTATGTGCCGAAAACATGTCCGCGCGTGCCTGAACCTGCGACCGCTTGCTAGAGAGTATTTCTAAATAAATAATAGTTTAAAAAAACTAAAAAACACGCTTTTTATAGAAAACCGAACTAAAAAATAGAAAATAAATTTCAATGAATTTAAATTAAGAAAATAGTGTTAAAAACTTCAATGAATATAAATTAATAATAGTGTGTTTTGTTAACGAAAACAGTTTTCAAAACATTTTTTTTATTCCGAAGGCAGTATCTCCGAAATATGATATTTGAATGTCTCAACGCCTTCTTCTCTGTCATATAAAATAAAATATAAAATATTGATTATAAACACCAGAGTCAATAAGAATACATGATTTTGTATACTTGATATAGGTCGTGATAAAGACAAACATGAGTAGTGTTAAGGCACTTAATTAGTTCTCTTGTAGAAACTAGAAATTAACTCCATTTAGTAAATAATATCCAGCTAACTCGAATACATATAAGTTATTAATTGGATTTGTGCTGAAGTAACTTGATAATTTTACATAATTATTGCATATACAAATTACTTAGTATTTCTACAAAACAATTTAATATACAGCTATAGACTGCATTTAGCTTTAAAATTCATTTTATCACCGGCCACCAAATTGAACGGTTCACGTCAAAAATTGTGATCGTAATGCTCGTGGTCCGACAATATCTGAAATGGCTGACATTTTCCAATATGGCGTCTGGCTACTGGCGTTAGTACTGTTATGAAATATGTCATCATCATCATCAGCCTATTGCAGTCCACTGCTGGACATAGGCCTCACCCAATGTACGCCACAACATCCGATTCTTTGCCTTCCGCATGCAGTCTTTTCCAGCTGCCTTTCTGAGGTCGTCTGACCATCGGGCTGGTGGGCGTCCTACGCTACGTTTGCCAAGACACGGTCTCCACTCTATGACCTTCTTACTCCATCTACCGTCGGTCCTTCGGCAGATGTGACCAGCCCATTGCCACTTCGGCGAGCTTATTCTACGAGCTATGTCAGTTACTCCAGTTCTCTGGCGGATATACTCATTCCTGAGTTTATCCTTCAGAGATATCCCGAGCATAGCCCGCTCCATAGCTCGCTGAGCGACTTTAAATTTGTGGACTAGCTCCACCGTGAGTGTCCACGTTTCGGCACCGTAGGTCATCACCGGTAAGACGCACTGGTCAAAGACTTTGGTCTTCAGACATTGCGGTATAGGGGAGCTGAAGACCCGACGCAATTTGCCGAATGCAGCCCAACCAAGCTGAATCTTCCTTTCGGCCTCCTTCTCGAAATTTCGTCTACCTAACTGGATGATTTGGCCTAGGTAGACGTATTTGTTTACGAATTCGAGAACTGACCCTTTGACGCTTATCGGTCCGGGCACGACATGTTCATTGAACGTGACCTTGGTCTTGTCCAAGTTCATGCCCAAACCGACACGCCGGGAGGACTCGTTTAGGCTGCGCAGCATTCTGCTTAACTGTTCCAGCGACTCTGGCATTACAACGATGTCGTCGGCAAACCGAAGATGCGAGATGTACTCACCATTCACTTTGATACCCTGTCCAGTCCAATCCAGTGTCTTAAAAATGTCCTCCAGAGCATTGATGAAATATGTACCAGCTCTTAATAGAGGAGATTGTTCTACGAATAACCTATAAATCGTTGTATTATTTATTGAGGCTCTCTCCTCCTACTCGGACTGGGGCATACTGTGACAGTATTTTAAGTGATTACTAATATCGCTAAGTGGATTATACCGTAACAGTTTGTTATTTATAGATTACCTCGAGTCAATTTTTAGATGTCAGACAGCTCAATTTCCAGCATAAAATAACCTCGACACTTAGCATATATCATCCTAATAGAAACTTATCTCGGCTGTAATCTAGTGTTTTTTTTCCACTTAAAGTTTTAAGTAACTTCACGTTTACTCAATAGTAACAATAAATAAATAAATGAATATGAACTCTTGTGAATAAGCAGAAACACATGAATGCTTTGACATAATCGATATGCTTTTAGCATTACTTTTGGTAATTTGGCAATACCCTTCACTAGGTTTATCTGTCGTAATATGCTTTCGAATAAACTAGATTTAGAGCTAAGCGAACTATGTTATGTTATGAAAACTTCTTTTTCTTGCCATACCAAAACGAATCATAGTCCGATTCCCTTTAAATAACATACATGTAATAAATGTTTCATGGTTATAAATTTTATGGTTAGCCTTGTGCAACCGAAGGTAGAATTTGCAACCTCTGTATTAGAAACTAGCAGACCGCGCGAACTTCGAACCGCTATATTATATGTAGCTTCCCGCCTCACGGTGTTACTCGCGTACAAAGAAAATGTCGATGACGACGATGATTACACATAGCCGATGTTACTCAGTGATAATGTAGATTTCTAAAGAAAGGCTAGAAAGGCTTTTCCTTCGGCTAATGTAGAATCGACAAAATTTGAAAAAAAAAATCGAATTTTTATGTAGGTTTTCTTGATTTTTCTCTTAAATTTTGCTGATTAGTTTTTATTTAAGTACAAGACTGAGCTTTGTGACGTTTTAGTTTATAAATACCGGATAATTCTAAGGAACAATGATCGCACTAGTACGAACCATTTCCTGGTTCCTTCTTTAAAAAAAAACATATATAAAATATGAAAACATGGAAAATAAAACTCCAAAAAAGAATTCCGATACCGGGATTCGAACCCGGACCCCCCTGTATGAGAGCAAGGTATCCTAGCCACTAGACCATTCGCATAGTTATACGTTACTCTAAATAAGCCAATACTTGAAAGTGCCCTAGTTTGGCATGGAAAAAGTGTCGTGCCAACTTTTAGTAAGAATTTTTTCCGTCTAGCCCCCTTTCACAATGCGCGATAAAGAACTTCGTTCTAAAAAGAATTATTAAAATCGATCCAATACTTTTTGAGTTTATTCGTTACATACAAAAATACAAATCTTTCCTCAGTCCTCTTTATAATATTAGTATAGAAGTATATGATGTGAGTGATTATGAAGTGAGACTTGTATAAATTCTGTTCTACTTTAATAAAATACCATTCCAGATTCGCAATATCATAATAATTCTATCGATATCCACAAATATAAGTATCTTTATCGACAATTGAAATATTTTGAATGCACTTTTTACACACACATTGATAGGTCTCTCACACATGAACAAAACATTTTTGGGCTCGTTTTCTAATAACTATTGCCGATCTATTAGTCTTTTATATCTATGGACTGGATCGTTACATTCCAGAGAAAATTTTACATAAATAACATTTAGCTGATTCTCTTTCATCTATTGATTAATTTGTGTATAAGGGAAGGGGTTGGGCGTCCAGATACGTCTCTGACTGAATGAAACGCGGCATGAGCCCTTTTACGTTGATATTCTGCGAGTTCGTGGTCCGGTCCGGTCAAGACAGGAAACGAAAGGAACGGAACGGAAGGACGCAGGAAACTGCGTGGCTCTACCACTATGGAGAATAAATATATTCAAACCGCAAAAACTCACGAAATCCTCTTCAAGAAACGAGCCTTCAACGAACGATTCCCATCTGAAAGGCCGGCAACGCCGTTGTGATGCCCCTGGTATTTCAAACGCCATGGGCGGCGGTGATCGCTTTCCATCAGGTGACCCACAAGCTCGTTCGCCCCCTTCTATCATAAAAAAAACGTTGCGACACATTTGAATCACCATAAAGGGACGATAGACCACTAAGAGAATTATCCACAGGGAATAAGTGGTTCTATTCATTGAATGGACACAGAGGGATTATCTTGCGACATGCATCACTCGTACTCGTACTGCCGATTGACACAAATAATAGGTTGGGGAAAAAGTATTTTCGTATTTTTGTATGAAAAGTCAAGACATTTTTTTCAAAGTTTATTTACATTTATTTACAATATATATGTACCGTTTTGTTGAATAACTTTCTGCCATTTTGTGGGCAGAGACATTATCCCGTTACTGTAGAAACTTTGGGACTTCTGATCAAAAAAACGGGACAAATAGTTTTGGCAGTCCTCTCTTGAGGTCAACCTTACAGAACCTAAAGAATTCTGAAGAGACCGAAACAGGTGAAAATCTGAAGGCGCAAGGTCAGGGCTATATGGTGGATGCACTAGAACCTCCCAGTCGAACTCTCTTAATTTTTGCTGAGTGGCTAAAGATGTGTGTGGTCTAGCGTTATCGTGATGAAAGACCACACCCTTCCTGTTGATCAATTCCGGCCGTTTTCTCTCGACTGCTTCCTTTAATCTCATCAGTTGCTGGCAGTAAAGATCAGAATCGATGGTTTTGCCGGACGGTAAAAGCTCATAATGAACAATGCCCTTCCAATCCCACCATACACACAGCATCACCTTATTTCGTGTTAGGCCAGGTTTGGCCACAGTCTGTGAAGCCTGGCCAACTTTCGACCACGACCTTTTTCGCACGTTCTTGTCGTACGTGATCCACTTTTCATCGCCAGTTATCAATCTCTTCAAAAACGGCTCGGTTTCATTACGTCTCAATAATGAATCGCAAATGAGTACACGGTTCATTAAGTTTCTTTGAGTGAGCTCGTGTGGCACCCAAATATCGAGCTTTTTTGTATAACCAGCTTTCTTCAAATGGGTCAAAACTGTTTTGTGGTCAATTCCCAGTTCTTCAGCTACATCGTAACTACTAATATGCCGATCTTGCTCCACTCTTTCAAAAATGGCGTCCATTTTATTCGTAACAGGGCGACCAGAGCGAGGTGCATCTTTAACATCAAAATTTCCGGACTGAAAACGTTTGAACCAAATTTGTGCTACTCTTACTGACACTGCATCAGGTCCATAAACATCACAAATTTTTTTCACTGCTTGAGTTGCATTTTTGCCTTTTTTATAATAAAATTTTAAAATGTATCGAATTTCTTCATTAGATTCACTCATTTTTACGGAGAGAAAAACAAATGAAAAATAGCGGGAAACAACTTTTTTTTATTTTTTTGCTTTTCTTTATAATGTAACCTTTTTAATGTTACCAAACCCAGCCAGACACAAATAGTACAGTCAAAGAAATTTTATAATAAGTTTATACCTACGTTATGCGAAAAGACTTTTTCCCCGACCTATTATATTAAACAGATCAACTGGACTTCACTGAGCCGACTTCAATTCAATTACTGACCGAGCTCGACCCTCTCTCGAGTGTGAAAATTATTGCTTTGCATTATGGAGTGAATGAGCTAATAAAATTTTTTTTAATAATATCCAGCTGCTATAAAACAACGCGTAACTCTTGTCATACACGCTCGTCTATCTTTTTCTTGACAGTGGAAATACATCAATTTTTGAAAAATATTATTACTTACTACTTTACTCTTGACATGTCCGAACCAATAGTGTATAATTTTGTAAATATACTAAATAATAATCTATTTTACGCGCAAACTTCTGTATAATTCGAAACATTCTACAGTTGAACCTTTTCAAAAGTTGTTCATTATCTGTTGCTGAAGAAATTGGTTACGTTATTCGAATTAGGCTCATAAAATGATTGAATCGACGTCACAAACTAACGTTGCCTACCACTTTGGATGCTAAGAGCATGAAAATACACTCGATCTCGTTCAGCAAATAATCACTATTTGTCCAACTTTTATATTAATAAACATGTCTTTATTGATAAATTTAACATTTCGTATTAATCTTATACTATATATGGGCTGTGAAGGGTCGTCTCGTTGGTGGTGCATACTACACCATCAATGACTTCATGACTGACAAGTAGGAGTGGGACCGTCAAGTTGCTTGCTCAACGCGGATTTTGTAGTTTGTGTATTGGAATTTGTTCACTTTTTCGGAGTGGAGGCGTTCTGTAATAATTTCTGTTAGCTTTTTAATTTTAAATTTGCCTTGATATTGTGTTCAATATGTGACACTTAGATTTTATTATTCGCTACAATTGTTGCACAACGTTACCACTCTAATTAAAAGATGTCGCGTCAGTTGTGCTCGACTACTGTGATCGCAAAGAATTTCTTAGTTAACATGTAGGACGTTGATTTTAATTTGGTTGGATCTTAATTGTGACTGTCGAGTATTCTGTTTGCTACATCTTTTATTCACCGACCTACTGATTTGTTTTCAGTAGTTATAATAATATTGTTATTTATTTCAAATAGTTTGAAAAGAGTATTTGGCACATGAGTTTCTTGCCCGATTCTTCTCATGATACGCGTCCGTGTCTTTTTTTGTTCCACGGAGGCACTTTCCACAAGCGCTCGTGTTTATATTTAATTTTAAATAATATGTTATCTGTACTTGTTGACTATTTTTAATCTGTATTATGTTGACTATTTTTTGTCCGTCTGTGAAGACCTATTAAAATAAAGTTATTTTGATAAATTTTGACTTTGACTATATACTACTATATATATATACTTATACTATTACTTCAATATATATATCATTTTATTTTATATGAGAATTTCATATTTCGCGTGAGTATTTGTATGTAACCTGTTAGCTACATTTAATATAGTTTTTACAAAAGAAATAAATTCAATTCTGTAAATAGCTTTACGAACAAAATGGCCGACGTGTTTTTAAATGAATGCATTTTATTTGTGATTTTGATCGGTTTTATTTGTGATTAAAACCCGATATACACAAAAACGGCACATTTCGAATTTGAAAAATGACTACTATTATATACCGTCTCTGGCTGAAATTGGTATGAAAATATGTGCCTTTAATAGTAGCCTGCCAATTGTTCGCTAACATACAATACAATAGGTAGTAGTTGTATTTCCAAACAATACTTATCATTATTGTTTGTTATATGTATTTAGAAATAAATGTTATTATTGTTTCATAAATACATTATGAATCACTTTGTGATTTGTCTATGTATTTATACGAATAAATATAATCGAATTACGGCTAATAATATCAGAACATGAAAAAAGTATTGAGAAAGATATTCAGCAATTTTAAAAACTCTAATGCCGAAAGCGCAGCTTCTTCTAAGCTAATAACCAGCGCTGCTCATGGATATTTACAACTCAGTGAGGCCCACAGATGTATTGCAGGCCTTTAAAATAGAAAGAGGTATAGCGAGAAGAGGGGGAATCTCTGTCACCGAAAAAAATGTGGCTTATGGTACTTTCGCCCGAATACTGAACTTCCACTCAAATCTGACAATTAATAAAAAGCTACTTAGAATTTTAAGATCGCTCACATTTAAGTGGTATACACAAACGTCATTTAACCTATATTCGACCATGATCAAGTAAGCACCGATTAAATGTTTGTATCCTGGCAACACAATGTCAAAATATATACGATGGGTATGTTCTTAGTTACAAAATAATTTAGCGTACCTCTTAAATTCATTTTACGCAGATTTTTTAGTAAATAAGTCCAAATCCTATTATTTAAATAAAATATCATACCTTACATGAGTTTGGTTGTATTAAGGATTGAATGAAGAATTATTTCCATGTTTTTTTATCTAAAAATCAGAATAATTAGAAAAGAAAACTTCAAAATATACTAGTAGGTTATCATAGAATGGAACGTTACGCTTGACGTATAATCGTAATGGATATTATTCTTTTTGTTGACGTTTGTTTCGCCTAAAAATAAAATCTTTGATTCTCATTACAAGAATTACTTTAAATATAATGTTTATTTTTATTACACAAATAAATGTGGATGCAGTAACACAACCGTAAAAAAGATATGCTCTTGGAATTCATAAATAAGTAAGTGTTTAAGTAAACAATGTCATGTACCAGGTACTTTGTAACCCGATTTTTGTCGTGTGCTTATTTAAATTAAAAACCGAGAGATGACCTCTGATTTTAAGACTTATGTTTTTATTTTCAGCTAACAAATTATTATTGAAAATAAAGAAACAATGGCAGTAATATTTTGAAGAAGAGGGAGGCAATAAATTTTGATTAGATGATGATGATGATACTATGAGCGGCTCCAGGACTGCAAAAACTTTTAAGAAAACCTCAAACAGAAGTCTAATAAAAACATAGCCAAAGCAAATGTAGTTTTGTTTTATTTCTTTGATTCTATTGTAATTTAAACTTTATTCTTTATTTTTTTATAAATGCAATGTTTTTAAATACCTTCAGTATTATGAAATCACCAGGGATATGAAAAAGAAAGAATAAGATAAGGTTTAAATTCAATAAGTTATTAATAATAATATCCCATAAACAGTGGGTGATGAAGATAGCTCAAAGCGGGTGCTTTGTGCCATCTTAATAATGGTTCTGTAGGTGATGCTGAGTGTACTTATTTGCTGGCTGTGGGAGAGTGGGAGTCCCTTGTAGATGATTATGTTTTTGAGCCCTTTGGGGTTGAGACTTTAGGATCATGTGGTCCGAGTGCTCGTGCACTCTATAAAGATCTTGCAAAGAGACTGATCGAGGCCTCTTGCGACCAAGGGGACTGGTCTATTCTTTGGGAAGAGGATTAGCATTTCGAATAATTCATTGCAAGGATGAAGGAGGATTACATAAACCTAACTTCATTGTAATACTAATATAAAACAAGATAAATAATTAGAAAAATGTGTATTAATTAAATAGGTCATTATAATAAAGTTTTGATTTATATCAAAACCTATGGTTGCTGAATCATCAATTCTACTTCAACCTCAGGTAAGGAAATATCCTCTTCCACCAGCTCATCCAAACGCGCCAGGATAGTAATATGTAGAACTGAACATGCTACAACAACTGGACAAACTCTTTGTCATTCGTCATTGTACTAATTCCCTTGCAGGGTAGGTAAAGAGAACAAAGAGCCATAAGGCACGATTCTTACACTCCTCACTCGCTTTTTTGACTTTCATAACTCTTTTCAGCCATGCGCGTCGATTTTTAAGGCTTCTAACATCACATTCCTCCAGAACACGTTCTATTTGGTCTTGGCTATCCACGACCCCTACATCCATGCGATTTTGCATTGTAGGTATATTTGCATACACAATCATGCATCATCTACTTTTTCTACATGTCCAAACCATCGGAGCATACCTTTTCTTACTTTTACACCGACTCCCTCTTTCAATCCAACTACCTTCCTTACAACCTTGTTTTCGACGCGGTCAGCGAGAGTCACTCCGCAGATTTTTCGCAGTGTCCTCATATTTACTTTCATGCGCACTCTGCAATACCCAACTCTCGCTTCCATAAGCTAGCGTTGGGATCAGTACAGTACAGTACAGTACCGCATTGTAGATTGCAAGCTGGGCTTTTCTGCCTCACACTTGTTTTCCCATCAGAAATTAATGATATCTAATGGCCACATAGACATTATTAATAGTTTTTCTTCGATTTAAAGAAAGTATACTTAGTTTAAGAGACCGCACAACCACTCTTAAATGTAAGTTCTGCTCACTTAGGTTTGACAGATGATTTGACAGATAAATAAAGTTGAGTAGCGTTTCGGTATACGAATTTTGTTCTGAGTGGTGTTTATGTGCCAGTTAGTTTGAGTTGCATTTAAATTTATCAGATGCTCAAATTTGACGTATTCTGTCTAATTTGACAGCTACTTAAACGTTTAGGTAGCGCTTATATATTTGAGTGGCAGTTCAGTATTCGGGCTTTTATGTCACTGTTCTGAGAGCTCGTGGTATTTCACTGATAAAACGGGTTCATTTGTGTAGCGTGCTGCATGGTTTTACCAAAAAATGTGTATTTAAAGTGTAGACAAAAACTAATTAGGAATAATTTCTTATAAGCTTTGAACAGAATTTTAAGTCAATATTTTTATATAGTGACTGGTTGTGAAGGAAGGAAAATTTGCAGCCGACGAATCGAGTGAGGTGACCCACATAGAAATATCATAAATGGATATTTTAAGTGTGAAGTGGAAATGTGGCAGCTGCCGCCATGAACAAGTGCTCCAATGGCTAAATGTGTTAGGAACGCTTTCCAATTATAATATTTCATTCAGTTACATATTATAGGACAAATTCATTGAAATTTAAGTTTGAGAAACTGACAAACAGTCGAAATTGCAAATCGAAATTGGGTCAAGTAACCTAAAGTTATGTCCTCTGTTACTTTCAAACCGGATTCTCAATATCATGTCGTATCTAATTTCTGGCAGTAAAGGCGTGAAGTTATAAAAATAAATGTATTCTCACAACACCTTCACAGTACATTCGTAGGACACATACTCGGCTCGTGTTCTTTATCAAATGTAACTAATATATAGAACTACGATCCACATTCACAGTTCAAATGAATTTTTTAAGAGCTTAGTTTTATTCACAAGTATTTTTCTACTTCTAATAAAAGATTGATAAAGAAAATCTATACGAAACTCAGTGTGGTCTGTCTGTTTATTTATTAATCAAAGGCTTTTATTTCTAAGAAACTGAACCATGTAGTAAATTGATCTTTAATTATTCGTATCTTAAAGCGCTGGCCTAAAATGGGTCCTCTCTTTTCTATTGTAAAAAAAGCGTACAAAATAAAAACTTTATATAATATAACATAACTTCACGCCTTTTTCTACCCGAAGGCGTAGGCAGTGGCTGTTGAGCATCGATTCGCCGTTATGTTACCGGGCACAGTGTTTTTAGCTATCGATATTTATTACACATAAATATCGAAATTAATTAATTTCGAAGAGTCATAATATGTGTGTGCCAGGATTAGAACCCGCGATCTCTGGATTCAGAAACCATGTGCTCCACCCCTGGACCACCGGGACTATTAAATTTAAACTTGATAAACATTTATATTAAAACTTTACATGATACAAATGAAAATTAATAGAAAAGAGTTTGTATACGTATAGCTTCACGCCTTTAATACCGGGCAGCATTAATTATGCCTCGACAGACTAAGTTTTACGGTGCCATAACAAAGATAACTCACGATTGTAAAGGTTGTATAGTCTAATTTATAACTCGACACCTAGGCCATCGATATTATTAATTAATTTAAAACGATTTAACTATTAAATGTCGGCACTCAAAGTTTTTTATGTCAACTAGTTTGTTATTAAAAAAACAATAACGATTTTATTACCACCTTTTGAATGTAATAATAAAAGAAGATTACGAGGGTTGTTTTCTGAAGTGGACGCTGTGGAATGACAAAAGTCTTAAAAGGTTACGGGGTAAGGTAAGGGTACGGGTTACGCGTTGATGACGCACCACGGGTGAAGTAAAATTAACTCGATCCGTCTTACAAGTCTATCTTTAAATAGTTAAAAACTTTTCCATTGACATTTATTCATCCATGCTTTCTTATACGTGCTAGAATCGGTAGAAAAATATCTCTTATATCGCAAATCTATAATATTCACTGTGATTGAATTCATATTGAAAATTATCCCGTGATCTGCACAAACAAAACTTAATAAATGGACGGGAAGGTATTTCTCAATAAAGTTGAGCAACGGATAAGGAGTAGAACGGTGGAATGTCATATGTGACGAATTAGAAAGCGCATGCAGCGCCGGTTGTTGTGCGCTGTAGACCAACATGTATTCATTCTGGTGGACTGGTGTCATGTTCTCATTTTTATATTATTTATAACTGAAAATCGAATCTTGATCGATACATTTATCATAAATACGTGCATTTAACAGCATAAATCGGCATAGTGTCTCCATTTGTATCAGCGAAAATGTCTGGTTGTCTGGTTGCATCTCTCCTAGAAACATACTCCATAGATTTTCTTCAATTTCAAAAACTCTTGTGATGTAATATTTTAAGAACAAATTAATTAATTACATTATTTACAATATATACAATTAAAAAACTACCCACTACCTTGTATATCTATATTGTAAATAATGTAATTAATTAATTTGTTCTTATTATTGTAAATAAAATCAATTAATTATCTTTTAATCTCTTGAACTTGGCAGCACGTAACTCCTACGTAGTACCGTTTTTGATCTCTGTATCTGCTTAGTCAGATCGATGCATTCCTTTCCCCTAACACAGACACAACCTACAACAAGGACACCTGGTGGCGCATTGGTAAAAGTACCGGCTGCAGCAATGAGGTCGGGGGTTCGATTCCCATCCGAGCACAAATATTTGTGACAAACATGATTATGTGTATTATTGTATTGTATTATATATTGTATGGGTATTTTTCTATGTATTATAAGTATGTTTTTACAAAAGAAAAGTATTAATATCCGTTGTCAAGTATCCATAACACTAATTGCTTAGTTTGGAACTGGAGGGCGCTGTGTGATTTGAGTCCAAGATATTATTATTATTTAGTTGCTTATCTTGGTACTAGAGGGCGCTAAAAAACAAACAATCACCATTTCTATTATGTCTACTCGTAGAACAAATAAAACCAATATACATTGTATAGAGTCGAGTACAGTGACAAAGTTAAGTAACACTTATGAGGTTAGTGATCAAAATTAAGTGTATCTCGTTAAGTTGTGCGACGGTAAAAAGAGTTAATTGAGATAGTGAAGTCTTCTAGGACGAGGTCTCCACTGTGAGCGATCAACATCGACTTAGTTCAATTTGCAATTAAACATTTTCTTCAAAGAATTTCAGTATAGTGTAACAGATTCGGGTCATTTTTCTATAACTTTACCTCTTTTCGGGGTCGGACGAAGGGTGATCAGTGGCCGTTGCTTGCGGGGCACGCCCAAGCAGCACTTTTACCAATTCTGAAATATATTATAGTATTTGAAAAAGCGATTTTTGTTCGATTGCGCTAATCTCATATGTTTTTTCAGAAGAAAGACCTTTTAATTCCGGAGCACAACAATAAACATAAAGCTTTTTATAACTGAGTTAAAACTTGGCCAGAGAATAATGCGTTTATCTTACTACTACACCAAAAGTTTAGCTGCAATTTCTTAAAATAAATTAATGATTTTATACAGCTCTTCCTCAGCGGCACCACAGTTTTACTAGGTAATAAGGTGACTATGGAGGCAAAACATCATTTAAACAGTTTAGAGGAAATTTCAAGAATTAAAAATAATACTCCTTTTTCCTTTATCTATAAATTAGTTACGTAAAATTTTAAGATTAAAGTCATAACAAGTTTATGAATCGTACCCACAAGTGCGTTCATCTTGAACATACACCGTAAAATGTTTATGTTAATCACTGCTTAAAGCCTAACCATTTCACCGGATAACGAGTAAAAACCTACCTACAGAGGATATACATGAAATCTTTAAGTTTAATAAATGTAGAGATTCTGATCTTTAAATTTACTTTATAGCTTGACTATTTAAAACTTGTTTAATTCCATCTATTAGATAAGAATCTCTTTTAAGAATGACGGTCGTATAGCATTTTACTGCACCTGAAAAAATAATAAAAATGCGACGAATAAAGTTTAGCCAACAATTTTATACTAGTATTTTTAGTAGGGGGAAAGTGAGGAATCCAGAGCGAATGCAATGATAACGGTTTATTATGTAGTCCTGGAACAGGTGAATGAATCCCTGCTCAAAGCGCATCCAAGATATACAATTTATATCTTGGATGCGCTTTGAGCAGAGATGGTAGGTACACCGCGGACGTAGAAAGAAGAGTGGTGTTAGGCAATAGCGTAAATGAAGCGTTAGGTTAGCGATTACACGGCACAAAACATATTAGCAGAAAAGCCCAGCTAGCAATCCACAATGCAATACTGATCCCAACGCTAACTTATGAAAGCGAGAGCTGGGTATGGCAGAGTGCCCAGAAGAAGGCCGCCGAGCGGAATCGGGAGAGAACCGATCCCGCTCGAAGGCCGCGGCGGCGAGCTCAGTGATCGTCAACGCTGACGGGCCGCGAGGGCGCACCGCCCGCAAGTGCGCCCGGGTCGCGGCCCGGGAAGGATGACCCCCTGGTGCGGCCGGGGAGGGACGTCGGAAGCGCCGCCGGCCGTGCGCTTTTTGACAGCGCGCGGTCGGAGTCGTCCCGGCCTCGGGAACCTCCCGTCGAGGCTCTCCGAGGAAGAGCTTCTCTCGTAACAGAGATCTGATCCAACAATATACAACTACATGGGGAATCAAGAGATCCTCCTTAACGCATTCTCATTTTTCATTAAATAAAATTTTGAAGAAGAACAATAAAGTTTAATTGTCAACAAGTATTCTGGCAAAATGTCTGATAGCAAAACTCCTCTGCACCCATAAGAAGTAAAGAATATTACAAAGTCTCAAAGATAATTACAATTTTGGACAAGAGTTTACTTATGCAAATTCTCGTGACAGGGCCAAGTTATTTTTGGCAATAACCTACTTCGCATATTTTTCATGGTTGGCCACTAGGACAGTGGTGATTTAACACATACTTAATCATAATTTAAGCAAAATATATGCATTTGGTGCAAAGGTTGTCACACTTGGCGGCGCTCCAAACTATAGGAAATTCTGCTGTTCTCGATGTCTTCCTTCTGTAAAATACATTTTTTTTCTAACACCCTCTACTCTACATTGAACAAGCCGATCATTGCCAGTTAAAATAACACTTAAATATATGCCCGTAGGTATAGTAGTAACCATTTAATTGGCAATGACCATAAAACAGACATTAAATATTAACAAACTATCCTCTTGTCACCAATGTTACTCGTAAAGAAACATACATACATGCATAGCTTCACGCCAAATCCCTTGCGGGGTAGGCACAGAGAACAGAGCGCCATAAGGCACGAGTCTTCGGCGCCTCACTCGCGTCTTTAACATTCGTAACTATTATCAAGCACGCGCGTCGATTTTTGAGGCTCCTATCATCACCTTCCTCCAGGACACGTTCTATTTAGTCATGGAATGTGTGTCTTGGTCGTCCTCGAATCCTACATCCATCCGCTTTTGCATTGTATATTTGCTTAGTCAATCTTGCATCATCAATTATTTCTACAAGTCCGAACCATCGGAGCATGCCCTTTCTTACTTTTACACAGACATTTTCTTTGAATCCAACTTCCTTCCTTACAACCTTATTTTAGACGCGGTCAGCGAGAGTCACTCCGCAGATTTTGCGCAGTGCCCTCATTTTTACCGCGTTAATCCTACTTTCATGCACACTCCACTATATCCAGCTCTCACTTCCATAAGTTAGCATTGAGATCGGTATTGCATTGTGGATTGTTAGCTGTAAGATGTGAAGAAACAATTTAATTAAATCTCTTTACATTAAAAAATTGCAGAAAAGAATTATTAAAAATAACTACATATATTCGAGGTAACAAGATAACACGTTCTTCTGTAAAATTAACAAATATTGTCATTCGAATTGAAACTAAAGAATATTATTACCAAGTCATACATTTTACTGAACGTTAGCTTAGCTATGCAGAGGTGGAACTTGTGGATGGAACGTGGGTGGAATGGAACTTGTACAGTATGGCAGTGCATCGTGGCACCTCTCGCCCTCGGGTGCAACAAAGAGCAAACGATTAAAGCAATTAGCGCTCATTGCGACACCACCAGGCAAACGAAGTGCTCTGTGGTTGAAACACGTAATTATTTCTCGGCAAACCGCTAGCCAACTTAGTACATTCCTACCATAAATACAATTGGGAATCGCCACGTTATTAATAGCGAGTTAACGAAAAAAATATCTAGAATTTATTATTTATGTCGAAAATTGAGCTCAAGTTTGTGTGACCGTGAATCACAACGTGTGCGGAGGTGGATGACCACCATTTTTAAGCGATTTCAAAAAAGGAGGAGGTTCTCAATTCGTCTGTATGTATTTTTTTTTTATGTTCACCGATATTTTCGTCAAATAAGAACGGACTTAATTTAGTTTTGTTAGATAGAGTCTTCATCTCCGTGTTGGTCTCATTTTTACCAGGTCATTTATTTATTCATTACCAGGGAACCAGAAGAAATCAAAGGGAAGCACCGATAATTGTATGATATTATGGTGTTTTTGTTACTTAATAGTGAGGTTTTAGGGATATATTTTAGGGTTAAGCGTTGGGAGACAGTCAACATCACTTAAAATCGATAAATAAAGGTCTCCGACCACTGGGTCGAGCACCCCGCTTCTGAATCAAGAAGGATCGGGGTCGATAGTTACCACCCCGCTTCGGGATTCTGAAAACCCGATTATCAAAACACCCTTTGATTGGATAATATTGTAATTAAAGCAATGAAAATATCTCCGGATGAGAGGTCGTGGTATTTCACGGGTCGAGCCGCCCCATTTAAGCAGCGAACTGCGTGGCTCGGCCTGTTGATAATAATTTTATCAAAACTTAGCGTGTATTCAAAATTTCGGCTCAATCGGTTAAAGATATCTACTTAAAAATTGAGTTATAAGATTCACCCGAACATACATACTTACATTTCAAAATAAAAATAACTGAGTTTAGTAACTTTGTAATATCAATTATGATATTACAAAGTGTATATTATATATGCAATTTTAAACAGTTTTTAAAAGTCGCTATGAAAATTTTCTAACATGTTTAATATATTTACCGGTATAAGCGACCTGTAGTTGTAATTTAATTGGAAGCGTTAAACGATTTCAAGAGAGATTAAAAGTTATACTTCCATGTCATATTTTTAAGATTCCTTAGTATTTAGTAAGAAATCCACGGTTCTTTACATTTGTGTACTCTCTTTGCGCAATTTAAGCATATGATAATATTATTGATGTCTATCCCTATCCCTACTTTTACGTAACTAAGCCAAAAATATAGACAGTGAGTACAGAAATACCAACTAACATTTCGATATCTCTTGTCATGATATCTGACGCTGTGGTTACGTCAAGACAGTAATTGGCTTCTATAACAAGCTTTCAATAGTGTTCCTCGAATATAGACCATTTTACTGAATACGCCAGTGAGCGAACATAGATACGCCATATGTTCGCTCAGTGTAGTGTATTTTCCTTAAAAATCAAGTCGATGTTGAGATAATATCTTTCTCAGAAATACTGAAATGAATCTTGAAATAAGATGACTTCTTGTATTATATATTCGCGCTAAATCCATTGTGGAGTAGACAGAAAAATCATATCAAGTTATATTTATGACACGAATAGACATGAAGTAACGAGGTTGATTTTAGATAATGGTAATTGTCTGCAAATAAAATGAATTAAAAATCGTTAAATTTGAATAGAGAATCAAGTTATCGACTTCGAGCGTACGCTCAGGTTCGCCGAGCTGGGGGTGGCTATCGTCGTCAGACGGATCCGCGGGCTCGGCCTGGAGGTGGCGCCTCACAAGAGTGAGGCGCTGTGGTTCCGCCGGCTCACTCGAGCCCGGAGCCCCCAGCCTCGTGGATTCAAGTGGGTGACACGGCTGTCCCGGTAGGGAGGTACATGAAGTACCTCGGCCTCACCCTGGACAGTCGCTGGTGCTGCGAGGAGCACTTCGTGAGGATGGTCCCCCGAGCGCGACGGGTGGCAGGTGCGTTGCACTGTGGTCTCCTTCTGCGAAGCTCGAAGGCGGCGGCGGGGAGCTCAGTGATCGCCGCCGCCGACGGGCCGCGAGGGCGCACACCCCGCGGGTGCGCCCGGGTCGCGGCCCGGGAAGGATGACGCCCCGGTGCGGCCGGAGAGGTTCGTCGGGGGCGCCGCCGGCCGCGCGCCTGTTTACAGCGCGCGCTCGGAGCCACCCCGCCCGGGGGAGCTTCACCGAGGCTCCCCGAGGAGGAGCACCCCCTCGTGACAGAGGGGAGGCGCCGGCGGGGTGGACCAGAGGGCCGACGCACTGTCCTGGGCCACCCCAACGCCGGAGGAAGGCCGCCGCGAGGTTTTAGTGGGTAACCCTAGGATCGGATTGCAGTTTACTGTTTTGGGAGTCCCACACTACCCCCTGCCGTGCCCAGGCGGGGGGTGTGCATAAAGCATTTCCTCGCGTAAAAAAAAAAAAAAAAGGTTCGAATCCTGGCTCACACCAATGACTTTTTGAAATCCTTTTCGGAAGTTATGCGTGAGAAATATCGATGACTGAAAACTTTGTGCCCGGTATGGCAGTAGATTCGCCACCTATTCCATTTGGGCGGTAAACATAATAGCGAGTCGACGCTTAATAGCTACTGCCTACAAAAAGGGTAGAAAAAGGCGTGAAGTTATATTATTTTATAATTCATTCGTCCTTTCTTTGTTCTTCCGCATGAATGCCTCCACAGATGAAGGACTCCCAAAAGCTGACAAGGCGTCTGTAGATCGAGTGAGACGCTTCCCTTTCTAGTAGGCGTGAGCGTTATTTATCGTAAGCGGTTTCAGTAACCTATTACGCGGCTTATAACCGTATACGTAGTTTCGTAGACACGAATGTAACGCTTATTTTATATACGCGGTTCCACTCACACAGTACACACAACGGCTGGTGCACGCGTAAGCGCTTACTATGTAACGCTTATTTTATATACGCAGTTCCATTCACACTGTACACACAACGGCCGGTGCACGCGTAAGCGCTTACTACTGTAACTACGTACTCTGTGGTAACTACAGTAACTTGTAAAAGCGTTTCGTGTGTGTTTCGTTCAACCAAGATTATTATTATACTATTATTAGTTATTCTTAGACGACTCGCGTAACGTTAATGTGATAATTGTTATGTCTGTTTTAATTTCTAATGCCCATGTAAATTTGTAAGCAATTGGAAAGAGAATAATTTCAAAAAGGGTTAAGATGTTTTTTGATTTTATAAATATAAATAGAATTTAATACAATAAATTTAATATACATATATTCAGTGTAAATATTTTAACAAAACTGCATAAATATTTGTATTTTTTTATGGGATAGGAGGGCAAACGAGCAGGCGTGTCACCTGACGGTAAGCAACCAACGCCACCCATAGACACTAGCAACACATAATATGTATCCCCTATATGGGAAGGGGGTGAGCCTTCGGGTACCTCTCTCACCGAACAAAACGTGGCATGAGCCACTTTACGTCGATCTTCTGAGATGTCGTAGTATTTCACCGGTCGAGCCGGCCCATTCATGCAGCGAACTGCTTAGCTCTACCACTGTCTAACAGAAATTGTATATAAAATCAAATGAACTTTTAAATACGCCTGCTTTCTGTCTTGCAGAAAAACATGCCTGGAAATATGTACTCAAACAAAATAACAATGAATACACATTGCAATATATTTAAACTATTGCATATTCGTAATCATAACCTAATACAAAGTAACACATAACCTACTGTCAGTATACAAAAATAACCTGATACAAAAATAATCGGTTTTGAAACTAGTTATTCATATATACGAAACTGCGTATAACGATTACGCGCAAAAGACGTTACGACCCACGACTACTTTCTAGCGTTTTCCTAGTGGACCTTTGTAGGCCGTTACACGTTTGGTCAATCTATTATCCTAGAGACGGGCTACATGTCGAGCCCATTTTCACTTTAATCCTAGCGCTTGTGTTAGCCCATCAAATGCTTGTCTGTATATATACATATGGACCACCGAGACTTATATATATGTATATAAGTCTCGGCGGTCCAGTAGTCGAGCACCCCGATTTTGAATCAAGAAGTTGCGGATTCGAATCCTGACTCACACCAATGACTTTACGAAATTAATTTCGAAAGTTATGTGTGATAAATATCGATGGCTGATTCCATTTGGGACGAGCTTAGGACTTAACAGCCACTGCCTACACCTTTGGGTAAAAAAGGCGTGTAGTTATGTTATGTTATTGCATTGTATCACATTTTTGAATAACACTTTGTGTAGTATAAAACAATACAATACCACTTTACCTCAAAATTTACATCTTCAAATGACACAAAAAATATAACAAGTTGTATATTAAAATCGCCTTTAACTAATAGAAAAAGACACACGCCAATATATTCGGCCATTCAGCTACTAAGAAACAAAGGACATACCACTGTCCACCTCAAATGTATATTTGTCTGATATTCAGTGTCTTTTAGTAGAAAAAAAAGCAAACTCAATTAACATTCCACAGATTTCTTCGTTATTTTGTCGATTTCGTGCCAAGTCTTGTGTAAAATTTGAAAAGTCTACAGAACTCCTTGATTTGTCATAATCATTATATTTAAATTTAGAACGTATTTTATCGTATCAACAGAAGTGGAAATATACCTCTTCTACCTGAATAGTAGCAGATCAAAATCTTCATAAAAAGAAGTATTTAGGTACAGGTGAGAAGTCAGTAAGCGGCAGGATGTAGAAGTCAAGAGTAACTACGATACACTTTTCATGACGAAATTGAATGTGTTCTTGTAAAAGGTGATGTTAGGAGCCCTAAAAACCAACGAGTGTGTATAACAAGGGGCATGGAAGTATAAAAGGATCCTCAATAATCGACGCGCGTGCATGAAAAGAGTTATGAAAGTCAACGAAGCGAGTGAGGCGTGTAAAAATCCTGCTTTATGGCGCTCCGTTCTCTCTGCCTACCCCGTAAGGGATTTGGCGTAAAGTTATGTATTTATGGAAGTCAAAGAAAGTGAGGTGTTTAATTATCGTGCCTTAATGTGTATATTTATAAGTTGGTACACTACATATATTTGTCAACAGTCACAGCCGCTTTATTATATTATATCCCTTGAAGCGATGTTACAACCTCTTGAATACATAATATTTAGTACACAATCCCGTAGATATTAAAGGTTGAGAAGGTCTGTGCTAAGGATAAATAGACAGACCCGTATATTTAGTTCAATTACACGAGCTCATATAAATGGAGTGATCGTGAATAGGGGCCAGAGCTAAGGAACACCTGGGTCCACATCACCACATCACCACACACAGAGTTCTATTGCTGACTACTTAGCCGAGGGTCACCACATAGGTAAGTACAAATAAGTTATTTGAAGAAAATGTTGTATTTGGAGAATTTGATTACACTGATGGTTTGTATCGGAATGTTTCATGCGAGCAGAAAAGTTCTAAGAAAACTTGAATTGAATTGATAAGATTCTTTATTATTATTTATAGTCTTATTTTAAGACAATTAATTGATAGAATAATTATCTTCATAAGGTGATATTATGTGACGGAGATTACTCAAGTGTCCGATATGTTTTGACATAAGGGTAAATTGAAAAACTGGGATATATTTTCTGTTGATAGGAACAATAATCCAAAGATCAATTTTAAAGTAGTTAATAAGTGTAAAAATGGAGGATTAAAAGCAAAGCGTGATTTCACGTCCTTAATAGCAGAGTCGTAATCATGCCTCAATCGCCGTCGAATTAACTCTATAGCTTTAAATAAATATATAGTCTCGGTGGTTCAGCGGTCGAGCACCCCGCTTCTGAATCAAGAAAACGCGGGTTCGAATCTCAGCTCACACTAATGATTTTTCTAATGAATATGTATGATAAATATCGATGACTGAAGACTTTGTGCCCGGTATGGTGATAGGTTTGGCGATACATTTGGGCCGTAAAGTGGGCGAGTCGCGGCTTAACAGTCACCTTTGGGTAGAAAAAGACGTGAGGTTATGATAAGTAAATAATAGCAAATAATATAAACTATTGCCATAAACTGAATGAACTCAACTTTATTAATCCACCATATAATATTTTAGTCTCGGTGGCCCAGTTGTCGAGCAAACGGCTTCTGATCCAGAGGTTCGGGTTCAATTCCTGACACTGGCTCACACCAATAACTTTTCGAAATTGTTTTCGGAAGTTATGTGTGAGAAATATCGATGACTGAAAACTTTGTGCCCGGTAGGGCAATAGGTTCGCCACCAATTCCATTTGAGACGAAAACATAACGGCGAGACGAGGCTTAACAGCCGCTGCCTACACCTTCGGGTAACAAAGGGCGTGAAGTTATCTTATGTTATGTGGTAATATTTTCAAAATTATCAATTTCTTCTATTATTAACATTCTGCCACACAATTGTTAGTTAATATCATGTAACTACAAATATGCAGTTCTATGGTTAAATTAGTTCACAATGCTCGCTGGTTTTCTTTCAGACCATTGGCCCTCTCCCTTCCATACCGCGCCTGTCATATATCACCTCGCTGCATAATGTACTACACTCTTAAAATAATATATTAACCGTGTTCGTCGTGAATGTGTCACTCTTGTATAACATATAATGTGCATTTAATTACACTACGTTATATTAGATCTGATAGTGGTAGAGCCAAGCAGTTCGCTGCATGAATGGGCCGCCACGACCGGTGAAATACCACGACCTCTCAGAAGACCGACGTAAAGTGGCTCATGCCGCGTTT
Organism: Euproctis similis; assembly: GCA_905147225.2. Lineage (NCBI taxonomy): Eukaryota > Metazoa > Arthropoda > Insecta > Lepidoptera > Erebidae > Euproctis > Euproctis similis. The sequence goes on along the minus strand of LR990111.1, from coordinate 2,588,126 downwards.
CGTTCGGTGAGAGAGGTACCCGGAGGCCCACCCCCCTTCCCCGTCCTTTCCTATCCCCTATCCCTTAAAGGTCGGCAACGCAACAGTAACAGTATATGTATTGCTGGTGTCCATGGGCGGCGTTGGTTGCTTACCATCAAGTGACACGCCTTATCCCATAAAAAAAATCTGAATATTAGATTGCCGCTGACTAGAGGTTGATAAGTTCGGTTTCCACTACAGTACAAATATTTATAATGAATGAGAGATGATGAGATATTTGTAAGGATTTCACTACAAACTATAAAAAAGGATTTTTTACCCTATGTTTTGAACTGTTTACACTAATCATAAAATAGGTATAACTAAAGAAAGTTTATTTTAAATATTATGGTTTACCTGTGGCTCTGCTAATGGTGTCAATCTCACAGTTACAACAGAGCTAATAAATTTTCTCTAACGCACAATTAATAAAAAAACCTCTGCTTCAACAAATAACTAAAAATAAAAATAAGAGCTCATACAGTCATATAATAGAAATATGCATATGCAATATTCATTCATTCAATTTATAATTATTCATACAAGCGATATGATGAACATTTATATGATTCTTTACGGAAATTTTGTTCATAAAAATTCAATTTTTTACCATTTTATTTTACTGTCGAGTTTCTAGTCTGTTTCTGTGTTTAAAGTGCGTTAAGTAGGAATAAAATAATTTACGCTACATTGAAGTTTTAATTTTAGAATGTTTTGAATTTCAAATTAAAAATAATAATATTTATTTCTTAGATTTTCGCGAGTCACATTCATAACATTAAAACAACTTTTTATGGATTATATCGCGTTTATTTAGAACTTATTTTTATTTCCCGACGTTTCGAACTCTTTACAGAGATCATTTTCACGAGGGATGAACAAAAAGATGGTGGTCGTTCAAAAGCTATTTTCATTGATACAGAGAGTACCCACTTTTTGGAAATAAAAAATCAAAAAGTTGATGTTAAAAAAGGCTGTTAAGTTACTTCTCACCGCCCATGAACACCGTGGTGCGTCAATTAAGGGAGTAGGAGGCCGAAGGAAGGGAAAGAAAGTGGGGCCTCCGGAAGGCCTTTCACCGAACGAAAAGCGGCACGAGCCACTTCACGCCGATATTCCGAGAGGTCGTGGTATTTCACCGATCGAGTTGGTCCATTTATGCAGCGCACTCCAAGACTCGTTAAAATATAGGTAGAAATAGTTCCTATCTGTCAGAAGATTTTATAACTTGTAGGAAAAAGTAATCACTCTTCAACAACAGGGGGCGCTTTTTCAAATTAATAGTATTACTTGGCCTCAGCAATATGTTTTTCATTCTTGACGATATTTATCATTATTACGAAAATAATCACAAAGAAAACTAGGAAAGATCATTGAATTTACCGGGCTCATATTCTTATTTGGAAAGAATGCATAAAATGTAGAACGTACTAAAAAGTTCTCTTAGTCTTCTCAAGAAGTCACTATAATGAAGTGTCAATAAATGTGCTAAAAATTTAATTGATAAAAGGGTAAGCTAGTTCTTGTGACTTTTAGATCTGTCATGACAGATAGAATAGATAGACACGGTAATTAATGATGCCAACGGTGATAATGTGTATAAAGCGGTGTTTATTAAAAATATAATACTATAATTTACGCATAATTTAAAACAAATATTAGTAAATATTGAAGAATAAGCATTCGTCACTTCTACTCTGTACGTAAGTCGTAACGCACGTCTCTGTAAGTGCTCGAAATTTCTTACTCCTCCTTCCGCTCAATTTTTGTTTAATGGGATCCAAATTTTTCGCTTTACGTTTATATAGATAACAAAGCTAAAATATCACTAGCTATTTCTGTAATAACGGTAATTTCCATGCGAATAGATTCTAAATAAGTGTACTGATTGAAATGGGCGCAATCTTGTCGAGCTGATCGTAATAAACTAATATCGAAGGCTTCCCGTGTAATCAACGCTGAAGCTTTTCAAGTCGCTACCTACTACTAGACGAGTCCGGGCGTGAGCTGCTAACTAATGTGCTACTAATAATACACATTTTATTTGAATGCAAATATCAGTTGACATATTTATTGCACACCCCCTAACACATGTCGCCATTGCACGTGATCTGCTGAGCAGCAAATGATGTAATTAAATTCTGTTATCTTTCACAACGCCTTTTCTACCCGAAGGTGTAGGCAGCGGCTATTAACCCTCGTCTCGCCGTTATATTTACGTCCCAAATGGAATAGGTTGCGAATTTTGCATTTAGCCAAAATGCAAAATTTATGTAAAAGAATTCAAAAAACCAAGTTTTTGATTTGCATTTTTTGCATTGATTTCATTTACAGTAACATATTTTGCCATCGGAAAGAAGAGATTTCAACGAACAGAAAACAAATCTTCTTTGTGACGTAAAAAGGTAACTTTTAACAACATTTCGTGAAAAACCAAAAACTTGGTTTTTTGAATTTTTGACATAAATTTTGAGATTATGTGAAAAAAGATTTTTTTATTACCTAGAACTTAGCCATTTGACTTTTTTTTTCCATAGGCCTTTTGTTTTGCCGGAAATCGAGAAAAACCGTTTTTTGCCCTTAAAAACTCACCCCCATCCCCTTCCCGACCTCAGATCGCCCGTAAATTATTTTTCCTTTAATTTTTATAATATTCTCCTCCTTCTCTAATGGGTTTCATCCCACAATTTTTTTTTTTCACTTTTTATTATTTTTAAGGACTGGTATATATTGAATCTATCTACCCTGGTCAATATTTAATAGAAACCAAGAAACAGCGAAAATTGAACATCAAAGAATTTTAGGTATATTAGATTTGCGAGGAGTTTTAATTCCTCGTTAATCCAAATGTTCATTCTAAGAACCTTCTTACAGGCGTACCAACTCATCATAATCAGGCTAAAAAAATGACAAACCTCATTTATTTTTATAAGCAAGCTTCCTAAAGGCGAATGAAATATAATAAGAAAGATGTTAATCACACTTCAATGAAGACTTAACCAGTTTGCAGTCGAGTTGAGACAAATAATTATAACTTAGCACCTGTAGGTACTGTAAATGTAAATCTATTCTGAAATTGTAATTTCTACTATGATCACATCATCTCAGGGTGGTTTTGTATTCTCAATGCATGCCCACACCGACAAACTTATTCGATACACGAACTTAATCACAGTTTACAAATTATTAACGTATTGTGCTCCACAGCGCCACCTTGCGTCGAAACTTTGAGCGTCGCCAACACTCTGACAGCAGCATTAATCTTGGTTGGAAATTCTTATTTAAAATTGTAACTCTTGGTATTTTAGTTCAGTTACAGGTTCAACATAAATACATACATAACTTCACTCTTAATCTCTTAAGGAGTAGGCAGAGAGAACAGAGCGCCATTATGCATGATTCTGACACACCTTACTCGCTTCTTCAACTTTCAAACTCTTGTCATAAACATAAATTATGTATGTATAAGTTCTTAAGTCTTGTCGATTTTTTGCTACTCAATCAGATGGCTACTTATGACTATAATATAAAATATAGATAGAAACGGCGAGTTTCTATAATTTTCTTGCTGATAGGGGTCTTACGGATCTTGCTGTTCAGAGTACAAGTTGTCGCAAAGTACCTAATAGAAACAACATAACCCACATTCCTGCGCACTAAATTAAAAGTCTATATCTATACTGTTGATTAAAATTTAAAGAAATCGAGATATATACTCAAGGTCGCAAAAATACGTAAAAGCAAAGATTTTATTACATAACTTATGCTAACTAACAATAAGTACAAATGCTATTGCTATCCACTATAAAAGTAACATTCTCGTTAATACTCAAAACGAAATCTTGACCTTAATTAAAAACTATTTAAATTAAACTATTTAAATTGCTATTTCCTGTTAAGTGTAAACAAAGAAGAATCCCATTTGTATTTAATACAAAATTGGTCGAGACTTTCTTGTAGTACCCTTAATTGTTTGGCGCGCTTTAAACATTTTTAAATTAATGGATTTTTTTGGACTTAATGAGAATAATCCCGTTTGTTTTACGTTATCCCTTGTCTACATTTATTTACGTTTCCTTTTGTTTAATTGTTAAATTTATATCTTCACGCTCTTAAATACAAGTAGCCATAGGCCATAGGTATACAACATAATTAGTATTGGCCATATTGCCTCATTGCATAGGCCTCAAGTACCTGTAAATAAAAGTTAGGTTGCTTCTGTCGATATTTATCGCATTTAACTTCCGAAAACAATTTCAAAGTCATTGGTGTGAGCCAGCGTCAGGATTCGAACCCGGACCTCTGGATCAGAAGCGGTGTGCTCGACCACGGAACCACCGAGACTACTAAAATGTTCACACTCATTCCAAAACCCGTTTCATCAGTTGGCATAGTTAACCAAAAAAAATTAGTAATTAGTCTCAGTAGAGACTAACACACACTAGTATTAACTAAGATTGTGAGGCTGAACATTTTTGTTTATATTATGCTTGTCCGCGCTAACGCCAAGAACTTCTATTTCAATCGAGATAGCGTATTTATTAACAAAGACTTCGTAAAAGATGCATCATCAATTACGATGCATAGAAGCGGAGCATCTTTGAAAAATCATACAAAACAAGAGAAAATACGAGACCTTCAATTTAAGAGTTCTAGTTGCATACGCTGTGTAAACAGTTAAACATTTTCAAGAATTATTAGCTTGTCCGCGAACTTCGTACGTGCTTAGGTGACTGCTTCGCACCTATTCGGATATCTAGTTATGAATAAATTTTCAGGAACAGTAAGTTCACAGAATCAAACAAAATCTTCATACGTTGGTATGAATTTCTTTGAGAAAGATATTTTTTATATATACGGTTTTTACATAATACGCGTTGATTGCATGTAAAAACTTATGTAGAGTTTGCGCATGCAATCGCCGCGTTTTTTATAGCGTAAACATGTTTTATGTAGGCACTGCCTGCTTAGTGATTAACGGGTGATCTTATCTATATTGAAAGAGTAATGGCTTTCCACGGATTGTGTGCCTACTTTTAAATTGCAGTGGGATTTTAAACAATAAAACACTATGTATCAGCGGCTTGTTGAAGTGTTGGGGCGTAACAGCGCTCGTGGATATTCACGTGGACCTGGACTGGATTAATATACGAATAATTCCTACGCTCACTTAGTTACTTTACATCAACCTACGATGTTATTTCTTTTTTTGTGTGAAAATAATCGTGTAAAATGGAGCTAGTCTACAAATTTAAAGTCGCTCAGCGAGCTATGAAGCCAGCTTTGCTCGGAGTGTCTCTGAAAGATAAACTCAGGAATGTGTATATCCGATAGAGAACTGGGGTAACCAATAACGCAATAACTTACAATAATATAAAAGTTTCATTCTTAAAAAACTGTACTGCTCTTCCGAGCATATTAATAAATAAATTGGGAATTTTCTAATTGAAATTCTAACACTAAAGGCCCTGTAGATGTACATATTAAATTATCGTATTGATTTATTCGTTGATAAATATACGTTTTATTTTATTGTCATCTTAATTTTATTATCATTAATTACTTCACCAAAGTGTTTAGGGTTCTGTTTTGTCTACAAATAAAAGAGGTATTATAAAAGTATTATTTTTATAAATATATTATATTTATTTATATAAATCTAGAACAATCAGTAAGAATATTCAATAGTCGTTTAAGAACCTACTAATTTAAACTGTAATAAACGCTGTCATTATTTTTAAAAGCGACAATTTAACGTTTAAAAGAAATTACTGAATCTTAATTACCTTACAAAACAATCTGAACACAATTATTTTAATCGTTTTGATGTGCCAGTTAGCTAACACGATATTTCCGAGTCACAGGTTCAATTTTTGGTAAACACTGTGATTGATATATATATACATAACTTCGCACCAAATACCTTGCGGGGTTTCTTAGACACCTCACTCGCTTCGTCAACATTCATATCTCTTTTCATGCACGCGCGTCGATTTTTGAGGCTCCTAACATCACCTTCCTTCAGAACACGTTCTATTTGGTCTTGAAATGTGTGCTTGATTTAATTATAACATATTCCTTATAACATATTATAACATAAAATTATTATCTATAAACCGGTGTTGTACTCCACTAGAGATGAAATTTAAGTCTTAAGTTCTAAATTAAGATCATATAACATACAGAATACTCTGTGTTTCAGGCTGAGGGTCTAGGTTTGCAGCATGATAGGAACCAAGACGATTTCCATACATCGGAAGTAATTTGTCATCATCATCATCATCATCAGCCCTTCGAGGTCCACTGCTGGACGTAGGCTTCCCCCATAGAGCGCCTTGTAGTACCATAGGGGGTTTTTGCCATAATCGCCACGCTTGGCAGGCGGGTTGGCGATCGCAGTAGGCTGTATTTTGTTGGGAGAGAATGCTGCTGCCCATTCTTCCAGCTTTTCCCTTAGTCGCCTTTTACGACACCCACGGGAAGAGATGGGGTGGCGGTATTCTAAGCCGGCGCCACACAGCAGCACACAATTTGTCATACATACATAATTTCCAATAAGAATTCCAGCCAGTTGGTATTCAATGAACTTGGAACTCAAACTAGTGAACCACTATATTTGTTTGTTTAAACCATAAAGTGTTTAAATTTGTAATCTTGAAACAAATAAGTTTTCCCTATCTACGTCTCAGAATTTAAAAGGAATCATATATCATTTCTGCATCTTCATTTATTTCGAATGCATCTTGGAATAAATTTAATATTTTACACTGTCTTCCGTCATGTCTAAAGATAATTTATTATTAAAGTAAAATACGTAGAATAACTGGAATTCTGAATGATTGTTTTAGCTGTAAGGAAAAAAAAAACCATTATCATACACTATTTTTATTTTATTTTAAAAAAATGTCAGTCTCTTTACAGATTCTGAGATGGAGTTTCCTCAACGAGATGGAGTTTTCAATGAAGTGAGTGACGTATGTAATCTTTTTGTTTCCGGCACTCGATTCCTTCTAACTATCCCGCCAAGGACTTTGGCAGAAGCTGTGTTGTAGTTATTACTTGGCAATAGAAATTTTTAAACATGATTAATGGTTTTATACATAGTAAAGACACTGCTTGGTTTGCTGAAGCTATAGGCCGTCGTCGTCGCGGCTCTTCTTAAGTATTAATTATTTTTTCTGTGTTTTTTCTGTACAGGTTCTGAACTATGAAGCTTATTATGTGGACTCACTGGCGAAAATTTTTAATTAGATCACGTATAGACTCACAATGCTAGCTTGTTTTTAAGTAAAGTTCGCAGCTATAAGGCTCACTTTCAGCATAAAAGAACTAGACTTAATTAAGTTTAGAGATTCATTTTCACCGAATACAAAAAATTAAGTTGTGTATCTTCTTTTTTTTATGGGAGAGGAGGGCAATCGAGCAGGCGTGTTACCTGATGTTAAGTGACTAGCGCCGCCCACGGACACCTGCAACACATATAGTGTTACAGTTGAGTTGCCGACCTTTGAGGGAGTAGGATAGGTAGGGATGCGGAAGGGAGCTGGGCCTCCGGCCTCCCTCTCAGCGAACTGTTATGAGGATTAATAGAAATTAGTTTTTAAAAAATAAACTTTAATTACACTGAAACAATTAATACACACAGAAGAAGTTAATAATATTTATTAGAAATTAGGCAAGTGTCACGCGCGCGGATGTCGGATATGAACTGACTGTAGAACTAATTCAAAGATGCTATGAACAATCATAAATGCTGACTGTGCATGGGATTACGGTAAGTGGGCATTATGGGGTACAAGGGTAGATTATAACAGCCCCCAGGGTTAGAGTAAACTTACCCCAAATGGGTTAAGTTTTACGGCAGGGATGTACGGATTTTTGGCAAATTTTCTTTATTGGAATTTGTAGCAATTTCTGATAGTTCATCAGCACTTGCTGTTTCAAATTTGACTTTACTTTTATTGAATATAAGACGGTGACATTTACCTGATTTAATTCCCTTATATATTGAGACACAAATACAAATTATAATTAATATTACTATTACAATAGTAGTGTATGAATAATATTCTCCGTACAAGACAATGTGCGGTTTTTCGATAATTTTGTTTAAATCTTTTACAATCTGATTTGAATCTGTATACTGTAATGATGTAATAGAATCTAAGTTTATATTAGTCAAATTTAAAGTGGATACAATTCTTTTAGATTTTAACAAAGATGCAGAATTACAACAGGAATCGTTAATAATATTGAAGTTAATATGTACAGGTTGAATTTTAATTATTTTCGAATATTTTGGTATTAGTCTTGTATCTTTATAGAAGGCTATGCAATGTTTAGGCAAATTTAATATCCCTGTACCGGATATTATAATTTCTGTATTGTTGAACTCTCGACAGTCAATAGATAATTTGTATGGATTAGTGATAACATATATCCATCTATTGTTTGATAGTGGTTGCCAAATATCGAGATGACCTTGAAGAGTTCTTGTTTTACAAATATTAGGTAAAGTATACAATGCCTTTGAAATTATTTCCGATTCGCAGATCGGAGTTACGGAACTTGAATAGGTATTTAAATCGTAACAAATGTAATTGAAATTATAAACAATCTTACAACTAATTAAACTATTCAACTTACAGTAATAATTCTTATCTTTATTGATAGCGATATATTTAGTGGATGGGATTATGGTAGTATATGTTTTGGGAACAACTGTGACTGGGTAAGGAATACTATGGTATACATAGTAGTTTTGTGGGTTAACAAGTGGTACTTTTAAAACAAATACTATTTTATTGTCGTTATAGTAGGTAGCGATTTCAGATATATTCATCAGTGTATAAATATTATCTATGGATAAAGTTACAGGAAGCTGGTGATACTCTGATAGGAATCTATAATTTTCAACAAGTTCTGTGAATAACTGCTTAGGGGTTATTATGGATGGATACAAAACATTAGATTTGCTAAACATAATTCCATTGATTACATCTTCAATTTTAAATGATAGTGTTAACAAACTGCTCTCTAACATATTGAGTATTGTGTTTAATTTTGTTTTTAAAAGTAAGTTATCATACAGTGATGACAAATTTTGATGATCAAGCATTAAGGTATCTATTACACTATTTAATTGTTGTTCGTTAATACTAATTTTATTTAGGGTATCTCGCAAAGATGAGAAAGTTGAAGTAGTGACGAGAATATTTTGTTTAATTAATTTTGATAAGTTAATTTGATCGGTTTGCACTAATTGAATGGCATTACTGTAACGGATTGCATCCTCTTCGTCCATTGTACCAAATAAATGTTTGAACAAGGAACCGACTCCACCAATCCAGGCCGATCTTTTTGACCTTAATTCAATTAAATGTGATATTGAGTCAAAATCACGAACAATATCGTTGTATCTAATTGACAGAGGTTGGTGTAGGTTTAAACATTCTGGGGGGCGCCGTCAGACCACCTCCTCGTGCGCCCGGATGCATTTACCCGGGCCGGTGCTCTCTGGGCAGGGCTTGACGGATTTGACGGAATCATTTCCCTCGGGCCCTGGCGAAGAGTCTGACAGGAGGAAGACAACCTCCATAAAAAATCACTCTCAAGGGGCGGGCGAATGCGTCTGATACAGACCATCGCCCGGCCCGACTCGTAACCCGACCCGTGGGGTCGGCACGAGGGCCGCCACCTCCCAGTGGGGGCCGCGAGGAAGACAACCTCTATAAAAAATCACACACAACGAATTGGACTCAAAATGGCAGATACTAATAATACTAAGATTCCTCGGGAGGGTCCCCGCTTGGCGGGGGAATCCCTCACGGAGGGTAGTGCCAGCGACTCGCCGTCGACACTGCCTTCCGTCTGCCCCGTGTATACGAGGGGGGCAAGTAATGCCATATCGGCAGCTGCGCGTGCAGCTACCGACCGACGACTAACGCTTTCGCAACGGACAACCGATTCTTCCGAGACGGAAACGACGACTGGAAAAAATAAGATAACAATGGCAAAGGCTCAATATACATTGACTCCCCGGGAGGGTCCCTGCACTGCAGGGGAATCCCTCACGGAGGGCGGCGTACCGCTGTCCTCCGTCTGCCCCATGTATACGGGGGGGGCAACCGATGCCACACAAGAAAAGACGCCGGCGCGACCACCGACGCGCAATAAGTTTTTTAGGGGTGTCTCTAACGCCTCCTCGGACGACGAGGAGGCAGGAGGGGCCTCTATGACAATGAAAAATGTAGCTGGCGATACTGACGCTAGATTTGCTCGTCCAGGCGGGAAACGACGTGCGTCTCCACGCATCCAATCACGAAACTTGGACACGAGTGCTTCGGAGCTGGAGGGTGCTCCGGTTGAGAAGGAGTTTCGCGCCTCATCCTCGAATGGCGTGGCGCGTCGTGGGAAAAGCCACAAAACTGGGCTAGCAAAGGCCAGGGCGACCCTCAAAAGTAAGAAATCGGAGGATTTTGAAGTTGCCTTCAATTCTGAGTTAGCCAAGTACCATACAGAGTCACTTAAAGAGACAGACGAGGCAACCCAGATACAGGAGCAGAATCTAACTGTCATGTCTCCAGAGGAGCTGCGTGCCTTGGGAGGCCAAGCTGTGGCGTCCGTATTGGAGGTCGCAGCAAAGTCTTCTAATCTGAAGGGCACAATGATCAAGAAACTTAAAAGAGGGAGCGACCAGTTTCTGGAAATCGTTGCGGAGCTGGTCTCCAGACAGGACGATAGTGAGACTGGCCGTCTGAGAGTGCAGCTGCGTAACCAACAGCGTCAAATTGCGCAACTACAGGCCGAATTGAAGACATATAGGCGGGAGTTCTCAGAAATGAGAACCGCGGCTAATGCGTCACCAGAGGCCTCACGCCCCCAGCAACAACCAGACCTCAGTCTGGTGGTCAGCGAGCTGCAAACCTCGCTGACCAGGTCGCTGGGGGATATGATCAATGCTCGCATTGCGGGCATCGAAGACCGCCTTCTGCCGGCGAAAGCCGCACGACTGCCCATGACCAAGAGCAGGAAGGCGGCTGAAGAGAAGACGGTAGCCACTCCAGCCGTACAAAGGGCAACCAAGTCCCAAGAAGCTGGCCCCTCCACGCCTGCAGTAACACATGACGCGACGGCTGAGGCGATTCCAGCTCAGGATGCGGCGGACACCTGGGCAACGGTAGCCCGTAGGAAGTCAAAAAAGAAGCCGGCCGATTTGGTTCCTGCGGCTGCAGTGAAAGGATCTGCCCCCAAAGCTCCTAAGGGCAAATTCGGTCCGAAGCGACCGGCAGCCATAATTATCAAGATGCTGCCGGAAGCTGAGGCTAAGGGTCTAACCTACGCCCAGGCTCTAACACGCGCCAGCGAGTCGGTGCAGCTCCCGCAAATGGGGCTGGACGAGGGAGTTCGCTTCAGGCGCAGCGCCACGGGCGCCCGAGTGCTGCAGCTCCCAAAAAGTCAGCCCCCAGAGGCAGTGAGGAGCTTCGCCGATAAGCTCCGCGGAGTCCTCAATGATGTGGCGGAGGTCGTCGTCCCCGAGGGACGCGCAGATCTGCGCGTTTCGGGGCTGGACGACTCCGTCACCGCTGAGGGAGTGGCCGCGGCAATAGCGCGGGCTACCGGTTGCCCGGCCTCCTCGATCACGGTCGGCAAGATCGTGGACGGGGCCTCAGGAATGGGCACGGTGCACGTCCGCTGTCCGGTCGACGCGGCCAGGAAACTGGACGCCAGCGGCCGCCTACTGGTGGGATGGAGTTCTGCAAGGGTATCCGTGCTGGAGCAACGACCCCTGCGATGTTACCGTTGTCACGCTCTCGGGCACACGGGGACGCTCTGTCCCGCCGGTGTCGATCGTTCGCGGGCATGTTTCCGCTGCGGCCTGGACGGACACAAGGTGGCGCAATGCACGAGCAAAGAGGCTCGGTGCGCGGTGTGTGCGGCTGCAAAAAGGCCCCACAACCACATAATGGGAGGGCGCTCTTGCCGCCCTCCCAAGGTTAAGGGAAGAGTGCTCCCGGCTTCCCGGGGCACTCATGCAGTTTCAGCCTCTCAGGCTGAGGAGTGTGCTGTGATGTCCTCATGAACCAGAGGCATCACAGCATCTTACAGGCTAATCTGAACCACTCCGCTGCGGCACAGGACCTACTGGTCCTGTCCATGGCGGAGTGGAACATCGATATCGCCGTAGCCAGTGAGCCATATTCCGTCCCCAGCCAGCCTAACTGGGTGGGCGACTCGACCGGAACGGTGGCGGTCCTGACTCGTGCAAATTCCGGCCCTCCCTCTCTCATAGAGAGAGGCAGCGGATTCGTCGTGGCGGGGTTCCCCGACTTTGCGGTTGTGGGGATTTATTTTTCCCCAAACCGCCCCCTGGCTGAGTATGAGGCCTTCCTCGACTCTGTCGGGGCGGCGGTTGGCCGTCTATCGCCGAGGCCAACGCTTGTTCTCGGCGACTTTAATGCGAAGTCGCATGCGTGGGGTAGTCCCGTCACGGACGCGAGAGGGCCGGTCACCCAGACGTGGTCCCTGCTCTCCGGCCTCTTCTTGCTTAACAGGGGAAGGGCTTTCACCTGCGAGCGACAGAACGGGGGATCCATCGTGGATCTCTCGTTTGCTACGGCCTCTGTCGCGCGTGGGGTGAGCGACTGGAGAGTGGAGGAGGACGTGGAGACGCTGTCGGACCACAAATATATCAGATTCAGCGTCTCCAATCTCCTCCCGGGGCCACAGCCTCAACACCCTGGCCGTGGCTACGGCCGCCTCCCGAAATGGGCCCTCGGTCAGTTGGATCGAGAGGTGGCCCTGGAGGCGGCCATAGTACAGCAATGGAGTCTCTCGAGTCGGGACCGCGCTGATATGGGGGCGGATGAGCTTGCGGGCCTATTTAAGAGCGCTCTCACATCCATATGCGATGCGGCGATGCCGAGGGGTCGGCGGAGGCCGGCGCGCCGTCGGGTATACTGGTGGTCTCGTGAGATCGCCGACCTCCGGACGGCCTGTGGCCGGGCGCGGCGCGTCTTGAAACGCCATCGCCGTCGTGGCAGTCGGGATGCCTTCACTGAGGACCGGCTGCAGAGCGAATACAAACAGGCGAAGAAGGCTCTGCAGTTGGCCATTCGCCGGGCCAAGAATGAAGCTCATCAGGAGATGCTGGAGAGTCTCGACAGGGACCCATGGGGGCGCCCGTATATTGCGGCGCGGCGTAAGCTTCGCACTTGCGGGCCCCCTGTCACCGAGACCCTTGAGGAGGGCACCTTGTTGAGACTGGTGGGGGCGTTGTTCCCGAACACTATGGGACACACGCCCCCGGCCATGGCTCCGGCAGCTCCGGAACGGGGGGAGGAGCCCATACCCCCCGTCGAAGATGATGAGCTCGATCGTGCTCTGGCCCGGCTCAAGAGTGGGAAGGCGCCCGGCCCCGATGGTGTCGCTGGAAAGGTCCTCGGCATCGCCATGAGAGCGCTCAGGGAGAGCTATCGGGAGCTGCTCTACGTCTGCTTGCGGACAGGGCGGTTCCCGAAGGAGTGGAAAGTCGGACGACTGTACCTGTTGCGGAAGGAGGGGCGTCTGATTGACGCCCCATCAGCGTACAGACCGCTGGTGTTGCTGGACGAGACGGCCAAAATGTTTGAAAAGATACTCGCCGACCGTCTCGTCCGGCACCTCGAGGTTGTCGGTCCGGGGCTGTCGGACCACCAGTACGGATTCAGGGCGGGTCGGTCGACGACCGACGCGTTAGCCGCCCTGAAGTCCCTCGCCACTGAGGCCGTGGCTGCGGGACAGGTGGTCATGGCAGTCTCGCTCGACATTGAGAACGCCTTCAACAGCCTCCCCTACGAGACGCTGGGGGAGGCGCTCAGATACCATGGAGCGCCTCCGTATCTGCGGAGGCTGTTGGGGGCGTACCTCGAGGACAGGTACGTCGTCTGGCAGGGGGGTGACGGGCGTCTGCTCCGGCATCGTATGGCGTGCGGCGTTCCGCAGGGGTCGGTCCTCGGCCCCGTTCTGTGGAACGTCGGCTACGATTGGGTCCTGCGCGGGGTTCTCCTGCCTGGCATGGGTGTACTCTGCTACGCGGACGACACCCTTGTCACGGTCAGGGGAGACAGCCTCGCGGCAGTGACCCGTCTAGCGGAGGTCGGAGCGGAGCTCGTCATGGACCGGATAGGCATGCTGGGCCTGAGGGTCTCTGTCAGTAAGACGGAGGCCCTCCTCTTCCATGGCCCGCGCCGTGGTCCCCCCCGAGGCGCGAAGCTCTCCCTGAGAGGTGTGGAGGTACCGGTGCAAACCGACATGAAGTACCTGGGCCTGCACCTAGACGGAAGGTGGAAGTTTGGGCCGCACTTCACCCGGCTCGCCCCGAAATTAGAGAAAGCGGCCGCGTCACTCGGTAGACTGCTGCCAAATGTTGGCGGCCCTGGGTCGCTTTGCCGTAGGCTCTATAGCGGAATAATCCGCTCCATGGCACTATACGGTGCGCCAATATGGGCGGACTCCCTCGCCGCTCGAGGGAACAGGGCCCTTCTGAGAGCTCCTCAGAGGGTCATAGCGGCGAGGACTATCAGGGCGTACCGTACCGTGTCGTGGACGGCTGCTACGGTCCTGGCGGGCGACCCACCGTGGGAGCTTCAGGCCCGCATCCTGGCAGTGGTCTACCACCACCGCGCGGTAGCACGCGGTAGGGGCGAGATTCCTGATCCTGGGAGGGTGAGGGCTGCGGCCCAAAACGTAATGTTATGCAGATGGGGTCAATATCTCAGAACCCCATCTGCAGGAGCAGAAACCGTGACGGCGGTGCTTCCTGTCCTCAGTCGATGGGTTGACCGCCGTCACGGTGTTTTGACTTTCCGACTGACGCAGGTGCTTACCGGGCACGGCTGCTTCGGTAAGTACCTGTGTCAGATCGCCCGGAGAGAGAGGTGTCCGGGCTGCGTCGAGTGTGGCGCGCCTGAAGACACGGCGCGCCACACCCTCCAGGTGTGCGCCGCCTGGGAGGAGCAGAGGAACGACCTCATCGCCGTCATAGGCGGGGACCTGTCGTTGCCGGCAGTGGTAAGCGCGATGGTCAGCAGCGACAGGTGCTGGCAGGCAGTCGCCGACTTCAGCGAGTCGGTGATCTCGCTGAAGGAGGCCGCGGAGAGGGAGCGTGAAAACGCTGCCGACGCAGACCCGCTCCGCCGAGCGAGGCCAGCGAGGAGGCGACGTCACTACGATCGCCTTCTCCCCCCGCCCTAAATGGGCGTACCTACTATGAGGTCGTCGCCCGGCTAAGCCACCCTCTGCGCTCGCGCGCTCCGTGGCTGGTCGGGTTCCGTCGGGGCGTCAGGGTAGAATGCTAACCGCGACCCCCTGGCGCCCCAACTAACGACGGAGAAGTGCGCCGCAGTGGTTTAGTGGGTATTCCGGCCTTGCACACCAGCCGGTGAGTCCCACATACCCCCGACGTCGCCACGGAGCCGTCCGTGGGGACGTCGGGGTATGCGTAAATGCATTCCACTGCGTCAAAAAAAAAAAAAAAAAAAAAAAAAAAAAAAAAAAAAAAAAAGGTTTAAACATTCTATATCAGTGTAGAGAGCACTTTGCTTGCATAAAAACTTAGAGCTGCCTATTACACCGTTCAGATTTTTAATATGTGGCTGTATATAAGAAATGTCTATTGGAATAACAATGCTAAGGTGTCCGTCTATTATTTTTAATGATCCAATAGGGTCAAAGTATATGCCAGATGCATTTACAGTAGGTTCTATGAAGGTTCCGTGAGTTGAAGACAAGGAACTGCAAATGAACAAGTTATAAAACTTTAATATAATTATTTATTAATTTATATACTAACTAACTAATGTATTTTGGATTCTCTACAGTTAAGTTGAATATTACCTACGAGTATATTTATTTTATTTATCTTATTCTAAGTAAATATCTTAATATCTTAACTAGGAATATGACGACGAGCTAATTTTACTTCGTCAAAGTGATGAGTAACGTGTCGTCTATTTATTAATAACGTTAAACTATTTCTGCCGTTTATTTTTATTACTTTATAAGGGCCCTTCCAAATTGGGGATAATGCTTTACGCATACGGAGGTGGTTTTTCAGATAAACATAGTCACCAGCATTATAGGTTACAGGACGAGTGTGGGTATCGTAATATGCTTTTGAAGATTCTTTGGATCTTTTTATATGTTCAATAGCTTTATCTCGAGTGGTTTTTAATCTATGTTGTAACATTTTTAAATATTCAGGGTAAGTAGCGTCAGAGGTTGCTTCATAGATGGAATTTGGAAGAAAAGGTTTGTGCCCGAAGATTAATTCATACGGGGAGTAATTTGTTGTTGAGTGAATTGCTGTGTTATACGCTAAGATAGCTGTGTATACAAAACGCGGCCAATTATCTTGATTTTCGGAAACATATGATTTTAGGTATTCTTTTAAAGTTGAGTGACTCCGCTCGAGTGCTCCTTGAGTCTGAGGATGATAAGGTGAAGACCAAAGTTGTTTTATTTTTAGAAACTTACAGGTTTCTTTGAACATGTCTGAAGTAAAGTTAGTACCTTGGTCTGTGAGGATATATTTTGGGATACCAAATAAGGATATAAAGTGGATTAAACAGTCACTGGTTTCTTCTGCTGTAGTGCTTCTAATAGGATATGCTATAGAATATTTAGTTAAATCATCTTGAAGTGTCAGTATGTACTTAATTTTTGCTGTACCGGATTCTGGGAGTGGACCCACTATGTCCAGGGATAGCCTTTCAAATGGAGCTGTAGAGGTTGTGGTGATTTGCATTGGGGATCGATTGATTTTTCTAAGAGCTTAATTTGTTTGACAAGATGAACAATTCTTTACATAGTTTTCTATTTCACTTCTCATATTTTTCCAATAGTATTGTTCACGGATTTTATTAAACATTCGACTGAAGCCTAAATGTCCAGCGATAGGACTATCGTGATTTTCTCGCAGTATTTTTTGTATTTCAGAAGGACTAGGATAATAAACTCTGTTGCGGTATATATTAACTTGGATATTGGTGTTATGGAAAATATGTGCTAACATGTTGTAGATCTTAATATAAGCGTGTTTGTCAAATGGATTCTTGAAATCAGTGATACTAATCATGTCAATGGTTTTATTTTCGGATAATAAGTGATTTCTGAGATTTTTCAGTGACGTAAAAATGTCATCATATGCGCAGTTATCAAAATGATGTACTTTAACGAATAAGAAATAATATTTTTTATCGTTAAGTATTAATAATTTATATGAGTGTAATGTTTTTTCGGAATTAATAAATTGTTCGGAGTCCGAAGAGTTGGATAGGATTTCTTCGACATAGGGTACGGATTCATCAAGGTCGAGGGATGTTGGAATTATGATAACTTTACTCTGACTTTTTAGAATGCTGTCATTACATTCGATGATTTTGGTATCATATTTAATAGTTGGATGAATTTTCAAAAACTTAGAATATGTATCGGCGAGGTTAGGTAATGGTTGAGGCATTGATGAATTGTTTTCAGGATATGGAAGGACATTATCTGGATTTGGAATCTTTATACTGGGACTTGGATAACGCATAATTGGAGTTTCATTAGGATTTTCACTTATGATTGGCTGATTTGGAAGATCAGACGAATTGTTAGTACTTGGTAAAGATAAAGGGCTAAAGTCGCCTACTCCGTCGTTAAAAGGGCTAAAATCTAAAGGACCGAGGTCGATCAATTCATCATCAGGTAAGAGTTGAAGATTATCAGGATTTTCAATGTTTTCGGGATATAAAGGATTTACAGGATTAATAGGATAGCGCGAAAGTGCATCAGCTGCTGAATTTAGTTTTCCTTTTCTATACATGATTTCGTATTCATACTCTTCGAGCTGAAGACGCCATCTTTGTAACTTACTACTAGGGTCGGTATGATTAAATAGCCATTTAAGCGGGCGGTGATCACTTACTATTAGAAATTTGCGGCCAAATAAGTATGGTCTGAATGATTTACACCCCCAAACTATAGCTAGTAACTCTTTTTCGGTAGTGCTATAATTTGTTTCGCACTTGTTTAATGTTCTAGAAGCATAGGCTACAGGATGGTCCTTACCTATTGGACCTTGAGAAAGGATAGCGGATATCGCATAGTTTGATGCATCACAAGTTAGGTTAAAAGGTTTAGAAAAATCAGGATATATTAAGACTGGAGCAGTGATAAGTTTGTTTTTAAGAATTTCAAAAGCTAATTGTTGTTCGTTAGACCAAACAAAAGGGACATCCTTTTTTAGAAGGGATGTGAGTGGTTTTGATACTTTAGAAAACTCGGGGATGAAACGTCTATAATAAGATATCAGTCCCAAAAAGGATTTAATATCTTTTGGACATTTAGGGGTTGGAAATTCTTTAACGGATTTAATTTTATTAGGATCTGGTTTAACACCGTTTTCTGTAATAATATGACCTAAGTAACCTACTTCTTTTCTTAAGAACTCACACTTATCAGGTTGTAATTTTAAGTTGAAGGAACGGATTTTTTGGAAAATGGCTGTGAGATTTTGGATATGAGAGGGTAGGTCAAATGAATAGCAAACTATATCATCCAAATAAACAAAACAACGCTCTCCTTGTAGTCCAGTGAGTACATTGTTCATTAATCGTTGAAAGGTAGATGGCGCATTTTTAAGTCCGAATGGCATTCTAGTGAATTCGAAATGGCCTTGTGGAACACTAAAGGCAGTTTTACAGGAGTCGTCAGCCGCCATTTTTATTTGATGAAATCCAGAGGCTAAATCTAGGGTAGAGAAGTATTTGGACTTGCCTAGTTGGTCAAGTATTTCGTTAATGTTTGGGATAGGATATGTCTCACCAATGGTGATATCATTCAACTTTCTGTAGTCGATTACAATACGCCATTTCTTTTGGCCAGAGGCATCAACTTTTTTTGGAACTATCCATATGGGAGAGGACCAAGGGGATAATGAAGGACGGATAATCTTTTGGTCTAACATTTTTGTAATTTGTGAATGTACTTCTTGTTTGTGGATTTCGGGAAACCTATAGGATTTAACATTTATCGGTTGGTCGTTTGAAGTGCGAATTTCATGTTGGATTGCGTCAGTGGATGTGAGTAAATCGTCAGGCAGATGAAATATATCCGAATAGTTTGAGCATATATCATAAAGGGCTCTGGTTTCTTCATCGTTTAAGTGCGAGACACGGAGTAGTTTTAAGACGTCTTCAGTCCTACGGAAACATGATTTCTTAACAGTATGAGGTTGACACGATTCATAATCGACAGGATGTAGGGTAAGTTGAAGATCGGATTTTATAGTAGTAGGATTTTCGGAAGTGTTTAAAACTGTAAGATTAACTCTATTATTATTCTTCACTTTTACTAGACAATTGGCTATAAACAAAGTGTCATTAACGCGTTGGTCTAGAATAAGACCTTCTTTAACTTCTGGGTTAATGACTGAACACTCTAAGGTAATTTCAGAACGTGCTGGAACTTGATAAGTTGGACTTTTAAAATTAAGTTTAATTTTATTTTTATCTAAATGAAGAATTTGTCTATTATAATCTATAAAACACTGAAAATGATTAAGTAAATCATTGCCTATTATTCCGTCATATGGGAAGTCAATTTGGCCTATGATGTGAAATGTGTAAATAATGGATTCTTTCCCTAATATTAAATTTACGTCTAGGTTTCCTAGAGTGGATACTGGGTCTTCGTTACTATCTATACCTTTTAACTTAATTATATCGTTTCTGAGTTTTAAATGTGAAAATTTACAAATAGAAGTTTGTTTTAGAAGGCATACAGAGGATCCGGTATCTACGAGGAATGTTAATGGTTTGTCAGACATTGAAGTTTTAACGAGTATATAAGGTAATGATATTTTGTTAGCCATAGAAGAAAGTTCAAATATTCTATTGGTTATAATGTTCGAGTTAGTAGTTTGGACTTTTATTTCGGGTTTAGAAATATGGACACTTGTTTGGGGCTGGCTACCCGTGTGGTCCTTGGATTTAGAAGTATGGACACTTGCTTGGGGCTGGTTACCCGTGTGGTCCTTGGATTTAGAAATATGGACACTTGCTTGGGGCTGGTTACCCGTGTGGTCCTTGGATTTAGTAATATGGACACTTGCTTGGGGCTGGTTACCCGTGTGGTCCTTGGATTTAGTAATATGGACACTTGCTTGGGGCTGGTTACCCGTGTGGTCCTTGAATTTAATAATATGGGTGCCATTGTCATTTAAGGATATTGCAGGAAATTGTAGCTTGGGTCTCACGAGACACCTCCGTGAGCCCATTATTGGTTTAAATGTTGGTCATCGTTATAAGACTGGGAATCTCCCTTAATAGGCTGAGATTCTGAATAATGTTCTTGATAATTAGAGGTCGTTGGCTGTGGATTTTCGTAATAGCCATTGTCTTCATTAACGGCAAAATTTACCCGACCATAATTTTGCTTTTGATAATCTTGGTAAGGGCGTTGTTTAAGCTGCGGTGACTGAGGTGTTCTGAATTTATTATTATTATATTCACGTTTTCTGCACTTATCAATGGTATGACCTGGAGTTTTACAATAGCGACAAAATAGATTTTGGATATTTGGCTCCGGTTGACGTGGCACCTGAAACTTTTGAGTTATATTCGAAACAGGAGGTTTAAAAGAGTACTGAATTTTATGTGGTTGACGTTGTGACGGAATAGGATGGTTACGCTTAGCGAATAGGTTCAAAATTTTCTCTTCGGAAATTGCTAGGTTAATTGCTTCGTTAAGATTGGCTGGGTATTTACCTCGAACTAAATTAGAAATTTCTGGTTTAAGCCCAAGTAAAAATGTATGGAGAGTCAAGTCTTCCATGGCCGCGATACGGCCAGACAACTCAGACTTCTTTTTATTGGAAATGGTTACCTCCGTCAACAACTTAGATAAACAAGTTTCTAAGCGCAGCGCGAATTGGCTAACTTGTTCGTTATTAGTTTGCTTACATTCCTGCAGATCAGTTAAAAGATGAGCATAATGCTTTCTCTCGCCGAATTGGGTCTGTAAAAACCCACTTAATTGTTCCCAAGAGTCAAACTCTTTTATAGAACATGCTATTTCGGCCTTACCTTCAAGCTGTGAGATAATGTACTTAAAAAGTATTAATTTTTGGTTTTCGGATGCTAATTCAAACGCGTTATCACAATTTGTTATAAATGAATTTAATTTTTCTCGGGTACCATCGAAAGGTTTTATGAACTTGAGTAATGTCCCAATAGGAATAGCATATCCTGATTTAACTTGAGAATCCTTTAAAGACATGTTGAAATTAAAATAGAATTAATTTGACTGATGAATACGGTTCGGTGTAATAGACGGCCACTAATGTTGTTCAATGTAAGATAATATGAACGTTACAAAGTTGCAAGTTGATTACTAAGAATTGTTATTGTAATATGTGTGAGAATGTTACAATGTTAAATCAAATACTAATATTATGATAATTTTAAAAATATTATTTAAATTATTATCTACTTAATTAAGGATAGTGAATAATCTTCTGGTTTTCCAATGGTTTTTTAACACACACACACACTTGATATTTAAATAATCAAAATAATTTTCACTTTCACAGTAGTTATAAAACAAAAGAACTTACAGGAACACGCAGAAAATATACTGGAACATGATCACCTTTCGAAGAACAGGCCCACAGGTAAACGAGTACAGGTACAGATGCTGTAGGCGAATATCCAAGACGCGGAGAATGAATATCTTTGTTTTCAACGTAGTAGATTTCGGTATTTCGCAGGAATGAGTCACAGAATTTGCAGGATTGATGATGAGTAACGACGATTTTCTTTTCGATAGAGACAGGATTAATTCACCAGGTTACTACGGCGAATATTTTTTTTTTGACACAAATTCGTCGCGGATATAGTAGTTAATGTGAATATATATATGAGTTCATTAATTGCACTTTGGACACTTGCGAATATTGAAAATAGTCACACAATATAGGAATTCGATATAGTTATTCACTTGTACACTTATTTACAACTGAACGGAGACGTCCCAAGGATACCTTCACCATCGGTATCCCACCGCTGCCACCAAATTGTTATGAGGATTAATAGAAATTAGTTTTTAAAAAATAAACTTTAATTACACTGAAACAATTAATACACACAGAAGAAGTTAATAATATTTATTAGAAATTAGGCAAGTGTCACGCGCGCGGATGTCGGATATGAACTGACTGTAGAACTAATTCAAAGATGCTATGAACAATCATAAATGCTGACTGTGCATGGGATTACGGTAAGTGGGCATTATGGGGTACAAGGGTAGATTATAACAGAACGAAACGCAGCATGAACCACTTTACGTCGATATTCTGAGAGGTGGTGGTGTTTCGCCGGTCGAGCCTGCCCATTCATGCAGCGAACTGCTTGGCTCTACCACTCCTTAATATTTGTGTTAATTTGTGTATCTTTAACATTTGTGTTTCTTAATTATGTTTAATGAACAGTCGCATAAAACTAAGCCGTATATGACACTTAATAGTGTCTAATGAAACATAATTGTTTCATTAGGATACTTTACAAAGTTTATGTAACTGATTTGGATGGCAATTTTTTATATTATGGCCACTAGGCTACTGCGTGCTCGACCACTAGGCCGAGAACATGGCTTCTGATCCAGAGATCCGCGTTCGATTCCTGACACTGGCTAACACCAATGACCTTTCTAAATTGTTTTCGGAAGTTATCTGTGATAAATATCGATGCTTGAAAATTTTGTGCCCGTTATGGCAATAGGTTCGCCACCTATTCCATTTGGGACGTAAACATAACGGCGAGACGAGGCTCAACAGCCGCTGCCTACACCTTCGGGTAACAAAAGGCGTGAAGTTATGTTATGTATGTTATGTTATATTTATAATATTCTCAGATCCTCCAATTTTTAATATAGTAGGTTTAAGAACTTTGTCTTATTCGTCGAAAACATATTAACTCAAATAAAAAAAGTATAAAGATAATTGCCGTTCATTTTCTACAAGCTGTTCATCATTATTTATAGGTTCACATCACGTTATCCAAGAGAAGACGGTATCGTAGAAATAGCGTCAAAATATTACCTTAATTGTGATTTAATTTCTACCTAATTTGTACCAGCACTGCTTTTAATGTTAAAGTCAAAAGGTTCTACGAAATAGTTTTCCAATTCAAATAATTTTTATATCGATCCACAGGTACCTATACAAGTGTACAACAACGATATTATCTTCCTATTCATTATTACTACACGTTACTAAGGTAATTGTATAAACTTGTACTAATTTCAGTGCAAGTACCTACAATTACGTATTAATAATATCCAATGCCAACTTTGAAAGCAAACAATACCGGTAAACTACGAGATGAATCTGTGAAATAAACTAATTACTTTGAAATGGTAAACTTTGTTGCAATAAAACTTTACGTTATTAAGAACACTGTCAAAATGTAAGCAACTATAAAACATATAACTAATTTTAATGTCACACGCTTCTGAGATAATTGAAGTAGAAGTTGGGAAAGTAATTGAAATTTAGACGAAGTCGTGCCACGTCTAAGGTTCCTTACTGCAATTTCTTTATTATTGTAATTAATGTTGTTTGACTTGGTTTAAGTGTGATTAAAGCTTACTGGTTGACGAAAAAGGTCCTATACCGAGGTTATCAAATAGGTGCCTGAAAATGCGGCGAAATGGTTCCAGTAAAGGATGGTACGGCAGTGTTTGCTTCGCGCTCGACTCGATAGTGAATGAAACGTGACAAGGGCCACTAGGCGTCGATCTAAGAGGTCGTGAAATTTCACCGGTCGACCCGGCAATTTTTGCCGGAGACTGATGAAAC
Source organism: Euproctis similis (assembly GCA_905147225.2). Classification (NCBI taxonomy): domain Eukaryota; kingdom Metazoa; phylum Arthropoda; class Insecta; order Lepidoptera; family Erebidae; genus Euproctis; species Euproctis similis. The sequence goes on along the minus strand of LR990111.1, from coordinate 2,564,224 downwards.
TGATTCATGTAACAAATTTTAAGCTTAATTATTACAATTTTTCTCGTGTAATTTAAATTTCAAGATAAGTTAGATGTTGTAATTAGTCGGGGATGAGACAAGCTTATCTGAAGTTAGAAACTGCGGTACGCATTGCTAATATTTAATAGATTGCGTAATTAATTGTGGGTTATTTATAAATATATATTCAACATTGAAGTTACTTCAAAATATTATCATATTAAGGATTATCTATTGTTAAGAGTCGACTGGCCACATGACAGGATTACTTAAAGCCTACTTACTCAACCGCCTAATAGTTTCTTAGGTAAGAAACGATAATACGAGGCTTTGTCTTAACTAATTGGTTTTAGATGTTTCAGTATTTATCTAGTGTTTATAACTATGAAATTTTGAAGATCTAATGAGCTTTTCAAATAACATAATCTAACTTCATGCCTATTTCTTCCGCAGGTGTAGGTAGTGGCTATTAACCCTTACTATTCAAGAACATAAAGCAACTAAATAATAGAATACACGCAGCATTCACTTACAGAACACGCCTTGAATACACTTGTTGGTTAATGAAGCTTTTATAAATTTCAATGTCTATCACTTATTTTCAATGTCCGATGGAGTTAGCTAATCACATGTCATCAAATTAAACAGAACTGATGTCGAAGGAAATAATAGGTGGCAAGAATATGTACAACGTGTTTTGAACCCATGACCTTACAAACAGAATTATGCATGCCAAACTGACTACACGATATAATACATTTTGCTACTAGTTATAGTAATTAAATCTAAATTATAATGTTTAATTAAGATGAATGGCTCGTTTTCAGTTATGCAATTTATTCAGAATATTCTCAAAATCTGACTGCAATAAACAATACTGTTTTATATTATTTGATGATTTTAATGTTATTCGGTTATCGATGGTCCAGTGGTCGAGCACACGGCTTCTGATCCAGAGGTCCGGTTTCGAATCCTGACACTGGCTCATATCAATGACTTTTCGAAATTGTTTTCTGAAGTTAAGTGTGGTAAATATCGATGACTGAAAAGTTTGTGCCTGGTATGGCAATAGGTTTGCCACCTATTTCATTTGGGACTTAAACATAACGGCGAGACGAGGCTTAACGAGCTGCTGCCTACACCTTCGAGTAAAAAAGGCGTGAAGTTATGTTATGTGTTAATGTTATTAAACTTGGACTTAGCTATGTAGTCACTTTGGTTGGTAGCTCTTTGAGGTCATTTATAATAATGGCATATGACAGGTATGATAAATAATATATACAGTAAATGATATATAAAGTAATCATCAAATTCAAAACACGTTCGATTGAGAAATCGTGTCGCAATCGTCACAACCGGTTGAAATTCTGAATTTAAGATTAAAAATGAGAAGAACCGGTTTACAAACTTCAGTATGGAATCTCGATGAAACACGAAGCAGTAGAAAATGAAGGAAAATTTGTGTTATACACAAAATAATTAACAATTTTCGATAATTTTAATTGTCTTAAAAATACTAACGTGTAAGTCTGTTTCTTTACTAATTTATTACAGGCTTTATAATACCGACGTTTATTTGTTATTTGTATCTGCATAGATATTAACCAAAAGACCTTACACATTTACAACTCGGAAGTATCTGAGCCTATTTCAGAAATCTCCACAAACAGTCAGATAAAATGGTAACAACTTAGTATCCAGCCAGTACGTGATCTAATTAGGAGTAACTTTGTCCTGACGATGGCAAACATTCCCTGAACGGCTATGTCCACACGAGGTGATAACATTTTACGCGCCTGAAAAAACATTGTGCTCGACATAATTTTAATGTACTAACTTAGTAAAGTGTGATTGTAGTTTCCGATTTAAGGTGTGACGGAATTTGTGACGTGGTGGCGATGAAATACACATAGAAGTTTGATCCCCGCAAGGAAATAAAATTGAAAGTCCCTAGCAAGACAACAGAGTGCCATGTGGCGCGATTCTTGCACACCTCACTCGCTTCGTTATCATCCATAATTTTTGTTATATACGCTCGACAGTTTTTAAGGCTTTCAACATCACTGTCCGCTGGGGACGATGAATTTGGTCATAGGAAACGTTTCGTGGCATGGTAAGCAACAAGCGCGGTCCACAGATATCGGCATCACTAAGAGGGCCACAGTTGCTTTGTCGGTCTTTAGGATAGAATAGGGAGTAGGAGGGAGAGGAAACAGAAAGACAGTGGCCCTCTAGATACATACCACACCGAAAGGAAAGGCGGTTAGAATAAATTTACGTCGAATTTCTCAGAGGGTAGTATTTTATCGTTGTCCGTGACTCTACCACTGCTAACATTATGCCCAGTATATACAGGGTTAATTTTAATATACTAATACTATTCTACACATAGCTCCTTTGTGTCATTCTAAACAACTTTTCTTTTATCAGTTTTACATAAACCTAAAACTCTAGTAAAAAAAACGACTTTTAAGATTTAATTGTACCATCTGACATTTGTAACTCTGTATTTTGTACTAAACGTACCTATTTCACCCGATTTTCATTCAGAGTAGCAGCTCTGTTTATGCATCTAAACAAGAGAAGCGAGTTCCCGCGCTTTCTACATGAAACTGCTTTTAATTCACATACCCAATCGGATATCGTGTAGATTACGAAATTAAAGGTGTTAGAAATGTATTTTTAGGCTAATACACTTAAAATTTAATGTATTTCAGGAAATTTGAATTATTTACCTACCTATTTAATGTGGGTATTTAAGTGAAAACTCGATTATTCCGCCCACGATATTAAGCATTCGAGATTATTCAGACATACCAACTGCGACTAATTACATTTATTAAATACTTGCCACCGCAAGTCGAACATACTCATACATAAAGTCGTCACATACTCATACATAAATCGTCGTCACTTTACCAATTCGCACACAATGAGATGACACGCGCGGTACATCAAACGTCACGGGCGGTAACTTACGGGCGACTAACATATGTTTGGCTAATGACCTACGGGAGCAATCAAAGTACAAATGCCGCGTGACCTTGCCCCGCTACCCCCCCATACCGTTGTCACTCGGTGTGCTCAATGCAATACGTAGACTTAGTTAATATTTTACAACTACCGATTTTAATTATTTTAATTTGTTTGAAATGAAAAAAAAATTAAAATTGTGATTTTTAAAAAGTCGTAGAACAAAAGTGTTAGGTAATTACCTACAGAATATACCCTTAGCTAATTATTAGTATATTTGAAATAACCCTGTATATTTTGGATCAAAAGTAGTCAAGGTAAGATTCTTTACCGCACCTGTAAACATGCTGTAATTAGTAAAAATTAAACAAACAATTAAGGGCTTGTTTCGGTAGCAGATGTAAGTACAGGTCATTAACATTTAATTGTAGCAATAAATTTACCGCAAGTCGCAGTCGGTACAGCTACAGGGTGTGGATATTTTTAACCCGGCCGAAGTTGCGTCTATTTGCTCAGGAAAATTAATAGACGGAGTTTACACATTATTATTTAAAAATATTCTCCATAATAAACTTATATAAATAATATTGAACTAATATTTGATTTACAGTAGTAGAACCACACAGCTCGCTGTATAAATGGGCCGGCTCAACCGGTGAAATAGAACGGCCTCTCAGAATATCGACGAGAAGTGGCTCCTGCCACGATTCGCTTGGTGAGATAGGTATCCGGAGGCTCAACCCCACGGGGTTGAGCCTCCGGATATCTCTGGCCGCACTAGGCACAAAGGGTCGGAAGTTGTATGGGAAGGGGATAGGGAATGCCCTATCCCCTTCCCATACAACTTCCGACCCTTTCTATATCCTATTGTGCGGGCCAGCAACGCAACTGTAACACTATTTGTGTTCAGATGTCCATGGACCGCGTTTATTGCTTACCATCAGGTGACACGTCTGCTCGTTTACTGCGCAATACCATAAAAAATTTCAGATTTTCTCGAAAGCTTGGAATGGCTTGGAATGGCTTTCGAGAATACATACATACATACATAACTTCACGCCAAATCCGGCGGCGTAGGCAGAGACAACAGAGCGCCATAAGGCACGATTCTTACACGCCTCACTCGCTTCGTTGACTTTCATAACTCTTTATGCACGCGCGTCGGTTTTTGAGGCTCCTAACATCACCTTCCTCCAGAACACGTTCTATTTGGTCATGGAATGTGTGTCTTGTCTTCAAGAATACTGACGACTAAATTTCATAATCAATAGAAAACTTTAACTGCTTTGTTAAATACTTTACAGTGACTTGACGTTATATCAATAGTCTCTGTGGTTGAGTACCCCGCATCTGTATCCAGAGGTCGCGGGTTCGAATCCTTGCTCACACCAATGACTTTTCGAAATTAATTTCGAAAGTTATATGTGATAAATATCAATGACTAAAACCGTTGTCCCTGGTATGGCAATAGGTTCGACATCCATTCCATTATATTAAACATAACTTATATTATAGTTATTTTTTTAAATTTAAGTAATTTAACATTATAAACTATTAAATAAATAATTTATCTTTGTGGGTAGATAAGGCGCCTGCACTAACTATATCTCAACAACAATTAACTACGGCTGTAAATAAGACGACCTATGGCTTAGAGCTGAGGTTATTGACTTTATCCCTACTGAGGTCAGATCTTGGGCTGCGCACACTAAATATACAAATAATAACTAGTTCATATTCTAATATCAGTTTGCTCGAATTAAAATCTAAACTAAAATCGCACTACATTATTAAGCCGCTACTGCAGACTATATATAATTTACAACTATTTGAATTTTCATCAAGATATATCTTCAATTGGTTAATAAACATTCCACACTAACAGACTAAATAACAAACGCGAAAACATACCAGGCAGCAAGACTTGGGACTACGCTACTTTTCGTTCAGGTGTGTATCTTGGCTTCAATGAAATTTATTCAAAACTTTAAGCTGTATTCCTGACAGGCTGTGAACAAAGTTTCCTTCGATAAGTGGATTAATTTTAAAGCGTAACAAATAGACAAGTGTATTACCTTTTTAAGCAGCTTGATATCAAATGAAAAGATAAACAATTTAACTAGATATTAGATGAGTAACATACTGATTGATATTAAAGAAAATAAATAGCAGATTAGTAATAATATTCACTGTAGGTACTCCGACCATTATATTATTGTATTTTACTCAGTTAACTAATATTCGTTGGTATAACTTTGTTCTAGCGTCATTACCTAAAATTACGGAGAAAAATTAGGCGCCAATACGTTATATTTCATAGATGAGGTCACTGCGATGTTTAGGAATGTGGTTAGCCGATCGACTGTTGTCAGGGAAGATTCGATAACGCATTAAGAGAGTTCTGCAGACAAGTGATGATTTGTGAATAATTATTGTAACAATAAATATGTATATATTTATGTAGCTATACAATTATCCACTTATAAAATAATATGCCACAATTGTCGCCCCACCCACCTCTCTCGCTTACGTTCCAAACTTATGAGTATTTTGGGATGAAATATTCAACCAAGTTCTTTGTCCAATTTTGTAGAATTACGTGTGCGGCACGCAATCATTTTATGATACATTGAATAAATGACACAAAATAGCTCCAGATTTATTATTGTGTCTCTAGATAGATAATTTGATGTTCAATCACGGTAACTATATTTTGATATATCGACTTATGACTTTATAAATCATGTTTTTTAATAAGTGGTCGATATTTTACCTTTGTTCTGGCAATTTGGTAGATTGCATTTTACATAACAGCCATTTGTTTGTTGTGGTTTCACAGACAGGGTCCCAATTGGGATAGACTCGAGTTCCTAAACAAATGATTCTTACTCACTTCGCCATCTTCTTTGAACTTCATAACTTTTTTATGGAAACTCATCGATTTATTATGGTCTTTCTTTAAAGTCCCATTCTGGCATTTCAATCGTGGTTACATAGTGGATATGCTCGTATTAGACATTCGATATGACAATTGATAAATCAAGTAGCAATTATGTAGCAATAAATTTATTTAGATTTTTAACTCGCATTTTACATCCACACATAATTTCACTTCATCTTTTTTTAGTGTTATGTAAACAAAGTTTAATAAGGCAGAGTCTTTTAGTTTGCTGTATGAATGGGTCGGATCGACCGGTGGAATACTAGGACCACTCGGAATATCGGCGTGAAGTGAGAGGTATCCGGAGGCTCAATCGCCTTTCCACTTCCTTTCCCCTCCTACTTCTTGTTTCACTTGCTTGTTTGCCCTCAACACCTTGCCCAACAGAAAAAATCCTATAGCATAGTTGAGATCCGCATGGTTAACTGTTTTACTGCTTTTCAAACTAACATAAATCAAATTTTAATAAATATAAATAGTCTCGGTGGCGCAGTGGGCGAGCGCACGGCCTCTGATCCAGAGGTCCGGGGTTCGATTCCAGACACTGGCTCACACCAATGACTTTTCGAAATTGTTTTCGGAAGTTATGTGTGATAAATATCGATGACTGAGAAACTTTGTGCCCGGTATGGCAATAGGTTCGCCACCTATTCCATTTGGGACGTAAACATAACGGCGAGACGAGGCTTAACAGCCGCTGCCTACACCTTCGGGTAACAAAAGGCGTGAAGTTATGTTTATAAATATCTTACATCCTGACTTAATAAAATTTAATCAATTTCTAAACGATAAAGAGATAGATATTCATACAATAGTTTATGAGTTTAGTGAGCACATAAAGAAATACCCAAAAAAAGCTCTGTTTTCGTTGCTATAATCGTTTATCAAAACCTTTGGGAAGAAATAACGACTGGACGGAGAGGTAATTACCAGGAGTGTTAGTAGTACAAGTGTCAAGACTAAGCACATAAGAAAAGATAGAAAGAGAGACAGTAAAGCTTACGTCTGGATTTACAATTACTAATTTGTTACCGAAAACGTTGATTTTATAGTTCTATCACGAGAGTGTGAAGAAAATAGAGTGAGCGTGGACCACAGAAATAGATCAAGATAGAACGGCGAATAGGCGTGGCAAGCGTGCCAAAACCCTGCACTATATTGCATGCTTTTCGAAACTCGCTCTCATTACGCAACGAGCGTTCCTGCCATGCGTTCAGGACGTAAAAAAATAGATAAAACGTCACATATATGCCTTATTATGCCGTGAAAAATTGTAAAAACAAAAGTAGGGAATCAAATATGAAAAAAGGAAATATTTCGTATGATCAGTAAGTACAGAGAATCAGTAGAAAGTATTTTTTTGAGATTATAAATTATTGTTTTACTTTTACTATGTTCAATAATTACGATCACAAGTTGTATAATTTTTCGTTATGATAAATATCCATTGCTGTCCGCATTCAACGCTCGTATACAAAAACATTGCGCGTATAAATTATACGCGTAATGTACGTCGAATCGAACGAAATACACAATACACCTGCCAGTTGATCGTTGTGTCTGTTAATCGCTGTGATTCGAATGTTAGAGATGGGCACTCCATGTATCGTTAAGTCTTAGGACTTATCGATAAATTAATTCAATAATAATTTGAGTATCAGCTCATATCTTGCTTTGTCCCTACTTTATTCTAACACCACAAATTTCAACCAAAGTGTTTTGTAATTACATTGGCAGCAGTTTATTTGACAGTATAAGTTTTCACCAATTTGACCAATCGCCGATGGAAAATCATCTCGTTCTTCTCAAATGGGCAGTAACCGAGGTATATGTAGACGTTCGGCTTCGTTATTTAACCAGGACTGTGAGGCCAACCCTTACAAAAAGGCAAATATTTAATAAATATGTATAGTTTCAAGGACAGTAAAATATTTATAATTAAATTTTATATACTGTTGGAAAAATATGTTTTAGGTATTAATATGTCGGATTGAAGTATTTAACATGTTTTACTTTCTATGATTATCGTTACAGAAAATCAATAAAGTTAGTAAAATATAAAAATAATAAAATTAACACACGTTGCCGATATTAACATCGATAATCTAATGTGAGTGTCTCCTAACTAGTCGTCTCGCTCACAATGAAAATGACGTCACGCTGAGGGCGTGGTTTTTCAAAAAAGTGACACGCTCGAAATGTATGGAAATATGCCATCGCGGCCGTTCTATCTTGATCTATTTCTGTGGCGTGGACAATGGTTGCACACATTCTACAGTGAATAATCAAACAGTTAGTTCTACAAGTTAATTAAACATACATAATTTTACGCCATTTTCTACCCGTAGGTATAGGCAGTGGCTGTTAAAGTCCCAAAATTGAATAGGTCGCTAACCTATTGCCATACCGGGCACAAAGTTTTCAGTCATCGATATTTGTTACACATAACTTTCCGAAAACAATTTTGAAAAGTCATTGGTGTGAGCCAGTGTCGGGATTCGAAACACGACTGGATTTAGAAACCGTGTGCTTGACCACTAGGATACCGAGACTGTGAAAAATTGAAATTGGGATTGAAAAAGGGGTTTTATATAACTTCGATATTCTAAAATTCAACGGGAATAAATAAATAAATGCAAGAATTATCCAAAAAAATAATAATAGCACTAATGCATAGGCACATTTTCAAGCTTAGATTCTCAACAACAAATAAATAACTGCAATTATTAAGTGGAATAATAGGTAAGTGGGTGACATGATTTCATAGCACAATCAATGTAATATATTTACAACGTAAGATCTTTGAGTCATCAAATGTTGAAAGAACAACATAAATTTTATCCAAAATAAATTCGATTCATTTTATCTGAAGACTAATTGGAAGTTATACAGTGTGGTTTTTCGGTGACGAGAACGGCAATGACTCGTAACTCGAGTTGTGCTAGACGCATAAAGAATCGGGCTTTGATGTGTTTTTTTTTTAATCTGAATATTTTTTATTCAACGCTATTCAGAGCTTGATGGATTACTTGACTGGTGGCACATGTTGTGTTGTCAGCCGGTCCAGCTATTGGTTGTAATATTTAAGCATCATATTATGTTGTTTCCACGAGCAATTTCGATGTAATTATTTTAATATCTACTTATAATTTGAGTTATAAGTACAAACTACATGTTTTATACTATAAAGTATAAATAATACAGTTAAAAATCAACGCGCGTGTTTGTAAAGAGTTATGAAAGTCAAAGAAGCGAGTAAAGCATGAAGAGTAGTGCCTTATTGCGCTCTGTTGTCTTTCCCTACCCCGCATGGGATTTGGCGTGAAGCTGTGTATGTATGTATGTATGTACAATAATATTATTTTGGATGGCGTAACAAATTTTATTTCTGTCTTGAAAAGGAATCGATCTTCCTCAACTTATTTATCTATATATTATATATATATAAGAGATTTCCACCTATATATTGACTCATCACGATATCTCTGGAACCATAAGGCGTAGCGACTTGAAATTTGGTAGGATTATTCCTTTCGCCGAGTAGAGGTTAGTTAAGAACGGATTTTACGAAATTCCACCCACAAGCGGGGTTGCGGGGGTGTTAACAATGGAAAATTCCCATTTTTAACCTATAGCTGCTATCGACTTCAAATTTGTCGAAGATATTGCAGTATTAACATAGCGGGGCAGCAGTTATTACTTTTGATGCGAAACAGAGTTCGCCGGGTCAGCTAGTAAACATATATTACATAATTTATTTATGATTTAACTTAAGAACATAGTAAATAAAAATAACTTTAAAATGATATCGTCGAACTTTTGAAAACCACACCGAAAACAAATCTTTTTCATTTATTTTTCAGCAAGTTGAAAGGGTAGAAGTTAAGCTAATTTTTCATTGAAATCTGGAGATCTCAGATATTAGAATATTAAAATTTTAAGTTTTAACTAAAAATTATATAATGGTTAGTCTAGAAATCTAACTAATAATATTCTAAAATATTGTTTGTATGTTCTCCCTTCAAAAACTGACTTAGCGTCGTCTCAAAATAGGGTTTCATCGAAATATGTGACATATTTACAACGATTAATATGAAGGCTTATATTAATACTGAAGCAAGAATTAAAAGACACCAATTTGAGCCGCAGGCGGTTAAATAATCATTGATTACTATTACAGTGTAGTTGTAACACATTATTTTTTATTTATTAAACGGTGAATTCAATAAAACTGAAGGGAATTTTCAGCCTCTGGGGCACTAGCGGGTTGAGGGCTAGGGCGGCAGGGGTGAAGAGGGGGTTCTTCGCTCAGGGCGCCGTCTCCGGCAGTGAGCAACCGCCGTGCAGCGCGACAGCGCGCGTGTGTAGCCCGCCCTTATATGTACCAACACATACGTTCCTCCTTGTACGTACGAGTGTTTCTGTTTTAAATATTAATTGTACACAAATGTGTTTGTGTGTGTGTGTGCGTACTTGAGAGAGCTGCCATATCAGTGATAATTGGTGGTGAATTTAAAAAAATACAATCTCTCAAAGGATTGATTTGTTGTTAATATACAAAAGTAAAGGTAGTAATCAGCTTCAATAATGGGCCCGTATGTTTAGGTAAGTCCTTCGTGATTATTAGTTATGCGCTTATAATTGTTATTATTGTTAACTTTATTGTACGTTCGCATGCCAGCGAAGTAATTAGGGGTTTTATCATTTAAATTTGAATTTCATTGTCAGGGACGTACCTGATGAGAAATAAATGCTCGGGTATTTTTTTGTAATCACTAAAATTACTCGTTAGTACTGGTATTTATAAAGACCTTTTAAATGAAACTTTGTTCAGTATGTTATGCATATATGAAGTAAATATTTGTTAAGTATATACGAAGTTTTATTACATCACAATCAGGGTATTTTTTTTGTGCCATAGGAAGGCAAACGAGCAGACGTGTCACCTGATGGTAAGCAACCAACGCCACCCATGGACACCACCAACACACATAGTGTTACTGTTGCGTTGCCGAACTTTAAGGGATAGGGGAAAAGAAGGGATGGGGAAGGGGGAGTGGGCCCCTCTCACCGAACGAAACGCGCCATGAGCCACTTTACGTCGATCTTCTGAGAAGTCGTGGTATTTCACCGGGCGAGCCGGCCCATTTATGCAGCGAACTGCTTGGCTCTACCACTGTTGAAAGTAAAAGTGGTAACTAAACCGAAATATTACTAAGCAATAAATACTCTTGAACATATTTATTATATGTTTTGGGAAGAAGAGGCTTATATCCTGATATATTCCCGATAGGGTATCGATCTTCCTCAACCTTTGTTTAAACATATAATACATACATACATATTACATATGTATGTATGTAACATACACAAAACAAATATTAATTAATTTATTTTTAATTTTAACTTAAAACATAGATAAAAATAACTTTGAAATGATATAGTTACTAAATAACGTACTCTCTTGAAAATATACATATTGTTTTAGTTCTATTTTCTGAAGAATATTTTTCGATAAACTAATTTTAAACAACACTCATTAGTGTGTAAATTGTTGCTTAATATCACCAAATGGTATAAACGTTCCAATGGAATAAATAAATAGCTATTTGGCATTCATTTAAAACAATTTGTTCAGTAGTCGATAACTGTATACATTCGGAAGCTATTATAATAATAGTTTCTGAAACGGCTTTCAACAAGTCTTTAGGGTGTATAAAATTTCAAACCTATGACTATTAGCACAGAAGTCAGAAGTGGTATACAGTAGCTAAAAGCAGCAATCTTTCTATATTTGTTTCGAAAATAAGTCTCTCTGGCTACACGCATACATGAAATTATAATTGTCGAAATATTTCAACTTCAATCGAATAAATGATGAATGATTTTAACAGTGGTAGAAATACCACGACCTCTCAGAAGACCGACGTAAAGTGGCTCATGCCGCGTTTCGTTCGGTAAGAGAGGTACCCGGAGGCCCACCCCCCTTCCCCATCCTTACCTATCCCCTATCCCTTAAAGGTCGGCAACGCAACAATAACACTATGTGTTGCTGGTGTCCATGGGCGGCGTTGGTTGCTTACCATCAGGTGACACGCCTGCTCGTTTGCCCTCCTATCCCATTAAAAAAAATTGTTTTTGCCAAGATAGAAGAAAGGGATTGAATTGCTTTTTTGTAATATTAGCCTGCTTTAATATTTGCGGCATGTCAACACCTATTTCAAATGTTTACTAAGTACAGGAAAAATTAGTGTCTGGTGGTGAGTGGCACGACCTGCGTGACAAACTCGTCAGACTCCTGCCAGTACCTTGTTAAATGACAAATGATTATTATTTAGCCCAATTTCGGCAACGCGTTTTTAATCATAGACAAAGCATCGGCCAACAAAGGCTATATTTTGAATAAATAGTAAGTAATTTTATCGATTTATTTTGGTTATATATTGCAGTTGGCTTCTTTATTAGATGAATTTTGATTAAAAATATTTCTGGTCGTAGTTTATTGGCAAAAAAAGGTTATTATAAAGAAAATTAAATTGGTACAAATGTTTTGCATACCGAAATAATCTGAGATCAGTAGTAGCGGTAGATAAAATTATCAGTATTAGTAGGTAATTAATATGAAATGTATTATATTGTGACACAATTAAATAATATTGGATTAACAATTATTAAACATTATCCTCTATTTGAATGAACTGTGTAGAAAATTAGGCTAAAATCTGATAGGTTTTATTTTATCTTATTTTTTATGCTATAACATTTATAGGAGTGCAAACGAGCAGGCGTATCACCTGATGGTGAGCAACAACAGAAATAGTGTGACAGTTGCGCTGTCGGCCCTTGCGGGATATGAAGGGGGTATTTTGAGAGGTTGGTATTTCAGTGATGGGTCTAATAATCAAGGTCATTGTGATGACTAATTGGATGTAATATACTATTAATTTATTTTCTTTAACTATTTCTTGAAGAGATTTCGATAAAATATGCAATTCCAAGTTAAGCGTTATTGAGGCTTCGGTGCTTACCTGCCCTTAATAACGTTTCGACGGCAGGTTGTGCCGTGACGTGCATAATTTAGAGTCGGGAGGACACTGGGACTTACCGATCTTAATATGTTAGTAGGTCTACCTTCTGAAACTTGTGTTATAAAACAAGGAATCACAAAGTCGTGCATTTTTAATACTATGGGACGAGAACCCAGTGGTTTAAAGCAACGTTTCCGTAGTGTACGCTGATTTTTTATTTTATTTTATAGACGAATTTGAATTGGCTACCCTGTGTTAAAAAATATGACAAAAAATTATCAAAAATAAACAAACTTATAAATAGACTTGCCACCTGTCGCTTACAAAATCGATTAGCACATCCAACGAATTGATTTGGCGCGAAGCTATGTATGTATGTGCATATCATATCTACCAGTTTTACCTCAAGGACGTCAGTTTCTGAGGTTCAAAACCGGGTACACAATAATAAGTTCTCTGAAGTTATGTCAAGATGAATATGGTTAACTAACATATTATACAGGATGTGCTTGCCGCTTTTTATTTCCTTCACTTGAACTTATTAAAGTCGTGAAGGTCCTATGTTAGTTCCTTAAAAAAAAAAATCTCAATTTTCATTACTAAATACATAAAATAACAACACAGTATAACATCTGTTGACAATTTTATCAATAAATTCAGTTAGAACAATAAGTAACACTCTCAGTAGGTAAACTCTACGGCGTAGCTGCCATGTAGACAATATGAAGATTCCACTTTTTTTATTATTATTATTTTATGGGATAGGAGGGCAAACGAGCAGGCGGGTCACCTGGTGGTAAGCAACCAACGCCGCCCATGGACACCAGCAACACAGATAGTGTTACTGTTGCGCTGTGGAAGGATGGGGAAGGGGGCGGGCCTTTGGGTACCTCTCTCACCGAACGAAACGCGGCATGAGCCACTTGACGTCGGTCTTCTGAGAGGTCGTGGTATATCACCGGTGCTTGGCTCTAAAAATAATAATAATCTCTAATCTCTCTCCACTGGAGACTTTATCAAAACATAGTTGATTTTACTAAAACAATAAGAATTTTTTGCTTGGGACAAAATATTGTCACCGTAAGAAACGAACTCCAAAAAAAACTAGAACTCGTTGAGGCGTTGCCCGGAATACAAGCACATTATCGAAATTCTATGAATGATATTTTTCACTAATAATTTCCGGAAATCCATTTTTATGTTTATGTATACCTTTTAATTTTAATGGAAAGTTCCATCACAAGTTAGGTATATTAGCCACCCGGCCATGAAGGCAAATTTAGAAGAGTTTTTTCCTCCTGTTAATTAAACTGACCTGTTATTTTAAATAACTGCAAATTTTAATACTACAAATGCTATGTTTTGTTAACTGTAACTTAACTCTATTTCTGACCCCATTAATTGACCTTGTTAACTGGTAAACAAGTCTAGGTGCAGCTTAACCCTGTGCTGCCAGGCAGCTCGCTATTATTGACCTCGACAGCACGTGTTTGTTGGCACACAGCGCAACAAACATTGGGGACGCGATAAATCCTAACTCGACGAACACTTTTTCTGCTTTTCATACCAGTCAACACCTCCCCCTCCTGGTTTATCCCTAACCTCACTTGTTTGTCGCCTTATCACGTTTTTTATTAAACTTTTCGTAAATACTTTGTGGAACTTGCACCTAACGGAGGCAAGTTATTGCCTCGATAATCTTGGTGTATAAATCTGGTTCACTAAGGTTTTCGTGTTAAATATTTCCTGTTTATTTTTTATTTCTGTAGGAAATAGGAGTTATAAGTTTTTTTATTACATACAACTTACACTTTATGTAAAAAATAATGTTTATTTCTTTAATATAGCCTGAATGGTCGAATGAAGCTTCAGAGATGTCATTGGTTTGTATTTGGTATTGCAAAACTCAGAGTGTATTTTCGTATTTCGATACCAAATCATAAAACATCTGAATATTTCAAGGTTCATCTAGTCTCGGTGGCGCAGTGGGCGAGCGCACGGCCTCTGATCCAGAGGTCCGGGGTTCGATTCCAGATACTGGCTCACGCCAATGACTTTTCGAAATTGTTTTCGGAAGTTATGTGTGATAAATATTGATGACTGAAAAACTTTGTGCCCGGTATGGCAATAGGTTCGCCACCTATTCCATTTGGGACGTAAACATAACGGCGAGACGAGGCTTAACAGCCGCTGCCTACACCTTTGGGTAACAAAAGGCGTGAAGTTATGTTATGTTATATATGTTATTTGTGATAAACAGACTGTCAATTTTGTGTCCGCTTTATGGCAAAAGATTCGCCACCAATTTCGTTTGGGACGCAACGTAACGGCGAGGCGGGGCTTAAACTGCCGTTACCTATACCTTCACTAATCTATATCTGTCCAAGCCCCTTTAATATAAGAAGACACATTTTGTTTCAACACAAAATTTCCTAACAAATCCTATTATGTGCCTGTCATAAATACACAGAACGTAGACATTAACACACAGAACACATATTTTGATATTGATCTGAAATACATTTTTTTTTTGTTAACATATTATTCATCATCATTTCATGATTGTTTAACAAACGAAGACATGAGCAAATAACTCGAATGAATGGGCACAAGAGAGACATGTTGAACTGTGAAAGAGAACACCGGTTGAAAGCTGAATCAGTACCGAAAGTTGAGTTAGCTGCCACCCCCCGCACGCACCTGGCCCGATTTAAATCCATATTATTTTGCATAAAAATTCTCAAATATAATAAGACCGATCCCGCATTCATTAAATATTCAGCATTGAAGCGAAGCTTGGATTAAAATAATGTTTTAAATGCAGAACGGGAAATTAAATCGTTTCTATTGTTTTTGTTACATAAAGGGTCTACAATCGGAATGGTGAAAGGGACACACTCAGTCACGAACTATGGACCGGCGTTCTGATAAAATTTCTGTTTGATTTAACGGACCCTTCATCGAAAATGACGTAAGAAAGTTATCAAAAATAAATAATAGTTTAAAAAAACTAAAAAACACGCTTTTATAGAAAACCAAACTAAAAAATAGAAAATAAATTTTAATGAAAATCCATTAAAATTTATTTTCTATTTTTTAGTTCGGTTTAAATAAATTAAGAAAATAGTGTTAAAAATTTCAATGAATATAAATTAAAAAAAGCGTGGGGTGCATGGTGTCAATAGTTATAAATATTTTATTGACAGATATGAGTAGAATGATTATCATTTCCCCTTTTGTAGCACTTACGAGTTCAGATACTGCGCAGATGATGTAATTTTAAAATTGAATATGGATACAGTTTAGAGTTTTTATTATTATTTAGTTTGTATATTGAAGTTGTCAATCAGATTTGAGGACTTGGCTGTACATTTACATTTTTTAATACACTCGAAGTTGCTTTATAAAAATTGCGATATATTTACTGTAAAGATAGACTGTGTCAATTTATGTAAATATAAATACTTAAAGCGGTTTGTTACTTCTGCTGTGACGCTATAGCCCTATGTTTGTCAGATGACAGACATCAGTGGGCTCGTCTGTATGACTTGTGGAAACAAATTGAGGAGATGCGTCTTGCTTCCTGCTTCTTAAGGGCTTAAAGGTACAATCATAACTTACGACGATGTATAAGATTCTTCAGGATGTGGTTATACTTTCGAGGATTTTTATGGTAATTTAATTTGTTAGTCATTAAAATAATAAAATAAAATTAAAAAATATACAACACATTTTATCTAGTACTTATAAGTTTGGCTAATTAGTCTGCTGAAGCATATTAAAAATATATTAAAATTTTAAAAAAAAATAGTTATTTTCTTTAAATTAATCAATTTTGCAAATACTCGGTTTTGTTGGTATGAAATAAGGCACTATGCCTCGAGCAATATCAAATATATTTTTTTTGTGTCACAAGATTTCATGACATAACATAACCCTCAGTAAAGCCTGACTCCTAAATGAGTTGCAGAGAGCCCTAGTAGATTGGCTGGAGGGTCCTAGTAGAACCCCCCAAACATACAGTTAGTATCTTATAATGTTTAACGCATAACTAAACTTACAATTGACAGATCTTGGGACTAGAAACTTTGTAGGTACCTTGTACTACCTAATGCGCAAAGGTAAGGGATTCGATCCCCACCACAACAATATAACTAATTATAAAGAACATAATTATATAGTGGTAGAACATAAATATCTTAATTTACATGTCTATAACAATATCGTGGCAATTTCTGTACCTCTTAAAATATGTATGAGAACGCTGTATAAAAACTCACTGCATAAAGGTTCGTTGACCAGCTGTCAACTGTCATCATTTCTGTTATCGGTGACAGCTGTCAAAATATCAAGAACAGTGTTGAAATTAAGTGTAAATTATTTATTTAAATTTAATACTATTTTGATGGTTGTTTTGCACGCAATCATTTGACCAGAAATAACGATAGATTTATTTTTAGAAATTAAATTATTTTAGACGCTGAAATTAATATTATTTTGTGACAAGTAATAATTACGATGTGACTATTTATATACTTTGCTGTACTTCAAAAGAGTTTAGTTATTATAATATGTGTTGTGACATGACTCTTTTACATTCCCCCCAAAACTACTTATCCCAATTGGGCTGAAAATTTAAATAATGTTATGATTGTTAGGGTTACCAGTAGGCAATTAATTTAATATCAAAAATTCCTGTCACAGCTGTTATAATTACTATTTACTACGCCAATGATGTCAAAAGGGGATGCAAGAATAAATTGTAATTGTAAAAGTTTCTATACAGAAACCTACTTTTATTAGTTTTCTGTCTGTTGCTTAATAAGAAGCGTATAATCGTTGAATACATTTTCTTAAAGCTAGTTTCTTGTTTTCTATCTCATCTCACTATTTCATCTCATTGACATTCACTGTCTGCTCCCAATACTAATATATCAATCCATATTTAATTTTTCTCCATAACAGAGATAGGGTTGTATCGTCCCGGCTTACAAATTGCACAGACCCCGGCCGCTTTGTTCCGACGAGCCCCAATGAATACTATATGAGTATGGGCTGTGCCAACCCTGAATAAACGAACTGTTTCTCAAGGTTGCTTAGGCGTAACCTATTATCCTTTATTATTAACGCGAGCGGTGTATGTTTTTTTATAATAAATTATATTTGGTAAACAATGTGTCGTGGTACTGAATTTTTCAATCTGTTTAAAGTGAATAGAATCTATTATTATCTACTATTTCTACTCTACGTATCATCATTGTCTCTAAAAGAGAAAGATTCAAATTCTAAGCCCGATGTATTGTAATAGGTTGTACCACCTTGTCCATATTTTGGGACATAAAAATTCAGCGAATCGACGCCTAACAGCCTACACCTTCGGGTAGAAAAAGGCATGAAGTTATACTACGTATTACATTATAAAATTTTATGAGCTGACACGGAATATCTTCTATTCATACTATTATTACAACACTATTCTTAATTTAAATCTATTAAAACTTATTTTCTATTTTTTAGTTCGGTTTTCTATAAAAAGCGTGTTTTTTAGTTTTTTAAACTATTATTTATTTTCTATTTTTTAGTTCGGTTTTCTATAAAAAGGAAATGGAAACACCAAACTTGGTAAAGACAATTTATTCCTCTTGGAACGCTAAAGCGCGTGTAATAAACAACGGATATCAAAACCGAATTTGTGGAATAGCGCCATCTGTGACTTATGCAAAGAACTCGTTTCAAGTTACACAAAAAAATTAACAAAATCATATTTTGCAAATTGAAAAATTGAATAATTTTATCAAATTAGTGTATTGTCATCGGTCCTCGATAAATCTACAAAGTTTGAACGAAATCTAGCTGTTCAAAGTGGGTCAAAATCGCGCCCAAAGAAGTCAGTTACAAACATAAAAGTGAAGCTAATATAAAGCGTGTAAAAATCTAATCTTCTTCAAAATAGATTATTCATTGATAAGTAAAAAAAAAACAACTCATAAGCTTGTCGTCTACGAAACAAATTACATGTGAATAAGTTAGAGGTGATTAAAAAAAATCTCCCATAAAATGTTGTATTCATATTTTATGGCACTCCCTTTGTTCCATAATGTACCTCCGATGTTGGCAACATTGTTATAACAATCAAACTCGGTAACGAGCCTCACATTAAAAAACTTATCCCGTACTACGCTTAACAACGTCCATAGAAAATTTGATTCATGTACCTAATTCGCTAGAAAATTTTGTGATTTTTTTTTGTAACTTTACGCCTGTTATACTAGTAGACGTAGACAGTGACTGTTATGCCTCAACACGCTAAATTTTACGTCTTATATATTACCTGGTGGCGAAACCTAATGCACGGAGTGGGTAGCATGTTTAATGGCATCATGATCTACCACAAATAATTTCCAAAAATAAAACGAAAATTAACGAAACCGAGACTCTCTGATTTTTTTTTATGGGATCGGAGGGCAAACGAGCAGGCGTGCCACCTGATGGTAAGCAACCAACGCCGCCCATGGACACCAGCAACACATATAGTGTTACTGTTGCGTTGCCGACCTTTAAGGGATAGGGCATAGGAAAGGATGGGGAAGAGGGGTGGGCCTCCAGGTACCTCTCTCACCGAACGAAACGCGGCATGAGCCACTTTACGTCGGTCTTCAGAGAGGTCGTGGAGTTTTTTTCTGGGACTGAGCGACTTTTTGCACCGTGTGTCTTGACGCTTCTAATACACAAAGATATAGACAGCCCTTCCTCGTGTCGCTTAGTTAAATGTCAAGCATATTGGCCTGTGCGTAATTTGGTAAGTAGTTATGATATATGTAAGATGAAGATCCCAGGACAAAAGTCTAAACAAAAGTTCCTAAAATAAAGTCTTGTCTCAAGTCACTTGACCTGTCGAGAGGACCTAAAACCCATAAACATATTTAGTTTCGTCACCCTTTTTTCTACCTGAAGATATTACAGCGTCTATTAAGCCTCGTAACGTATTTCTAGTAATAAAATTATTATAAATTTAATATTTTTTCCTAAAGTAATAACACATCTCCAATTGTTGTATATTATTTGAAAGGCGTATTACGAAGTCTTATGACGTATTGCAAAGCATCATATTTGACTGTATATAATAAAAAATATTTAATCAACATTTTATACACCCTAGAAGATGGAACAGATCTGTTCGAGAGGTTAAGGTGGAGTCTTCTGCTTAGAATGTCCCGTGTTCGAATCAACACACACCAACGATTTTTCAGAAGTTATCGGCTATAATTTATCAAACTGACTTTAATACAGGCACTTGATTGTTAATTGAACCGAACGTTGCGGCGTTTGAGTAAAAGCGTGGTCTATTTATTTCATGGATATAGAGGCTATGGATGCCAAAAAAATATATAAGGATACTTGAATGTGAAGTTTTGAACGCAATATTCTGACCTGTTTCGTAGAGGCTAAAAATGTTCGTATGAGTACTTGAAAATGTACAGAGTAATAACTGACGGTGCAAGCGCCATCTTTGTTCTCATTAACCTGTGGCATACATTCACACACATTACCCACTCGACCTTATTCCTGTGCAAATAAAGGTGGGTTTTGTTTATTTTGCGAATGTAATTAAGTATCTTTGTATTGAGTACAATCGCGGTTCAAACCTTTTGTTTTTACGAATTGTTTTCCGAGTGTTCGTGGGTGTTTTGGTGTTTTTGTGTTTTCAAATCCGGCCACATTGTTCTTCTGGAAATATTACTAATCTAAAATATTTAAACAAACAATTTTTATATTTATAAATTTTTTTATCAAGTATAATCTGATCTCCAGAAACGGCTCTAACGATTTTCATGAAATAGACGAGAGAAATCGATTTAGTAGCGTTTAATTTTCAAAAATTGGTTAGAGGTGATTTCAGAGATTGAGTTATTTCGGGTAGTGAAAATTGTTAAATATTGTGAAAATCCAGCGAGTAATCCTTGGATTAAATCCAGATGAGTCCTTTTTTGTCTATTTTCCAATTCATACACATACCAAAAAAAAAAAAACTACGAGCAAAGCGAGGATTAAATATTAGTTCTTCCAATATGAATATTGAAAAATAGGAAAAAAAAATGAAACTACGTTTTCAAGTTTTTAAATGATAATTTTGACGAGAAATTTTAAAACTGTACAGTAAAAGCGGATTAAGTTTAATTAATCCTATACTAGATTAATAGAGTTCTCCAATATGATAGTTATTTGTGCGTTGCAAAAAAAAACTCAGTTTCGGTGTTCCAGTGGTCGAGCACCCCGTTTCTGAATCCAGAGGTCGCGGGTTCGAATCCTCACATTGGCTCACACCAATGACTTTTCGAAATTAATTTCGTAAGTTATGTGTGATAAATATCGATGACTAAGAAACTTTGTGTCCGGTATGGCAATAGGTTTGCCACCTATTCCATTGTCCGAAATGGAATATATGGCAAACCTATATAGTGGTAAACATAACGGCGAGACGAGGCTTATGAGCCGCTGCCTACACCTTCGGGTAGAAAAAAGCGTGAAGCTATATTATGCTACATCAGTACTTCTATATGAATGTTTGTCTTCTTGCGTGAGAATAAGAAGCAAGTTATCATTTGTTTGTCAACATAAAGTATTTGTCACAGCTTGCTCACAATTTTCAGCAAAAGAGTGATCAATTGGATTTTGAAATATGTGATTTAAGTACACTTTTAATATTAACTAAGTAAATAGAATAAACAAAATCTATATATATATAAGAGATTTCCACCTATATATTGACTCATCACGATATCTCTGGAACCATAAGGCGTAGCGACTTGAAATTTGGTAGGATTATTCCTTTCGCCGAGTAGAGGTCAGCTAAGAACGGATTTTACGAAATTCCACCCACAAGGGGGGTTGCGGGGGTGTTAACAATGGAAAATTCCCATTTTTAACCTATAGCTGCTATCGACTTCAAATTTGTCGAAGATATTGCAGTATTAACATAGCGGGGCAGCAGTTATTACTTTTGATGCGAAACAGAGTTCGCCGGGTCAGCTAGTGCATTATAAAATTTATATTTTAGGCATTTAAATAACAGAATGTGTGTGACAAGTATTTATTTGTAAAGCTATTGAAGTGCCAGTATGGAACCATCTCGACGCGGAGAGGTGCTCTCTTTGAATATTATATCGCTGGTTGTTTTGGGAGCGTTTCGTTGTGTTGGGTCCCACACATATATTGTAATAATAATTAACAAACGTTGTAGCCTCGGTGGCGCAGTGGCTAGCACCCCGCTTCTGATTCAAGAAGTAGTGTGTTCAAATCTTGGCACACACCAATAACTTTTCGAAATTTTCGGAAGTTACGTGTGATAAATATCGATGACTAACAACTTTGTGCCCAATATGGCAATAGGTTCGCCACCTATTTCATTCTGGACGTAAACATAACGGCGAGACGAGGCTTAACAGCCGCTGCCTACACCTTCGGGTGGAAAAAGGCGTGAAGTTATGTCATGTTAATAACAAACGTACCCCAAACAACTTTTATACACGTCTTTACTTCTAGATGGATATACTTCTACACACTTTGAGGACATGATATAAAACACTACCACATCTGGTAATTATTACTTCTTTTCTTGCTTCATTAGTAGAAAACTGATTTTGACTTAGAAAACCAATGCGATAAAAACCATTCCAATTCGAGTTGTAGTCTCCATAATTTGGGATTATTTACTATTAGGATTTAGTATCAAAAGTATGTGTTGACTCAACAATGATAAAAACTACGAATAAGACAAATATTTGAAACGATAATCATTTTGCGAAATAAATTAAATAAATGAAATAATGCTAGTATCACATGTTGCACATTAGTATGTCAGGAGTAGTCACGACTACGCTCGACCAAGTAGTCATTATTTAAATTAAACCGTTCAGTTGATAGTAGTCAAAGCTGTGCTTCTCACGCGATGTGCTCGTCGGTTGCTTAACACTCTGATATTCGTGTTGTATTAGTTAATCTTCACGCTGTGCCCCTTGAGGATAAGCATATACAACATAATTTAATTTTGTGGAATATACATAAAGTATGAAATAGTGTGTACAGTAATTTTGATTTGAAAGTTTCTTTTTTATGGGATAGGAGGGCAAACGAGTAGGCGGGTCACCTGGTGGTAAGCAACCAACGCCGCCCATGGACACCAGCAACACATATAGTGTTACTGTTGCGTTGCCAACCTTTAAGGGGTAGGGGATAGGAAAGGATGGGGAAGGGGATGGGCCTCCCGGTACCTCTCTCACCGAACGAAACGCGGAATGAGCCACTTTACGTCGGTCTTCTGAGGGGTCGTGGTATTTCACCGGTCGAGCCAGCCCATTCATGCAGCGAACTACTTGGCTCTACCACTAAATTAATAATATTAATAGTAATTTTAACAAGATATTTACTTTTTTTATTAGCGCAATTAAAGAGTATTTAGTTTTCTTTTTTTTTATGGGATAGGAGGGCAAACGAGCAGGCGTGTCACCTGATGGTAAGCAACCAACGCCGCCCATGGACACCAGCAACACATATAGTGTTACTGTTGCGTTGCCGACCTTTAAGGGATAGGGGATAGGAAAGGACGGGGAAGGGGGATGGGCCTCCGGGTACCTCTCTCACCGAACGAAACGCGGCATGAGCCACTTTACGTCGGTCTTCTGAGAGGTCGTGGTATTTCACCGGTCGAGGCGGCCCATTCATGCAGCGAACTGCTTGGCTCTACCACTGTAAAGTACAGTATAAATAAGGTTATTTTTCAATTAAATCCACGGGAAATATAAACTAAAATATATCATAAAAGGACTTATTTGTTATTCCCCACCTCTTTCACAGTTATAAAATCACGTCTTCTGAAGCTATATCAGAATAGATATGCTGATATAGCTATCAAAACAATAAGACCATAAGTCGTGTCTTTATGTATACATACAAACATAATTACATGCATCTGATACACAAATTCTTGAGTGTTGTTAGTTAAAAAATACGTCTCAGTCTATTTCAGAAGTATAAATAAATATAATTTGAACATTAAAAAAAATAATTCAGCTATAAAAAATAAATAAAATAATCAGCTATACACAATATTAGTTTTATAAACAGAAACTGTCAGCAGTCCAATTAAAATGGCGCTTTAATTATGCAATCAGTACGTAAAAAAATGTAATGTAGTCTAGCGGAATGTGTACACGACCTTATATGTTCATTTACTTGTTAGTGTTATATTAATCTCGGTCTCGGTGTGTCCCCGGCCGTCTGTCACACAACTGATTTATGTACCTAATTATTGTGTAGACATTTTGTCACTGTATTTTCAGGAAGCTTTTTTGATAAAATACATACATATAGATACATATACCTATAACAGCTTCACATTATGACTAGACTTTAGTTTAATTTAAAGTTCTCGGTGGTCCAGTGGTAGAGCACCCACTTCTAAATCTAGAGGTCGCGGGTTCGAATCCTCACATTGGACCACACCTATGACTTTTCGAAGTTCTTTTCGAAAGTTATATGTGCAAAATATGGATGACTGAAAACTTTGTGCCCGGTATGGCAATAGGTTCGCCACCTATTCCATTCGGGACGTAAGCATACTGGCAAAACGAGGCTTAACTGCCGCTGCACTACACCTTCGGGTAGAAAAAGCCGTGAAGTTATGTTATATTTTAGTTTGATTAGATGGAATATTAAGTAAGTAGCTTTTTACTATTTTCTATAGATAAATACAAATGTCATGTCAATGTTATAAATTTTTATTGCGCTAAAAGTGTTAGAATGCTGTGGTTTTTATGAAACTTTCTTTAAGAATTTTTTCGTATACTTATAAGACTTTTCATATCCGAAAGCGTAGACATCGGCCATTATGCCGCCATTAGCAGAATTTTCAGGTCTTAACTTGTATACACAGCGAACCGTATTGCCTTACATTACGTAAAAAATTGTTAGTCATCATATTTATTAAACACAGTTTCAATGTTAATTGCCAGGTTTCGAACCCAAGACTTCTGGATCCAGAAAGTACATTTAATGTGGACGTGCACGTAGATATGTTTCTATCTTCCATTAGTTACCTTAATTTAGTTTAATAATTTGATGTTTTATTTATAATATTATATAATAAGAGTAATGAATTTACAAGAATTAGTTGGATCAATATTCAATATCGATGACTAACAAAATTGAGTCCGATGTATGGCAATAGGCTTTGCCATTTTATGCCCGAGATCAAATAATATGGCGTGTCGAGTCAAACTATCTTTAGGGATTGAATATGTGAAAATAAAAGAAGACAAATACTATGAAACCATTACATTTCAAATGTTAAATATTACGCCAAGCTTTAACAACATAACCAGAACAACATTGTCCCCAAAAATTATGAGCTGGATTATCTAACAATTAAATGGGTAGTCACAATTGTGCACATACCCCCTGTAAAATACATTTTAGTACAAAATTGTCTTTGCGTGATGCGACCTCAGGAATTCACTCACTTTGCATTAAATACCGCAGCGACGGAACGACACAGTAATTAACATTCGCTCCGAATTACTCATTGTTGCACGCCCCGGCCTGTAGCTGCGCTGGGATGTAATACCGCTGTCGCAGCGGAACACTGTCATGCTAATTTTAAACTTTAAGTACATTTGGCTCTTAGTTTTGATGGTACTGATGTCCGGTGTGTTTCTATAATTATTTTTTATTGGAATTTTTTGTTTTTATTGTAATTTTTTTTTAAAGTCCATTTGACAAAGCAGCGTAATACCTGGTAAGCCTCATTGTGACGAGAACGTGAAAGAGTTATTCCTTTCAAAGTAGAGCGGTCTATATTGATAGCATTGTTTTGTACATATTTGAATATTACTGCACTTTTGTTGTAATACTGGTGAGACAAGAGAGTCACATTCTTATCAACGTTGCCATAAACTGGGATCTTTTCTGCCGTCATTTTCCAGACTAAATTATCGCTCAAGTCTCTCTGATACTCTCCTTCTGATGTCTTTCTTCGCCTTCTATATTTTATAATCTACTCTCCAAATTCTTCGGTATCACTTTCATCATTATATTTCAATAGTAGCTCTACCACTGCTCACGTAATTCGCTGCTATTTGGCACGGCTTAGTCGCTGAAATACCACGAACCAGTAGAAATTTAGCGTGAAGTGATTCCTAATCCATTCTGTTCGGTGAGAAAGTCCCAGAGCCTTAACCCAGTAAGCTATTGACAAGATGTTTTCTAATTTCTTTATATTTATAACATTATTTATAGATTAAAACAACTTTTAGTATTATATCGCGTTTATTTATTATTTATTTTTATTAATTTCCCGACATTTCGAACTCTTTACAGAATAGAATAGAATAGAATACTCTTTATTGTACATAAAATGGTGATATTAACAATCGAATCATAAACAACACAAATTTATACAATTGGCGGTCCTATCGCTCAATGCAATTTCTTCCGGACAACCATTTCATGGAAAGAAAGAAAGTAGATAAATGTTTGTCGGCGACTTAAACAAAAATATATATAACAACAATAAACATATCTTTAATACATATTTAAATTAAATACACATACATAGACTTACATAAATACATTCTTAAACTACATATGTACGATACGACATTAACATACGTATTGATACAAAAAATAATAATAATAAAATAAAAATACACATATAGATATATATATATATTAAATACATTAAAAAAAAAATATATAATAAAATATATACTATAAATATAATAAAAATATATACTATATTTGTATAAATACTTATACAAATATAGTAGGGCTAACAATGCTACTGTAGGGCTAAATAATGCTGTGTGAGCCGTGATTTAAAAATGGTAACGGATTGCGCTTTTCTGATTTCTACGGGTAATTGATTCCACAACAGTACAGCTTGAACTGTAAATGATTCACCATAAAAGTTTGTGGAATGTCTTGGAATGGATAAGCTCAAATTTTCAGAAGACCTCAGGCACTTCGAATGTGTTTCATTTAAGAACACGAAACGTTCTTTGAGATAGTTAGGTGTTTTTGGACTAAATAGAATGTTGTATAATAAAACAAGGATATGAGTATTCCGGCGAAAGCGAATAGGAAGCCACTTGAGTTTTTTACGAAACTCGGAGATATGATCATATTTGCGAATACCAAATATGAACCGTATACATACATTTTGAAGTCGCTCAAGTTTATCCAGTTGTGCTTCAGTGAGATTTAGATAGCTGACATCGGCATAATCGAGTATAGGAAGAAGAAGAGATTGAGCAAGTGCAATTTTGGTGGGAATGGGCAAAAAATTTTTTAATCTTCGTAAAGACCCCGCCGATGCAAACAGTTTGCGGCTTACATCCTGCAATTGAGGGCCCCAGGATAAAGTGCTATCAATATAAAGGCCTAGATTCTTAACTTTCATACTGATTGGTAAATTAACACCGTTAAAAAGAACTTGCGGTAAAAGTGAATAGTCCAATTATTTAGCTATCATCCTGGAGCTGCCGACAACAATGACCTGAGTTTTCATCGGATTGACATTGAGACCATAGTTGATGCTCATTAAATGCATTACTAAAGTCAAGTAAGGATAGCAGTGTCAGCTTTCCACTGTCCATGCCCAGACGAATGTCATCTGTAATATGCACCAATGCGGATACTGTACTATGTCCAGCACGAAAACCTGATTGGAAAGGATTATGGAGATGGTTTTCTTTTAGGAAGGAATTTAATTGGCGATACGTTAAGCGCTCGAGGACTTTGGACAAAAAGGGGAGGATGGAAATGGGACGGTAGTCAGCAAAAGATAAAGGACGAGATTTTTTGGGAAGCGGAATTATTTCGGCTTCTTTCCATAGAGTTGGAAAAACGCCGTAGGTAATAGAATAGTTAAGGATATGGCATATGGTGGAAAGGATCTCATCAATGATAGGGATAATCATTTTTCGGCTGAGACAGTCCGTACCTATCGCATTAGATGATATCGAAAGTATGCACTCCTTAACATCACAAGCTGCAAATTGCTGAAACAAAAATAGTGAATAGGTAGGTGTTGGAAGGGATGAAAGACATTGTAAAGTTTTCATTTTAGTGGTCCCATCAAAATTGGACGAAGCAGAGAAATGCTGATTAAGCGTATCAATATTTAGATTATTAGGAGTTGCATCGTTACGTATCCTTCCAACTCCTAAAGTTTTGAGAAATTTCCAGACCCTGTCTGGATCTCCGTTTTCAACAGATGCATGGATGTGTTGGCGTTGTGCGTTTCTACACACCTTATTGCAGTGATTTCGAACAGCAATGTATTTTTCCAAGTTATAAGGTGTTGGCCGAATTTTATATTAAGTTTTGGCTGCTGCCTTTAGTTTTATAATGCGTCTAATATCGTCCGTAAGCCAAGGAGAGGGCAAATGCTTAACTTTCATAGTTTTAATAGGCGCATGGATATCATAAAGTTTTATTATGGCTTCATTAAAAAGATTAACTTTTTCGTCAATATTATTCATCAGATCATTTTCACGAGTGATGAACAAAAAGATGATAGTTATTCAAAAGCTATTTTTATTGATATAGAGAGCACCCAATTTTGGAAATAAAAATCAAAAAGTTGATGTTAAAAATATGATTTTTGCTATTGGTAACCCACATCAGTCCATGAAACATAAAATATAATATTTATTTGTTTGATGTATTCACAAAAGAAAAAAAAAATGTTTGTAATGATCCTTTGTTGTATAATTTAATAGGTAACAGTTGTTATTTTTTAATTATTAGATAATTATCTTATTTTTCTAAGTTAGTTGAAAACAGAGTATAACTATTATTAAACTAAATTAAATTATTATATTATTATTAAAAATTATTTCCAAAAAGTGGGTGCTCTCTGTATCAATGAAAATAGCTTTTGAACAACTACCATCTTTTTGTTCATCATTCGTGAAAATGATCTCTGTAAAGAGTTCGAAACGTCGGGAAATAAATAAAAATAAGTAATTAATAAACGCGATATAATCCTAAAAGTTGTTTTAATCTATGAGTGAGATTCGCGAAAGTCTGAGAAATAAAAACATTATTTATAATTTACATGTTATTTAAATATGATGGAGGATGATGAATGACAGGGGCCGGCCGGCGCGTGGGTACGTAAGCATTTAATACCAAACGATCCTTCAAATATGCAGTCAACTTTCACTTTCCTCACAACGTAATACATCATCAATCTTATTAAATCTACGTACACGAGTTGACAACTGTGAGCGCGACGCTCTCCATTGTGAAACAGTAATTGATGATCATTATATGAGACTGTTTTTAGACGTGACTCAGATTTCTCCACCTAAATATAGTTTGGTAACTTCATCCCACTCCACTACCAGCTCGTAGATCTGATTTGCTACCTTTACATTCTTACGTACGTGTAAGCAGAGACAAATAACACCTCAATTAACGCCAAGTCCCAATTGGGGTAGATGAGGAGAACAGACCACCATAAGGCACAATTCTTATACACCAATCAAGTAGCTTCTCCGACTTTCATAAACTGGACTGGTCCTGTTTCTTTACAACAAAATGGTGAGTGGAGGCCCTCCGCGCTAAAGAAGTGAAACTTTGTAACAAACATACATTTAAAACAAACTAAATTTAAAAAGAGCCTATCTATCTTACATTAAGATGGGCCTCGTGGTGCATTGGTAAAACTACCGACTGTGGAATCGAGATTGGCGGGTTCGACCGCACTCGGTTATAAATCTTAAACGGGTCTAGGTAGAATCTGGTAGAACTACTCACCTATTTTGGAGCACTTGCCATATATTGCATTATTCTTGATCTTACTCTCAACAAGCCCATTTGATATCCATATTGTAGAAATGCATTAAACATATTAATTCCTCCATATTCGATTTAGAATGACGTCACATTCTTTTTCGAGTTACTATCAAAAAGCTCTTTCATTTGATACAAATATTGTAAAAAAACATGGAAACTATCTCCGCATGAGAGGTAGCAGGCACATTCATGCAGCGGACT
This sequence comes from Euproctis similis, assembly GCA_905147225.2. Classification (NCBI taxonomy): domain Eukaryota; kingdom Metazoa; phylum Arthropoda; class Insecta; order Lepidoptera; family Erebidae; genus Euproctis; species Euproctis similis. Next base: position 2,534,221 of record LR990111.1, on the reverse strand, counting down.
AAGTAGCTCTACCAATTTTAATATTATCATCCAAACTTAGCGAGTGTAAAAAATTTCAGCTCAATTGGTTGAAGATATGAAATTGAGTTTTAAGATTCAAGAACATATATAAATACTTCCATACATAAATTAAAACAACCGAGTTTATCATCTTTGTAAAATCCATTATGAGTATAAATCGATAACAACGCACGTATGACAGTCGCTGCGTAATAACTAGTCGGCTAACAGATTTACAAAAACATATGATTTTACTAGTGCAGATAATATTTATTTCTTATTTCTTAGATTTTCGCGAATCACATTCATAACATTGAAACAATTTTTTATGGATTATATCGCGTTTATTTAGAACTCATTTTCTATTTATTTCCTGACGTTTCGGGATAAATATTTAATTTTGTTTCATGGTCTGATGTGGGTTACCAATAGTAAAAATCATATTTTTAACTTCAACTTTTTCATTTTTATGTCTAAAATGTGGGTACTCTTTGTATGAATGAAAATAGCTTCTGAACGACTACCATCTTTTTTTAATCACTCGTGAAAATGATCTCTGTAAAGAGTTCGAAACGTCGGGAAATAAATAGAAAATAAGTTCTAAATAAACGCGATATAATCCTAAAAGTTGTTTTAATCTATGAGTGAGATTCGCGAAAGTCTGAGAAATAAATATTTCTTATCTTTTGTTTACATTGAGAAGTGGTCAAACAAATGTTTTTTTTTTGTATATTCCTAATAATATATGTATTTTAGTAACAATTTATTTAAAAATTATAACCCTATTTTTTGCAGTTAGTACTTTTGAGACATGGTATGATAAAAAAAAACAATGCCGCTATTAGCAACTCGAAGTCAATGTACAGTTTTTAATCAAGCTATACAAATTTTCTTTGTTGGTTTATATAAACTGGTTTATGACCTAGTGTTATATATTACTTAATATACCCGGGCGGAGGCCTTAAATGCTTTTGCAAGAGACATTCGAAGTTCCACTTAAAAAATAATATTAATATACTCGTTGTTCAATATATCCGTTTCAAATGTTATACGTTTCACAAATATGAAACATAATTAAAATAATTAATAGTTTAAAAAACTAAAAAACACGCTCTTTATAGAAAACCGAACTAAAAAATAGAAAATAAGTTTTAATAAAATTAAATTAAGAATAGTGTTGAAAATTTCAATAAATATAGATTATTAATAGTGTGAATAAAAAAAAAATTTAAAAAACGCGTGGGGTGCATGGTGTCAAAGTTATAAATATTTTGTTGACAGATATGAGTAGAGTGATTACCATTTTGATAAGATCTTAAAAAGAACCCCACGCTTTTTTTAATTTTTTTTTATTCACACTATTATTAATCTATATTTATTGAAATTTTCAACACTATTCTTAATTTAATTTTATTAAAACTTATTTTCTATTTTTTAGTTCTGTTTTCTATAAAAAGCGTGTTTTTTAGTTTTTTAAACTATTAATTATTTTCTATTTTTTAGTTCGGTTTTCTATAATTTTATCAAATTAGTGTATTGTCATCGGTCCTCGATAAATCTACAAAGTTTGAACGAAATCTAGCCGTTCAAAGTGGGTCAAAATCGCGCCCAAAGAAGTCGGTTAAAAACATACAAACATACAAGCGAAGCTAATAAAAAGCTAATAAAAATAGATATTATACATAATTGTATCGATTTCATAAAATATTTTTGCGGTCAATTCGGTGTGATAATTAAATTAATGGTATGTTTTTGATAATTACTCTCTATAAATGCGGTCACATCGGAAATATTATTGACAGAGTGTATTTTGTTTAGAGTGTATTGTATTTATGTCAATTATATCTGAAAAATACAATCATAATATAATTTATTTGTGCTTGAATTTACATATCGATGTTTTTTGTCGTTTGCTGTCCTGATAGAATAGGCGACAGTGTTCATTATTATAATTATACATAATATATGTGGCACATATAATTTCTAATGATTTGAATTTAAAAATCGTTAAACGCGTATAATTGCAGAATTCGAATTGAGGGCTCTTTTCTTTACGGCCCCTCTAAACGCAGCTAAACGCGGTGCATTTTCTGCATCTAGCGGTGAGCGAATAAAATAAATAGTAGGAAAACTAAGGAATATATACCATAGATGTGGCTTACGTTTCAAGTTTTCTACCAACGCAATGCACAATTCGCACTGCGTTTAGCTGCAGCAGGGCCTCTAGACTTCGGAATATTTGTAATTTTATTTTATTTGTTTGTTGTTTGTATTGTATTTGTTGTTTGTATTTTATTTGTTTATCATCTTTGTAAAATCCATTATGAGTATAAATCGATAACAACGCACGTATGACAGTCGCTGCGTAATAACTAGTCGGCTAACAGATTTACAAAAACATATGATTTTACTAGTGCAGATAATATTTATTTCTTATTTCTTAGATTTTCGCGAATCACATTCATAACATTGAAACAATTTTTTATGGATTATATCGCGTTTATTTAGAACTCATTTTCTATTTATTTCCTGACGTTTCGGGATAAATATTTAATTTTGTTTCATGGTCTGATGTGGGTTACCAATAGTAAAAATCATATTTTTAACTTCAACTTTTTCATTTTTATGTCTAAAATGTGGGTACTCTTTGTATGAATGAAAATAGCTTCTGAACGACTACCATCTTTTTTTAATCACTCGTGAAAATGATCTCTGTAAAGAGTTCGAAACGTCGGGAAATAAATAGAAAATAAGTTCTAAATAAACGCGATATAATCCTAAAAGTTGTTTTAATCTATGAGTGAGATTCGCGAAAGTCTGAGAAATAAATATTTCTTATCTTTTGTTTACATTGAGAAGTGGTCAAACAAATGTTTTTTTTTTGTATATTCCTAATAATATATGTATTTTAGTAACAATTTATTTAAAAATTATAACCCTATTTTTTGCAGTTAGTACTTTTGAGACATGGTATGATAAAAAAAAACAATGCCGCTATTAGCAACTCGAAGTCAATGTACAGTTTTTAATCAAGCTATACAAATTTTCTTTGTTGGTTTATATAAACTGGTTTATGACCTAGTGTTATATATTACTTAATATACCCGGGCGGAGGCCTTAAATGCTTTTGCAAGAGACATTCGAAGTTCCACTTAAAAAATAATATTAATATACTCGTTGTTCAATATATCCGTTTCAAATGTTATACGTTTCACAAATATGAAACATAATTAAAATAATTAATAGTTTAAAAAACTAAAAAACACGCTCTTTATAGAAAACCGAACTAAAAAATAGAAAATAAGTTTTAATAAAATTAAATTAAGAATAGTGTTGAAAATTTCAATAAATATAGATTATTAATAGTGTGAATAAAAAAAAAATTTAAAAAACGCGTGGGGTGCATGGTGTCAAAGTTATAAATATTTTGTTGACAGATATGAGTAGAGTGATTACCATTTTGATAAGATCTTAAAAAGAACCCCACGCTTTTTTTATTTTTTTTTTATTCACACTATTATTAATCTATATTTATTGAAATTTTCAACACTATTCTTAATTTAATTTTATTAAAACTTATTTTCTATTTTTTAGTTCTGTGTTCTATAAAAAGCGTGTTTTTTAGTTTTTTAAACTATTAATTATTTTCTATTTTTTAGTTCGGTTTTCTATAATTTTATCAAATTAGTGTATTGTCATCGGTCCTCGATAAATCTACAAAGTTTGAACGAAATCTAGCCGTTCAAAGTGGGTCAAAATCGCGCCCAAAGAAGTCGGTTAAAAACATACAAACATACAAGCGAAGCTAATAAAAAGCTAATAAAAATAGATATTATACATAATTGTATCGATTTCATAAAATATTTTTGCGGTCAATTCGGTGTGATAATTAAATTAATGGTATGTTTTTGATAATTACTCTCTATAAATGCGGTCACATCGGAAATATTATTGACAGAGTGTATTTTGTTTAGAGTGTATTGTATTTATGTCAATTATATCTGAAAAATACAATCATAATATAATTTATTTGTGCTTGAATTTACATATCGATGTTTTTTGTCGTTTGCTGTCCTGATAGAATAGGCGACAGTGTTCATTATTATAATTATACATAATATATGTGGCACATATAATTTCTAATGATTTGAATTTAAAAATCGTTAAACGCGTATAATTGCAGAATTCGAATTGAGGGCTCTTTTCTTTACGGCCCCTCTAAACGCAGCTAAACGCGGTGCATTTTCTGCATCTAGCGGTGAGCGAATAAAATAAATAGTAGGAAAACTAAGGAATATATACCATAGATGTGGCTTACGTTTCAAGTTTTCTACCAACGCAATGCACAATTCGCACTGCGTTTAGCTGCAGCAGGGCCTCTAGACTTCGGAATATTTGTAATTGGACAGTTGAAACTGATAAGATTTTACCAATCTCGGTCATCAAAGCTTATTCGCAAACAAATTTAATTTCGATTCATTAATATTCAATTGCTATAATAAATTACTTTCTTATAAAGATCATGCCTCATTCATCATCAACTACTAGTGAGGATATATTTTAACAAAAATAATGCCTACAAATTAAATGCGGTGTCATATAAAATTTGGCATAGATAGTAAAGTATTTTAATTAGAGGGTGGACCGTGGTTGAGGTCGACTTGGGTCTCAGGCTATCTGATGCACTCACCAAGATAAGTGACAAACGGGACACTGATCTTGATATTTAAGAAAATACTATATGTTCTTATAAAATTACGATATTTTTTTATATGGAAAAACAAAATTACATTTTTTTTTAACTTTCCCTTTTTTAGAATAATTTATTTTTTATATATTTTTTAACAGTCTCGGTGGCGCAGTGGCTAGCACCCCGCTTCTGATTCAAGAAGTAGTGGGTTCAAATCCTGGCACACACCAATGACTTTTCGAAATTTTCGGAAGTTACGTGTGATAAATATCGATGACTGACAACTTTGTGCCTGGTATGACAATAGGTTCGCCACCTATTCCATTTGGGACGTAAACATAATGGCGAGACGAGGCTTAACAGTCGCTGCCTGCACCTTCGGGTAGAAAAAGGCGTGAAGTTATCTTATGTGTTGTATGTTATATTTTTTCCCCGTAGGCGAGTGGCGAGTCCTTTACCATGGGCACAGTTTCCCTATTGATGTGTTTTCAGATCTTTCTCCAATACAGAAGTCCCTAAGCTAAGCTCACAAATTAAAATTCAATTCGATAAAATTAAGTTTTTTAATTTTTATTCGAGCAAAACGCATAAAAAATTTCAATAAAAACATTTCTGTATAATATTACTAATATTACGCCAAAGCAATATTCAGTTTGAGTGTTGTCCGGTTTATGAGCCACTTTACAACCTCATATATCATTTATGGCAGTTAAATTCCGTCTGCAGTTGTTCATAAAAATGTGAACAGGAAATATCTCGGGGGATAGGTTGATCAAACATCAAGATTAACGATCAAATTTCGATTATAAATGTGTATTTTTATTTTCCGTGCCTACTGGGAGGCTGTCCGTCTAGTTTAATTAATTACAGGATATAGTTGCGGTGTTGAAAGCATGTACTTCCTACATGTATAATTTACTGAAATAATCTAGCTCCAAGCTAACGGAAGAAGACAAAGGATAACGTAACGTAACTTCAACAGTGGTATAGCCAAGCAGTTCGCTGCATGAATGCGCCGGCTCGACCGGTTAAATACCACGACCTCTCAGAAGATCGACGTAAAGTGGCTCATGCCGCGTTTCGTTCGGTGAGAGAGGTACCCGGAGGCCCACCCCCTTCCCCATCCCATCCTATCCTACTCCCTTAATGGTCGGCAACGCAACTGTATGTGTTGCAGGTGTCCATGGGCGGCGCTGGTCACTTAACATCAGGTGACACGCCTGCTCGTTTGCCCTCCTATCCCATAAAAAAAAACTTCACGCCTTACTGCCGGAAGGTGTAGGAAGTGGCTGTTTCGCCTCGACTCTGGACTCGCTGTCCCACATGGAATAGGCGGTGAAATCCCTGAAAGCCCAAATACTTATTGTCCTACAAATCAAAATATCTAAAATTACTATTGCTCCCAAACAAGTAATCCAAAGCTATGCCATATTGTATATTATTTTACAGAAATAAAGAATGACCTGCCACTATGATAACCATAGCAAATCACGTAGAGTTCAGATTCAAAGAGAGAACATACAGGCATATAAATAAATTATTTTTCGTGCATTTTTGTCAGTCCTTAGCAGGTCACGTTTATACAATTTAAAATGATTATAAACAGGAAAATCGTGAGTCTACATTATCATCGATCATCTATATTATTATCCGGCTTTAACTGTTCCACAAAGTAGTAGTAGAGTCAAGCATAGCAGTGGCAGAGCCAAGCAGTTCGCTGCATGAATGGGCCAGCTCGACCGGTGAAATACCACGACCTCTCAGAAGATTGACGTAAAGTGGCTCATGCTGCGTTTCGTTCGGTGAGAGACGTACCCGGAGGCTCACCTCTCTTCCCCATCCTTATCCATTAAAGGTTGGTAACGCAAATGTAACACTATGTTAATATGTGTTGCAGGTGTCTATGGGCGGTGCTGGCCACTTACCATCGCGATATACTTCTTGAGAGGCTTAGTTTTTTTTATGGGTTAGGAGGGCAAACGAGTAAGCATGTCACCTGATGGTGCGATATACTTCTTGAGAGGCTTAGTTTTTTTATGGGTTAGGAGGGCAAACGAGTAAGCATGTCACCTGATGGTAAGTGGCCTCAAGTTTTTTTACAATTTGATATCAGTTATATAAATTCAAATTCCAAACGGATTTAGTATTATTATTAAGTACCTAACCTAGCAAAATAAAATATATAACTTTAATAATAATTATCTCAACAAGGGTACTGAAAATAGTGGTTTTATCTAGGCTTAAAAAGGCCCTACATCCGCGGGTTTACGTGCACCAATTTCGGTCTAGGAGATTTTATTTTATTACGTAACCGCCTCTCTATCTGTGTAGACAACCGGGTTTTTGGAATTTCTCACTAGGATTTCCAGTTATCTGTGGTATTTGAATCTAATGAAACTTGATTTCACTATTTGAAGCGCACATCACACAGATAAAATAATTTCAGTAATATGTAACTCAGACCTTTGGCGTAGTGGATAATATCTTCACATTACAAGGGATTTTGTGTCTCACACGATCTCAATATTTTGTTTGCTAAGGCGAAGAAATATTTTGATACATGAATATATCAGCTAAAGAAGATAGAGTCTTCAATTGCTGGTCATACCAGACTGAATCCTGCTAACTTTTGTTTAGAAAGTTTTGGGTTCAAACTTAAAGAAACCATTTATCTTTCAATAGTCATAATGCGAAGAAGACTTCATATAATATATGAAAAGTAAGGTGAAAGCTTAAAATATTTGTTTATAAAAAAATGGGGAGTAATGATGCTTAGTGGCAAATCTTAAATTACCTATGCTATGTTAACAGATTAATTCTCCAGCGACTTATGGATTTATTCTTATTCGTCTGAAAATGTCTGTGTTCATAAAAAAGAAGATGATCAATCATTATCGTTTATGAGTGTTTTAAAAAGACAAAGTTTTTTATCGTCTTGTCTTTTGGAAATTTGGACAAAGATTCATTACCCTTGTTTCAGCCGTAAAGTTTTTACAAACTGTCGATATCTTCGCCAAAATTTGATTTGACTTCGAAAGTATTATTAATCTACATCCATATATATGAATAAAATTGGAATATCTGTTTGTAAAATCGAAATATTCGCCTTTAACTACAAGCACACAACACTGTCACAAACACAATTGATGTGTACATTTATGAATGTTTGTATTTGGTGATATATATATATATATTATATTATATTATATATATATGAATTGACTATTCCACCTACTTAATTTATTTCTCTGCACTTCCCGTGATTGACTAAAAGAGAATGCCTCAGCTTTTCTTATATACGTGGACTACAAGTATCAGAAAGTAGGTAACTAATAAGTAATAAATAAACGCGATATAATCCTTTTTTTTATGGGATAGGAGGGCAAATGAGCAGGCGTGTCACCTGATGGTAAGCAACCAACGCCGCCCATGGACACCAGCAACACATATAGTGTCACTGTTGCGTTGCCGACCTTTAAGGGATAGGGGATAGGAAAGGATGGAGAAGGGGGGTGGGCCTCCGGGTAGCTCTCTCACCAAACGAAACGCGGCATGAGCCACTTTACGTCGGTCTTCTGAGATTATGGTATTTCACCGGTTGAGCCGGCCCATTCATGCAGCGAACTGCTTGGCTCTACCACTGTTTCCTAAAAAGTTGTTTTAATGTTCATCATCATCATCATCATCATCAGCCTATTGCAGTCCACTGCTGGACATAGGCCTCTCCCAATGTGTGTGTTTTAATGTTATGAATGTGATTCGCGAAAATCTGAGAAATAAATAAGTATCAGAAAGCTTTATACCTATCTATTATTTTATTAATTTGGAATTCATAATCGGAAGGTTGCGTTGCAAATGGATATTAAAACCAGTTGTTGATCTTGTATCACTGATGAGTAATTCGACCATCAGCTGCTCAAGTAGTGGGTTTGGGGTCGCGAAAGTCGTAATAAAATGACAAAGTTAAGAAACATTACGCCGAATAAAACGTTTTCTGGACATTGTTGAAAATAATGAAATTCTAAACTGAAAAAAATAATTGTCAACTCCATATTAACTTAAAAAAGAACACCAAAATTAAAATGTTTGATACGGGTATATCGAATGAAACTTAACTAACTTGGTGATTGACACACATATCGCCAGCTAATATATACCCTTGATTCGATTAAAGTCATATAAATATTATAAACTAGATAATTAGTCATCTTTTGATACAGATTATATTTGATTATATTATTATTAATTTTGGTATTGAATCTATAATTATCATAGCTCGGAGTAGGTAAAGTAATTTAAGCTCGTTGATGTCAAACGTAGGGGATAATATGGATATGCCCCCAAAATTCCGAAACTTCATATTTGTTACGGAATTTTGAATATTTAAAGAGGGAATCTTATTAATATGATTATTTTCAAAAATTGTGTTAATGCTTTATAAAAAAATCGTATCGGATGAGGATTAAACATAATTTATTTAAGTTTTTGTTTACTTAAAAATGAGGATAAAATGGCATGTCTATATTATATTAACATGATGCAAGTACTTAAAATTACCATACCTACTCTGACATATTTTAATCATAGAAGTCTTTGACACTAAAACAATATTATTAGAAATGTTCAAACTTATAAACTTAATGTTGAATGTCTTAATGGTTAAATGTCGACCACAGGAGGACCACTACTATTTATTTAGTATTAGCACCACTTATTGTATTGTGTACAGATTTTCTATGTTATCCCATAAAGTTCCATATTATCCATGTTAGCCGGTCCATAAAATGTCCACTCCATAAACAGCCTTTAAAATATAGTTTTGAAAAACAAAGACGAATCATTGACGAAGGAGTCAATGATTCGTTCTATTCTAATTATAACTTAAAAACATCTACAATATGGATTTATCTCTCTAACAAAAACACAAAAAAATATTCACGGATCATACGTAAAACAATGCCAACCGCATCCGATCCTTCAGAATATGAAACTATAGGAATACAAATAAAAAACTACGTTGCCGAGTCTTTGTTTAGCCCCGATTCGATGTGACGTCATTTCCTGTACATCCGAAGATTAAAAAACTCTATTTTGGGAGCGCAACGAAATTGTTTAATCAAAGCTGCGTACTGCGATGATATATAGTGAGAGATGGCGACTATTAAACTATAATTACCTGTCTGTTATATATGTACCTTCACGGCTTGATATCGACACCTCGCTTGACACCACCTGCACCAAGCAACCTCTGCTAGATGATAGCACACGCTGCCTACACCTATAAAAGATATGATACTATAGAAAAAGGCGTGAAATAAGAAACAAAAATTAAAAACTACTTCCTTAACCGGACATGTTTTGAAAATTTATTAAATTTTCTTTTTGAGATGCGGTTGGCTTAAATCTATTAGAAAAGATGTTTTAAATGAGTTAAGTTTTTTGCGTGTGTTAGTTCAGAACCAATAACCTAAATTAGAATAACATAGATAAGTCGTTAGATTTCTGTTGCAGCGAAATAAAGCCTGGTAATTCAGCGAGACGAAAATATGTGGTCTTATAAAGATAAACATTTAAACAGCGTTGTTTATTATGAAGTCTAAATATATGAAGAAGTAAATAACTAAATTAATATATAAAGAACTAACTGTAATACGGGATTATAGTTATGTATACGTAACTAACAGCAATAAGCACTATATATCATCAAGTTAAATTTTCTGCGGACGCTCGCACAGGTCCGCTGTTTTATGTGCAATGTGATAAAAAACGTTTTTTTGTTCCAAATATGATATTAAAATTTACGTTCCTCTTTAAATTTGTCAGAAAAAAATGTATAAAACATATCGTCTATGTGGTTGGCACCTTTTTTTAGTAAGATTTAGTAGCTAATCTAACATAACATAACTTCACGCCTTTTGTTACCAGAAGGTGTAGGCAGCGGATGTTAAGCCTCGTCTCGCCGTTATGTTTACGTCCCAAATGGAATAGGTGGCGAACCTATTGCCATACCGGGCACAAAGTTGTCAGTCATCAATATTCATCACATTTAACTTCCGAAAACTATTTCGAAAAGTCATTGGTTTGAGCCAGTGTCAGGAATCGAACCCGGACCTCTGGATCAGAAGCCGTGTGCTCGACCACCAGACCACTGAGACTTTTAGTTAATCTGTGGTATAAATTTTATATATACATAGATAGAATTCCGGTAGTCTATTCTTAAAATAAATATGTAACATATGTAACTTTAAGATTATTTTAAAATTAAATGAAAATTTTATTTAAAAGTTATTTTTTATGTAAAATGTGTTTTATTTTCAGATATCTCATCAGTCCAGTTAGAGTTGCGGAGGTGTAAAATCGTTGCCAAGTGTATTTGTGAGTGTCATAGTGTATGCGTGCGCTGGTCTGTTGGTGGCATGCCCGGTGGGGGGCTAATGCGGGGTCAGCCCCCGCCTCAATAACGATATGTGTGCACGTATACAAGCCGCCCCCGCGTTTCTCGCCGCGCTCGCCATCATACACCTCACCGCGCCAGGTGAGTGGCTATTTACTTATTTTTTTTCTAGCACGTTTGGTACTATAAACAACGGCAAATTCTCGTCATTATGAAAAAAATCGAGAACACATAGGTTAGGGTGTCCCTTATTTTTAGAAGTCCGAATTTTTTAACGCATACGTCCTAATTTTGTTCATTTATACCTAAAACACTAGAAAATAAATATTTAGTTATTTGTTCCCAGTTATTATCGTAGCTAACACCTATTGTTTTATGTTACAAGATGGAAGTGAAATTAAGAAGTGATAACAAAAGTATTTTCTTAGTTGGTGATGTAAATTATCAAATAACAGGCGTTAAGTTACCGTCAAACCGTCAAGTTCTCGCAGTGCTGTTTTATAATATTCGCGAAATTAAATTAAGTCATTCGTGAGTGTATTATATTCTGGGAAAAGGCTAGAATCCCAACTAGAGCTTTACCTAACTGTGTAAAAAAACTTGTGGATCTTCACCACACTTGGAGAGAGTTGCAAAAAAATTCGAAAAAGTCGAACGATATTTATAAGCGCCGTGAGGAGGACTTTTAAATCAGTTTAGATAATTTGTTCGATATAGCTCACGCTTATGCTTTGCAACTGATGAAGATAGAGGGAGATAAAATATTTTTACAAAAGCAAAGAGGACCGGGGCGTCCAGGATGCCTATTGCAATCGCAATTCAAATTAAGCGCTGAGTTGTTTATCTATTGCCATTTTATATGTAAAACCATGGCTTCAATGTTGTTTAGCAGTGAAGGCACCAAATCAAGATTTGTGCTTTTTAAAAAAGCTTAAAAAATATGAAACTATCGACAAATTGATTTCTAAAGCAGCTCTCAGTAAGTTTAGCCAACATCTTTGGTACTTATTGGAACCAATTGTCATTTTATCACTCTTTGACGATGAAGTTGATGAATCAAACAAGGCAAACATGATAACAAACTTACAAAGAGAGAGTTTGTCTAATTCTGGGAAGAGGTACATTCCGTGACAAGATGATATGTCTCATCATTTGTATGGTGAGTAAAAATATATAAGTAAATAATAATTACATAGATTTATTTAATTTCTTTTACTAAACTTTCTTTCCAACTTTGTGACCTTATTTTTGTGACTTTATGTACTTATAATAAATAAACGTTTAAAATTACTTCATTTTTGATTATAAATTTAAAATATATATATATATTAAATATATAATTTTATTTATTGGCACGGGTTAATGTTGGTGTAGGAAGATACAATTTCGTATTTAGATAAGTCTAGGTAGACGTAAAAAAGTAAGAGGGTATGCATTCCGATTTTGAAAAAAAAAAATCCCTTAAAAGGGACACCCTAACATAGGTTTATGGAATATCTATACCCTGATTTGAATCGGGGACTTATCAATTGATGAAAGAGTAGGAGGCTCTTTCCCCCTGCCTTTCTCATCCCACTCTCGACCCCGTCCATATGCAATTGTCAGGGCCAAAAATACAACTGTTACACTATATGTGTCCAGGTGTCTATAGGCGCTATTTGTTACTCACCATTAGGTAAGCGCGACAAAAACTATCTTTAAATTATTGTAAACATTTGATTACCTAGATTGCTCAACTAACTAATAAAGTTGCGCAATTTAGTTGCGCGTATCATCAAACGAACATAAATTGTTCAAGCAATTTAGTATTTCTGTACTATTGAGAGCGTTCTCTGCGTCATATCGCATGAATATCTACAGAATAAAGCCCAAATTTATTACCCACTTTTTCATCGTCACTGGTTTTATTTTTCGAAACGATAAAACACTAGAGCGATAAGGGTTTCATGCTGAAATTTCACCGGGGGACGGCTCTAAAATGGTCAATAAAACGTGGAATTCATGCTCAACCAGCCAAAAATTGTTTTATCTGTAAACTTTGCTCACCACGCAGATAGAAAGGGCAATTCTTGTTGAAATTGAAAAGCGTTCCGTGGTGGCTTAGGGCCCTCTATGAATAAACGCGATAAAATTTACCTAATCGTAAAAACTTGGGGACTTTTAGATAGATAAAGAGAGATTCTAAGCATGTCGGCGACTTGACTTGTCTGTCACTATTGGACTGGGAACAATAAAATTCAAATGATTACCTTTGCACAAGTTGTTATAACAAAAATGAAATTGTAAATTCGTACATTTTAACATGTATAATGAAACAGTTTTGTAAAAGGGATTATCATAAAATCGTATAGTAGGTGAGTAGTGTCTGTGAGTATTGGAGTAAGTATTGGAGGATTTATACATTTTTTTAAGTTGATTTGTTGTTTACTACACATTTATACCAAACTATCCTATAACGTCTGGTCTCGGTGGTCCAGTGGTCGAGCACACGGCTTCTGATCTAGAGGTCCGGGTTCGAATCCTGACACTGGCTCACACCAATGACGTTTCGAAATTGCTTTTGGAAGTTAAGTGTGATAAATATCGATGACTGAAAAACTTTGTGCCCGGTATGGCAATAGGTTTGGCACCTATTCCATTTGGGACGTAAACATAACGGTGAGAAGAGCCTTAACAGCCGTTGCCTGCACCTTCGGGTAACAAAACGCGTGAAGTTATGTATGTATGTTATCCTAAATACAATAACATTAGATAAGCGGACTGGTTAGACCTTACGGTTACTAGTTACACACAGCTTCACGCCTTTAAAAATGCCGAGGCAGAATTGTCAGTACCGAGAAAATTCTGCCTCGACTTGCCGATTTCTTTGTAATATGTAAATGTAATAAATGCTGGATCTTATTGCCATATCTCACAAAAATTTGGTTTGGTGAGAATTCGAAATCGAAACCTGCAACAAGATATTGTTACAGTTGCGTTGATTGCCTTTAAAGGACCTGCCTACTCGACCGGTTGCTGTGCGCAGCAATTACTAAGTTATTACAGTTTTAATGAAGCATAATCTCATCAAAGATCGAGACATAGATACTGCTATACTTTGTTGTTTATTAATGTGCAAAGTTTAAAGGTATTATGCATAACATATGGCAAACACGTATTACAATATAGCTAACAGCAGTTTGTTTGTGAATCTCTCGTGCCGTATCTCTAGAACAGGCGTTATTGATCATTGTTTATGTATCTAGAAAGCTTCACGACAACACATTTACAGAATTAAGAATCTGAACATATTTTTAACGGAATTGCGCCATGAGCCACTTCATCTCGTTTGTTTTTCAGAGGTCGTGGTAATTCATCGGGCGAGTGTTTAGCGACCTGCACAGCACTGACACTTTAATAAAGATTAAAAATATTAATAAACCCGAACCTATAGCATCAGATGTTAATTGATAATATTAGTAGGAAAAAAAATACACAAAAAGAAACTAACAAACATAAGAAGCCGTTTTTAAATATAAGCAAAATAGTACAAAAGTTTTCGTTCTCAAGTATAAATATTAACAATTCTACATCTTAAAACTGGTAGAATTCCCAATGTACACACATACGGGCACACAGATAGGTACGTGTTCCAACTTGTTCATATCAAACAATTTGTGAAGTAACACCAAGATACAGTTGCTTGTTCTGCGGCAACTGCGGCTTCCGCGCCTATGACTTTGAATATATACTACTTACATACTGATATCCTGTTGCACAAGTAGTCTCCGTGCCAAAACTACTACAGAAAATTCACTGCTACATTTTATGATAAAAACCACAAACTCAGCGTCAGTGTAGGTATAGATAATTTTCTTGAGCATAAAAAAGTATTTTTTGAACATTCATTTATTACACGAGTATGTTCTTTTTTTTATGGGATAGGAGGGCAAACGAGCAGGCGTGCCACCTGATGGTAAGCAACCAACGCCGCCCATGGACACCAGCAACACATATAGTGTTACTGTTGCGTTGCCGACCTTTAAGGGATAGGGGATAGGAAAGGATGGGGAAGGGGGGTGGGCCTCCGGGTACCTCTCTCACCGAACGAAACGCGGCATGAGCCACTTTACGTCGGTCTTCTGAGGGGTCGTGGTATTTCACCGGTCGAGCCGGCCCATTCATGCAGCGAGCCAATTATCTTGATATACCGAATAAACTAAATGACCCAATAAAACTCAGTGGTACACGTATAAAGTAATAAGAATAAGAATGTCGACGTAAAGTGGCTCATTTTGTGTTTCATTCATTAAAAGTGAAATCCGGCGGCGTCCCTTCCTCTGCCCATCCACCCTAGTAAATAAAGTACCCTAGTATATAAATGTGTAAGGAATACAAGTACTCAGCTTTCTGACAACAACTTTATTATGAACTTAGAGGACTGGTATGGCTGACTTGTATGTCTAGTTTGTCTGGTACCTGATAAAAGTTCTACCACGTATTATATGGGACCCAATATTTCATTGATTGGAATCGGTGGTATATATATCCTTCCTAAAGTATATAGCCTGCCGATTAGTAGTTGCTAAAATTATTGGGATCTAGAAAATTTCCGCTTTGATTCCTCAGAATATTTTTCCCAAAATACTATAATAGTCAAAATTTCAAAAAAGTAACACTGTCCAAGAACTAAACTTAATTTAAAACAACACGTAATAATTGTCAGCAGGAAATATTATTTTTCATTAGAAAAGCTTTGCACCTTTGAATCTAGGCTAGTTAATTAGGAGTCCTCACCTTACACTCGACCCGATTCTCAAGATGAGAGGCAAAAATAAATTATCCTCGCAAAATAATCCTCGAGGGTGGCAAATTAATAACAAAGCATTTACTACTTGCAAATCTCATTAAACTCGACAGCACTTAAACGTGAGCCAAAACAAAATTGCTGATCATATAAATTTCTATTGCCTAATTGAGATTAAGGAAATGAATTCTTTAAATGATTTAAGCTTTACACAAATATACACGTTGAAACTTCCGGGTTCGAACCCTCGGCCATTCCAACCATTCGAAGTTAAATAACCATTCGAAGTTAGAATAATCGTATCTTACAATTGAAAAGAAACGAACGTCTAAAATACATGAAACAGATACCCGAATCTAGAATATAATGAACGCAATTAATTTCTTGTTTTAGAAACTCTTTTAAATACGAAGTGTTCTCAAAAATTCGCAACCTCTCAAGCACCACGCACAAAGGTACGGAAGGATCCCGGGGGACAAACACAATACCTTCCCTATATCCGACTACTACATACTACGCGACCACTACATATTATTGCGAGCCCTATCTTCTCCATTCTTCCCTTCTGAGAGGTTTCATACGTTCCTTTATATTGACTGATTGTGTCGTTAATTTGTTTAATATATTTAAACAAATTGGCGACACAATAAGTTAGCTTTATTGATATGATTTTTTAAAAAATAAGTCGAAACATAAAACTCTGCGATAACTGTGACACTTATAACTTGAAAGAAATAGTCTCCAACGGAACGAAGGTATCCGTGATGAAATCTACTAACGCTTTTTTCCTTGAACTCTTAATAATCCCAAAGTAAATCTTTCACCGTGCGTTTCAAAGTAATTCTTTCATATTTAATATGAAAAGACAGATCATTCCTTCAGATCAAAGTTGTAGGTTTGTTACTTTGCACGTAAAGTAACAAACCTACAACTTTGAATTTTAATTTTAATTAGAGAATGAAAAGTTTTGATTCTAAAACACTCTTACAACCTTCTTCACGAATGAATTAGATTGATGAACTCCATTCAGATTTGGTTTGATATCATCCAGCTTACTGACTTGCGCAAATTGCTGTCGGAGCATGCCGTTTCTTACTTCGAGAATGACGCTTCAAGAAATGTAAATTGATATTATGTTTCAGAATAAAGTATGGAAAAAATTTAAGAAAAAAATATTTTCATAGGTCATGTAGGAAAAATTTTAGTCGTCTCGGGAATAGGTTTTGCCACTGCATATTAATCATTTGGGGCGTAAAAATTTGGCAAGTTAAGGTTTCCACTTCCTAGGCTACTAGAAAAAGTAGCGAAATTAGAAAATATTTGATGTTAACTTATGTCAAATGTAATTATGTGACTAGGTATTACTGCAAACTGTAGGAAAATTTCATCTCTTCTCAGCTAATTGTCACAAGTTTCGCACAGCGAGTCATACGTTAAGTCACGAATGTCCCATTCAGTCATAAATGTTCCTAAAAGTAATTTTAATACCTTTCTCACCCGAACGTTAACTGTAAACAGCAATTGCGACAAAAGCACTGCATTTATATGGAAAGAAGATTTGAGGAAGATTGTAATATCTTTATCATATTTCGACGGAAAGTAATAGCAACATATTGTACTTTCAGGTATTGTATATATTTAATTTAATACAGATTTACAGAAAGAAGAAAAAGATTTTAAAATAGTTCAACAAATTTCCAAATGATTAAAAACATGATAATACGTTTATAGATATATAATTAAATAGTTAAAATATATTTTGCAGCCATTAACTAAAGGCAATCACGACGGTTTATCCATTATTTCCAATACCTTCATGAATCCTTTTCCCAGGAATCGATTTAATCAAAGCACTGAACTGTACAAAATATCGTTTATAAATTTTAAAGTAAATATTTCGTGAAGAGTAGAGAATTAATTACAGATTTAATTAGTAAGTTAATTGCAGCCTCCTCCTCGTGTTAATGTTCGAAAACTTCAAATTGAAATAAGTTTTTTGTGAAGAAAAACCCCCTGAAAGTTTCAATGTTGGCCTTCCACTGTGTTTGTCGCAGTGAAGTTCGTGACCGGTGTGGGTGAAGGCGGGCGACTAATTAAGCAGATTTTTAGCGAGATGTTTATTCTTCCCTCCACTGATCTGTTTACACAAAGTTTGCGCGCTTGAGTTACATGTAGAATATTATTATTAAGATAATTTTGTTTATAGAAAGATTTTGCGATCATTTGTAGTCATGTCTTGCGCTAAAGAAGTATTTCTTTGGTAACTAAAGTTTAAACCAATACGTGATAAATTATTTAATATATTTTATTAGATCCAAATTTTGCATGACCTGCGTGCTGGAAATGCAATGAAAACAATATGTTTTTACACCACAAACATATATTACACATCTTACGCAGTTGCATATAAAAGGATATAAATTTCAAACGTAAATTTATTAATATATTATAGGCGACCGTCGCAGTCCATCGCTGGCAATATTTAAAAGCGAACCTTGAAATTTTTAAGGACAATATGTTCATAGTTTATTTATAATCTCGGTTAGCAAAATGCACAATCAGGTTAAAGCTATATAGAAAGCGGCTTGTTTGAGTTCAGAGGTTTTATTTTCATCCCTGTGGTTAGAAAACGGCTAAAATACTCGTTAATTAAAGCATCCAGGTACCTTCCTTTCCCCCTCAGCAATCCCAATTTACATCAAGTTTAACACATAAGAACTCGTGTTATCAGTGGTAAGTAAAAATTAATAGATATATTAACAACTTAAAGAGAGAATAAAACCTTCATTATGAATGTCGGGAAGGGGTAGGCAGCTGAGTAGGACGGAAACGGTTACGGAGTTTATTGCAAACATGGGGTTCAGTTACGATGGATATAAATTAGAGTATTTCCAATGTGTATGTATGTACGAATGTGTAATAAATTTATATATGACTCTTATCGCGAATGGGATATTTTCGGCGCAAATATAGTTTTGTTTTTCGATAATATTTGTGGTTGTTGTATTTTTCGTACGTAACAGGACATTGAATTTAATTCAGTTTTTTTATGATGGCGAACGATTAAGCAGGCTAATGGAAAGCGACTAGCGCCGCTCATAAATATCTGTGATACTGAGGAGAAGAGGACAGTCGTTGGGCCTCCGGATACCGGAACGAAACGCGGCATGATCCATTTTTCTAAGAGGTCGTAATATTTTACCTATCGAGCTGGCCCAAGCATGCAACGAATTGCGGGGCTCTACCACTCCCAAATTAGTTACTCAATAGAGGTAATTATTTGTTACTTCTATCCATAATCAGGCTTTTAATTGAATAGTTTCGGATTCCAACACTAGTTCAAGGTCAAGAAAGTCGTCTTGTGCACTGATTTTTAGTGATTTTTTTCTTACAACACAATATTTTCAATTCAAATTGTAATCTCCGATGGAAAGTCATACTGGTTATATAAAAACCTTATATCCATCTGCGTTATTTTCATCCGTGAGCAAGCGACGGCGGTCGTAATCTTCTCCATTTTTTAGCAAGATTTAGCAAACTCATGAGTCATCAAATTTGGTTCGGCCAGGTGTAACGTATGTTAGATGAATGAGTAAGCGCTTTGTACCTGTGCTCAAGCATTTGATAATAGAAAAAGATTATAGAATTGTTTTCGTAAAACTACTGAATATAATCTAAGAAATAGACGGATTATCAGGACTCTGAGATAGTTTTCTAAATCTATAACATAACTTCACGCCTTTTTCTACCCGAAGGTGTAAGCAGCTGCTGTTAAGCCTCGTCTCGCCGTTATGTTTCAGTACTAAATAATATAACTGCGAGATTAGGGCGGCTCTCGGGCAACTTCAGAACAACAAGGCACCCGGTGATGACGGAATTACTACAGAACTTCTAAAATCCGGCGGAAGTCCGCTACTAAAGGAATTAGTAAGTCTCTTTAATTCCGTCATACAGCAGGGCATAACACCACAGGCTTGGAGCAGGAGTGTGGTGGTGCTGTTCTTCAAAAAAGGTGATAAGACCTTACTGAAGAATTACAGACCCATCTCACTCCTGAGCCATATCTACAAGTTGTTCTCGAGGGTCGTCACGAATCGTCTCGCTGCAAGACTCGACGAGTTCCAGCCTCCGGAGCAGGACGGGTTTCGAAAAGGCTTTAGCACCGTGGAGTGGTCCACGGTGCTAAAGCCTTACTGTTTGGCAGATTGTACAGAAGACCGAGGAGTACAATAAGCCACTGTGTATGGCATTTGTGGATTACGAAAAAGCCTTCGACTCCATCGAAACTTGGGCAGTTATGGATGCATTGCAGCGATGTCGGATGGATTGGCGTTATATCGAGGTGTTGAGATGCTTGTTATGATACCGCTACGATGGCTGTCCAGATACAGGACCAGGTGACGAATTCCATCGAGCTGAATCGAGGTGTAAGACAGGGAGATGTCATATCTCCTAAACTCTTCACCAACGCTCTGGAGGGCGTCTTTAAGACCCTGGATTGGACTGGACAGGGTATCAACGTGAATGGTGAGTACATTTCACATCTTCGGTTCGCCGACGACATCGTTGTAATGGCAGAGAAGCTGGAAAAGTTAAGCGGAATGCTGCGCAGTCTAGACGAATTCTCCCGGCGTGTCGGTTTGGGCATGAACTTGGTCAAGACCAAGGTCATGTTCAATGAACATGTCGTGCCCAGACCGATAAATGTCGGCGGGTCGGTTCTCGAAGTTGTAAACAAATACTACAAATACTACTCTACTTGGGCCAAACTTTTTCCACTTCCTAGGCTACTAGAAAAAGTAGCGAAATTAGAAAATATTTGATGTTAACTTATGTCAAATGTAATTATGTGACTAGGTATTACTGCAAACTGTAGGAAAATTTCATCTCTTCTCAGCTAATTGTCACAAGTTTCGCACAGCGAGTCATACGTTAAGTCACGAATGTCCCATTCAGTCATAAATGTTCCTAAAAGTAATTTTAATACCTTTCTCACCCGAACGTTAACTGTAAACAGCAATTGCGACAAAAGCACTGCATTTATATGGAAAGAAGATTTGAGGAAGATTGTAATATCTTTATCATATTTCGACGGAAAGTAATAGCAACATATTGTACTTTCAGGTATTGTATATATTTAATTTAATACAGATTTACAGAAAGAAGAAAAAGATTTTAAAATAGTTCAACAAATTTCCAAATGATTAAAAACATGATAATACGTTTATAGATATATAATTAAATAGTTAAAATATATTTTGCAGCCATTAACTAAAGGCAATCACGACGGTTTATCCATTATTTCCAATACCTTCATGAATCCTTTTCCCAGGAATCGATTTAATCAAAGCACTGAACTGTACAAAATATCGTTTATAAATTTTAAAGTAAATATTTCGTGAAGAGTAGAGAATTAATTACAGATTTAATTAGTAAGTTAATTGCAACCTCCTCCTCGTGTTAATGTTCGAAAACTTCAAATTGAAATAAGTTTTTTGTGAAGAAAAACCCCCTGAAAGTTTCAATGTTGGCCTTCCACTGTGTTTGTCGCAGTGAAGTTCGTGACCGGTGTGGGTGAAGGCGGGCGACTAATTAAGCAGATTTTTAGCGAGATGTTTATTCTTCCCGCCACTGATCTGTTTACACAAAGTTTGCGCGCTTGAGTTACATGTAGAATATTATTATTAAGATAATTTTGTTTATAGAAAGATTTTGCGATCATTTGTAGTCATGTCTTGCGCTAAAGAAGTATTTCTTTGGTAACTAAAGTTTAAACCAATACGTGATAAATTATTTAATATATTTTATTAGATCCAAATTTTGCATGACCTGCGTGCTGGAAATGCAATGAAAACAATATGTTTTTACACCACAAACATATATTACACATCTTACGCAGTTGCATATAAAAGGATATAAATTTCAAACGTAAATTTATTAATATATTATAGGCGACCGTCGCAGTCCATCGCTGGCAATATTTAAAAGCGAACCTTGAAATTTTTAAGGACAATATGTTCATAGTTTATTTATAATCTCGGTTAGCAAAATGCACAATCAGGTTAAAGCTATATAGAAAGCGGCTTGTTTGAGTTCAGAGGTTTTATTTTCATCCCTGTGGTTAGAAAACGGCTAAAATACTCGTTAATTAAAGCATCCAGGTACCTTCCTTTCCCCCTCAGCAATCCCAATTTACATCAAGTTTAACACATAAGAACTCGTGTTATCAGTGGTAAGTAAAAATTAATAGATATATTAACAACTTAAAGAGAGAATAAAACCTTCATTATGAATGTCGGGAAGGGGTAGGCAGCTGAGTAGGACGGAAACGGTTACGGAGTTTATTGCAAACATGGGGTTCAGTTACGATGGATATAAATTAGAGTATTTCCAATGTGTATGTATGTACGAATGTGTAATAAATTTATATATGACTCTTATCGCGAATGGGATATTTTCGGCGCAAATATAGTTTTGTTTTTCGATAATATTTGTGGTTGTTGTATTTTTCGTACGTAACAGGACATTGAATTTAATTCAGTTTTTTTATGATGGCGAACGATTAAGCAGGCTAATGGAAAGCGACTAGCGCCGCTCATAAATATCTGTGATACTGAGGAGAAGAGGACAGTCGTTGGGCCTCCGGATACTGGAACGAAACGCGGCATGATCCATTTTTCTAAGAGGTCGTAATATTTTACCTATCGAGCTGGCCCAAGCATGCAACGAATTGCGGGGCTCTACCACTCCCAAATTAGTTACTCAATAGAGGTAATTATTTGTTACTTCTATCCATAATCAGGCTTTTAATTGAATAGTTTCGGATTCCAACACTAGTTCAAGGTCAAGAAAGTCGTCTTGTGCACTGATTTTTAGTGATTTTTTTCTTACAACACAATATTTTCAATTCAAATTGTAATCTCCGATGGAAAGTCATACTGGTTATATAAAAACCTTATATCCATCTGCGTTATTTTCATCCGTGAGCAAGCGACGGCGGTCGTAATCTTCTCCATTTTTTAGCAAGATTTAGCAAACTCATGAGTCATCAAATTTGGTTCGGCCAGGTGTAACGTATGTTAGATGAATGAGTAAGCGCTTTGTACCTGTGCTCAAGCATTTGATAATAGAAAAAGATTATAGAATTGTTTTCGTAAAACTACTGAATATAATCTAAGAAATAGACGGATTATCAGGACTCTGAGATAGTTTTCTAAATCTATAACATAACTTCACGCCTTTTTCTACCCGAAGGTGTAAGCAGCTGCTGTTAAGCCTCGTCTCGCCGTTATGTTTCAGTACTAAATAATATAACTGCGAGATTAGGGCGGCTCTCGGGCAACTTCAGAACAACAAGGCACCCGGTGATGACGGAATTACTACAGAACTTCTAAAATCCGGCGGAAGTCCGCTACTAAAGGAATTAGTAAGTCTCTTTAATTCCGTCATACAGCAGGGCATAACACCACAGGCTTGGAGCAGGAGTGTGGTGGTGCTGTTCTTCAAAAAAGGTGATAAGACCTTACTGAAGAATTACAGACCCATCTCACTCCTGAGCCATATCTACAAGTTGTTCTCGAGGGTCGTCACGAATCGTCTCGCTGCAAGACTCGACGAGTTCCAGCCTCCGGAGCAGGACGGGTTTCGAAAAGGCTTTAGCACCGTGGAGTGGTCCACGGTGCTAAAGCCTTACTGTTTGGCAGATTGTACAGAAGACCGAGGAGTACAATAAGCCACTGTGTATGGCATTTGTGGATTACGAAAAAGCCTTCGACTCCATCGAAACTTGGGCAGTTATGGATGCATTGCAGCGATGTCGGATGGACTGGCGTTATATCGAGGTGTTGAGATGCTTGTTATGATACCGCTACGATGGCTGTCCAGATACAGGACCAGGTGACGAATTCCATCGAGCTGAATCGAGGTGTAAGACAGGGAGATGTCATATCTCCTAAACTCTTCACCAACGCTCTGGAGGGCGTCTTTAAGACCCTGGATTGGACTGGACAGGGTATCAACGTGAATGGTGAGTACATTTCACATCTTCGGTTCGCCGACGACATCGTTGTAATGGCAGAGAAGCTGGAAAAGTTAAGCGGAATGCTGCGCAGTCTAGACGAATTCTCCCGGCGTGTCGGTTTGGGCATGAACTTGGACAAGACCAAGGTCATGTTCAATGAACATGTCGTGCCCAGACCGATAAATGTCGGCGGGTCGGTTCTCGAAGTTGTAAACAAATACTACAAATACTACTCTACTTGGGCCAAACTATCCAGTTCGGTAGAAGAAACTTCGAGAAGGAAGCCGACAGGAGGATTCAGCTGGGTTGGGCCGCATTTGGCAAACTACGTCGAGTTTTCGACTCGCCTATAACGGCAATGCCTGAAGACCAAAGTCTTCCATCAGTGCGTCTTACCAGTTATGACCTACGGTGCCGAAACGTGGACACATGCGGTGGGGCTATTCCACAAATTTAAAGTCGCTCAGCGAGCTATAGAGCGAGCTATGCTTGGGGTTTCTCTGAAGGATAATCTCAGAAATGAGTATATCCGATAGACAACTGGAGTAACCGACATAGCTCGTAGAATAAGCTCGCTGAAGTGAAAATGGGCTAGTCACGTCTGCCGGAGGACCGATGGTAGATGGAGCAAGAAGGTCATTGAGTGGAGACCGCGACTTGGTAAGCGTAGTGTAGGACGCCCGATGGTCCGACGACATCAGAAGGGAAGGCTGCTGGAAAAGACTGGATGCGGAAGGCAGAGAATCGGATGTTGTGGCGCAAATTGGGAGAGGCTTATGTCCAGCAGTGGACTGCAATAGGCTAATGATGATGACTGCATTAGACCAGTAATCTCTGAGTTAATATCCATGTTTCGTTTGACCCATATTCTTCTCCATCCCCGTCCTACTCCATAATTCAAAGGCAGGCAGCACTTCTGTGATAGTTGCAGGTGTTTATAGGCGTCTCTTGTCACTTATCACCAGATTTTCTGCATGCTCGTTTATCATCTATCTCATAAATTCATCACCATTCATGACCAGTTTATATGAAGTCATGTTCTTCTCGATGTTTCTATGAATGTAACAGTATAGTTGACAGAGCCTCCCATGACGTTGTCTCGCCCCAATTACTCAGTAATCACGAGGCCATGTTTGCTCCAATGAAGTGTTGTTTGCAGTTCATCCAGTAAATGCGAACACGACGACTTCTAATGAAACGCTGATGAGACAAAACATTAAAACCATAATGGTTTTTTTTTTTTGTTTGAATAAGAATTTAATTGGAGTAAGTGATATGGGTCCTATATCCAACAGGTGTCATTATTTTATTTATCCGCACATTTTTTGTTAATTCACGCCTTTTTCACCTAAAGATGTAAGCCGCGGCTGTATAGCTTAATAGGTATCAGAATATATCACTCAAAAAATATTTGTGCAAAATATATTTGTTTCGGAACTGATGGTATTGTATAAATCTTCTGAAATAAATAAACTTGAGAACGAAATCGCTACACTTCAAACTCGAACAGCGACTTTTCAAACAAATACTGTTCCGAGTTATTCTGTTGAAGGCTGCAAGTGTTGAACTTCGGGCGGCTATATTATAAGTCATTTAGAAATACTGGAAAGAGATCTAAAAGTAATTTAAAGCAAGACACTTATTGTGATTAGATTGAAATTTAATTTTGAGATTACGAATTGTTGTTTAATTAACAGAGATAAATTTGAAATGGAATTATTTTTATAACATACCTAAACAAGTTGACGCTAGCATAATAATAGCATTTTTTTTAAATAGCTATAGTCTCGGTGGTCCAGCGGTCGAGCACACGGCTTCTGATCCAGAGGCCCGGGTTCGAACCCAGACACTGGCTCACACCAACGACGTTTCGATTTTTTTTTTCCGAAGATATGTGAGATAAATATCGATGACTGAAAACCTTGTGCCCGGTATGGCAATAGGTTCGCCACCTATTCCATTTGGGACGTAAACATGCTGGCTGTCTACACCTTCGGGTAACAAAGGCGTGAAGGAATTTTTGTTGTGTTAAAATAGCTTTCGCCTTTATCTTGTACCCCAAACAAGTAGTGGTTCAATTTACCCCCGTCACAAAACTGTTGTTTACTCGTGTATGAGTTTGTGTGTGTGTGTGCTTGTCTGTGCGCGCATGCGTGTGACGTCACAAGATCCCGACCCGTGCTTGTACGCGGCAAGTGTATTTGAACGATTTAATCTCTTTGATGTCACCGCACCGTTGTTCTATGCCTCCGCTTTTGATATGAACTCGGAAAATGGTTTAATAGTTTGCGGTTATTTTGAAGTGAACTTTTGAAAGCTACGTGAATATGCCTAGAATAGATCTATAAGTTAGTGGGTAATAAGTGGTACTGTGATTTGTATGTTTTTATTATATTTAACTAGCTTAAGTAGTAAACTTTGTTTCCCCTCAGAATCAATAAATAACTAAATAAAAAATATCTCTAAAAAAAGTAACCTAAGTTAACGCCACATGCCGAAGCAAGATCGTGTCAAAGGGGACTAAAATTATAATAGATTGAAAACTATTATCTCTAAGACTTTCGCGAATCACGTTCATGACATTAAAACCACTTTTAGGATTATATCGCGTTTATTCATTACTAATTTTATTTATTTCCCGACGTTTCGAACTCTTTACAGAGATCATTTTCACGAGTGATGAACAAAAAGATGGTATTTGTTGAAAAGCTATTTTCATTGATACAGAGAGCACCCACTTTTTGGAAATAAAAATTAAAAGTTGATGTTAAAAATGTGATTTTTACTATTGGTAACCCACATCAGACCATGAAACAAAAATTAAATGTTTATTTACAAGATATATTTACTAAAGAAAAAGTTTGGTTTGTACAGATCCTTTGTTGTATGATTTAATAGGTAACAGTTGTTATTTTTAATTATTAGCTAATTATCTTATTTCTTTTATGTTAGTTGAGATCAGAGTATAACTATTATTAAATATTTATTGATTTTAAATTTAATGGTAAGTATTTGTTAAAAAATCTACCACTGGGTCACAAACGCGGCCAGTCCTGAGAAAGACCCAGCAAAAAAACTCAGCGGCTGTTCTTCAAAACTGATTATTGTTTCATTTTGGACGGGCTAGTGATAGTACTAATATTTGTGAAATTGAGAAAAGAAACTTGGTTACCAAGTTAATAAAAAATATTTTTATTGTATGCTGTACTTTTCAAAATACTACGTTATTTTGGTTTCTGATGTGGGTCTGAACTGCAAACTATACTAATGGTATCCCGCTGTCTTGAGCTGTTTGATTGTGGGCTAGGTTTGATGAGACTTATGACTGGGTTCCAGCTAGGTGTCATTTTCCAGCCATTTTCTCTATTGAAATTTTTTGGATGTTTTTTGATTTCAATAGCCTCGCGTATCATCCTGGGATGATAATGTTGTTCTTTGGCGAGGATTTGTGGTTCGTCAAACCTGATGTAGTGTTTTGGGCCCTCCCTACAGTGTTCACAAACAGCAGACTTCTTATAGCGGTTGTGTTTCACATCCGCTATGTGTTCTTTGATCCTGGTTTTAATGGACCTCTTTGTTTGTCCGATATAAGGGAATCCACAGTCACAGTCCAGCTTATATACTCCTGGGTCTTGCAAGGGGATGTGGCACTTGACAGATGGTAGAAATTGGCTAACTTTCTTGGGTGGCTTAAAGTTAATTGAAGCACGTTTTAAAATATAGCCAATTTTGTCAGTGATTCCCTTTATGTACCGCAAGATGGCAGGTTGGCGCTCAACTGTGGCTCGCTTCACTCGGTTTATGTGATGATTTCTGGGAACTTTAAGCTGATTGGCATGTAAGACTTTTTTCACATGCTGAATCTCCTTTGCTATGTCTTCCTGGTCACAAATCCCTCGTGCTCTCTGAAACAAAGATTTAGACACGGCAGCTAACTGTGAAGGATGGTGGTGAGATCTATCTGTATGGGTTTTCTTTCGATACACAGTGACTCAAGGTATTATTAGAGTTACGAATAACTAACACATCTAAGAATGCTAGAGAATCAAGATTGAAAACTACGTGATGGAAAAAGGATGACAGGCTAAAAGATGGTCAGATGATATGAAGTTGATCGGAGGGACAACTTATATCATCTGACCATATATTTAATAACTTCACGATTGCAAAATAATAGTCTCAGATATTAATTAAAGTCTTTAATTTTCTTTATTGCCATAAATAAAAGACATTATGTACTTAAAAGCAAATATCAAATACATTTCATATTAACATAACATATTAACCCATTTGATACTTGTACCATGAAATGTGGAGTTTAATATAACAAGTTAATAATAAGGTTATGGCAATCTCATCACAAGAAACTCTTTAGATAATTGGGTTACAATTTTGCAATTAAAGAGACGTCTTTCTACAGGAATTTTGAATGAAAAACAGTAAGGAAATTAACTTTTGAACTTCGTGCTATTTTGTTAGCGATTAATATTGTTGTTTTTAATATTCTAAATTTGTTCCTCGATATTGTATTTTTTATGGGATAGGAGGGCAAGCCTGATGGTAAGTAACCAGCGCCGCCCATGGACACCTGCCACATATACAGTGTTACAGTTGCTTTGTCGACCTTTAACGGAAGGGGGTGGGCCTTCGGGTAACTCTCTCACCGAACAAATTGCGGCATGAGCCAGTCGACCTTTAAGGAATAGGGGAGAGGAAAGGATGGGGAAGGGGGGAATGGGCCTCCGGGTACCTCTCTCACCGAACGAAACGCGGCATGAGCCACTTTACGACGGTCTTCTGAGAGGTCGTGGCATTTCACCGGTCGGGCCGGCCCATCCCTGCAGCAAACTGCTTGGCTTTACCATAAAAACTCTTTTTATGTGTGATAAATATCGATGGCTGACAACTTAGGCCTGACGTATGGCATAGGGACGTTAAAAATGATTAAATTGCAATAATAACTGCATTATTTTTATATAAAGAAGACAAGTTTTCTACCAGTTACGTATGTAATTTAATATTACTTAATATGATAATAATTTTAATATAGGTAGAAACAAATTTTATATATTATACTCCCTGGTTGGACATATTCTCTTGGACATAAAGAAAAATTAAATAAGGTGTGACGGCCCTAGAACCTATCTTGATCTAATCATCAAGTAAGTTTAGAGTTTATATACGAATGCGTGGACTTACCTTAAAAAAGACTTAAAACAGGCCAGCATTTACTGCATCAGTCTTGCATAGCACTTCAGAATTACCCTCAGTGAGAAAAGGCAGGCTTACATGAGATATTTTGCCACCCCAACGAACTGGTAGGCCTGCCTGTAGTCATGCCCGGTATTTTAGCGTTATGTTAAGAATTTTACCAAACATGGATATTTTTCTAGCTATAGGCATCTTTGCAGAATGAAGTTCCTATGAGGCGTAAGGAACCGTTTTCTACTATGTTTGCACTGGGTGCCAAATAATTAAATTTTGACAAAGCCGACATTTTATCTATTTTATCATGAAAATTGATTCCATATGTCGATGTCGAACTCTAAGCCACAGACTTAAAGTTATTTTTAACGTTAGCAAATCTTGGAAAACTGTATCTATTGTACTTCTAATAGTTCCATCATCTAGATACTAGACTAAAAATTTGGAATTTAGTTGTTGTATGATTGGTACTATCGATAAACTGAAAATTAATGGTTCATGAAAATCATCCTGCTGACAACCGACAACTGACTCCAAAAGGTTATCTTTATATAATTATATAGGGGATAATTTATTTACGATTCTATGATTTATGTTAAGTGCCGTAGTTCGAGCCGGAAATTGGATGGGTTCTTAGCGATTATATACGAACGTTGAACTTGGAATTAATGGAATTTCTCTCGATGACTCGACATTCCAATTCCAGTGTATGGAACGCATCTCTGCTGAATACTCAACAATTCTCTTGTCTAAATATTATCATACCGTGGTTGAGCTATGCAAGCATTTAATTTTTATATACATATAAATATAAATTTTGGATTAATCACTTCGAATTTATATATTCATTATTTTATATAATAATAATAAAATAATAATAATAGATAGGTGGTGGAAGTTAAGTGTGATAAATATCGATGACTGAAAACTGTGTGCAATAGGCCGGTATGGCAATAGGTTCGCCACCTGTTCTATTTGGGACGTGAACATAATGGCGAGACGAGGCTTAATAGCCGCTGCCTACACCTTCGGTTAACAAAAGGCGTGAAGTTATGTTATGTTATGTTTTTGAGTGTTTAATTATTATGAGAACTATCTCAATTATTAATGAGTAAATAATTTATATGACTGGCATTGATAATGTAACAAAAAAATGTAACAATTACTACAGACACATTTTATATATTAAACCATATAATATTTCATAAGACACCGTCTTGTAGATGGTAGAGTTTCCCTATTTAAGAGGTGGCAAATACATTGCCATATATATATCAGGCGCAATGAATCGATAAACATATCTTTTGAGAAAGTGTTCCGAAAGCATTGCAGCGAAAACATTCATTCGACTTCAAACCCGGGATATGAAATCGGGTACTAATTCCGTTGACTATGGAGATGACGGAATATATAAGTATAGTAAAATTAAATAATTCATTAACACTCAGTGAAACCGATAAGTTTTGTAAATAATAAACCAAGTCACTAAGTGAAAAACGAATAACCGCACTATTAAAAATCATAAACTCCCTTCCTGTGTAGTCGGATTACTTTACACTTTACTAAAATCGAGTCATAAAACTGTATGCACGAATAAGTTTTTCACCTCTCGAAGACAGAAGCACTTCACAAAATATACGAGTTACAAATTGTATAAATATTACCAGTAATAGACGAATTCTAGGAAATTCTAACAACGTTCAGTTTTAGGAGAATTGATTTGTTGATACACAGCTTTGTTAAAACCTCGGTCTTCCCTTTGACTAGCAATATCAAAGATTTGAGAGACTCAGAATGAATTGGTCGTGACAGACATATGATATTGAGGATAGGAAGGGCCACCTTTGTCAATTTTGTTTTGAAAATAATTAGCTATAGGAATAACTATTATTTAGAAAAGTAATTCTTTGGACACTTTTGTCAATAGCCTCTAAATATCTTGTAAGTTGTGGTCGTTATATTTATGTATTTTCATCCATTGATCAAATATTTATTTATCATTTGATTACATAATAAGTAAGGATAATATTATATCTACCATTGAATAAAAAATATTACAGCTTTTTCAAAATATACAAAAGAAATAATAAAAGTAGAGTTCATTAGAAGTGCTAAAATAAAAATAAAATAACTTACAATAACTCATTCTTTAACGAAGCTGTGAAAATTGAAATTTAAAGTTTTTAAATAAGAGCTGTTCTAAAAGAGAGAGTTACAGTAAAGAATAGCACTATGGCAGTTAGAAAGTGTTGAAATGATTAATGCCTAAGCAGATAGATATCGCAAAAATGAGTCAGGTAGTTTTAATAATCAACGTGACCTTGTAACAGTGGGCATCAAATAATATTTTTTTTCGTTTTGTTACAACTGCCCAATTTGCTTTACTTGCATATTGTCTTTCAATAAAGATTACTTATTTATTGCAGTAATGACCGATTTAAGAAATTTCAAGCTTTCACGTATTAACCATTTTAAACAAAACAGAGAATTTCTTATTTGACAAACAGAACGCCGTTACCATATTGCGCTGCCCTATCCTTTTTTTGTAAAGAGTTACTCTAAAAATTTTATGCTGATAAGTTGGATCAATACATTTGGAATTGATTACTTGTGAATAAATATCAAAGTAAATTAATGACCAAGTCGTGGTCAGTGTTGGGTATTAATCAATTAATGACTCTTAATCCTTAAGCAACTAAAGAAATAATAATAATGGGACAGGGATTCAAATAAAGATTAAAGTTTACATCTATTTCAAGTCTATTACGATTAATTTACTATAATCGATGTATTTAAGTAGACCATCTTACTAAAAAGATAAAGCAAATGTTGCCTATTAAATTGAACCAAATATATTATAATATTTAGTCTGGTGTTTTGTACTTGCTGCTCACATTAAAAATGACTTGGCATGGTTGTATGTAGAATACTAATAAGACATTGACTTCAGAAGTCATAAGCTGTTGTTTGATGAGCCGATTTTTATAGGACAGTCATACAAAAAACATATTTTTTTTTTATGTGATAGGAGGGCAAACGAGCAGGCGTGTCATCTGATGGTAAGCAACCAACGCTGCCCATGGACACCAGCAACACATATAGTGTTACTGTTGCGTTGCCGACCTTTAAGGGATAGGGGATAGGAAAGTACGGGGAAGGGGGGTGGGCCTCCGGGTACCTCTCTCACCGAACAAAACGCGGCATAAGCCACTTTACGTCGGTCTTCTGAGAGGTCGTGGTATTTCACCGGTCGAGCCGGCCCATTCATGCAGCGAACTGCTTGGCTCTACCACTGTAAAAACATACAATGTATTTCTTACAGAAAAACTATTTAAATTCTCTGAAATATCGTTCGTTCGTTCATTCATTCATTGTTACTTACATGGTACGCGTCGGGAAGATTAAAAATAGCTTTGAAACTGGATAATGGCTGCTATTATATTAACTCTGTTGTGTTTGTGTTTAGACAATGAATAAAGCGTTCTATATCCATTTTGATACATTTTTATCTTACTGCTTTGCTCGCCTGATGTTCCCATTTCGTGATCTACTATGAATAAAATTACAAGCTCTGTTTTCTTAGCTTCAGCTTCATTAAAATTCTTCTTTTGCCGTAATCAGATCAAATTACTGGTCACTATAGTCTTCATGTTTAAACCGCGGAGTACTGTTTAAGTTGTCACCAGTTCAAAACTTGATGCATATCCATTATTTATTCTATATATTATCTATTCGTAATAAATGCCAATGATGAATGCAAAGGGCTCTATAACCTATTTTAGAGAGGCAAATATTCCATAAAGCTAGACGGCATTGTCGCTGGCTACACCATCGGCTATTAAAGGCGTGAACGCGCTGACTTCAATTTATCTTAAAGATAGTTTGAAGTAAGAGAAGAGCCAAAAATAGACCTACCTCCCTACCAACTATTACGATCTGAATATTTTGTACGTGCTACTAATCTTTATTCACGCCTAGTTAGAGACATTTCAGAGATAATGCGACACAAGTGGGCTTACATTTAAATGACTTTGTTTCTTATTTTATTTTTGAACACATTTATGTTTATTACAATTTTGCGGTTAGAGTTACCAACATATATTTTTGGGTGTATGTTGGGTGCTGCGCTTACAGGCTACTTTATCAAATAATATGTAAAATTCCCGTATTACACTTGTGTTGCCAATCTCCTCCGAAGTATAGAGGGCCAACGAGAGAGAGGCAAACGAGCAGACGTGTCACCTGATGGTGAGCAACAAACGCCATCCATGGACACCTGAATACATATAGTGTTGCTATGAATAAATCTAAAATAGAGAAACATAAATTATCAAAAATAGATAATTTCAATTTTCAACTTTCTACTAGAACTTCTATTATTATGACACAAAAAAATACTTAAAAAAAAAGTAAAACCGACTTCTAGAAACGTAAACCACACAATCTATTAGTATATATGAAAACAGTACCTCTATAACTAAAAAGCGATAAATAACGTAATTTACTCATTTGTATAATATAATAAACAAATTGTAATACTTAAATAAAGTCATCTTTTACTATTATAATATTTACAAATGTTACTCATTATTGAAGTCGGTGCAACACGATAGAGTAGTTTTACCTAGACTGGCACCGACTCCAAAAATAAAAGTATTTTTTTTCACGAGTTTTAGTGATATTAATGAGTTGTGAACTTCAATAGAAGTTAGTTTATTTACATGGCTTTCATTTTAGTAAATATATTTTCACTAATAAAATTACAAGTCCGTTTGTTAAATGGTTGATATTTTTAGGGAGCTATAATTATCATAAATAGGTACTTAGATAAAAGAGTATGATAATACTTGCTATCTATTATATTTTTGTAATTATCATGGGTAGAATCAATAACACTACAGCCCGAATGAAGGCCAATCGTAGCCTGGAAACTATTGCAGAAAATAAAAAAATCATTTTTAAATAATTGTGTCCTAACTCCTAACCGTATAAGAGTTCTGTAGCTTCATCATCAGAAAAGCAGTATCAGACGTTGATTCAAGCATACTTCACAAGCAACACGCTAGTCCTGCATACTGCCAAGTAGTTTCTATCGACCAATTGCAGTGCTGTCTTCAAATTTCTAA